>OZ012741.1:329938603-330678603 GCA_963859935.3 Lathyrus sativus
TTTTAAACCCGTAAAGTGGTGTATCTAAACCAAAGAGTTTGGCATTTAACCAATCAATGGTGATTAGCCAATGCAGAGTTGTAGGATTTTACCTAGATCTAGGGATCAAGACCTATAAGAAATGAGGTATGCATAAGCCTGAGTCTCATAAGGAAGACATGCATGAAAAAGTGTTTTCCTAAGCATGTAGCACACAGGGAAAATATACATGAAGAGGCTTACATAAGCCTGGGTCTCACAAGGAAATCATGCATCAAATAGTCTGTCCAAGCCTGAGTCTCACAAGATAGACATGGATACATTTTTTTTCCTAAGCACAAAACTCATAGGCAAAACATAAAAGGAAAAGAGGGTATGCCTAAGCTTGAGTCTCACAAGGCAAATATGGATGAGAATGAGGGGTTCGCGTAAGCCTGAGTATCACAAGGCAAACATGCATGAAAGAGGCTAGCCTAATCCTGAGTCTCATAAGGCAAGCATGCATGAAATGGGTTTTAACCATGAAAAGGTGATTAACTCAAAGAGAAGTGTATGGTTTAGAGGTGGGTGTTTAACCATGAGAAAGTGATTAACCTATGAAGGAGGTGATTAACCAAGAGAAGGTGATTAACCTCAAGGATGTGTTAGAACAAGATTTTTTCTTGACATATTCTCTTTAAGTTTTGATGATAACAAAAGTATTAAAAGAATAATGGTTTATTTGATGTGTGTTTTATTTATGCAGGTTCTTGCACATAAATAATCAGAATATGTTTTACTTAGACACACTTGGAGTTGCTTCATTGCTAGCTTCTGGTGGCAGAGTCTGAAGAACAATTGCTAGTGTGGTTTGACGAAGACTCTGAACTGAAGGCTTCAGCATTCAGACGAGTTTTTACACTTAGTAAATGTATATCAGCATCTGGTACCATTTAGTGTTGGTGATAAAGCTGTGGACTATCTGTACTACTGAAAGCAAGTTGTATTCTCTTATCAGTCTGTCAGCTCGAGTCTACAGCTTTCTGAGTAAGATTGTAAGGCTCAAGAGAAGCTGGTACGTTCGATGAACGTCTGTTCCCAATGGCTCTATTAGTATGAAACCTCTTAAAGACTCAAAGCTTAAACGTGTTACACACTGGGTTCAAAATTTACTATACATCCATCTTCAACGTCTCTTGTACTATGGAGAAAAAGCAAAGACACTTGATCAAGTCACCTTCTCAATGACTATTTTCTGGAAAGGCTATATATATGGCTGAAGATTCAAGTTTGAATTTTAACAAGGATTCTTCTGTTGAAGGAGTAGCAAGATAAAACAACTATCAACTCTATGCAATATGCAAATTTTCTGTTTTAGGTTGTAATTGTAAAAGCCTTAAGATTTCTTACCCCTGTATATATTAGAAACCTTAAGTGCTTTATGTCTTTGTTATGGCGATTTCCCATATCTCTGATGCTTGCGTCATGTACACCTTGTGCTCTATTCTGTTGAGTCTTCAGTAGTTTAGATTAAGTCTCCTGATATGTGCTTAAGGAAAAAGTCTTGTCTCATTGGGATTCAAGCAACAAGTCTTGAGCCAAGATGCTTAAGCCACAAAAGTATCATTGCTTAAGTGCGTGAGCTGTGAAAATCTTATTCAACTAGTCTGATTGAGCAGGTGGGAAAGTATCCATCTGAGGGGCGAGAGCAAGAAGTCTCAAGTGCAGCTTGAGCAAGGGAAGTCTCAATTTGGATGGCTAGAAGAACAGGTGACTCGGTCAGAGGATGTGAGTAAAGGGAAGTCTTAGACATATGCTCTAAGAAAAGGAAAGTCTCAACCTGAAGATAGATGAGTAGGTGGCTTAGTAAAATGGTGTGAGCAAAGGTTATGTCTTAGACATGTGCTCTAAGAAACAGAAGTCTCAGACAGTTGGCCTGAGCAGTTGTAAAAGTCTTACACAGAAGCATAAGCAATTGTAATCATGAAGTGGTTATAATGAAAAGCTCTTGTGATGCAAGGGGACTGGACTACTCTCATTTAAGGGAGGAACCAATATAAATCTTTGGTTTCTTCTGCTGTTATTTTATTTACTTTTGTTGTATCCATTACCAAACGAATTAACTCAGAATTTGAACATTAGTTCTGAATCTGAAACTATGATCAGAAGCTAAATAATAAGAAAATGTGAAACACAATTAAACCCCCTTCTTGTGTACTTTTCACACCTTCTATCAGAAAAGTATATTTCTTCTTCAAGAAGGAATCAAGTGCCACATGAAAAATATCATACGGCTTTTCCTACCATATTCAAATGGGTGATTCCACTGAATTTAAATGATGGAAAAGCTAAACATATTTTTAACTCATTGGACTTGATAAAGGGTTACTGAAGGTCTATAGAATATCCTTGAAAAAGGTATTACTATAGAAGTTGATGGTTGATAATACGAAATCGTATCGTTTATTTGACTTGATTTACATGCATTTTTTGCGACTATTGTTAATTTATCTGGATTTATGTTCCATCATACGGTTAACTTACTATGTTTTGCAGATTGTGGAGAATTTGGATTAAAGAAAGAAAAGAAGAAGAAATGGAAAGAAAAGAGAGAAGAAAAACAGAAAATAACAAAGAAATAGATTTTGTGCGTGTGACGCTCGTCAAAGCTTCCTCACGGTCATCACATCCGTCACGGTCGTCACGTGCAACACGGTCGTCACAAGAGTGTCACGACCGTCATGAACCAAATATCAGAATGACGTCCAAATTAGAAGTAGCCACGATCACTCTCAACTTAATTTCTTCCTACACTTTCTCCACTAACTGCCCACTACTGGAAGTTACTCCCACTTCCTCCATAACTCATGCACGATCTCTGGAAGTTGAGAAAGAAAATACCTCCTATAAATAGGCCTGAGATTCACAACATTGAGGGGGGGGGGGGGGATTTCGACGTATCGAAGTGCTGCCAAAATTTCCATTGAAGCCAAATTTACGTTCTTGCATTATTTCCTTTTTCCTTTCCCTTTTTTTATCCAATTGTATTTCCGTATTCTTTCTGCATTTTTATTTCACCAAAGTAGAATCCTGCCGACATTGTGGAGGACTACTCTTCAATTTCAGTACTACTTTCCAGGTTCTTATTAATTGAATTATTACTTTATTTTGTGTCATAATGCATATTTTATTACTTTGTTGTTTATGTTTATTTCCATTTGCATTAATTATCATGTCTAGTTAAATTAGTTTTATCGGTATGTAATCGAATTAGTAGGATGAGATTCGATAATACCCGGTGCACCTTCCCTTTTACAAACACCTTTCTGGCCGTAGTTTTTAATTAAAATCTTCTAAGTAAATCTTCGTCGCGAAAGCGAGAAATTATTTACAGTAGTTTTGCCACGAAAGTGGGAAATTCATTAAGGCACGAGCCAGCACGCGAAAGCTGGGGTTCAAACTAGATAGTAAGAACTAGGCATTGATTTTAAACACAGCGAAAGCACTTTAAAAGAAATCAGAATTTATTGGTTTTCAAAAAGTAGTTTTAACCCCGAATGGGACTGCGAGAGCGTACATTCCGCCTTAGAATTATGACCCGAGTCAACAACCATCGTGAGGCAAAGGTCTTTAAACGAGTATTTTCTCCTGAAAAGTGTTTACAAAGACTAAAAAGCACCGACGACCTGTCGAATCCCCGAAAACTAAAACAATACATACTGATATCCCTCTACCGCTCTTCCTTAAACTAAAAATCTTTATTTCCATTGTATTTAATTTCATTCACATTTAACTTTCCTAATTCCATTAGCCTTAGCTTTACTCCGCGACAGTAGATAACGGTAGGTTGACTTGGTCTCTATGGGTTCGACAAATCTTTTATATTACTTCGATATTTCTGTGCACTTGCGAATGCATCAAGTTTTTGGCGCCGTTGCCGGGGACCAACAGTCAATATTGTGATTCCGTTGTTGCATAGTATAGACTAAGGCACTCTTATTTAAATCACTATGTATAACCCATATTTCCCTCATAACTACCACCCCCAATATTTTGAGGAACCACAAGATCCGCTCAAATCTGACCTCAAAATATTATTAGAAGATTTCAATACGACACATTCTCACCCAAATTCCCTCTACAAAGAACACTCCCAATATTATGAGGAACCGCAAGATTTCGACACATCCAACCTCGAACTATTACTAGAAGAATTCGACGCGACGCTTACTCACTATAGGATAGAATCTATGATGGAACGCTTTGTGGAGACACAAACTCTCCAAAATGAAGATTTTAGAAAGCAACATCTCCAAATTAATGAAAATCTCAAGCAGATGAGCAATATGGTCGATTCCCTCGCAACTCACAGCGAGGCTTTGGAGATTCAAACCTCCCTGCTTACACTAACACCTCTAGGACCCTTCCCTGAGAGACATGTGGATGTTATAACAACCATTAATGAAGAACAATTAGAAAATCCTAGGGAGAGTGTTCATGAGTATGAGGAGAGTTTTGGTGAGAAAAACATAATTATTGAGAAAAATCCATCGACACCACCCGAAAGGGAGGTTGTCGAAGAGGTAGAGAAGGAAACACCTATTGTTGCTCCTCCTCCCTATACGTCACCTATTTCTTTCCCATAAAAGGCTGTGGAAGCTAAGGTAGACTCCTAATCCAAAACATATGTGGAGGTATTGGAAAATATCCACACCAATGCACCTTTGTCTAAGGCCCTTCATAAGAAAAGAAAATTTGAGGACCATGAAACTAGGGTCGTCATTACTGTTAAAAGGGTAAGATCAACGTTTGAGGTGGTGGATGAAATAACTAAGCCCAAATTTGAAAAACTGATACTCAGGATAAATCCAGAACCTCCACCACAAGTTCAAAACAATGAACCACCCTACAGAAGAAAGAAAAGAAAAGGTGAAGGATATGAGAGATGGCTTGATAAGTGGCCTTGGAAACCGAAGACTATTCAAAGTTCGATCGAGAAACCATTCTTGAAAGAACCATCATGAGTACTTGCACTCCTTGGTCGTCGAGCTATCAACATTAAACAAAGCGTTGTGTGGGAGGCAACCCACAAGGTCTTTATTTTAATTTGTTTGTTTAAATTTGTAGAAAATAAAGAAATGTATCGCTTGTTACGCTTTAGCTATATCTAGGCAAAAACTCTCTAGATGACGATCAAAGAAGATGAGCTATGCCCACGAACATTCCTACCAGTGTCGCTGCTGGTGGGGACACTGAGGATGAGTACTTCCTCTAGAAGCGAGCAACATGATGAGTTGGTTCGAGAATTACACAAACGAAGGTATCTCAAAATGCCCTCCGCCGAAGTATAAGTGATCAATGAAGACATGGACATCAAGAGCAGGATCATAGAAGATTTAGCACACAGTAGCATTCATACAGGTTCTATCTTTCCTTTTTCCCACCTTTTACTAAAACATTGAGGACAATGTTTGGTTTAAGTGTGAGGGAGGAACTCTACCGCTTTCATTTCATCACTTTTTAGTTTGATTTATTGTTTTATATTTTATTTCATACTCTTAGGAATTTTATCTGTTTTTAACGTTATGTCAAAGTCTTTGCATGTGCTATCAAGTCTTTATGCGTGGTTTTCGCTTGTTATTCAAATTTCCCCATAATTTTAAAATTTTAAAATTTTAACCTCCAACAATTTTTTTGCTTTGATTCACGACATGGTACTCTGAGAGTATATAGGTTGTTCATGCTATGTTAGAAAAACTTGGGAAAGTTTCGATAAAATCGATATCATCCTGACACCCTTAACCCCCTAAATATGCAAAATCAATTTGAGTACCCATTATGCCGAGACCTTAAGGCTCCAGTTTTTTAGTAATCCCTAAGTAGTTTATTTAAGCAGTCAACACCATCCTAAGCACACTAAGTAAGAAACCAATGCAAATAAGTGTATGATCTCTAGTTTAAAATGAGAAATTAAGAAGAAAAAAAATTATGAATAAAAAGACATGTTCCTTCTAAGTTAGGTGCTCCTGACCCGATCACTTAGCCCAACGGTACAAACTCTTTAAGTTCAATCGATGCGTAAGCATATATGCAGAGAAAAATGAAATAACAATGAGATCATAGTCACTAACAGGTTTACTTGCCATGAATGTGTATGGGATAACGGGTTTAATGTGATTGCAATAGAACGAAATGGGGTGAAAGAGAGCATGAGAT
The DNA here is from genome assembly GCA_963859935.3 of Lathyrus sativus. NCBI lineage: Eukaryota > Viridiplantae > Streptophyta > Magnoliopsida > Fabales > Fabaceae > Lathyrus > Lathyrus sativus. The sequence goes on from OZ012741.1 coordinate 329,944,778, forward strand.
ATAGGTTGAGTTATAATGTGATGATTCGGGTTGGTTTGCATAAGTAGGGAGTTTTTGAAATTGTGTCATTACGGTATCCTTGGTATTGTTATTTAGTACCTGTCGATCTAACATTAACCTAGCAGCCACGTATGATTAGAGTCTCGCCGTGTCTTTGTTTCGAATTATGCTTATTTCTTTTTACCGTGTTGGTTGATTGCTTGAGGACAAGCAATGGTTTAAGTGTGGGGGTATTTGATAACGCAAAATCATATCGTTTATTTGACTTGATTTACATGCATTTATTTACGACTATTGTTAATTTATCTGGATTTATGTTCCATCATACGGTTAACTTACTATGTTTTGCAGATTGTGGAGAATTTGGATTAAAGAAAGAAAAGAAGAAGAAATGGAAGGAAAAGAGAGAAGAAAAACAGAAAATAACAGAGAAACAGATTTTGTGCGTGTGACGCTCGTCACAGCTTCCTCACGGTCGTCACATAGTCACAGACCCTTACGGTTGTCACGTGCAACACGGTCGTCGCAAGAGTGTCACGACCGTCATGAACCAAATATCAGAATGACGTCCAAATTAGAAGTAGCCACGATCACTCTCAACTTAATTTCTTCCTACACTTTCTCCACTAACTGCCCACTACTGGAAGTTACTCCCACTTCCTGCATAACTCATGCATGATCTCTGGAAGTTGAGAAAGAAAATACCTCCTATAAATAGGCCTGGGATTCACAACATTGAGGGGGGGACTTCGACGTATCGAAGTGCTGCCAAAATTTCCATTGAAGCCAAATTTACGTTCTTGCATTATTTCCTTTTTCCTTTCCCTTTTTATCCAATTGTATTGTCGTATTCTTTTTGTATTTTTATTTCGCCAAAGTAGAATCCTGCCGACATTGTGGAGGACTACTCTTCAATTTCAGTACTACTTTCCAGGTTCCTATTAATTGAATTATTATTTTATTTTCTGTCATAATGCATATTTTATTACTTTGTTGTTTATGTTTATTTTCGTTTGCATTAATTATCATGTCTAGTTAAATTAGTTTTATCGGTATGTAATCGAATTAGTAGGATGAGATTCGATAATACCCGGTGCACCTTCCCTTTTACAAACACCTTTCTGGTCGTAGTTTTTAATTAAAATCTTCTAAATAAACCTTCGTTGCGAAAGCGAGAAATTATTTACAGTAGTTTTGCCACGAAAGTGGGAAATTCATTAAGGCACGAGCTGGCACACGAAAGCTGGGGTTCAAACTGGATAGTAAGAACTAGGCATTGATTTTAAACACAACGAAAGCGCTATAAAAGAAATCAGAATTTATTGGTTTTCAAAAAGTAGTTTTAACCCCGAATGGGACTGTGAGAGCGTACATTCCGCCTTAGAATTATGACCCGAGTCAACAACCATCATGAGGAAAAGGTCTTTAAACAAGTATTTTCTCCTGAAAAGTGTTTGCAAAGACTAAAAAGCACCGGTGACCTGTCGAATCCCCGAAAACTAAAGCAATACATATCGATATCCCTTTACTGCTCTTCCTTAAACTAAAAATCTTTATTTCCGTTGTATTTAATTTCATTCACATTTAACTTTCCTAATTCCATTAGCCTTAGCTTTACGCCGCGACAATAGATAACGATAGGTTGACATTGGTCTCTATGGGTTCGACAAATCTTTTATATTACTTCGATATTTTCGTGCACTTGAGAACGGATCAATGGTGTTAAAGATGGTCATCTTGAAAATATCTTTCACCAACTCCAAAGATGCATATTGAATATCTTCAGAGGTAGTTGCATTCTGGTAGATGCACTATCTCACTTCTAAGTATATCAACATCATTGATATGTCTGATGCTTGAACTATCTTTAAAGTCTTATGCTTGGGTTTATGGGGATCAATTTTTGAAGCTTGAAGTAGTTACACTTCATCTAATCGTTTCAAGCAAATTATGAGAAGATTGTTCCTTGACTTAAATCTAAACCCACAATTTTATTTTATGTTTACATCTTGAATCTGTTGCGTTCTAAAGGTTTGTCTTGCAGTCTTCAAAGGAAAGAAATGAAGTTGGATGATGAAAAACTATTCAACATATCACCTTCTATTTTTAGCTTAAGTTCTTTGGAATGACTAATGATGAGAAACTTAGGTTTCTTGTCATAAGGACTTCCATAATAGATGAGTGGACTGTGATATTTGTTGATACAAGAGTAAATTCAAGAGCTTCTAAAATAGTTGTATTTCAACTGATTTCTCAAATCTGAAAGCAAGAAGAAACCACTACCAGAACCTAAGATCAGATGCTCTTCAATGATTAATCTTTTGAAGTTGATATTAGTGTATAACGCAGATAAAAAGAAGCATTTGTGTTCTGAAATAAAAAAAATCAAGTATTGAAAAGCAAGAGATGTTATTAAAGCTATCTTGTTTCAAAATATTTGATTATATGGAGTTTATTATTTAAGGTGATATCTTAAGAAACTTCATGTCTTCTTGTTTGAGGACTATCATGAAGGTTGTTTTAAAAGACATTTCTATGAGAAAACTTCAACTTCTCTTTGAGTTAAGTCAGCCATACTAATACAATACTTTAATCTTTTTGATGCCAATTTTTGATAGCTAACACCATCTGGTTTTGAGCATGTCAATAATTTCAAAGTCAAAAGATTTAATCCAAGATAATGAGATTATTGACATTGCTTAGAACAATATTATGTTCCTATAATATCTCATTCTAGACTCATACTCTGGAGTGACTTATGGCTGCTGTTAGATTGAGATGTAAGACTAAGAAGAGTCTGTTTGTACTTACATGTATGGTCTTATAGAAATATGAGTATCATAATGTATCTACTACAAATATCAAGGAAAGAAGCAGAGGCATCTTCCATAAGGTTGTTTACAACATTGATTGGAAGAAGAGCCATCAACCCAAATTCAAGTACTAGTGGTACTGAATTTGGTGAGAGTAGTGGAATAAATGGTTAAATAGTCATTGAATCAAAATCAACTCAAAGCTGTGCTCAGACTTTATTAGTCAAGTTTGAATATTGAATCGAGTCTGGGCAAACAAAAAAAAAGTGTGGTATGCTTATTCTTTTTTGGCTTATCTTTCGACTCAATGAAACATTTGTTTAGATATAAATACAAAGTTTTTGTTAGATCTCTAGAAGTTCTTTTGAAAAAGAGAACTTTAGAAATCTTTAAGAGGAAACTCTGTTGTGTTTGTCTATACTAAATTTCTTATCAAGCTAGATGATGATCACATTTATGGAAACAATTTTCTCACTTTTGTGTTGATACTGTTGCTTTGTTAGCTATCTAAAGAAGACAATTCAATATTCATCTATCACTCATGACTCTTGTTTCAAGATAAAGTGCTAGTTCTGAATAGAACCTTAGAGACTTATGACTAACAGATGATATCTCTGTCTAAGTCTAGACTTACTAGACTATGATGGTCGGTAGCTTATGAAAGTTGTTAGTTCCTGAGATTCAGAAGAAGATTATTTTTTACTGTCATAACAGTTTAAGTAAAACATTTTCTAAAAGCTTTTATAATACTTAACCTTTCATAAAGGTGAAACTCATCTGGTGGAATTAAAATATCTGCTGGATAAAGAACCTTTGAGTAATGATGTTTTATCTTACTTGCTATTGTCACACCCTAATTTTTGACCTTAAGATCCCACCTCTTTTTGCGCATTTTTTCTATTATTATTTGACTTTATTTGCGACTAACCTACTTTTACAGATGCAGAAATTTCAAGTAGAGTTGATATTTGTTCCCGTAGTCGAGCATTTTAAGGCATGACCAAGTGGTCCTGACTTAAGATTGTCTTAAGGTCTCTGCTTGGTCTGGGCTCCGGTTCGAGGTTTTATTATATTTATTATTGTTATTATTTATTATCTTTATATTTATCGCTATTATTATTACCAATATTATATTTATTTCTATCACATTTATTATTATGTCATTTATTTTATTACTAACATTACTTTCACTCTTGAGCTATTATGGAATCAATACACCGAGAATATCTTTGAATGCGCTTTTCGACTATATCTCGTTAAACTCCGTATAAGGTTTTGGTGTCTTTTAAATCGAAGTCGCTCCTCTATCAACATCATAAATTGAAGGTGAAGAAGTATTTGGATTTGATGTCAGCCCATGGGTCAAGAACTAGGCACAATAAAAAAATTCATAATATTCATAGCAAGAATTTTGTTTACATATCCAACTCAAGGAGCAAGCTCGGCTACCCCATCCAATTATGAGTTATGATTTAAAGGATCTTTGCTACCATTTGAATTTCAACTTATCCGGCACATTCGTGAACGTAAACCAAGACTCATGTCTTGGGTATTTTCATCTGCAAAGAAAGTTGAGTAAAATACAACAACCAGGAAGTGGTGAATTAATAACATACAAATTCAAGGTTGCCCAACTTAGTTTACAAGACAAATCCATGAAATTTATGTTCCAAGTATACACTAAGTCCAACCATAAGATTTAATGTAACATAAGTTTCAAATGTTACAAACTACAAGTAACGGTATACAAGATACTTCCGTAAAATAACACTATTGGGTTTTGGAGGCAATCATGATTGTGGCAAAGTCAGGCCCTTTCAATAATCCATTTTCTGCTGCATATCCGTCCATGCCATCACTATAAAATTGGAGTTTCTTTGCTCTCAATACCACCCTCACCCTCACTCTGATTTCCATCCTTCCATTAAACCTCAGCACCTCCTTTAGAAAACAAATAGTAACCAACAAAGCTCCAAACTTCCGTCGACACGTTTCCGTAACCTGCATCTACAATAAAGATTGGAATTATCAGTCAAAACTTGGAGTGTATCTTCCAGCAGCATAAACAATACGGCAAATCACGGTCATTAGAACAAGAGTTCAGGACAATATAATTGTAACCTTCAAGATTACTTACATCAAGATTAGACAGCCCGTTGATGCTCTGTGACAATCTTGGTGACTAGACCGCGGTTTACAACGACAACATCTCCTCCTCCGTTCTCAACACTAAGATATTTGAATTTCATGGACAAAAGTTGTGCTTGAACTCCATTCACTAGACAAAGCAAGAACCTAAGACAGGAGCACCATCAAGCTGATGAAGAGGTGGTTATGCCGCAACCGTTGTCGTCATCTAGAACCGGTCTTTGTGATGACATTTTGCCTACAACATGAATTAAAAGCACAATTGAAATATCATGAGAATAATTTGACAACAGCAAATTATACTGGGAAAGGAACAATGCGGTGACCGTGCATAATCCATCCTAGGCCGAGAAAATATGTCTTAGCCATGAATGAGGCTATTGTTCCTTTGGCAATTCTGTGGAGGAACTTCTACGTCACGTATCTTCACTGAAGTTCTGGTGTTGATATTCCCATTGAAATCATCCATAAGATTGTATCATGTGGTGATGAAATTAGTACAGGGATCTCTGAAAAAGCTAATGAGGGTACTACAAGAAACAAATGCTGAAGTCAAAGAATGAAGGCCATGGTTACCTTGTAGGCACAACATGTTCAGCTGCAGAAGGCATGAATGACGAGCAGTCTATTCAGCTATGTGTCTTCCATTTGATGGTACGACCTTTGCTTTATGCAACATCATAGCGTTTAAGAGGTCTTGCTCAACATCAATCCACTCCTCTGGCACACCCCCCTCTGTTCTTCTCTTAGAGAGCACTTGAAGAAACATTGACAGGATGAAGTTGATGCAAACAAAACTGAAGATCAAACCAATCTCGCCAAGTCACACCGTTTGCCACGTCTTGAAGAATTGCCAATTTCAGATCCTCGATGTAATCCCGTTTACCTCCCAGAACTGTCAAACCTGTCAAACCAAAGGGAAGCCATAAGTCACTAATTCATCGGTTAGGCCATTGCTCCTGAACAAACTGCAGAACAAGTTAGGGAGAGGATTTGTAATACCTAAATCGGTCTTCACATGTTCACATCCCTTGTACGCACCATTTCAGCAGCCTGCAACCAAGCCCACATACACAGTTAATCACCACGAACATAAGGAGGAAATGAGACATCAGAAACTATAAGCAACAAGACTCATCCTGCATCACAAAGAAAACATCCAGGAGGCAATCAATTTCAGTTCAGGACAAGGTTAACAGAAACTCACCAAGCAAATGAAGTATTGATCCCATACTGATGTTCAAGCTAAGGCGAGAGTCTTCCAAACCACCAAGTTTGTTTCCCCCACCTACAATGTTGAGAGCATGAAGGAAACGTGGTATGAGCAGTTAATACGAAAACAGAAAGTTAACAGCAACGTGTATGATTGTGAGAAGCCTTTGCTTATCCGTGGCAATTCGTGAGAAAGGAGATTGGCATTACCTTACGAGTACCTTCTGTTTCTAGAGACGTAACCAGTGAGCCTTTCTTGTCCTTCCAGCTGCTGCTACTCTGAGCCGGAACCCGACTCGGTTTGCTCGAGCAGGCCATGTTACCATCCTACAACTAACAACACATGTATTAAAATAGTAAAACAGGGAAAGAATCAAAATAAATCCTAAGACGCATCAAACCAGAGCAAAGGAGTATGCGAAATTAGATGGGGCAGTCAGTCGGCGCCTTTCCAACTTTGAACCTGTTCTTCATATACCCAGCATAAATTCCTTCCTCCCCACCATAAACAATACCTGTTTGAATCACCACTAAAACAACACACTGTTAGAGAGGGATTTAAATTCCTTAAAGAAGAAGAAGAACAAGTGAATATTAAGGAAAATGAAGACTCACAAAACATTCCTTCTGAGTACGGAGTTACCGAAGCCACCACCACTTAAGCTCCTTTACAACGTCTATGGTAATTTATCCTGCATCATAAATGGCCAAAGATTAGTGCCGTCAAATACATACGTCGCCACTTTCAAACAATCAAGTAGAAGAGGAAAGTTAATTCAAAATTTCCAACGTGGTTAGACATAGCAAAACCAAAATGGAAACTAATTCAAAATTTCTCAGGGAAGAATCATCATCAATCTGTTCCAAATTCGTCCAAACATGCACCGCTTGAATGAGAACATCTTAATTACTCTTCAATTCGCTCTGTCTCCTACAACCCTATATAAGAAGACGAATTAGAACACACAAAAGGATACGATAATCCCCCAAACACTTAGCACACAAAAATCCCCAAATCAAACCCTAGTGTGGCGAATCGAAAAGAGAGATTCACAACAACACCGAATTCCATAAAATCCCAAAAAAAAAATGTAAAGCAAGAAACTTATCTTTCAGCGACCTTCGCATCACCGTCGTGAACCCTCACCGTTTCTACAAAGCCGCCGATCTAAGCCTCGCAACAGCCGCGAAACCCTCGCGCGCATCGCCGTCACCTTTAAATAACGCCATTTGCGAACCGCCCCTTATCACCCCTCCAATCCGGAAATCTCCTTCGCCGGAAATCGCTCACGAAACCCCTGGGAAAAAGGCCCCCTTATACCGTTAGCTTTGGTTTCAATTGACGAATTTTCTTTATGTTTTTTTAGGTTTGATTGAGGAATCGGAAATCGATCGAAGCGAAGAAAAGAAGGGAGAAATCGAAGCGAAAAGAGGAATCAGAGAAATCGAAGTGAAGAGAAGGAAGAATGAGAGGAGAATGGAAGAGGAAATGGCGAAGAGAGACGAAGGAGGTCGAGCGAGGGGGAATTTGGAGAGGCTAGGGTTCCCCGAGTTTTTTCTTTTTTCTGTAATTTTTATATTATGTCCTGTACGTATGCACCCACGGTAGTTACCGTGCACATACGCAATCACCACCCTCCATCACACATCACGCGACCCTTGATCCACACGCATACCGTAAGCCCAGACCTGCGCCTCACCCAATCGTTCGCCTACCCTAATCAGTCGTTTAATCCAGATAATTAACAACTAACTTTTTTATTAATTGGTTAACCACCTTTTTTTTAATCTGCCATTTTATTTAAAAGAAAGCCATTAACCTTTTAACTAATAACTTAACTTTTATCTAAAATAAACTAATCATTTTTGTTTAGTTAATCATTTTAAATTAATCTCTATCATAGTAATTAAGAAAATTTTAATTTAATAAATCTATTTATTAACCTTTTTAGTACAACCTTTTCTTAAATAATCTAACCTTTATCTGATTAATCTACAACAATAACTTTTATTTAATCTAATAAACCTTTTCTTTAAAAATAATAACACAACAATTTGTTTATCCCTTTATATTTAAATTAATAAATAATAATAAATAACCTTTTAATTTAAATTAACTTTTTATAATAAAAATCTTTTTATAACTCAAGATCTACTTGATAATTAGTAAGAAAAACCACCTTTTAAGTAATAATCAACAATTTAGTTAGCAACTCATTATTTGAAAATCATTCCCATTTAAATTAATTCCTAACTAATTTATTTAATAAGTAACTTAGATTTTTTTCTATCCAGCTTAATTAATCCTTTTATTTCACTAATCATTTTTTTAAACCTTATTCACACTTTTATCTAAAAATTCATATTTCCCTTAAAAACAATTCATTTATAATTTATTCATCTAATATAATCTCCCCATAAAATCAATCTCACTAAAATTAATTTAACCTTTTTCTTAAAACCAATTTCACCCAAACATAACTTTTCTCAAATCAAATGCCACCTTAAGACAAAACTAATCCCTTCTTAAAAATCAATCCGTCTAAAATCAATCTCAAACTCGTAATGTAATCAAATCGTGCACATCCACATTCACATACACAATTCACTCACCTACACCTTAGCGCTCTCATGCGTGTGTATGGTTTATTTTCCGCAATTTATTTTCGCAATTTACATTATGGTATTTATATTTTCGCCTTGCATTCCGTCCAAAGGAAAACCCTACACATGATTCAACAATTGGGTGTAGTGCACATCATTTGCATCATTCTCCCACATGATCCTTGATCCCATTCAAGTCGATCTTTAAGATAGATCCTACCCCATAGGAAGGGCCATTATCTTTACAACTTAGAACAAACATTCAACAACTCAAATCAAACAACATTCAAACACATTAGAGAAAGATGTCAAATCATCTTAAGCGAGATGGAATCTCCACCCACATCAATACAGTCAATACCGTAGGAACTTTGCCTTAAGAGAGATAAAGGTGTACCTCGTCGATCCCTATCCGAGTACTTGAGCCCTTATCTTAAGATGATGCAAAGACTACATTCTTAAAACTTGTGGCGGTTAAATCTCTCTTAAAATGACAACTCACCTTTTCTCCTAAAATCAACCAATCAACTACCCTAAACCCGTAGGAACTTTGACCACAGTCAAAGCACTCCTCTAACCCTTTAGGCGAACTACAAATACTCTAATTCCACTCCCGTAAGGATATGTAGGCATAATATGCGATATCTTATCGAGTATACTTAGAAATAAACCCCTAGGTCTTTCAACCATTAAGAAGATAAACACTTAGCAATAAACAAACATAAAACAAGAGGTTCCTGTAGAGTACTACAGAAAATTAGGATGCTAGTACCTTCCCTAAGTTTAACCAAACCCCGAACCTATAAACTCTCTAGCTTGCATTTGCATTGCATTGTGGGAATTTCGATCTTTATCCCTTCCTTTGGACAAATCAAAGTTCGGTTGCAAAATGAATTAAAGATTCAAACTCATCAATAGTTTGGTATCCAATTTTCACCGCGACAGCTGTTACTATTCCATGTCCTGTGAAACATCATTGTGTCCTTTTTTCTGACAAGATTCTTATTTCTGTAAGATTCTTATTCAGTTCGTTTTCCTTCTTCTTCTTCTTCTCTTTTTTTTTTCCTGCTTTCCCTCTTGTTTTTATGCTAACCAAACTAAACCTGAGATGAACTTTTCAGTTTATTCTCCTTTTAATCAGCTGGTTGTCATCAATGAAAAGTTTATGGATTTTGATGAGTTTTTTAAGATTGGTTTTAACTTCTGAGAGACTGTGTCTAAACAAAGGTGGAATGGCTACTTTGAGATGCTCTGTGGTTTCACTTATCCAAATCTTGTCAAAGAGTTTTGGATCAATGCCTCCATTGTTGAGCTGAATTCCGAGTACGCTATTTTGTCTAAAGTAACAGGTGTTTCTATTACAGTAACCTCTAAAATGATTGCAAATATGATAAATTGTGAGGAGATTGGAGAAATCCCAGGAACTTTTGTTTGGGAACACTATCTTCCTACTTGGCGTATCTTTGTAGATCCATCTAATACACTAGTGGTTTCAAATCTTCTTCCTAATGTTGTTGTTTGGAGTCAGATTTTGAATTCAAACTTACTACCTAAGGATAAAGATTTAGACCAAGTGGACCCTATTGAAAAAGATCTACTTCTACTTCTTAATTCAGATTTGAAGATTAATCTTCCTCAGTTATGTTTGACCATCTGAAGAGGTATTTTTCTTCTTTTTAAAAGGGAAAAACCCTTCTCCATACCTTTTGGACAAGTTATTTATGAAATCCTTGTTCAGCAAGGGGTTAACATAAGTTTTGAGGCTAAATCTTCCATAATTTGTAGAGACAAGTTTGAAGTTATCTATGAAAGATTCTGATGTTATATTTATGCATAGTTATGCTTTGTATTATTGTTGAAATCTTTGTATTAAGCATCTTATTAATAAATTTAGAGTTTGTTCATGCTTGTGTTTAGTTTTAACTGATTAAAATTTATTCTTGTTGTTCACTGAGAATATGAAATAGATAAAAAAACTCAAATGTTTGTAACTTATATTATTAATAAAATGGAAGCTATTACAAGACAATTGGATTTTTCTAGTCTAATGGATGTGTCCTAAGGAACTCCCTTGGATCATCTGACATGTCTAGATTATCTATGAAATCTTACCATTCTTCCTTAGAAAACTCCAAAGCCTCCTTCCTCAGTTTGTTTCTGCATCTAAATCCAAAATATCTTCTTCTTCTGTGTGTCTTCACATAGGATGCTGAAGAAGAGAGCACTTCTGAAGTTGTCTGCTTGCTTGCAGGTTCTTCAGCTGCTGCGTTGCTTTGATTTGCTTGAATTGTTGCATTAAGTAGTGTTGTCTTCTTGAAATCTCTCTTTGGAACCCATATTTTATTTTGCTTATACCTCTTGGTGTTTTAGGGATTAAGTGATAATGGAAGAAAGCTTACTAGAATCCTTTTATAGACGTGTTACATTTATTGTCTTGAGTTTAATATTATTTAAGTACTGATTAAATTTTATTAGTATTTTAATAATGAATCTTGGTAATGTAATCTAGCATTCCAACTTATTAAGATTCTCTGAATAACTATAAGTTTATGTTTGATCTGTTTTAACTGTCATTTCTGTGTCAATTTCACTTTGATTGTGTACCTTAAGAAAATCTAAAAAATTTTCTGGAATGTAAATGCATGCTAAAGTAGTATTGGTCAGAAAAACCTCTTTCATTAATTAAACTAATGGATTACATTTTTTAACAACAAAAAAGGTACAAGATGTTCTCTAGAATTGATCCCTAACCATTACATCTCGTGCCCAGCAGTGTCCACTGTTGTTATAGTCCACCTCCTCATCTTCTGAATCAATTGCTTGTTCCTCTTCTATGTTCGGAAGAGAGCAGTAGAACTTCTTGTTGACCCTCATTTTCTTCTTCCTTGACCTCTTCATACTTTTTCTCTGAGGCTTCAAGGAAGCTACTGTTGAACCTTCTTCTGAAGGTCATTCAGGTGCTGCTGAAGTAGCCTCTTCAGAAGCAAGTTGTGTTAAGGGAAGAGGTACAGTTATAGAGGACCCAGAAGTAGCTTTCCTCTGAGGGGATTGGATTGCCAAGCTTGTAGAGCTCTCGGTTGCGTCTGTTACGACAGATGCATTATGACTCATAGTTGCTGATTCCATATCCTTAGATTGGTGATTGATGAAAATGACATAGGAGTTGGATGTTTTTATAATGACTTTTGTGGATACCAAGAGTCTAAAATTAATCCTTGTTTAATTCTTATAATAGTAACGACCACTAAGACTTCAAAGCGTGCACTTTACAAACCTTAATGACTCTTATTACTTGGTTATTCTTCCTCTTTGGAAACTGATCCTATAATGATGATCTGAGTTACATTTATTAGTGGTATTTTTCTCTTTCCTTCTTTTCCTTTTATTATTTTTGATGTGATAAAAGGGGGAGAAATAATAGTAAGTATTTAAGTGGAAACTGAACCATTGAATACATGTTCTATACATATTAGTCATTTATTTTCTGTTTTTATGGTTACCTTGCCCAAAGCGCATTTTTAACTTTCTTGTACATAGGGCTAAGGAAGAGCTTACAAACCTTAGACTTAGCCTATCAGACCCAAAAGGAGCTTACAAATCTCATATTTTGGTGTTGCAAAGGTAAGATAAAAAGGGAAACATATTTTAACTCTCTTGTACATAGTGTTAAGAAAGAGCTTACAAACCTCTGACTTAGTCTATGAGACTCAGAAGGAGCTTACAAACCTCGTATTTTGGTGTTGCCAAAAGGAATAAAAATGTTGTTACCTTGGTGTTCTTAAATATGGAACTAAGAGGGAGCTTACAAACCTCAACCTTGGAACTATTTGACTTAGAGGGAGCTTGCAAACCTCAGACCCTGATGTTACTATGAAGACTAATTTATTTTTCTTAAAAAATAGTTCTTAATGCTAGAGTAAATTAAACTCAACTGTGAACTATCAGACTCAGGGGGAGCTGACAAACCTCATACCCTGTTGTTGCAGAGAAAATTAAATGCCTAATATTGTCCTTTAAATACTTGTGTTTGTCATCATTAAAAAGGGGGAGATTGTTAGAACAAGGTTTGTTCTTGACATATTCTCTTTTAGTTTTGATGATAACAAAAGTATTAAAAGAACAATGGTTTATTTGATGCGTGTTTTATTTATGCAATTCTTGTTCTTGTACATAAATAATCATAATTTGTTTTACTTAGACACACTTGGAGTTGCTTCATCGCTAGCTTCTGGTGGTAGAGTCTGAAGAACAATTGCTAGTGTGGTTTGACGAAGACTCTGAGCCGAAGGCCTGAACATTCAAACATATTTCTACACTTAGTAATTGTATATTAGCATCTGATACCATTTATAGTTGGTGATAAAGCAGTAGACTATACGTACTACTGAAAGCAAGTTGTATTGTCTTATCAGCCTGTCAGCTCGAGTTTACAGCTTTTTGAGTAAGATTGAAAGGCTCAAGAAAAACTGGTACGTTCTATGGATGTCTACTCCCAACGGCTCTATTAGTACAAAACCTCTTAAAGACTCAAAGGTTAAATGTGTTACACCCTGAATTTAGAATCTGTTGTGCATCCATCTTCAACGTCTCTTGTACTATGGAGCAAAAGCAAAGACACTTGATCAAGTCACCTTCTCAACGAATAGTTTATGGAAAGGCTATATATATGGTTGAAGATTCAAGTTTGAATTTTAATAAGGATTCTTCTGTTGAAAGAGTAGTAATATCAAGCAATTATCAACTCTATGTAATATGCAGATTTTCTGTTTTAGGTTGTAATTTTAAAAGGCTTAATTTCTTACCCCTGTATATATTAGAAATCTTAAGTGCTTTAGGTATTTGTTATGGTGATTTCCCGTACCTTTGATGCTTACATCATGTACACCTTGTTCTCTATTCTGTTGAGCCTTCAGTAGTTTAGATTAAGTCTCCTGCTATGTGCTTTAGCAAAAAGTCTTGTCTCATTGGGATTCAAGCAACAACTCTTGAGCCAAGATGCTTAAGCCACGTAAGTCTCATTGCTTAAGTGCTTGAGCTCTGAAAGTCTTATTCAGGTAGGAAAGTCTCTGTCTGAAGGGAGAGAGCAAGAAGTCTTGAGTGCAGCTTAAGCAAGGGAAGTCTGAGTCTGGATGGCCAGAAGAGCATGTGGCTCGGCCAGAGGATGTGAGCAAAGGGAAGTCTTAGACATGTGCTATAAGAAAAAGGAAGTGTCAACCTGAAGACAGATGAGTAGGTGGCTCAGTTAGATGGTGTGTGCTAAGAAAGGGAAGTCTTAGACAGTTAGTCTTAGCAGTTGTAAAAGTATTATGCAGAAGCATAAGAGATTGTAATCATGAAGTGGTTATAATGAAAAGATCTTGTGAGGAAAGGGGATTGGACTACTCTCAGTTAAGGGAGGAACCAGTATAAATATTTTATGTCTTCTGTTGTTATTTTATTTACTTCTGTTGTATCTGCTGCCAAACGAATTAACTCGGAATCTAAACATCAGTTTTGATTCTGAAACTTTGATCAGAAGCTAAATAAAAAGAAAAAATGAAACATAATTTAACCCGCCCCTTCTTGTGTACTTTTCACACCTTCTAAATGTATGGGTATCCAAAGAGTATTGTGTTTGGTCCAAAGATAAAGGTATGGTTGATGTTGATTGTTGAAGTGGAATGTGTTGCAATGAGAATTGGATATCAAGCTATTGATTAACTTGAATCACAAATCTTTAAATATTCACTACCGAGATTTGATTTATCCATGGGAAAGGGTAAAGATCGTATAAAACCTTAAGTTTACAATGTAACAATAATGCTAAGAGATTGTGGGGTTCAAAGGTTGGTTATACCTAGGGAAGGTGTTAACATCCTAAGCATCTATAGTACTCTATAGGAACCTCTTGCTAGTATTCATGTTATTATTTGCTATTGTTTTGAAATGCCTTGTGTTTGGGTTTTACGGGTGAGGATAGGAACCTAAGGGTTTTGTCACTAAGTATGCTTACCAAAACTTCGCGGTCTTGCGCCTACATATCCTTACAAGGATAGATTTAGAGTATTTATAGTTCACCTAACTAAGGATGAATGGACATTTGATTATGATTAAGGTTCAAAGGGGGAGGCAAGTGTTAAATCCTTAATACTTGCTTGACTTAACAAAGTCAAAGAGTTGTAAGTTCTTCCCTAAGTCTAATTTCAAAACCTAATGACTCTAGCAAGGTCAAAAGGGAGTTGGCTATGGGTAAGCTACCTATGACATTGAGTCAATAGAGAGACTTTTCCTTGGATTAAGGAAAAAAAGGCAACTTAAGGATGGAATCTAACAAGCTATCATCACTTGGGGGAATAACTTTACAAAGTTAAAGAAGTATGAATAGATGGATGGTATGAACAAGTATGATATTCAAACGTGATATCAATTGTAAACATTCAAAGTAACATTCAAACATGATGTTAATTGACAAAGACTAAGGCATATGGTTACAACCAAAGCAAGAGAAAAAATGTGACAACATTTAAAGCAAAGACTTGACAAAGTCATAAAAGAATAAGGTAACAACCAAGCACATTCAAAGTTTGAAGAAGTTTCAAGACAACATGGTGACAACCAAGATAAACAAAGATGTTACAACATATAAACAATCGTGAAGTATAGTTCTAACAAGACTAAAGCATCACGGGTAACAAGTTTAAGTTCTTAATCAAAGAAAGCATGCATTAGGGTTGACTAACACTACTTAATCATGAATACAAAACAAGCATGAACAAGTGATAACAAAACTTAATCATTGTCGCTACCGCGAAAATAAGGTGCTGGAAAAACAGAAGAGTCGCCACCTTTCGTTATTTATCCCATAGAAAGGGAAAGGAAACAATCGGAAAAAACCTGACGAAAAGGTATAAGACAAGGTCATCGCAACCATGTCTAGATTCGGGAGTCGGTTACGCAAGGGGAAGGTATTAGCACCCCTCACGTGCATCGTACTCGATGGGATCCATGCTTGTTGTGTTTATCTGACGGGTTGGTTTTATCTATCTATGCTAAAGGTCTGGTCTGAAAAGAAAAGAAAATGACTCGGCAGAACACAGCAGTTCTATGTCAACGTATTCCCGTCTGGAACGAGAAATCAGAGTTAACATAGTTCGCCTAACTACAGGGGAAGGTTGCTCGCCGAGATATCGCATCTCGTGCCTACGTACTTTCACACGGCGTGAAAGATCAGAGCAAACGTAGTTCGGGACCACAAGAGACACAGGTTTGTCTTTTTTATCCGAGTAGGGTTAACAGACGATTCCAGCAGTTTGGTGTATGTAGCTCGCTCGACGGAGACTTAGGCGTTACCGTTTGCGGTAGAACCGGGAGTTAACAAAACTCTCCATATGAAAAAGGTTTCCAGGGATTAAAGGTCCAAGAGGACAAAAAGATGTTTGGTCTTTGTTTTCTGTTTTTTAAAGAAGTGTCTTTTTATGGATGTTTGCAACTAATATCGCACTAGAGACTAGGACCTGAGAGTGAATGCGTCGCATGTCACCCAAAGGGTGCCATACTAAACATCCAAGCTGTTGGAAAGAAACTCTCTAACAACCCTTTATCAAGTAGCTTAAGGCTCGTAGCGTACGACATCAATTAACCTTTATTACTGTATTTTGATTTGTTTGAAGATGAGAAGAGAAAGAACGCACTAAAGGGGAACTGATCCAATCCTAAAGTTGTCATGCAAAGTTGATCCTATGGTTCAGGTTAGGAGGGAACTACCTAATGTTATCATGCATGGTTAGAACCCTAATGTATGTCATAACTTCTCTTGAACTAGAGAAGTCAGAGTTCCTAGGGGAACATGGCAAAGGAAAGCAACAACAAAAGAAATAAACTGTAAAGAAATAACTGTAAGTAAAATGCATGCAATGAAACAAACAAGCAGAAGGAGCCAAGCTCAACTTCTAGAGCAAACAAGCCAGAGGAAACACACAACACAGGCAAGGGAGACAAACTCAACCTTAAGCCAGCAAGCAAAGCCAAGCAATAACAGTCAAGCAGAGGGAGACAGGCTCAACCTCTAAATGCAGACAAGCAAAGGGAGAAACTCAACCTTTAGGATGCTCTTAGGCCTAGAATCAACTACATGAGGCCTAGTCTAATGCAACATGCCAAGCAGTCACGCAAGCAACAATCAAGCAATCAGAAGATACAACAGACAAAATAGCAGACAAACAGCTCAATAGCAAAGCAGATTAACAGCAAAACAAACTAACAGTCTGCAATCAACTTCAAGTCCAAGCCATCTTCAAGAGAAGGAAATGCAAACTCCATCTTCAAGCTCCAATAAAATAGAAGAGAGTTAACATCAAGATTATTGCATGATGATGGGAAGCATGATGGAAACCAAAGGAATCCATCATGACACTCAACCATACATCTGAGATAGGCATCCTCAAAGGTTCTACCTCTTGTGAAATGCCATACACCCTTCCAGGGAAAGATGAGGCTTCCACATAGGAACCTTGAATCATAGGATGGGAATGGAAAGCAATCAAGGCAATCCATGTTTAAAGCTCTTCCTAAACCCTAATTGATTAAGCTACAAGAAAGCTACTAAAAGGAGGTCTAAACACCAAAACCAAATACCACAATCAAGCAAACAAAAGCTTCTATATGTCTAAAACACCATCCAAGAAGATTAGCAAACCTATTATGACTAAAGGCCACCATTGGAGTTCAACTAGTGCAAGTGTTATGTTGAAAGCACCTTAAAACTAGCCTAAATATTAAATCTATTTAAAATACCAAATCATCTCCTAAAATCCTATAAAATTTTCTAAGGGAACCTACATGTGTTAGGTACTTATGGTACAAAAACCAGGGATTGAAACTATGCTTAAGGGTACTAAAGAATTCCTAAACTTAAAGTTGTCAAAAGGGAACCCTAAAATTCAAGGTCATGGGAACCTAATTCAAAATAGAACCTATATTTATCTAAAAATCATGAAATAAATCCTAAGGGATCATGCATCTCTATACTAGCAGCCAGCAAAAAATCTCATTCAAATTCAATACCAAACAGCCATACAAAAATCAGCAATAAAATGAAGAATTGTGCCAAAATTAAAGAACTAAACAAAAATGCAAAAAATCACATTAAATTGAAAATTGCATGAAAATGAAATGTAAAAGCACCAGAAAATCAGAAATTAAATCTAAATCATCCACATATTTTTATCATATTTTTATGATCAAAATTGGATTTACTATGAATTTAAAATGAATAAAGCAATTAAAATAAAAAGAAAATGAATTAAAGAATAAAAATGCTGGAATTAAATCAGGGGCGTAGGATCAATGGACCAAGTCAGCTCATCTAAGGATCCTGATGCTGCCAGCGCATTAATGAAGCGCGCGCGTTTTGGGAGGTCAAAGTCAATCTCAGAATTAGATCTCACTCGTTGGATCTGATTACAAAGTCCTCGTTTCAACTTTATCCAATGACTGAGGGATTGTCTTCCTCGTTCAAACTGGAATTGGAGGGAATGTGTTCAGATGAACCAGACGGTAGCTCCGGTGGCTGAGCCACCATATTCTCTGGCGAGCCAAAAGTTACAGGTCAACAAAAACAACCAAATCTTACATCAATCTTCTCAGTTTTTCATGCTGATTTCAAATATGCTATCCATTCATCCTAAATCCTCATGAATTTTAAAACACGATGAAGAATCCAAAATACACCACATCCTGAAATCTCATCAAACCTCCAATTGATACCACAGATCTTCTCCTTATTCATCATAGATCATCATGAACTATCTAGATCAAGCTAACTCTCAAAGATCAAGCAGTTACAAGCCTCAACAGAAAATTGCTCACACCTAGAATTGTCTCTAAACTCCACAATTTTGATCCAGAATCCATCTATAATCTCTTCTAAACCTTAACCTCATGCTAAAACATGCTAGATCATCATGAATCTACAGCAATTTTGAAAGTTGCATACCTGAGTTGCAGCTTTAAATTGGAGCAGTTAGGGCATGATCCTTGGCTTCAAACTGTGCAGATGCACTCTATGATTGATGCTGAAGATGATTGAATCCTCAATTTACCTTGAATTACTCTAGTTTTGAAAACACGATTTTCACTTGCTCCCTTGAAATTCACTCTGCAATCTCTGGCTCTAGCACGAAATAACCACCAACCTTGATCCAAATGCATTTATGAACTTATATAGAATGAGTTTGGGTGATTTGGAGGCCCAAACTCAGAAATCCAAGTTTCACCTTTGCTTGAAAATTTCACCCATGGCTATGCACGATTCTGAGCTCAAAACTTCTCCTAGAAGCTTCAATTGCAATCCTTATTGACTGTGGAGAGTGTTGGGATCAAATTCAGAGCTTAATTCCATCATAAGGCCAACCTTAGATGTGTTACTTATTTAAGAAGTAACAAAGTGAAATGACATGAATTAGGCCTCAAATGAAATTTCTAATAATTCCATTGTGTTCAAAATGACTTTTCTGATTAAAATGAGCACTCATTTGGTCTTGTTTGAACACACATGATTTAATTTGAGTCTTTTTCACATAAATGCCTTTTAATTTCCCCTTTGTCAAATTTCTTCAAACCAAGTCTTGCCCTAAGCTAAATCAATGCCTCATGAATACATGGTTAGCCTTAAAATCCCATTTTGAGAAAGTTTTGTGTTTGACAAAACTTCATTTGAAGTGTGCAAGATAGAGAAAATGACCTATAATGCCAAATGACCCATAATCTCACTTTCCCAGAATACCCCTAACTTGTAAACCTCATAACTTGAGTTCTAAAAATCAGATGGTAGACTTCTAGTACAATTTGGAAAGCTAAGATCAAGACCTACAACTTTCATGTTGGACAAAAGTTGAGGAGAAACACCCTTCTAGGTCAAAAGTTCCTTGAAATTGATTGACTTTTGCAGACAAATTTCATATTCATCTGATGACTTGTAACTTGTCTGGATCATAACTTGAGTTCTATAAATCTAATGGAGGACTTCCAGTACTCAAATTAAAGATAAGAACATGCTCTACAAGTTTCATGTTGGCCAAAAGTTGAGATGAAACGTTTATCTTGAGATAAGTGGTCTTGAAGTCAGGCACTAAATAGGGGATTTTAGCCTGAGAACCCTAGTTTAGCAACTCCTCACACTTTGAATTCTTCTTGGATTGATCTTGGAATATCACTTCATGTACCTCAACACAACTTTCCATGATCATAAAGACTTAGAAATAGGTTTTAATCCTCTTCAATAACACAGTTGACTTAGGGTTACTCAGATGAAAACCCTAATTGCAACACCTTCAACTGTGGCTCTTCACCCTTAGCATAATGACTTGACTGAGCTCCACCATGACCCTCAAGGCACTCTATGAGCTCTATCCACATATCCTATCCATGAACAAGGCCTCACAATCCACTGATGGTCTTCAATTGGTCCTCAGGTTAGGAGATGAACCCTACACAAGCAACCAAACTTCTCAAGGACACAACCCACTTCTTGATGACTTTGGTGACTTCTCAAGCTTGGACAAAACCTCTAGATAGGCTCCTCTTGATATAAACCACACTTGATCCTCTGCTAAATGAGTAATTCTATGCTATGCATATGCTAGAACAATGCAATGCTAATGCAATGAAACATAAACCAAGAGAGAAAAAGGTTAGGCAAATTTTGGGGTGCAACAGCTGCCCCTATTCAAGCGACTTGGACTTGACTGGATGAAAAGCGAACGGCTTTCAGGCAATCAAGGTGAAAGACGGTTGAATACCAAAGAATCCGGAAATTTGCTAACCAAAGAAATAAGCTGCACGAACTGCTTGGGGAACAAAATCTAGACAATTGAATCCAGTCGCCCGAGCAACAACCGATCAATCATCTGATAAAGAACATGCTTTCAACATCAACCACCTGTGTGACGCCACAAGCATTGAATCCACATATTAGATCAACAATAATAAATCTCCAAACATACGCTACAATAAGCGGGCACCGAGCCACAGGACCATATCAAAATACCATCCTGGACTTTCTACCTCCGAAGGGACGGGCAAGCACTACGTAAAGCGCGAGCGGTCAACGTACTATCCTTGACCTTCCATTTCCGCAAAAACGGGCGAAGCACTAAATAAAAGTGCTAATCTGGCATCTGAAGACTTGAACGAACAACTCTGCGGGGAACATTTCTAACACTACCGATATTTGCACTACGTAAAGCGTGAACTTGGGTAATAACTCCATCAACACGGGTAACATCTCCGTCAACACGGGTAACAACTCCGTCAACACGGGTAACATCTCCGTCAACACGGGTAACATCTCCGTCAACACGGGTAACAATCTCCGTCAACACGGATAACATCTCCGTCAACACGGGTAACATCTCCGTCAACACGGGTAAAAATCTCCAAAGGTTTCATCCATGGGATTTTTTATGCTGACGTAACAGCAATCCGAGGAAAACTCTACTGGGGAAATTCTGACGTCAACCGTCAGACACTTACTTTGACAACAAGTGACGACTTCAAAGGTCTAACCCCTGAAATCTTTTAATGCTGACGTAACAACAATCTTGAAGAAAACTCCGCTGGGGAAGAAAGGAAACTTAACCAAGCAACTCTGATGAGGGAACACATGATAGGACGAACGTTATCGTCACATATCTCATGCCAAAAATTTGAGTATTCGAAAACCATCCTGAACAAGAATTCCAATTACTTGCAGGGCAAACACCTCAAAACACAGAGGTAACCAACCTAGCTTATGTTTCAAAATGCATATGTTTGAACAACGGCGTAATGCTCCATACGAAATGGAAATGCTACGTATTTGGGTAGATGCTATGCGCGATGCAAATGCAAAGAGGCGTTCCCGCAAAATAAATGTTGGAGGAACGAAGCCAAACTTCCGCTGGGGGAAGAAACAATCCTGCTGGGGATATCTCGAAAAATCCGGAGCTACGAACTCTGCAGAGGATGATCAACCTATTGGAGGAAATACAACCTACTGGGGAACAGAAAGAACAATCCTGCGTGGGGGACGATCCTTTTCAAAACTACTGACAACTTGGTTGTACCCTGTGAAGACTTCACTGGGGATTAAATGTGCACATGACCACCGCTGGGGATGCACATCACTGCCTAACCGCTTGCTAGCTCGCATCCAACTCTTCTGGGGATAAAGAATGCGACTTCCATCTGCCGGGGAGGAATAAGATCACCTAGAGCCCGCTCCTACGTTAAGGGACTCCAGTTGGGGAAACGATCCCTCGGCTGTTTGCTGCGAAGGTAACGACCCTGCAAACACTGAACAAAACAAGACATCCTATACAAAAGGAAATATCCGGGTCAATAGCCGTGACAATTGCTCAGTTAATTCAAAGTTTTAACAATTATTGGCCGAGGCCTGCAAGTTTATGCGCGTGAAAGTTTATCAAAAACATCGGCGTTTTCCACAAACAAAACAGTAAAAGTTAAAATAAGAAACAAACATCAAGTACTGAATAGTATGCGTTTATTGATAACGGGCCTGTAAATAGGCAAAGTTTGTACAATGGATGCAACTCCTGAAAAGAGGAAGCTACAAAAATAAATATAAATATGTACAGAGGTACAAAGAAATTTGTATACATGTCGGCAACGTAGCACAGACAAACACCATGAGCTGATCCTCCTATGACTCGCCTGACTCCGACGCTTTCCCGATACTCCGTCCTCAGAAGAGATTGACTTGGATAACCGACCCTCAGGTGCTCCCAAACCACTAAGCAATGTAGTATCAAACTCGGACCGCATTCATTTGCTTTTTCAATCCCTAACTTTTGCCTGAATCGCCCTTTGCGGGTTTTCAATTCACCGAGATACCCTTTTTTGCCGAAGTCGCCTTTTCAGGTTTTCGACTTCGCGGGTGTACATCTTTTCAATTTTATCCCTAATTTTTGCCCGAACCCTTTTCTATTGTTTTTTTGGTTCGCCGGGATGCCCCAATTTTTCCTGGACTTTCTTTTTCTGTCCAGCGGGTCTCTTTAAGCAAAGTATTTTTTAACTGCATCCGAGTTCACAGGGGATGTAAAATCTTCGCCATCCATGGTGGACAACAGTAAGGCTCCTCCAGAGAAGACCTTTCGAACAATATATTGACCTTCATAGTTGGGAGTCCATTTGCCCCTGTGATCCGATTGTGGTGGGAGAATCTTCTTCAGCACAAGATCGCCCGTCTGAAAGCTTCGAGGGCGCACCTTCTTGTCGAAAGCTTTCTTCATCCGACTCTGGTATAACCGACCATATGCGATAGATGCAAGTCTTTTCTCATCCATCAAACTAAGTTGATTCAGTCTATTCTTTATCCACTTTGCCTCATCAAGTTGGACATCAAGCAAAACTCTCAAAGAAGGAATCTCAACTTCCAATGGTAGGACAACTTCCATACCATACACTAGTGAGAAAGGTGTTGTCCCGGTTGATGTGCGTACCGTCGTACGATAACCGTGCAATGCGAAGGGCAACATCTCGTGCCAGTCTTTGTATGTCACAACCATCTTCTGAACTATCCTCTTGATATTATTATTGGCCGCTTCGACATTGCCATTCATCTTGGGCCGATAGGGAGATGAATTGTGATGCTCAATCTTGAAATTCTGGCACAATTCCTTCATCATCTTATTATTCAAGTTCGAACCATTGTTAGTAATGATTCTTTCGAGGATGCCGTAACGACAGATGATGTCCTCTTTGATAAACCGGGCTACTACTTGCTTGGTAACATTAGCGCAAGACGCTGCTTCGACCCATTTGGTGAAGTAATCGATAGCTACCAAGATGAACTGGTGTCCGTTGGATGCGGTGGGCTCAATTTCGCCAATCATATCAATGCCCCACATGGAGAAAGGCCACTGGGATGCCATAACGTTTAGAGGGCTTGGCAGCACATGAATCTTGTCGGCATAAATCTGACATTTATGGCATTTCTTTGCAAACTTGAAACAATCTCTTTCCATTGTCAGCCAATAATACCCTGCTCGCAATAACTTTCGAGACATAGCATGTCCGCCGGCGTGCGTGCCAAAGGTACCCTCGTGGACCTCTTCCATAAGAAGATTAGCTTCTTTCTCATCCACACATCGCAAAAGCACCAAATCATGGTTTCTCTTGTACAGAACACCATCCGGATTCAAGTAGAAGTTACCAGCCAATCTCCTAAGAGTCTTCTTATCGCGGCTGGATGCCCCAGTCGGATATTCTTGGTTCTTTAGGAAATTCTGGATATCAAAATACCACGGCTTGCCATCGGAAGCTTCCTCAATGGTGAATATGAAAGCGGGCCTATCAAGGCGAGAGATAACTATTATGGGAGCCTCATTCCAGAAGTTAACTTTGTACATCGAAGACAATGTTGCAAGAGTGTCAACCGTTTTATTTTCTGCCTGTGGCACATGGTGAAATTCTACTCTGTCAAAGAGAGGCAACAACCTCCTTGCATAATTCATACGGTATCAGATTAGGCTAACGAGTCTCCCATTCTCCCTTGATCTGGTTCACGACTAGCGCGTAGTCTCCATACACATCAAGATTTTTAATCCTCAAATCAATAGCCTCCTCGAGACCCATGATACACGCCTCATATTCTGCCTCATTATTGGTAACTGGAAACGTCAATCTGGCAGTGAACGGGATGTGCATCCCATGGGGAGTAGTAATGATTGCCCCGATTCTGCTTCCATATGAATTAACAGCCCCGTCAAAAATCAATTGCCATTGGGAACTCCGCTCAGGACCTTCACCATGCAACGACTCTTTGCAGTCTTTCATCTTTAAGTACATAATATCCTCGTCAGGAAAATCAAACTTCATTGGTTGGTAATCATCGATTGGCTGCTAGGCCAGGTACTCTGACAGCACGCTACCTTTGATATTCTTTTGAGAGACATACTGTATATCATACTCTGTCAGTACCATCTGCCATCGGGAAATCCTTCCTGAAAGTGCCTGCTTTTCGAAGACGTATTTGATCGGATCCATCTTTGAAATCAGTATGGCTGTATGATTTAGCATGTATTGTCTCAGACGTTTGACAGCCCAAGCAAGTGAACAACACGTCTTTTCGAGCATTGAGTAACAAGATTTATAATCTGTGAACTTTTTACTCAAGTAATAGATCGCATGCTCTTTTCGTCCAGTCTCGTCATGTTGACCGAGAACACAACCCATGCTGTTCTCAAGAACCGTCAAGTACATGATTAGTGGTCTCCCGGCTACTGGGGGTATCAATATCGGAGGTTCCTGCAAGTATTCTTTTATCCTTTCAAACGCCTTTTGACAATTTTCGTCCCAGAAAATTGCCTGATCTTTTTTCAACAGTTTAAACATCGGCTCGCACGTGGCTGTGAGATGAGATATGAATCGGGCAATATAGTTCAACCTCCCCAAAAAGCCACAAACCTCTTTCTCTGTTTTTGGCGCTGGCATTTCTTGTATCGCTTTTATTTTTGCAGGGTCAACCTCAATTCCTCTTTCACTAACAATGAACCCCAATAGCTTTCCAGATCTCACCCCGAAGGTGCACTTATTAGGATTCAGCCTCAGCCTGAATTTCCTAAGCCTTTCAAACAATTTCAGAAGATTCACCAGATGCTCTTCCTCCGTCTGGGATTTGACAATCATATCGTCAACATAGACTTCGATCTCTTTATGCATCATGTCATGAAAGAGCATCGTCATAGCACGTTGATATGTTGCCCCAGCGTTCTTCAAACCAAAGGGCATCACTTTGTAGAAGAACGTTCCCCACGGGGTAATAAAAGTTGTTTTCTCCATATCCTCCGGCGCCATCTTAATCTGATTATAGCCCAAAAAGCCGTCCATGAAGGAAAACACAGAGAATTGAGCAGTATTGTCGACCAATACGTCAATATGAGGAAGCAGGAAGTCATCCTTTGGGCTCGCCTTGTTCAGATCCCGATAGTCAACGCACATCCGCACCTTACCATCTTTCTTTGGTACATGTACTATATTGGCGACCCAAGGAGGGTAAGTTGTAACAGCTAGAAAACCGGCGTCCCACTGTTTTTGTACTTCCTCTTTAATCTTTACGGCCATATCTGGTTTCGTTCTTCTGAGTTTCTGCTTGACCGACAGACAGTCTTCACGCAATGGCAAGCGGTAGACCACAATATCAGTGTCTAACCCAAGCATATCATCATAAGACTAAGCAAAGATGTCACTATACTCTCGAAGCATCTTGACGAGTCTCTGCTTGATATCGCTTTGCAGCGCAACCCCTATCCGGACATTCCTAACAATTTCTTTGGAACCCAAATTAACGACCTCAATATCCTCCTGATGAGGTAGAATGATTTTCTCTTCTTGTTTCAAAAGTCGAGTCAGCTCTTCTGGTAAGTCGTTGTCCTCAACAATCTCTTCTTCGGCTTGAAGTATCAGGTACTCAAAGTCGAAGCGAGTCATAGGGAGTTCTTGATCGGTGTCATCTGAAATATGAATCCTGCAAGAGAAAGGGTTAAATGCTTCAACTGATATGCAAATGAAGCATACAACCACATTACCATTTTATTGATAAAAAATAAAAAGCAGAAAACAGGGATCACAAAATTTGCATGAGAAAAACGCCTTTATTTGATGATTAAAGCAAAGCATACACATAAACAAGTAGGCCCGGAAATAAAATCACTATGCCCCGGGTAGGACATAGGATTGTACAATAATCGAAAAACAAGGCATTATTGTTTCGTCGTCACTTGAATAAAGTCCTGAATAGACCAGTTGTGTTGCACCCGAAAATTTGCCCAACATTTCTTCACCTAGCTTGTGTTTCATTTCATTCACATTAGCATTATCATTTGCATTTCATTGACATGTATGCAGGAGATCAAGAGGTATGATTACCAATAAAGAGCTATACAAGACTATGAAGCTAGATAAGAAGGTTATTCAGGTGCTCAAGGGTTGATATCCTTGTCAGAGAAGTTAAAAGATCCTCAGAGAGAGTGATTGAAGCCAAGTGTGTAGGT
Source organism: Lathyrus sativus (assembly GCA_963859935.3). Taxonomy (NCBI): domain Eukaryota; kingdom Viridiplantae; phylum Streptophyta; class Magnoliopsida; order Fabales; family Fabaceae; genus Lathyrus; species Lathyrus sativus. The sequence goes on from OZ012741.1 coordinate 329,971,584, forward strand.
CTCCTAACTTGAGAGTTGTGGGAAGCCATCAGATGAATATGAGGTCATGGAGATGGACTTGAGGTCTTGAGAGAGCTCATGAGAAGTGTTTAAGATCACTTTGAGGCCTAGCCAGGTCATTATGCAAGATTAAGAAGGCTTAGCCATGAGTGGTGCAGTTAGGGTTTGACTGGGTCAACCCTAAGTCAACTGATGATTTAAAGAAGGTTGAGACCTAATTCAAGAGCCATGTGATCATGGATTGATACATTGAGATGTTATAAGGATGATTCCAAGGTTAACTCATCATGATTGAAGAGTTTGAGAAGTTTCAAGCTAGGGTTTCTAAGGCTTGACAGTGTAAAATCCCCTAGTTTGACCCCTATCTTCAAGGAAGTTTTAACTCAATATATGATTGTCATCTCATCTTTACCACAACATGATTATTATAGAGCATGGTCTTAGCTTTAATTTGAGTACTAGAAGTCCTTGAAAGGGTTTGTAGAACTCAAGTTATGGTTTTGACAAGTTACAAGTCATCTGAGGTATGTGAATTTGGAACTTGAAAGTTACCCAACTTGCATGACACGTTTGCCCAATAAGGATGATTCCTATGAAATTTTGGTCAACATGAATGTTGTTCCTTGTTCTCTTAACTTTCCATAGAGTACTAGAAGCCCTTGATAGGATTTGTAGAACTCAAGTTATGGCATTGACAAGTCAGGGGTATTTTGGGAAGTTATGATTATAGGTCATTTTTGGTTATAGGTCATTTTCACCAACTTAGGCACCTCAAATGAAATTGTTTTCAACTTGAAAGTTGCTCAAAATGGGGTTTAACCTTGACCATATACCAAGGAGACATTGAGATGGCTCAAGGAAGGATGTGGTTTGAGAAAATTTTGAAAAAGAAGGATTAAAGGCATTAAATGACCAAAAAACTGAAATAAATCATTTTATGTCCAAACAAGGCAAAATTATAGGTAAGTTTGAATGGGAAAATCATTTTAGAAACTGTGGCAATGTTAGAATTTTGGTTTGAGGTCAAATTCATGCCATTTCATTTCATTTCTTCATGATGAAGCAACATAATCAACATGAACCATTGGATTGCAAACAAGGAAATGAGCATAACCAACCAATTCAATATCTCATGATATGAAGATTCCAAGTGTTTTCATGCCCAAAAAGAGCTAGAATCGTGACTGGTGTGGATGACATTTTGGAGAGAAATTGAAATTGCAAAATCTCATTTGGAAGGTTACAGAAGTTTCTAGACATTTCCATTGAGTTCTATATAAGATTTGGAGTGTATTCAGCCAGTTTTTTTGGAAGCATTTGAAGCTGGTAGCAGAGAGAGCATTGGATTTTGCAGAGCTGCAACTCAAGATCGAATTCTGAGATAGAAGAGAAATTAAGCCAAATTGAGGTGTGCATTAGGTTCAGAGGAAGATTTGGAGTGAACCTGGATCATATTGGAGGAAGAATCGAGCAAGGATTGTACCTGTTCTTCATCTGAAACCAGGTTTGTACAAATTAAAGTTTTGCTTAATTTATGGAGAGATAGCTAGAAATATTTAGGTGGTTAGGTTCATAGCATGACATAGATGGATTTTGGTACAAGAATTTGATGGATAGAGACACTTTAGGTCATGGATCATTTTCTGTTGAGGCTGATATCTCAAGATTCTTGAAGGAATAATCATGTTTGGATAGTGGAAATTGATCAGTGAGAAGTATAGATTGCTTTAGGATCATTATTTTTGATAATTGTGATGATCAAGATTTGACTGGTTTTTTGAAAATCCTATCGTGTTTTAAGTTAGAGGAAGAATTGGAGAATTTGGAGATTGGATTCGTGTTCAGGAGAAAAAATCGAGTGAGATGATGATTTGTTTCAGTGTTTTTGATGACCTGTGATGAGCACTTCACCGGAGAAGACGGTGGCGCTGCAACTCAGGCCACCGTCTGGAGAATTCCCTCCATCTGATTTGAATTGGGGATGATAAGCCATGGCCATTGGATTAAGGTTTGACATTTGACTCGGGCAAGCAATGGAAGGCCACGATTTGTTTTTGAACTCTGAAGAGAGACATTGAGATGAAACGCACCGTTTCATTAATTGGTTGGTTTGGGCTTAGTAGTCTGATTGATATCCACACACCCCAATTGGCCTAGTCTGGAAAATGAACTGAAAATATTTGCTATTTGCCACGTGTGTCTTGTTATTTTCTTGTATTTTCTTTTATTTTGCACATTTCATATAGTTTAGAAAATAATTCATAATAAATGGAAAAATAACTCAATTTGATCCAGGTTTTTTTTCCCTGACTCATGAATGAGTCTAGAATTTTAAGAAATTGATAGTTTAGGAATTCATGCATTTTTTATTTTAATTGCTTTTTTTTTTGTATTTTAATTGATATTAATTTCATAATGGTTGATACCTTGTCTTGTGAATTTTTGTGTGATCACTTGGTGATGATTTTTGAGCTGATTTTTTGTGTGTAGCTAGTTTAGACATGTATGCTCCTCTAGTAATTTTCTCACATTTTTGTGAATAAGTTTAGGGATGTTTTTGTATTGGAACTTTAGGTGCTCTAGTTTTAGGGTTTAACCTTAGTACCCCATAGTTTAGGATTTAATTCTAGGACTTATTGGATGATTTGATCTCTGGAATTAACATGATAGAGTCATGATTGACTTAGGTTCCCATAGTTATTTTTGTAGGATTTTACAATTGGTTCTAGTATTTTAGTTGGAATTAACTTTAGTACTAGGTTTTAGGTGATCCTAACTTGCTAACTCAACTAGAATGATTTCATTAGTGCCCTTAGATTAGGGTTTTTGCTTCCTTTGCTCTTGGATGATAATGAAGGCATGGGTGGGCTGCTGTGGAATGCATGGTGGAGCTTGGACTTGAAGTGTTCTCTCCCTTTGGTGTAGTTTGGTTAGGGTAAGATTAGGGTTTTAGGGAGATCTCTTAGAATAGATTTTCTTCCTTCATGAAACATGGAAGGTGTTGATCACTTCCATTCCTCCCTATGATGAAAGGTCTCATTATGAAGGCCTCATACCTCCTTTGGTAGGATGATTGGCTCCTCACAAATTGGTAGAACCTTTGAGGGTTCCTTTCCTTGATGGTGGAGTGCTTAGAGGTGACCTTTGGTCTTCACTTTGCTCACCATTATCCACACCTTGCTCTTGTTAGATGAATCTTTCCCCCTGGCTAGAGGATGGAGTTCCTTGCTAGAAGAATGAAGATGATAGAGGTTGCCACTTCCCTGTGTTTGAAGACTGCCATTAGAGCTGAAGCTTGAAGATCAAGAAGAACAAGTTGACATTTGTGTGAAGCAGATCAAATTGAGATTGAAGAGAGAGCTGAAGCTTGAAGGTTGGAGAACAAGTTGATACTTGTGTTTGATGCATTGAAAGCTTGAAGAAGCAAGTTGATACTTGCTATTGAAGATGAGAGCCTTGAAGAGCATTTATAGACTGAGGACTGAGTTGCTGTCAGAGGATTGCTTTGCTGTGAAGCTGTGGAAGTTGTTGATCTGCTTTCTTTCCTGTTTGTTTGCTTTCTGTGCAACTGTATTGATGTGACTTGTTTGATTTGCTTGATGCATTAGAATAAGTTCATGTTTAGATTGTGTTAAGCTAGGAGCATGATTGCAATAGAGGTTGAGTTGCTCTCTCTGCTTGTATTTTTACTGTATGGCTTTGCTTGCGGGTATTCGGTAGAGCCCAGCTCCCTTGCCTATGTGGTTTGTGTTTTGCTTGATGGTATTTTATTTTCCTCTATGATTGCAGTTATTCATACTTGGCTTGAGGTTGAGATGAGCTTGTGGAGGCTGATGCCCCACACACATTTCCTCCCTCACTTGCATTGCATGCATTTTACAGTCGTTTACTGTTTACTGTTTAAGCTGATGCTTTATCTGTTTCTGTTTATCATTGACATGATCCCCTAGGAATCTCACTTCCTTTGATAAGGAAGTGATGATTAGAACTTTAGGTTGAAACCTATGCATGATAACTTCTAGGAGTTCCCTGTTTCAAACTTCAACCATAGGATGAATCCTTGGCATGACAACTGTTAGGACTCGATGGTCTCCCCGTAGTTGTCCCTCTCTCTTCTCATCTCAAAACAACAGTAAAAAACGTAATAAAGGCAAGTTAGTACAAGTACGTTACGAGCCTTAAGCTACTTGGGTAATGATAATTGAGCGGCCTCCTCTCAATCGTCTAGAATGTTTAGTATACGTCCTTTGGACGATATGCGACTCATTCGTTCCCAGGTCATAGTCTCTAGTGCTGTACGAACTATAGACAAACATAAAAAACAGTTCTTCCGTAAAAGACAGAAAACAAACTTCAAACCTTTTTGCCCCGTGGGCCCATAATTCAAAGGAAGCTTTTCTGAAGAAAAGAGTGTCGTTAACCCTCAGTTCTACCGCAAACGGTAACGCCTAAGTCTCCAAGGGTCGAGCTGCGTACACCAAACTGCTGGAACTGTTTGTTAACCATACTCGAAAAAATAGATGAATCTGAATTCCCGTAATCCGTATTATCCCGAACTACGTAAGCTCTGATCTCTCATACCTGTTGAGAGTACGTAGGCACAATACTGACGTATTGGCGAGCCACCTTCCCCGTAACCCGTAGTTAGCCGAACTACGTTGACTCTGATTTCTCATTCTCTGATGAGAATACGTAGGCATAAAGTGCGACGCTTTGCCGAGTCATTTTCTTTTCTTTTAAGCCATCCTTGATAGGTAGATAGATAAAAACCAACCCGTCCGGTAAACACAACAAGCATGGATCCCATCGAGTACGATGGACGTGAGGGGTGCTAATACCTTCCCCTTGCGTAACCGACTCCCGAACCCAGACATTGGTTGCGATGACCTTGTCTTATACCATTTTCGTTAGGTTTCTCCGATCGTTTCCTTTCCCGTTCTGAGGGATAAATAACGAAAGGTGGCGACTCTTCTGTTTTGCTGGCACCTTACTTTCGCGGTAGCGACAAGTTGCATAGGCTTTGTCCTGGCTCGCTGGGCTTGATCCATGAATCCATGTCATAGTCGCTATCTCCATCTTCACTGTCAGACACAACATTAATTCTTTCAAAACTGACTCCTCCTCGAGTAAACACAATCGACCCTTTGAACTTTGGCGCGCTTTACAATGAAGATGACGACGATGATCGATATCCCAAGCCAAATTTGTCCTGCTTAACAGGAATCTCCAGAACTTGACCCCAACCTTTAGTCTCCCCGGCCTGAACTACCGCTTGGGCTTCTCTGTATGAAGACATAGCCACCTCTGGTACACTGCTTATGACAGGAGATTTGTCTCTGATCTGCACCCCTTCAAAAGCTTGGCACAATGTCTCATGGATTTCGCCATCCACTTCAACATATTTGAATGATACTAGGTGACTTACCAGGATGTCTTCCTCCCCGCACACGGTGACAATGCTACCACCGACCATATATTTAAGCTTTTGGTGTAAGGTAGACGTTACAACCCCTGCAGAGTGAATCCAAGGTCGTTGAAGCAAATAGCTATAAGCTGGCTGTATATCCATAATATGAAACACGATGTCAAACACCTCTGGACCAACCTGGATTGGTAAAGTCAATTCCCCAAACACAGACTTTCAAGTCCCGTCAAAAGCTCTCACTATCAAGTCACTTGGCGTGCATATTATACCTCGGGTATCTAGCTTCAACAGTTCCTTCTTGGGCAACACATTCAAGGACGAACCAGTGTCAACAAGGACATGAGACATAACAGTGCCCCTACACTCAACTGAAATATGCAACGCACTGTTGTGGTTGCGGCCCTTGGGTGTTAAACATGCCCCGCGTTCACGTCGCAATCACTCCTTCAAGCTGATTCACGGATATCTCCTAGGGTACGTAGGCAGCATCAAGAGCTTTAAGCAACGCGTTCCAGTGAGCTTCGGAACAAAGCAACAATGACAAAATCGAGATTTTGAAAGGCGTCTGCTACAGATGATCAACAATTTTATAATCACTCTTCTGAATTAATCTCATAAATTCTTCCACATCTTTGGTCAAAGCCTCTTTTTCCTTCTCTTGAGAAGGCCCTCCTTCATCGACTTTACCCTTCCCCTTGGCAATTCTCTCAGCTTCTACTTCTGGTGACGCAAAGATTCTACCACTGCGGGTTATGCCCCCTGCCCCCACAAGGTTACCAACTGACCCTACTGGCGGGCTTTCCAGGTTAATCTTTTCTCCATTGCAGTAAACTTCTGCCCCATAGTTCAAAGGGATGGCTTTAGTACTTTCATACGGAATGGGTCCAACTTTGGTTATTGTGATAGTCGGCCGCTTAGGAGGCGCCGATATCGTGACATTCTTAAACGGGATCGTAACCGTTGCAACTTCGCCCTGCTCTTCAGCTATTGCCTCAACAGGCTTCTCTTCAGCAGTGCGGTCGAATTGCAGCGTTCCTTCATCAATCAGCCCTTGAATACCTCTTCTTAAGCTATCACAACCCTCAGGCCGGGCTAAACAGTCAACACAACCTGTATCACAACAAGGGAAAACTCCCCCTTTCAGCAACCTGCTCTTTACACAACCCATAGGCGTCTTCAATTCATCCACATTCATAACCAAATTCAGACAGGTATCTTCCAAGATTGCGCCCACCTGCGCAGATCCGTGAGACGGCATCGGATTTTTCTCAATATTGGGTGTCTCATTACCGAAGTTTATAGCCTTGCTATCTATCAAATCCTGCACCTTGTGCTTGAATGCATGACAATTTTCTATGCTGTGACCGGGTGCCCCAGAGTGGAATTCACAATGTGCATTGGCATCATAACCAAAAGGAGGCGTGCCCTTCAGCGGAGCTAACGTCCTTTTCTCAACAAGCTGCAATTGCAATAAAGTTGGAAGAAGCTGAGCATACGGCAATGGAGGCACATCAAATACTCTTTTCACGGCCCTGTCTCTATCCTGAATTCTTCGTTGAGCAGGATGCTGCTGGCTCTGCTGCTGTTGTGGTACGGGAATTGTCACACTAACAATCTGTTGCTGACGGTATTGGTTCCGACCTCTACCTCTTCCTCGGGAGCTGTATACTGAATTAGTATCCCCCTGCTTCCTATTCCCAAAAACCTTTTTACCACCTCCAGCTGAGGTAGATTCTCCTGCTTGAATCTTACCGATCTTGACACCATTCTCTATACGTTCTCCCAAGAGTATCATCTCAGAAACATTATTTGTCGTACAATTGATAAGCCTGTCATAATACAACCCATAGAAAGTTCCCACAAAAATATCCACCAACTCACGCTCCACCATGGGTGGGTGCACCCTAGCTGCAAGCTCATGCCGCCTCTGGGCGTACTCTTTAAAACTCTCGCCATTCTTCTGAGAAAGATTTTGGAGTTGGACCCTGTTCGGCGCAAGGTCGCTGTTATATTGATAGTGTTTTACGAAGGCCTCTGCCAACTCTTTCCAGCTACCAATCTGAGTGGGCTCTAACCCCATATACCACTCCAATGACGGTCCAGACAAGCTATCCTGGAAAAAATGCATCAGCATCTTTTCGTCGTCAGAATAAGCAGACATTCTCCGATAATAAGACCCTACATGAACTCTTGGGCAAGTATCCCCCTTATACTTGTCGAAGGTAGGCGCTTTGAACTTGAGTGGCACCCTCAAGCCAGGAACTAACCCCATATTGGCCACATCTAGCCCCATAGCATTATGATTAGCAAGATTTTTCATTTGTTCCTCCAACATCTTGAACCTTCGGTCATTGTCAGTGGGTATCTCAAGATCCCTGCCTGGCGGAGGGAAAACATCTTCTTGACGATCCTCGCCCCAATAAGAACCCCTATTATCATACCCAGCGTAAGCAGCATTAGGACCAAAGCCAATCTGATTGAACCTGGGACCATACCCCACATTACCAAAACCCTGATTAGCAGCACCTGGACCGAAACCGTTGTTGCTTGCATTGCCAAAACCTGTATTGCCAAAGCCCTGATTGCCGTAACCCTGGCTGCCAAAACCCTGGTTGCTAAAACCCTGGTTGCCATAACCCTGGTTGCCAAAACCCTGGTTGCCACCAACAATACCTACGCCAGTGTTTCCAGCACCAACACCAAAACTAGCATTCTCAGTTCCAACATTAAAACCCATGTTTCCAGCTCCGACATTTCCGTTGGTTTCCACATGTCCGTTGGTTTCCACATGTCCGTTACCATTACCAGTCACATTCCCATTTCCAGCCCCATTACCATTCTCAGTAGTATTGAGGGCAACCACTGGTACAACATCACCCGCTCAGGGAGTCTTGCCATGAGGAGGATCAACAGTAACCCCGCCATGTAGCACACCGTTACCATTGACTCGTGCAATCAGAGGCTGCATGAGAGTCTGAAGCTGCTCCTGACCCGTTGGCCACAGTTTCCAGAACCTGCATGAACTGCGCCATCCTATCGCGCATCACCTGCATCTCAACTTGTGCTTGATCCAGAATAGTGATGAATTCGCTGATCGGAAATCCTGAAACCTGCATCGACAGAGGGTTAGGATAATAGTTCAAGGCACCTGCTATGCAAATGATTTACGCAAATGCAAATGTGTGTCTGTGCGTTAGGGAGATTTCTCCCCTGATTTTAGTGTCAGTGCTGATAACAAGAAGTCCAGATCCAGTCATTGAAATAACATCTCATATATATATGGCCCAACAAGGCAGCAGTACAACGTCAATGAGTACATGGAGAATCAATAGCATGACCTCGACCAACAAGTCTGGTGATGATCAGCCTACAACAAAGATCAGAAAAATACAAAGGGTTACAAAGATATAGTCAAGTGCAACAGCGGGCGCGAAACACTTCTAGCAACTCCTTTGTTTTGGGATGATCAGGCTGAGTGAGTAACCCTTCAACAAGCAACTCCCTCTGCATAATAGTGCACTAGAGACCTTCAACATAATCTTCCCATGCTCCTTGGCCAAAACAGTCTTCTAACCTTCGCTTCTTGGACTCGAACATCTGCTTGCGATCTTTCAGGTTAGCGATAACTTTGTTTAGCAAGTCTTCAGTGGCATATTTGCGAGCAGTTTCCTCATCAAACTTCTTCTCGCTGGCCTTCACCTGAGCTTTCAATTTGGAGATCTGTTGTTTCAGTTTTTCCTCCCTCTCTTTGTTGCTGGCTATAGTGGCTTTCCACTGTTGGTTGAATTTGGAGATTCTTCGGTATGCTTCATCCAAGTTCTGCTTCTTGGTGGCCAGCACATCGTTGACAGATTTGAAGTCCAAACCCAAACGTTCATGATCAGCTATCTGCTTGGTCAAGTCCGTGCCTAACGGGTTCACCAACTCTGTCTGCTTTTTGAAGGAGTGGATGGCTTCGTTTCTCTCGCTTCTGAGCTGTACCAGCTCTTTCTCCAACTCTTCATTGGCCTTTTTCAGCTCTTCCTTCTCGGCTAACACCTGATTATACTGCTGAATAGACACGGTAGTAGGCTCTTCAACCACTAGAGGGCACTCTTGCTTAGTAGGTGGAAAAGGCATCCCTATTGTCTCTGCTCTGGTTCGAATCCAAGTCACATAGGGAGCATAAGCTTGGCTATTGCTCTTACCCAACAAAGATTTTCCTCGTCTACTGATATCATTCCAAGCATGCTGAAGCTTGGCTAACATATCCCCCTCTAGAAGACCTGTAAGGTACAGAGATTCCTGCACCTCTTCATCTTTTGGCGGACCTCTCAAAGCATATGCAAACTGTCTGACAAGTAGAGAGGGGTTGTAGTTGATACAGCCCTTTCTTCCAATCAAAGGCACATTCTGAAAACCACTGCAGCTAAAGATGATTTCAGTACCCAACGTATCCCTATCAAACCAAACGATGCTCTCTGCTGATAAACCCATCAAGCGCTCAGACCACTCAGCTGTGGCTGCAGATGAAGCAAAAAGACGCTTCTTGGGCAGGTGACTATTAAACCATTTGTAGAGTAAGGGCACACATCACGATACATTTTTACCCCTTCTATTTTCGTTCTTGTAATGGACGGAATGATATACATCTCCAATCAAGGTAGGATCTGGATTCCCTGAGGAAAAGATGTGGAAGGCATCCAAGTCTACAAAATCAGGCATATTGGGAAACAAGATGATGCCATAAATGCAGAGGGCAAGAATGGCATTGAATACGATCCAACAACCGTCTTTGGCATACTGTTGGGCTTTCCCAACTAGAAAATGCAGAGAAAATCCAGGAACCCCATTCCAGCTGGACAGAAGCAACTCAGAGGCATCCAGATGAAGAGCAAGAGCTAGATTAGCCAGATTAGGCTTAGCATCCATGTGAACAAACAACATCTGATTCTTGATAGGTACACCCAACAACTCAGCATACTCCTCTAATGTAGGTGCAAGAATGAAGTCCGGAAAAGTGAAGCATCTCATTGGAGGGTCATAGAACTGCAGCAAGGCATACAACCCATTCAACTCATATACCGAAGGTTTACGAACCAGACTGAGCAGCTTCCCATAAGATTTCCTGAATTCCCCTCTCACCGTATCATCTGCCAAGGCAATCAAACTGGACAACAAAGCAACATCTGGGGTAGGAAGCTTGTAGGCCACATTCTTCTTCAGAGATCCCATGCTAGCACAATAAAAGGCAAGAATATCGGAACCGGGGGATAACGTACCTGCAACACAGACACACGTTAATGATATGCAAATGAGTATGCAAAATGCAAAATGCAATCATGCAGCAGGGGATCAAGATGGTGCTGCTGAGGAGACCGAGGCTCTGATCCAACACAGTCACAACACTGCTCTAATAACACAACCCTGAAGAGGACCAATAATTATGCACTGTCGAGAATAACCACATCTCTAATGATAAGAACCCTCTGAACCCAACAATATTGATTCACTGTCAAGAAAACCAGGTAGTCTGAAGGTTAAGGTTTCCTGCAATAACCCGACCTCGCTCACAGGTATGGACCTAATCACAGACAAGGTATGGCATCCTATGCGTTTCCCAGCGTCACAGACTTTCAAGAAATGATGATACGATACCCAGAAGGTGTGGCATCATCATCTCTTGAAGTGGCCTCACTCAGCTGAGTCACAAATGATCGGTCCCCAGAGTCGACAATCCTCCAAACCAACAACCCCTCAAGCCCAAAGGGCCTGAAAATAAGTCAACCGGGAGAATCTCGTCTGAGCGTGGATTTCGTGAGACACTAGTGCCTGCAAAGCAAGCACACGCCCACTACTTTCCATAACTAATGCTAGATACACTCAAGCCTGGGTCTGGCTTCTCACTCATCAGAGCCCCTTCCCACAACAGCACAATAATGATATCATACTGAAAATAAAATGCGGAAAGTAAAGTGCGATAAATAAAACCCCACCAGGTAAACACACAAACGCTAGGATTGACTCGCATAAGGGATGGGAAACGGTCCCAACATAGGGGATGGGAAAAGTCCCCAGCAGCTATAAGGTCCCCAGCAGAGTCGCCAGCTGTCGCTACCGCGAAAATAAGGTACCGGCAAAACAGAAGAGTCGCCACCTTTCATTATTTATCCCATAGAAAGGGAAAGGAAACGATCGGAAAAAACCTGACGAAAAGGTATAAGACAAGGTCATCGCAACCATGTCTGGATTCAGGAGTCGATTAGGCAAGGGGAAGGTATTAGAACCCCTCACGTTCATCGTACTCGATGAGATCCATGCTTGTTGTGTTTATCTAACGGGTTGGTTTTATCTATCTACGCTAAAGGTCTGGTCTGAAAAGAAAAGAAAATGACTCAGCAGAACACAACAGTTCTATGCTTATGTATTCCCGTCTGGAACGAGAAATCAGAGTCAACGTAGTTCGCCTAACTACGGGGGAAGGTTGCTTGCCGAGATATCGCATCTCGTGCCTACGTACTTTCACACGGCATGAAAGATCAGAGCAAACGTAGTTCGGGACAACAAGAGACACATGTTTGTCTTTTTTATCCGAGTAGGGTTAACAGACGGTTCCAGCAGTTTGGTGTATGCAGCTCACTCGACGGAGACTTAGGCGTTACCATTTGCGGTAGAACCGGGAGTTAACAAAACTCTCCTTATGAAAAAGGTTTCCAGGGATTAAAGGTCCAAGAGGACAAAAAGATGTTTGATCTTTGTTTTCTGTTTTTTAAAGAAGTGTCTTTTTATGGATGTTTGCAACTAATATCGCACTAGAGACTAGGACCTGAGAGTGAATGCGTCGCATGTCACCCAAAGGGTGCCATACTAAACATCCAAGTTGTTGGAAAGAAACTCTCCAACAACCCTTTCTCAAGTAGCTTAAGGCTCGTAGCGTACAACATTAATTAACCTTTATTACTGTATTTTGATTTGTTTGAAGATGAGAAGAGAAAGGATGCACTAAAGGGGAACTGATCCAATCCTAAAGTTGTCATGCAAAGTTGATCCTATGGTTGAGGTTAGGAGGGAACTACCTAATGTTATCATGCATGGTTAGAACCCTAATGTCTTTCATAACTTCTCTTGAACAAGAGAAGTCAGAGTTTCTAGGGGAACATGGCAAAGGAAAGCAATAGCAAAAGAAATAAACTGTAAAGAAATAATTGTAAGTAAAATGCATGCAATGCAACAAACAAGCAGAAGGAGCCAAGCTCAACTTCTAGAGCAAACAAGCCAGAGGAAACACACAACACAGGAAAGGGAGACATACTCAACCTTAAGCCAGCAAGCAAAGCCAAGCAATAACAGTCAAGCAGAGGGAGACAGGCTCAACCTCTAAATGCAGACAAGCAAAGGGATAAACTCAACCTTTAGGATGCTCTTAGGCCTAGAATCAACTTAATGAGGCCTAGTCTAATGCAACATGCCAAGCAGTCACACAAGCAACAGTCAAGCAATCAGAAGATACAGTAGACAAAATAGCAGACAAGCAGCTCAACAGCAAAGCAGATTAACAGCAAAATAAACTAACAGTCTGCAATCAACTTCAAGTCCAAGCCATCTTCAAGAGAATGAAATGCAAACTCCATCTTCAAGCTCCAACAAAAGAGAAGAGAGTTAACATCAAGATTATTGCATGATGATGGGAAGCATGATGGAAACCAAGGGAATCCATCATGACACTCAACCATACATCTGAGATAGGCATCCTCAAAGGTTCTACCTGTTGTGAAATGCCACACACCCTTCCAAGGGAAAGATGAGGCTTCCACATAGGGACCTTGAATCATAGGATGGGAATGGAAAGCAATCAAGGCAATCCAGTTTTATTTGAAGAAAGAGAAATCCAACTAAAGCTCTTCCTAAACCCTAATTGATTAAGCTACAAGAAAGCTACTATATGTCTAAAACACCATCCAAGAAGATTAGCAAACCTATTATGACTAAAGGCCACCATTGGAGTTCAACTAGTGCAAGTGTTATGTTGAAAGCACCTTAAAACTAGCCTAAGTATTAAATCTATTTAAAATACCAAATCATCTTCTAAAATCCTATAAAATTTTCTAAGGGAACTTACATGTGTTAGGTACCTATGGTACAAAAACCAGGGATTGAAACTGTGCTTAAGGGTACTAAAGAATTCCTAAACTTAAAGTTGTCAAAGGGGAACCCTAAAATGGAAGGTCATGAGAGCCTAATCCAAAACAGAACCTATTGTCATCTAAAAATCATGAAATAAATCCTAAGGAATCATGCATCTCTATACTAGCAGCTAGGAAAAAATCTCATTCAAATTCAATACCAAACAGCCATACAAAAATCAGCAAGAAAATGAAGAATTGTGCCAAAATTAAAGAATTAAACAAAAATGCAAAAAATCACATTAAATTGAAAATTGCATGAAAATGAAATGTAAAAGCACCAAAAAATCATAAATTAAATCTAAATCATCCACATATTTTTATCATATTTTTCTGATCAAAATTGGATTTACTATGAATTAAAAATGAATAAAGCAATTAAAATAAAAAGAAAATGAATTAAAGAATAAAAATGCTGGAATTAAATCAGGGGCGTAGGATCAATGGACCAAGTCAGCTCATCTAAGGATCCTGATGCTGCCAGTGCATTAATGAAACACGCGCGTTTTGGGAGGTCAAAGTCAATCTCAGAATTAGATCTCACTCGTTGGATTTGATTACAAAGTCCTCGTTTCAACTTCATCCAATGGCTGAGGGATTGTCTTCCTCGTTCAAACTGGAATTGAAGGGAATGTGTTCAGATGAACCAGACGGTGACTCCGGTGGCTGAGCCACCGTCTTCTCCGGCGAGCCAAAAGTTACAAGTCAACAAAAACAACCAAACCTTACATCAATCTTCTCAGTTTTTCATGCTGATTCCAAATATGCTATCCATTCATCCTAAATCCTCATGAATTTTAAAACACGATGAAGAATCCAAAATACACCACATCCTGAAATCTCATAAAACCTCCAATTGATACTACAAATCTTCTCCTTATTCATCATAGATCATCATGAACTATCTAGATCAAGCTAACTCTCAAAGATCAAGCAGTTACAAGCCTCAACAGAAAATTGCTCACACCTAGAATTGTCTTTAAACTCCACAATTTTGATCCAGAATCCATCTATAATCTCTCCTAAACCTTAACCTCATGCTAAAACATGCTAGATCATCATGAATCTACAACAATTTTGAAAGTTGCATACCTGAGTTGCAGCTTCAAATTGGAGCAGTTAGAGCACGATCCTTGGCTTCAAACTGTGCAGATACACTCTATGATTGATGTTGAAGATGATTGAATCCTCAATTTACCTTGAATTACTCTAGAATTGAAAACACGATTTGCACTTGCTCCCTTGAAATTCACTCTGGAATCTCTGGCTCTAACACGAAATAACCACCAACCTTGATCCAAATGCATTTCTGAACTTATATAGAATGAGTTTGGGTGATTTGGAGGCCCAAACTCAGAAATCCAAGTTTCACCTTTGCTTGGAAATTTCACCCATGGCTATGCATGATTCTGAGCTCAAAACTTCTCCTAGAAGCTTCAATTGCAATCCTTATTGACCGTGGAGAGTGTTGGGATCAAATTGAGAGCTTAATTCCATCATAAGGCCAACCTTAGATGTGTTACTTATTTAAGAAGTAACAAAGTGAAATACCATGAATTAGGCCTCAAATGAAATTGCTAATAATGCCATTGTGTTCAAAATGACTTTTATGATTAAAATGAGCACTCATTTGGTCTTGTTTGAACACACATGATTTAATATGAGTCTTTTTCACATAAATGCCTTTTAATTTCCCCTTTGTCAAATTTCTTCAAACCAAGTCTTTCCCTAAGCCAAATCAATGCCTCATGGATACATGGTTAGTCTTAAAATCCCATTTTGAGCAAGTTTTGTGTTGGACAAAACTTCATTTGAAGTGTGCAAGATAGAGAAAATGACCTATAATGCCAAATGACCCATAATCTCACTTTCTCAAAATACCCCTGACTTGTAAACCTCATAACTTGAGTTCTACAAATCAGATGGAAGACTTCTAGTACCATTTGTAAAGCTAAGATCAAGACCTACAACTTTAATGTTGGCCAAAAGTTGAGGAGAAAAACCCTTCTAGGTCAAAAGTTCCTTGGAAGTTGGTTGACTTTTGCAGACAAATTTCACATTCATCTGATGACCTGTAATTTGTCTGGATCATAACTTGAGTTTTATAAATCCAATGGAGGACTTCTAGTACTCAAATTAAAGCTAAGAACATTATCTACAAGTTTCATGTTGGCCAAAAGTTGAGATGTGTTGCACCCCAAAATTTGACCAACAATTATTTATTCACTGAGTGTTTGAAAGTTGATACATTCACCAGACAGTTCAAGAGATCCTCAGAGGAATTGGTTGAAACCAGGTTTGTGTGCTTCATAGCTTGAGAGTTGTGGGTGCTCCTCAGATGATTCTGAGACCTTGGAGAATGAACTTGATGTTTTGAGAAGGCCTATGAGATGTCTTGATAGCCTTCATGAAGCCCAGAGAAGTCATTGTGCAAAAGTTCAGAAGATTCAACCATGAATGGTAGAATTAGGGTTTTGACTGGGTCAACCCTAGATCAGCTGAAGATTTGGAGAAGGTTGAGACCTAATCCAAGGGCTATGAGATCATGGAATGATGCATAAAGATGTTATAAAGATGATTCCTAGACCAACTCATCATGATTGAGGAGTTTGAGAAGTTTCAAGTTAGGGTCTCCAAGGATTGTCAGTGAAAAAACCCTAATTTGATCCCTATCTTCCAGGCAGTTTTAGCTCAAGATGTGATTGATATCTCATCTTCCCCACAACATGAATGTTGTAGAGCTTGTTCTTAGCTTTAATTTGAGTGGTGGAAGTCCTTGATAGGAGTTGCAGAGCTCAAGTTATGGTTTTGACAAATTACAGGTCAGCAGAGGTGTGTGAATCTGGGTCCTTGAAAGTCACCCAACTTGCAGACAACTTTTGCCCTAGTAGGATAATTCCTATGATTTCTTGGTCAACTTGAATGTTGAAGGGCATCTTCTTAGCTTTAATTTGAGTGGTAGAAGTCCTTGATAGGATTTGTGGAACTCAACTTATGGTTTGAACAAGACAGGGGTATTTTGGTCATTTGTCAGTTATAGGTCATTTTAGCCAATGCCTAAAACTCCTATTTCCAAGCCTCAAATGGAAAAACTCAAAACATGAAAGTTGTTCAAAATGTGATCTTAAGTCTAGAAAGAAGGTCATAAATTGTTGGAAAAGCTCATAGCATGGATTTTCATGATTGGTCAAAAATGAACTAAAAATGGCATATAAGTTTGAAAAGTTGAATTTGAAAATTGGTTTGTGAGATCCACAAATCCAAAATAGGTCATCCAATATATCATTTTGATTGGAAACACCATTTTGAGAACATTGGTTTAGGTAGAATTTTGATTTAAATCTTAAAAAATGAGGTTCCTTTGAAAAAATGTTACTTGAAAAAGAAGGCAACTTTGAAAAGGCTTGCACAAGGAAAAGTAAAGGGCTGATTTCATTTCTCATCACTCAATATCTCATATTAAGGCATTTTGGCATAGAATGCAAGGTTTAAGGCAAGGGAGATGAGATTTTCAAAGTCTCTTTTAAGGAGAAGTTCATGAACTTTCCAAGAGGATTCTAGATGTTTCCAGTAACTTCCATCTACTACTATAAGAAGGGTGATCTTCATAGTGCTCAAGGTTGGTGATAGCAAGAGGATTCAGAGGGGAGAGAAAGAGAGAAGCAGCCATTGAAGAGGTTTCTTCAAATTGAAGCAATTCTGGTTTCCTTCCATTGCAGATCTTCTCCTTCATCACAAGTGCAAACAGAAGGCTATTGATCATCCAAGGACCATTTGGAGGAAGTTTCAAGGCCTGAAAGCAGCCACACGAGTCTCCACCATAACCTCTTGACAGGTTCTTTCTCATCACCATTCTCTTAAGTTATGTAGTTTTGATTAGTTTTATAGGTCTAGAACTGGTGCATTAGGTTAGATGATGAAGTTCTGAGAGTTAGAGCCCGATCCATGGTAGTTGATGGCAGAGCCAAGAAACTTTGATCTCCAAGAATTAGCTGGTTGGTGAGCTTCAGTTAGCAAGGACTAGCTTAGAATGGTTAGGGTATTGTGTAGAATAACTGTATGCCATTAGATTCAAGGATTATGGAAGGATGACATCAGGTGCATATGGTTGAACCATGATCTTGCAAGCTTCTGTTGGGGTGATCTAGAGAGAGTTAGGGAAATTGGTACGTATGGCTGTGTTCCCCTGGATGAGTAGATGATCTTTCGTTTTGGAATCGTGGAATTTCATCCACTGAGTAGAGAGAACAAGATGGATGAGTTTGTGTGCATGAAACGGGTGAACCTGAAAACCCTAAGTCGTTTTGGGGACGATGAGCTGCGTCCGTTGGATCTGGGTCAAGCATTTGACTCTGAGAAGGATCGTGTGGCTGCCATTTAATTGAAAACGGAGGGAAATTTAAAAATCAAAACGCAGTCGTTTGGTTTAGTGGAAAATTCTGGGCTTATCCGTTTCATATCCGCACCCCCCACACGCGCTGGCCCAAATGAAATGAACTATCTGGCCCTTCTATTTCCACCCCCCTCCCTTTTATATTATTTTGATTTCTTTTTAATTCTCTTAATATTTTAGCCACCTTTAAAAATTCATAAGTAATTGATAAATGATGATTTTTTACTCATTCTTTTTTCTATGTTTAGATAATTTTGTGTAGAAAAATATAAAAATAAAAATGAAATTTTATTTTTAATGTAGAATTGTTAATGGTATTTTCTTTTAAATAGTGTATTTTCTTTCTTTTAGTTGATACCTTATCTTGCAAGAATTGTTTTAGGACCTTCCCTTAGGTTTTTTAATTCATTCTTTTTTGTGTAATTAGATATTGAACCCTAGTTTCATGTAGGATTTATCCCTTGATTTTAGAAATTAAATTGGATGTAGTTTGATTGTTAGACATTTAGGTGATCTAATTAGGGTTTTAAGTAGTATACTTGAACTTCAACATTTTATTTTTGGGGTTTTTAGGACAAGTTAGCCTATGGGGAATATATGGGTTAAGGGGAAGTATGTATAGAATCCCCTAGAATTTTACTAGAATATTGCATGGTGTTTTAGTATTTTTCATTGATTTTTGAATGTATGGATAGTATGTGTGTTGCTTAAAGGCATAAGTTGTATTGTTGTGTTTTCTTTCCTTCTCTGTTGAGTGTGTGAGCTTTGAAGATTGAGTTGAAGACCTTGTGGATCATCATGGAAGCTTTGAGAACCTTGCAGAGGAGTTTAGCATAGCTTTTGTTTGTTTTGTTTTATAGGTTGATAGGTGCATAGGCAGAGCCCTAGATAGAATACTTTGATCAATAAACAAGGAGTGTCTTGTTCACCTCCTTTCTTCTCTGTGACATAGAGTCCCTTAAGGGTATTCACCTCTCTCCTTTGGAGAGATTAGTGACCTTGCCCCATAAGGTAGAACTTTGAGAGAGCCTTTCCTTTGATGTTAAGTTCTCAATGGCATCCTTTGGAAGTCAGTGAGTACTGTAACATCCCCACCTCATCTTGTTAACTGAATCTTGTTTGCTGGAGCATTGGAGCCATTGAAGATAGAAGCTGAGGCCTTGAAGAGGATGATTCCTTAAAGATTATTGAAGTCTGAAGACTCTATGAAGATCAAGTTGATGCCTGAAGATCCCTGGAGATAGTGAAGCCTGAAGGTGGAGCTGATCAAAGGAGCTGAAGCTCAAAGGGAGAAGATGAGTTGATACTCATGTTGTAGGGTTGATACCTGGAAAGCAAGTGATCTCTGAAGTCTGAAGACTGGGTTGCTGCTAGAGGAGCTGAGGCTTTCTTCTGTTTTCTTTGATGTATTGTGTGTTTTGTCTGATTTGTCTGCTGCATTAGATTAAGCACATTTAGAATAAGTTCAGTCTAAGAGCATGAGTGCATCTGCTTGTACTGTTACTGCTTGGCTTTGCTTGCGGGTATTCGGTAGAGCCCAGCTCCCTTGCCCATGTGTTTATTTTGCTTGATAGCATTTCATTTCTTTTGTCTGTATGATTACAATTTACTGTTTTTGCTTGATAGCATGTTGTTTATTTCAGTATGATTACTGTTATTTCATGACTGGCTTGAGGTCGAGACGAGCTTGTGGAGGCTGAAGCCCCACACACATTTCCTCCCTCACTTGCATTGCATGCATTTTACTGTTAAAGCTGATGCTTTTGTCTGTTTTGGTGTATCATTGACATGATCCCTTAGGACTCTCATTTCCTTGGATAAGGATTTGATGATAGACTTTTAGGTTGAAACCTATGCATGACAACATCTAGGAGTTCCCTGTTCAAACCTCAACCATAGGATGAATCCATGGCATGACATCAGTAGGACTTGATAGTCTCCCTCCTAGTTGAGCCTGTTCTCTTCTCATCTCAAAACAGCTTAAGATACAGTAATCATGAATGATTTCTTTCGTACGTTACGAGCCTTAAGCTATCTGAGAAAGGATTGTGGGAGAGTTTCTTTTCCGCAGTCTGGATGTTTAGTATGGTACCCTTTGGGTGACATGCGACGCATTCACTCTCAGGTCATAGTCTCTAGTGCGGTTGAAATCGCAAACATAATAAAAAACACTTCTTTCAGGAGATAATCCGTAGTTTCCCGAACTACGTTTGCTCTGATCTTTCATACCAGATGAAAGTACGTAGGCATAGGATGTGACGTCCTAGCGAGCAACCTTTCCCCCATAACCCGTAGTTAGCCGAACTACGTTGACTCTGATTTCTCGTTCCAGACGGGAATACGTAGGCATAAAGTGCGACGCTTTACCGAGTCATTTTTCTTTTCTTTTCAGCCAGCCTTGATAGGTAGATAGATTATAACCAACTCGTCCAAGTAAACACACAAGCGAGGATCCCGTCGAGTACGACAGACGTGAGGGGTGCTAATACCTTCCCCTTGCGTAACCGACTCTCGAACCCAGACAATGGTCGCGACGACCTTGTCTTACCCTTATTCGTCAGGTTTTTCCGATCGTTTCCTTTCCCGCTCTGAGGGATAAATAACGAAAGGTGGCGACTCTTCTGTCATGCCGGCACCTTATTTTCGCGCAAGCGACAACTGGCGACTCTGCTGGGGACTCCAACGGTTCCCTGCGAGTCAATCCTATCGTTTGTATGTTTGCTTATTGGGTTGCGTTTATTTATCGCATTTTTACTTCTCGCACTTTATTTCCCGCATTTTATTTCCAGTATAATATGATTATTTGTGCTGTTGTGGGATGGGGGTTCTGATTGAGTGAGAAGCCAGACCCAGGCTTGAGTGCACCATAGACTTAGAGTGGAAATTAGTGGGCGCGTGCTTGCTTTGCAGGCACTAGTGTCTCATGAAATCCACGCTCAGACGAGGTTCATCCGGTTGGCTTCACTTTCAACCCTTTGGGTTGAGACGGTTGCTGGTTTGGTGGATTGTCGACTCTGGGGACCGATCATTTGTGATTCAGCTAAGTGAGACCTCTTCAGGACTTGATGATGCCACTCCTTCTGGGAATCGTATCATCAGTTTTGAAAGTCTGTGACGCTGATGAACGCATAGGATGCCGTACCTTGAGTCAGTCTAGGTTCATACCTGTGAGTGGGACTGGGTTTATTGCAGGAAACTTAGACCTTCAGACTACCTGGTTTTCTTGACAGTAAATCAGTTATGTTGGGTTCTCAGTTGCAGACATGTTCTTGATAGAGCAAGAAGTTTCTGATCAGAGGATTTTATCATCGGGTGTATGTCTGTTCTTGATAGAGCAGGCTTTGATCAGTATGTTATCATCAGTGGTTTGTTCTGGATGGAGCAGATTTTGAGTGAGGTCTGAAGGCCTCATCGGCAGATGTTATTTGTTCTTGATAGGGCAGATTTTGAGTGGGGTCTGAAGATCTCATCAGCAGCTGTGTGTTTGTTCTCGATAGGGCAGATTTTTGATTTGGGGTCTGAAGACTTCATCAGCGGACGTTTTCTGATCATACATCCCGGGTCCTTATTATCAGTCACTTACTCTTGTCAGAACAGAATTTTGATCTCGGTCCTATCAGATGGTTGTTCTCAGCAGATCAGATTAGTGGTCTTACACCGGGGTCTCCTTCTCATCAGTGACTGTTGATACCGAATCTCCACAGCAGCCACATGGATATATTATTGCATACCTGCATTTTGCATTAGTTTACGCATTCATCTGCATTCCATTAACGTGTGTCTGTGTTGCAGGTACCGTTTCCCCGATCCAGGATTTCCCGCCTCCTACTGTTATTATGGCCTCTCTTAGGAAGACTGTTGCGTACAAGTTCCCGACCCCCGATGTGTCGAAGCTGACTGGTTTGATAGCCCTGGCAGGGGATTCGGTGAAGGATAGGTTCAGGAAGTCTTATGGCAGGTTGCTTATCCTGGTTTACAAACCTTCTACGTCCGAGTTGAATGGGTTACATGCTCTTCTGCAGTTTTATGACCCTCCCTTGAGGTGTTTCACTTTTCATGACTTCGTTCTCGCGCCGACATTGGAAGAGTATGCTGATATGCTGGGTGTGCCTATCAAAAGGCAGATGCCTTTTGTCCACATGGATGCTGAGTCTGATCTGGTTAGCTTGGCTTCCTCACTCCATTTGAGCGCTTCTGAGTTAGTGGTGACGAGTTGGAACAAGGTCCCAGGGTTCTCTCTGCAGTTTCTGGTAGCTAAAGCTCAGCAATGTGCCAAGGACAAATGTTGGGACGCCTTCAGCGCCATCCTTGCTTTATGCATATATGGCATCATCCTATTTCCCAGCATGCCTGATTTCGTAGATTTT
Organism: Lathyrus sativus; assembly: GCA_963859935.3. Lineage (NCBI taxonomy): Eukaryota > Viridiplantae > Streptophyta > Magnoliopsida > Fabales > Fabaceae > Lathyrus > Lathyrus sativus. Next base: position 329,993,931 of record OZ012741.1, read on the forward strand.
GATGCATTCCATATCTTTGCCTCAGAGAATCCAGTCCCTACTCTGATCGGAGACGTTTACCATTCAGTGCATTACAAGAATGAGAACCGGAGAGGAAAGAATGTTTCATGCTGCGTACCGTTGTTGTACAAGTGGTTTGATAGTCATTTGCCCAAGAGGGGTTCCTCTGTCTTGTCTGCAGCCATGACTGAGTGGCCTGAGCGTCTGATGAGCTTGTCGGCAGAAGACATTGTTTGGTTCGTTGACAGAAACAGGTTAGGCACCGAGATGATCTTCAGTTGTAATGGGTTTCCTAACGTACCTCTAATAGGTAGGAAGGGTTGCATCAACTACAACCCGTCGTTGCTAGTTCGTCAGTTTGCATATGCTTTGAGGACTCCACCGAAGGAAGAAGAGGTACGGGAATCTCTGTACCTCACGGGTATTCTAGAGGTGGATTTGTTGTCCAAGCTTCAGTATGCGTGGAACAATATCAGCACGAGAGGAAAGCCTTTGTTGGGGAAGAGCAACAACCAAGCTTACCCTCCTTATTCAGATTGGATCAGAGCCAGAGCCAGCGCTATAGGGATGCCATTCCCTCATGTCAGACCGGAGAGTCCTCCACCAGTCAAAGAGCCTACCGCTGTGTCCATTCATCAGCACAACCAGGTATTAGCTGAGCGTGATGAGCTGAAGAGGGAAAATGCAGAATTAGAGAAGGAGTTAGCTCAGCTTCAAAGTGAGAGGAACGAAGCCGTGCATGCTCTCAAAAAGCAAACAGAGTCGGTAAGCCAGCTGGGTGCAGACTTGGCAAAGCAGATTGCTGATCGGGAACGCTTAGGTCAAGACTTCAGAGCTGCTAATGATGTGCTAGCTACGAAGAAGCAGCATTTAGAGGAAGCATATCGGAGAATATCTAAGTTCGACCAGCATTGGAAGACTTCCATGGCTACCAGGAAGGAGCGAGAAGACAAGCTGATGCTGCAGATTTCTAAGCTAGAAGCCGAGGTAAAAGACAGTGAGCGGAGGTTTGATGAAGAGACCACCCGCAGGTACTCCGCCGAAGCCCGTCTCAACAAAGCTATTGCTAGCCTGAAGGAGCACAAGCTGATGTTTGAGTCTAAGAAGCGGAAGCTGGAAGATTGCTTTGGCGAAGGCGCTTGGGAGAGTTCAGTTCAGGGGCTTCAGCATACTATCAGGCAGAGGGAACTACTCGTCGAGGGGTTGCTCGCTTCGCCAGATCATTCGGAGACAAAGGAGTTATTAGCAGAGTATCGCGCCCGTGGCCGTACTTGACTAGTTATATCCCTGTTGTTTTTGATCTTTGATGTATGCTGACCATCACCAGATTTGTTGGCTGAGGTCATGCTGTTTATTTGTACTCGCTGATACTGTGTACCGCCTTGACAGGCCTTTCCATATATATATGAGATTGATGTTTCCATGATTGGGCTCGGATTTCTTCTTCCTCTTATTATCATCAGCACTGTCACTAAGGCACTAGGATCGGGGAAAGATCTCCCACGCACACAGACACACGCATGCATCTGCATGAAGCATATTTGCATGGTGTATATCTTATTGCTTTTCCTAACCTTTATTATTGACAGGTTTTTCAGGTTCCGAGCTGTTTTCGATCTCCAGGATTGATCAAAGACTCATCCACCGCTACTCAACTCGCGCTAATCAGACGAGAATCATGGACCAGGTGCAGTCAGATGTTCAAGAACTCCGTGAGCGGATGGATCGTTTTATGGAGCTGATGCAGGTGGTCGCGAATGGTCAAGACCAGCTTCGTACTCTGGTTCAACCTCTGATCTCCAGGGTTGACAGTAATGGCATACTCCATGGAGGGGCCGTGCCTACTCCTCCTCTAGGGGATACTCCACAGAACGTTGTTCCTGCTGCCGGGGGCAACGACAGTGCTAACGGCAATCTGATGACTAATCTCGGACTCAACGCGGCTGGCGCCGTAAATGGTAGTTTGGGAGCCAATGTTACCATGGGGCCGGTCAACGGCAATGCTGGTGCAGGAAATCTGGTGGTGCCTCAACCGTGGCTGGAGGACCATCAGGATGATATATTCTCTCAGAGAGGTGTAGAGGCAGAATTGAATGTCGAGGCTCGACTCAGGTTCAAGGCGCTGGAAGACAAGATGAGAAGCATAGAAAATCAGAACACATTGGGCGTTGACATGTCCAACCTCGGATTGATTGCTGACTTTAAAGTACCCCACAAGTTCAAGGTGCCTACCTTCGAGAAGTATAAGGGCACCACTTGCCCCCGGGTCCACCTCCGATCTTATTATAGAAAGATGTCCGCCTATTCTGACGATGAGAAGTTGCTGATGCACTTCTTTCAGGATAGTCTTTCTGGTCCATCACTCGAATGGTATATGGGTTTGGAGCCCGCTACTGTGCGCACTTGGAAAGATCTTGCAGAAGCATTTGTTCTCCACTATCAATATAATAACGACTTGGCTCCCAACCGAGTTCAGCTTCAGAATCTCTCACAGCGGAACAATGAAAGCTTCAAAGAATACGCCCAGCGGTGGCGTGAATTGGCCGCTCGGGTTCAACCGCCGATGGTTGAGCGTGAGTTGGTGCAAATGTTCGTGGCTACCCTTCCTGGAATCTATTATGAAAAGCTGGTCAGTGGCATGTCGGGAACATTCTCGGCTCTTATCACTTTGGGCGAGCATGTTGAGAACGGTATAAAGATCGGAAAAATTCAGGGCGAATCATCCTCAGCTGGAGGAGGTAGCAAGAAACCCTATACTGGCAAGCGTCGAGAGGGAGATGCCAGTGCTGTCACTAATGCTAGGAGAAAGGGCAAGGGCCCTCAGCCTCAGATTGCTAGCATAAACATTCCAGCTGCTCCACCGCAGCCGCAGCAGCAGCAACCTCAGCAGCAGAATAATCAGGGGTATAAAAGATACCAGAATCGGGCTCCCCTGGCAAGCCGTCAGTTTGATACTCCACCTATGTCATATGCACAGCTTTTGCAGACGTTGCTCCAGCTCCAATTAGTTCAAAAGAGGACGTTGGCTCCCTTAACAGGGGCGCCACCGCCGGGATATGATGCCAGTGCTACTTGTGAATTCCATACCGGGGCGCCTGGCCATACGATTGAGAATTGTAAAGCTTTTAAGCACAAAGTCCAGGACTTGGTGGACGCCAAGGTTATCAACTTTTCTGACAACGTGCCCAACGTCACCAAAAACCCGATGCCTCATCATAAGGGGGGCGGAGTGAATGCTGTTATCACAGAGGAGAGTGCGGGCTTGCTGACTGATGTCAAGGATTTGAAGACGCCGTTGAGTTTTGTCAAGGCTAAGTTGCTGAAGAAGGGCTTCTTTCCTGGATGCGGAGAGTGGTGTATGGCTTGTGCTACACTTCCTGATGGGTGTGAGCAGCTGATCGAAGGTATCCAAAGTCTGATGACCGAGGGTATTTTGCAATTCAGCCGGAGCATCGAGAGTGCATCAGGGGAAGTTGTGCTAAAGCAGGCAGACGAAGTTGCTACCATTACCATTCCTCGCCACCCTATTACTATTTCTGCGCCTCGTCCGCCTACTATCACCATCACCAGGGCCGGACCAATCCCATTCGAGAGCACCAATGCCGTTCCATGGCATTATGGCGCCGAAGTTTATTGTAATGGTCAGAAGATAGAGCTTGAGCCGTCCGGGTCAACTATGCAGAATCTTACTGAAGTCAGTGGTATTACTAGAAGCGGAAGGGTGTTTGCGCCAGCAGAGGTTGCAACAGAGAAAGTGGTCCGGGCTGATGCTGTGGATAAGGGTAAAGGTAAAGCTGTTGAGGAGGTCCCTGCAGGGGCAGAGAAAGACTTGCTGGTTAAAGATGCTGAAGAGTTCATGCGACTGATCAAGAAAAGTGACTACAAAATTGTAGATCATCTTCATCAGACTCCGTCAAAGATCTCGATTCTTAACCTGTTGCTGTGCTCTGAGGCGCACCGCAACGCGTTATTGAAGGTGTTGAATGCTGCATACGTGCCGCAAGAGATATCAGTAAATCAACTCGAGGAAGTAGTAGCCCATGTCAACGCTGGTAATGGGATGGGATTTACAGATCTAGAGCTGACTCCTAAAGGAAGAGATCACAATAATGCCTTGCACGTCTCGATAGAGTGCAGAGGCACGATTATGTCACACGTCCTGGTAGATACGGGTTCCTCGCTTAATGTGCTCCCGAAGAAAGCACTGATGAAGTTGGATACCCGTGGATTGCTGTGCACGCCCAGTGATCTGGTCGTGAAAGCCTTTGACGGAACCAAGCGCCACGTCTTCGGAGAATTGACCCTGCCAATTCAAGTTGGTCCAGAGACGTTCAATGCGGTTTTCTATATCATGGATATCATGCCCGCCTATAGCTGCCTCTTAGATCGGCCATGGATCCATTCTGCTGGTGCCGTGACGTCCACGCTGCATCAGAAGCTTAAATATGCTGTTGGGGGCAGCATAGTGACAGTCTGTGGAGAGGAGGACATCATGGTAAGCCACCTGTCGTCCTTTAAATACGTTGAAATGGATGGTGAGATCCACGAGACTCTTTGCCAAGCATTTGAAACCGTCTGGGTGAAGGAGGTGGCTCCTGTCGTCGCAGAGAAGCAAGAGTTGAACCTCTCCTCGTTTAAGGAAGCTCGGGCCGTTGTCGAAGCCGGTTCCACCCCAGGCTGGGGGCGTGTTTTGGATATACCCATCAAGCAGGATAAGTTTGGATTGGGATATTCTCCGGAAGCTGAAGCTTCATCTTCTTCTGGCAGCTCGTCTCGTGGGAAAGGGCCGATCCTATTCACCAAGGGGGGAGTAATTTTCGAGAGCATCAACGCAGCGTCGGAGGACAGCGGAGACAGTGATTGCGATCTTGACGCCTGGATTCAACCGAGCAAGTTAGGCGAGCGCCTCCACAATTGGACCATCAAGGAGATTATCAAGCTGACAAGTGAAGAGTAATGATTTGCTTTTTACAATCTTTGTACAACCCTATGTCCTGCCCGGGGCATAGTGGTTTTACTGTCAGGGCCTTGTTGGATTATGTGTATGCATTTTGTTAATAAATAAAAAGCGTTTTTCTTCGTAATCAAATATTGTGTTCTCTGTTATTCCTATTTTATGTTTATTTCGAAAACAGCAAAATGGCAACGAGGTTCGTGCTGACCTGCATATTCCTGCTTTAAACTTAACCCTTGTTATTGCAGGATCCACGTGACAGACGACATCGACTCTGGACCCTCTACGGCTCACTACGACTTTGATTGCCCGATCTATCAAGCCGAGGATGAGATTGATGAAGACGAAGACCTTCCGGAAGAACTGGCCCGCTTGTTGAGACAAGAGGAGAAGGTTATTCTGCCTCACGAGGAGGATATTGAGATTGTAAATCTGGGTTCTGAGGAGCTCGTCAGAAATGTCAGAGTTGGGGCTGCGCTGCAGAATGATGTCAAGCATAGGCTGGTCGAGATGCTTCGAGAGTATAGTGACGTCTTTGCTTGGTCATATGAGGATATGCCCGGACTTGACACTGATATTGTGGTTCATCGCTTGCCGTTGCGGAAAGATTGCCCTCCAGTCAAGCAGAAGCTCAGGAGGACGAGACCAGATATGGCCGTAAAAATCAAAGAAGAGGTCCAGAAGCAGTTGGACGCAGGATTTCTAGCCGTTACCACTTACCCTCCGTGGGTCGCCAACATTGTGCCTGTACCGAAGAAGGACGGTAAGGTACGCATGTGCGTCGATTATCGGGATTTGAATAGGGCGAGCCCTAAGCATGACTTCCCGTTGCCTCATATCGACGTGTTGGTTGACAATACAGCCCAGTTTTCCGTGTTTTCGTTCATGGATGGCTTCTCCGGCTACAATCAGATTAAGATGGCACCGGAGGACATGGAGAAAACGACGTTCATCACCCCCTGGGGCACATTCTGCTATAAGGTAATGCCCTTCGGTCTGAAGAACGCAGGGGCCACTTACCAGCGAGCAATGGTTACTTTGTTTCATGATATGATTCATCATGAGATCGAGGTCTATGTTGATGACATGATTGCAAAGTCCCAAACGGAGGAAGAGCATCTGGTCAATTTGTTGAAGCTGTTTGAAAGGCTTAGGAAGTTCAGGCTGAGGCTGAATCCTAACAAATGCACTTTTGGAGTGCGATCCGGAAAGTTATTGGGGTTTATCGTTAGTGAACGAGGTATTGAAGTTGATCCTGCGAAAATAAAAGCTATTCAAGAAATGCCAACGCCGAAAACAGAAAAAGAAGTTCGTGGTTTCCTGGGCCGAATAAACTACATTGCAAGGTTTATCTCTCAGCTCACGGCCACTTGTGAACCGATGTTCAAGCTTTTAAAGAAAGATCAGGCGATTACTTGGAATGAGGATTGCCAGAAGGCATTCGATAAAATAAAGCAGTATCTTCAAGAACCTCCAATCTTGATACCCCCAGTGGCTGGACGACCATTGATCATGTACCTGACGGTTCTGGAGAATAGTATGGGGTGTGTTCTCGGTCAGCACGACGAGACGGGCAGAAAAGAGCATGCCATTTATTATTTGAGTAAAAAGTTCACTGAGTGTGAATCTCGATACTCGATGCTGGAGAAGACGTGTTGTGCATTAGCTTGGGCTGCCAAACGTCTACGACAGTATATGCTCAATCACACCACTATGCTAATTTCGAAGATGGATCCGATCAAGTACGTCTTCGAGAAGCAGGCGCTTTCGGGCAGGATTGCCAGATGGCAGATGGTGTTAACAGAATATGATATTCAGTACGTCTCTCAGAAAGCCATTAAGGGAAGCGTATTGTCTGATTACCTTGCCGAACAACCAATCGAAGACTACCAGCCAATGAAGTTCGAGTTCCCTGACGAGGACATCATGTTCCTCAAAGCAAAGGACTGCGATGAGCCATTGCCCGACGAGGGACCAGATAGGAAGTCTCAGTGGAAGTTGATATTCGACGGAGCGGTTAATTCTTACGGAAGTGGTATCGGGGCTATCATCACGACTCCTCACGGATCCCACATCCCTTTTACTGCGAGACTGAAGTTTCCAGTTACCAACAATGAAGCAGAGTATGAAGCATGTATTATGGGTCTAGAAGAGGCAATTGATTTGAGAATCAGGAATCTAGACATATATGGTGACTCAGCGCTTGTAATTAACCAGATTAAAGGGGAGTGGGAAACTCGTCAAGCGAATCTAGTGCCGTACATGAATTATGCCAGGAGGCTGCTTCCGTTCTTCGATCGAGTGGAACTTCATCATGTACCCAGGGCTGAAAATCAGATGGCTGATGCCTTAGCCACGTTGGCTTCAATGTATAAAGTCAATTATTGGAATGAGGCTCCAAGAATTGTACTTTCGCGTCTTGATAGACCGGCATTTGTCTTTGCAATCGAGGACGCCACCGACGGCAAGCCATGGTTCCACGACATCCAGACCTTCCTTATGACTAAGGAGTATCCTGCGGGTGCGTCTACCCAGGATAAGAAGACTCTGAGGAGGCTATCTGGAAACTTTTATCTCAATCCTGATGGAGTGTTGTATAAGAGAAACCACGATCTCGTGCTACTCAGATGTGTAGATGAGAAAGAGGCGAGTATGCTCATGGAAGAAGTCCATGAGGGCACATTTGGTACGCACGCCGGCGGGCATGCCATGACGAGAAAGATCCTGAGAGCAGGGTATTACTGGCTGACTATGGAGTCGGATTGCTTCAGATTCGCAAGGAAATGTCACAAATGCCAGATTTATGCTGATAAAGTTCATGTGCCGCCGTGCCCATTGAATGTCATGTCTTCCCCTTGGCCGTTCTCCATGTGGGGCATCGACATGATAGGCAAGATCGAGCCCACCGCATCCAATGGTCATCGTTTCATTCTGGTAGCCATCGACTACTTCACCAAATGGGTGGAGGCAGCCTCGTACGCTAATGTGACCAAGCAGGTGGTGGCTAAGTTCATAAAGAGGGACATCATCTGTCGCTATGGAATTCCTGAGCGGATCATTACTGTTAATGGTTCGAATTTGAACAACAAGATGATGAAGGAGCTGTGCCAGAGCTTCAAGATTGAACACCACAACTCATCTCCTTACCGGCCGAAGATGAATGGCGCCGTTGAAGCAGCCAACAAGAACATCAAGAAGATTGTTCAGAAGATGGTTGTGACGTACAAAGATTGGCACGAGATGCTGCCGTTTGCCTTGCACGGTTATCGTACGACGGTGCGTACGTCGACCGGGGCAACCCCTTTCTCCTTGGTGTACGGTATGGAAGCTGTCCTACCGTTAGAAGTGGAGATTCCCTCTTTGCGAGTTTTGGTTGATGTAAAACTTGACGAGGCAGAATGGATTACGAATCGCTTGAACCAACTCAGCCTGATGGACGAAAAGAGGTTAGCATCGATCGCATTTGGTCGCCTGTACCAAAGCCGAATGAAGAAAGCTTACGATAAGAAGGTGCGTCCTAGAAGCTTTCAGACGGGTGATCTCGTCCTGAAGAAAATTCTTCCGCCACACTCCGATCACCGGGGCAAGTGGACTCCGAATTACGAAGGGCCGTATGTCGTCAGCAAGGTCTTCTCAGGAGGAGCTTTGTTGTTATCCACGATGGATGGTGAAGATTTTGCATCCCCGGTGAACGCGGACGCAGTTAAAAAATACTTTGCTTGAAAGAGACCCGCTGGACAAAAAAGAAAGAGTCCAGGCAAAAAAGGGGCATCCCGGCGAACCAAAAACAGAATAAAAGGTTCGGGCAGAAATTAGGGATTTATTGAAAAATGTACACCCGCGAAGTCGAAAACCTACACTGGGCGGCTTTGGCAAAAAAGGGTATCCCGGTGAACTGAAAACCCGAAAGGGCGGTTCACGCAAAAGTTAGGGATTGGAATAAGCAAATGACTGCGTTCCGCGTGTGGACTTTCATTGTTTAGTGGTTCGGAAGACCTGAGGGCCGTTTATCTGAATCAATCTCTTCCAAAGCTGAAGCGTCGGAGAAGTATCAAAGTCGAGTGGGTCTTAGAGGGATCAACTCATGGTGTTCGTCTACGCCTCGATTGCCAACATTTGTATATACTGATGTATATTTATGTTTTCTTTTTTGTGCGGCTTCCTCATCCCAGGAGTTTGCCTCTGTTGTAAAACATTTTTGCCCGTTCAGGGGTTCATCATCAATAAAATGCACATTATTCAGCAATTCTACTTGTCTGTTTTGCATTTATCTGTTTTGTTTGCGAATGAAAACGCCGATGTTTTTGATAAAATGCGCATACATAAACTTGCGGGCCTAGGCCCATTGACTGTTGAAACAATTGATTAACTGAATGTTGTCACGAGATAATAACCTGGATAGAACCCTTTGAGGAGGGAATCTTGTCTTGTTTGTTCGTGTTGTTGCAGGTGTAGCACCTTCTAGAGGATATGCCGTGCGTATCCCCGAAGCAGGGCGAGTCCTCCTTCTCCAGCAGAGTTCAGTAGTCTCTCCTCCGTAGAATCAGAATCAGAATAGTGAGCATTGATATGTCTCCCCAGACAGAGATGATACTTTTTCCCAAGCAGACGCATGCTGAAGGAACGTCACCTCACCAGCTGAGTCAAGCACCGAAGAACGATGTCTTCCTCAGCACCGGGTCGCAAGTGCAGATTTCATAGAAGTGTTCGGGTGCCGAAGCTCGTGTTTCCACCAGTAAAGTCTCCAGCGGGATTGAGATTCCCCACCAGAGTCATGCTCTCTCCTGAAGTTGGATGATTCCCTCTTCCCCAGTAGAGTGTTGGAACAGCTGATGGTGTGTTCCCCTGCAGAGTTGTACTCTTCCCCCGAAGTCAGATGATTCTTTCTTCCCCGGCGAAATTGAAATTCCGCACCAGGGTCGTACTCTCCCGTGAAGTAGAATGATTTCTCTCCCCGGCTGAGTCCGCAGAAAAGCAGAATCCTTGGAAGCAGTTGGGACCATGAGTGGATTTTCCCTAGCAGATGTTGAACAGCTGATGCTGTATCTCCCGGAGTCGTACTCCCTTTGGCGAAGCAGAGTGACTTCTCCTTCCTCAGCCGAGTTTGCAGATGTCCAGGAGGGTCGAGTCCTTGAAGGTTGATCAGATCATGATTGGTCTTTCCCCAGCGGAGTGTGGAGCAGCTGAAGTTGTTTCCCCACGGAGTGATCATCCCCAGAAGAGTTAGCCGAGACGGCCACGCAGTTCACTCCCGCGATTGACATCGCTTTCCTTCAGCAGGTTCGGGTTCTCGTAGAGCTTCGCCTCCTGCAGCAGTCAACCGGAAGATCATTTCCCCAGGCGGAGTCCAATTGATATCGGCGTGCCCACGTTCTCCTCAGCAGGATGACTCCTCTATCTGAGCAGTTCTTTCTCCTTGACAGGAGAATCTCCCCTCGGCATTTATTTTGCTGACGAGGTCGCATCATTGTGCATGACTGCATAGCATTTAACACTGCATAGCATTTACCGTTGCATAGCATTGTGCATGATTGCACAGCATTTAGCATAAACGCATATCATTCCCACCGTGTGGGGCATGGCGCAGAAGCATACGCATCATAAGCATGATCCAGGGTACTATCATTCTTGTCTTACAGGTGTTCCACCAAGAGACCAGTTGCTCAGGACGATTCCTGATATTCTCCCCAACGAGGTCGCTTCCTTGAGATGATTCCCAAGACCCCGGTGTGATCCCCACAGTCGCTCGCTCAAGATGATTTTTGGAGATCCCCAGTGAAGTCTTCAGTTCGAGATGATTCTCGAATCCCTCAGCAGGGCCGTTTGCTTAAGATGACTCTTAAGACCTCAGCGCAGTTTCCCGAGTTGTTTGCTTAGGATGATTCTTGAGCTCCCCAGTAGCGTCCCCGGCGAAGATCGCAGGACAATGCCTGAAACTCCAAGAAAGCCGAGACCCCAGCGAAGTCTTCAGTTCAGGACGATTCCCGGAATCCCCAACGGAGTGAAGGTCTTTTCCCCAGCAGGTGGTTGGCACTTCCCCAGCAGCAGGCAGGTAGATTGATATCCCCAGCCGAGCACAGCCATGAGTGGTAGATGAAATGTTTCCCCAAGCAGATCCTGAAGGATTGTCCAGCAAACAGAAGTTTGTTTATCCCCGTGAGTTTGAGGACTTAATGACATGAGTGTCTTGTAGCCTGACGGCTATGTTCCCCCAGAAGGGTCGTTTCCCAGAGAGTCGTTCAGGGCATTTATCGCTTTCCCCATGCAGAGTATAGCAGAGGATAGTGTGTTGATCAGCCTGATATGCTGTGTTCTCCGGAGGAGCCCGTCATCCTCAAGTGTAAGTCCAGTTGAGATTGGCAGAAAATGCAGCTCCCTTGAAAGGTAGCTCTTCCTCAGCATAATGGTTACTCTCCCCCAGTGGATGATTCCTCTTCCCAGCATTTATTTTGCTGGGGCATTTCCTTGCATGATTGCATAACATTTACTCAAAAGCGTAGCATTCCGTTTCGCGCGGAGCATTACGCCCATTTTTCCAGCATTTGCATATGAAGCATGAACCAGGTGGTTACCGTGCTCTCGAACAGAAGTACTTGCTCCCCAGTAAAGTTGGTAGGAATCGTCTGAGTGAACTCTTTCGTTATTCTCCAGCAGTTGTTGAAGTCGTTTGGGTGAACTCTCTCGTCTTTCTGCAGCAAAGTCTACAAGGTTGTTTGGGTGAACCCTTTTTCCTTTTCCCCAGTGAGTCGTCAGGATTGTTTGGGTGAACCTTCATTCCTCTATCTTCAACAGAGTTGTTAACCTGGTAATTATGTTCGGTGACCCGACATGTTTGCTTTTATTTAGCAACGACTTGACAGGATGTCAAGAGAATAGCAGCGTGATATGTTTGCTCCAACCGTGATGTCTAATCTGAAGATTGACTTCGTGAACGCCTGAAGGCGATATCAAAAGGTTCCTGTGAGCTCAGATGTCCTTGTTGATGAATCAACGTGTGGCTGAAGACAAGGTTCCAAAGTTTGTAGGTATACCAAGATGATCCGTGTTGGTCTGAAGACCAAGTCAGTTGCCCTGAGGTGATGATTGATCGCGATCTAGTGAATAGTGTTTCTTCTGACTGAAGTCGAAGATGTTTCTCCAGCTGAAGCGGAGTTTTGCCTGAAGGCAAAGTGTTTGAATCCCCGTAGAGTCATGAATGGCTCAGGATACCATTTCTCTGACTGAAGTCATAGATTTCCCAAGCTGAAGCGAAGGTGCCTGAGGGCAAGGTTATCCCCAAGGTCATGAATGACCTAGGATTCATTTTTCGGACTGAAGGCCGAAGTATATCCCTGACTGAAGTCTCGGATGCTCTATAGCAGAGGCGGAGTTGCCTGAAGGCATATCCATGCATCCTTGAAGGTCAAGGACCATTGCTTTAGACTGAAGTCGAAGGTGCCTCCTGCAGAGTTGCCGACGGGCAAAGTTTACATCCTTGAAGGCCAAGGATGTTCTTTCCAGCTGAAGCTGGAATAGCCGACGGGCGGGGTTTCATCTATCTTTAGAAGAACTTGAGGATTCTCCAGCGGATCTGGAGTGGCCAGGGGCCAGGGTTTCATCTATCTTTAGAAGAACTTGAGGATTCTCCAGCGGATCTGGAGTGGCCAGGGGCCAGGGTTTCATTCATATTCAGAAGTACTTGAAGATCTTTTCTAGCTGAGGCTGGAAGTGGCCAGGGGCCAGGGTTTCATATGACTTTAATGTTGAAGTTCTACGGTGGGTCAGTGTGCAACATCATTCCGATGTTCGTTATGGTTCTGAGGGTGAACCCCAGATCAGAGTGTGCTTGGTTAAGTCTTTCATTCCCGACGGAGTAGTTCCAAATACGCAAGTGTACTTTACCAGGGGTGAACCCCAGGTCAGATTTGTTCAGATAATGTTTGTTCGACGGCGAGGTTGGACGCTTGGATTTGATGGCGAGGTCATGTTATGTTCGTTTCTGACGGCGAGGTTGGATGTTTATTCGACGACGAGGTTGAATGTTTGGATTTGACGGCGAGGTCAGATCATGTTCGTTTCCGACGGCGAGGTTGGATGTTTGTTTGACGGCGAGGTCAGACTCTGTAAATCCCCAGTAGAGATGATGTTCGTATGACGGTGACGTCGAGTGTTTCTCAGAGCGATGTTTGTTTCCGACGGCGATGTCAGATTCAGTTCTCCAGCGGCGAGGTTGGGTGTCTGAAGGCAATGTCAGAAGAATTTAACGTGGATAACTGAAGGCAATGTCAGAAGAATTTAGCGTGGATAACTGACGGTGATGTCAGATCAGTATTTCTCCAGCTAGTTGCCGTACAGCTAGTGTTCCAGTTTTCGAAGATTTGTTCCCCGCAGAGTACCGTGTGCTCGTGCAGTTGGAAAATTTTCGGGTTTACCGGTATTCAATCATCTCGCACCTTGATTGGTTGAGAGCCGTTCACTTCTCACCCAGTCAGGTTCAAGCCGTTTGAATAGGGGCAGCTGTTGCACCCCAAAATTTGACCAACAATTATTTATTCACTGAGTGTTTGAAAGTTGATACATTCACCAGACAGTTCAAGAGATCCTCAGAGGAATTGGTTGAAACCAGGTTTGTGTGCTTCATAGCTTGAGAGTTGTGGGTGCTCCTCAGATGATTCTGAGACCTTGGAGAATGAACTTGATGTTTTGAGAAGGCCTATGAGATGTCTTGATAGCCTTCATGAAGCCCAGAGAAGTCATTGTGCAAAAGTTCAGAAGATTCAACCATGAATGGTAGAATTAGGGTTTTGACTGGGTCAACCCTAGATCAGCTGAAGATTTGGAGAAGGTTGAGACCTAATCCAAGGGCTATGAGATCATGGAATGATGAATAAAGATGTTATAAAGATGATTCCTAGACCAACTCATCATGATTGAGGAGTTTGAGAAGTTTCAAGTTAGGGTCTCCAAGGATTGTCAGTGAAAAAACCCTAATTTGATCCCTATCTTCCAGGCAGTTTTAGCTCAAGATGTGATTGATATCTCATCTTTCCCACAACATGAATGTTGTAGAGCTTGTTCTTAGCTTTAATTTGAGTGGTGGAAGTCCTTGATAGGAGTTGCATAGCTCAAGTTATGGTTTTGACAAATTACAGGTCAGCAGAGGTGTGTGAATCTGGGTCCTTGAAAGTCACCCAACTTGCAGACAACTTTTGCCCTAGTAGTATAATTCCTATGATTTCTTGGTCAACATGAATGTTGAAGGGCATCTTCTTAGCTTTAATTTGAGTGGTAGAAGTCCTTGATAGGATTTGTGGAACTCAACTTATGGTTTGAACAAGACAGGGGTATTTTGGTCATTTGTCAGTTATAGGTCATTTTAGCCAATGCCTAAAACTCCTATTTCCAAGCCTCAAATGGAAAAACTCAAAACATGAAAGTTGTTCAAAATGTGATTTTAAGTCTAGAAAGAAGGTCATAAATTGTTGGAAAAGCTCATAGCATGGATTTGCATGATTGGTCAAAAATGAACTAAAAATGGCATATAAGTTTGAAAAGTTGAATTTGAAAATTGGTTTGTGAGATCCACAAATCCAAAATAGGTCATCCAATATATCATTTTGATTGGAAACACCATTTTGAGAACATTGGTTTAGGTAGAATTTTGATTTAAAGCTTAAAAAATGAGGTTCCTTTGAAAAAATGTTACTTGAAAAAGAAGGCAACTTTGAAAAGGCTTGCACAAGGAAAAGTAAAGGGCTGATTTCATTTCTCATCACTCAATATCTCATATTAAGGCATTTTGGCATAGAATGCAAGGTTTAAGGCAAGGGAGATGAGATTTTCAAAGTCTCTTTTAAGGAGAAGTTCATGAACTTTCCAAGAGGATTCTAGATGTTTCCAGTAACTTCCATCTACTACTATAAGAAGGGTGATCTTCATAGTGCTCAAGGTTGGTGATAGCAAGAGGATTCAGAGGGGAGAGAAAGAGAGAAGCAGCCATTGAAGAGGTTTCTTCAAATTGAAGCAATTCTGGTTTCCTTCCATTGCAGATCTTCTCCTTCATCACAAGTGCAAACAGAAGGCTATTGATCATCCAAGGACCATTTGGAGGAAGTTTCAAGGCCTGAAAGCAGCCACACGAGTCTCCACCATAACCTCTTGACAGGTTCTTTCTCATCACCATTCTCTTAAGTTATGTAGTTTTAATTAGTTTTATAGGTCTAGAACTGGTGCATTAGGTTAGATGATGAAGTTCTGAGAGTTAGAGCCCGATCCATGGTAGTTGATGGCAGAGCCAAGAAACTTTGATCTCCAAGAATTAGCTGGTTGGTGAGCTTCAGTTAGCAAGGACTAGCTTAGAATGGTTAGGGTATTGTGTAGAATAACTGTATGCCATTAGATTCAAGGATTATGGAAGGATGACATCAGGTGCATAAGGTTGAACCATGATCTTGCAAGCTTCTGTTGGGGTGATCTAGAGAGAGTTAGGGAAATTGGTACGTATGGCTGTGTTCCCCTGGATGAGTAGATGATCTTTCGTTTTGGAATCGTGGAATTTCATCCACTGAGTAGAGAGAACAAGATGGATGAGTTTGTGTGCATGAAACGGGTGAACCTGAAAACCCTAAGTCGTTTTGGGGACGATGAGCTGCGTCCGTTGGATCTGGGTCAAGCATTTGACTCTGAGAAGGATCGTGTGGCTGCCATTTAATTGAAAACGGAGGGAGATTTAAAAATCAAAACGCAGTCGTTTGGTTTAGTGGAAAATTCTGGGCTTATCCGTTTCATATCCGCACCCCCCACACGCGCTGGCCCAAATGAAATGAACTATCTGGCCCTTCTATTTCCACCCCCTCCCTTTTATATTATTTTGATTTCTTTTTAATTCTCTTAATATTTTAGCCACCTTTAAAAATTCATAAGTAATTGATAAATGATGATTTTTTACTCATTCTTTTTTCTATGTTTAGATAATTTTGTGTAGAAAAATATAAAAATAAAAATGAAATTTTATTTTTAATGTAGAATTGTTAATGGTATTTTCTTTTAAATAGTGTATTTTCTTTCTTTTAGTTGATACCTTATCTTGCAAGAATTGTTTTAGGACCTTCCCTTAGGTTTTTTAATTCATTCTTTTTTGTGTAATTAGATATTGAACCCTAGTTTCATGTAGGATTTATCCCTTGATTTTAGAAATTAAATTGGATGTAGTTTGATTGTTAGACATTTAGGTGATCTAATTAGGGTTTTAAGTAGTATACTTGAACTTCAACATTTTATTTTTGGGGTTTTTAGGACAAGTTAGCCTATGGGGAATATATGGGTTAAGGGGAAGTATGTATAGAATCCCCTAGAATTTTACTAGAATATTGCATGGTGTTTTAGTATTTTTCATTGATTTTTGAATGTATGGATAGTATGTGTGTTGCTTAAAGGCATAAGTTGTATTGTTGTGTTTTCTTTCCTTCTCTGTTGAGTGTGTGAGCTTTGAAGATTGAGTTGAAGACCTTGTGGATCATCATGGAAGCTTTGAGAACCTTGCAGAGGAGTTTAGCATAGCTTTTGTTTGTTTTGTTTTATAGGTTGATAGGTGCATAGGCAGAGCCCTAGATAGAATACTTTGATCAATAAACAAGGAGTGTCTTGTTCACCTCCTTTCTTCTCTGTGACATAGAGTCCCTTAAGGGTATTCACCTCTATCCTTTGGAGAGATTAGTGACCTTGCCCCATAAGGTAGAACTTTGAGAGAGCCTTTCCTTTGATGTTAAGTTCTCAATGGCATCCTTTGGAAGTCAGTGAGTACTGTAACATCCCCACCTCATCTTGTTAACTGAATCTTGTTTGCTGGAGCATTGGAGCCATTGAAGATAGAAGCTGAGGCCTTGAAGAGGATGATTCCTTAAAGATTATTGAAGTCTGAAGACTCTATGAAGATCAAGTTGATGCCTGAAGATCCCTGGAGATAGTGAAGCCTGAAGGTGGAGCTGATCAAAGGAGCTGAAGCTCAAAGGGAGAAGATGAGTTGATACTCATGTTGTAGGGTTGATACCTGGAAAGCAAGTGATCTCTGAAGTCTGAAGACTGGGTTGCTGCTAGAGGAGCTGAGGCTTTCTTCTGTTTTCTTTGATGTATTGTGTGTTTTGTCTGATTTGTCTGCTGCATTAGATTAAGCACATTTAGAATAAGTTCAGTCTAAGAGCATGAGTGCATCTGCTTGTACTGTTACTGCTTGGCTTTGCTTGCGGGTATTCGGTAGAGCCCAGCTCCCTTACCCATGTGTTTATTTTGCTTGATAGCATTTCATTTCTTTTGTCTGTATGATTACAATTTACTGTTTTTGCTTGATAGCATGTTGTTTATTTCAGTATGATTACTGTTATTTCATGACTGGCTTGAGGTCGAGACGAGCTTGTGGAGGCTGAAGCCCCACACACATTTCCTCCCTCACTTGCATTGCATGCATTTTACTGTTAAAGCTGATGCTTTTGTCTGTTTTGGTGTATCATTGACATGATCCCTTAGGACTCTCATTTCCTTGGATAAGGATTTGATGATAGACTTTTAGGTTGAAACCTATGCATGACAACATCTAGGAGTTCCCTGTTCAAACCTCAACCATAGGATGAATCCATGGCATGACATCAGTAGGACTTGATAGTCTCCCTCCTAGTTGAGCCTGTTCTCTTCTCATCTCAAAACAGCTTAAGATACAGTAATCATGAATGATTTCTTTCGTACGTTACGAGCCTTAAGCTATCTGAGAAAGGATTGTGGGAGAGTTTCTTTTCCGCAGTCTGGATGTTTAGTATGGTACCCTTTGGGTGACATGCGACGCATTCACTCTCAGGTCATAGTCTCTAGTGCGGTTGAAATCGCAAACATAATAAAAAACACTTCTTTCAGGAGATAATCCGTAGTTTCCCGAACTACGTTTGCTCTGATCTTTCATACCAGATGAAAGTACGTAGGCATAGGATGCGACGTCCTAGCGAGCAACCTTTCCCCCATAACCCGTAGTTAGCCGAACTACGTTGACTCTGATTTCTCGTTCCAGACGGGAATACGTAGGCATAAAGTGCGACGCTTTGCCGAGTCATTTTTCTTTTCTTTTCAGCCAGCCTTGATAGGTAGATAGATTATAACCAACCCGTCCAAGTAAACACACAAGCGAGGATCCCGTCGAGTACGACGGACGTGAGGGGTGCTAATACCTTCCCCTTGCGTAACCGACTCCCGAACCCAGACAATGGTCGCGACGACCTTGTCTTACCCTTATTCGTCAGGTTTTTCCGATCGTTTCCTTTCCCGCTCTGAGGGATAAATAACGAAAGGTGGCGACTCTTCTGTCATGCCGGCACCTTATTTTCGCGCAAGCGACAAGATGAAACTTGTATCTTGAGATAAGTAGTCTTGAAGTCAGGCACTAAATAGGGGATTTTACCCTAAGAACCCTAGTTTAGCAACTCCTCACACTTTGAATTCTTCTTGGATTGATATTGGAATATCACCTCATGTATCTCAACACAACTTTCCATGATCACAAAGACTTATAAATAGGTTTTAATCCTCTTCAATAGCACAATTGACTTAGGGTTACTCAGATGAAAACCCTAATTGCAACACCTTCAACTATGGCTCTTCACCCTTAGCATAATGACTTGACTGAGCTCCACCATGACCCTCAAGGCACTCTATGAGCTCTATCCACATATCCTATCCATGAAAAAGGCCTCACAATCCACTGATGGTCTTCAATTGGTCCTCAGGTTAGGAGATGAACCCTACACAAGCAACCAAACTTCTCAAGGACACAACCCACTTCCTGATGACTTTGGTGACTTCTCAAGCTTGGACAAAACCTCTAGATAGGCTCCTCTTGATATAAACCACACTTGATCCCCTGCTAAATGAGTAATGCTATGCTATGCATATGCTAGAACAATGCAATGCTAATGCAATGAAACATAAACCAAGAGAGAAAAATGTTAGGCAAATTTTGGGGTGCAACAATCATGAATACAATTTAAACAGGGATAAGTCAGTACAATACTTAAGCATGGGTGGAAACAAAGTTCAAGTTGACATGTGAAAGTTAAAACATCACTTAAACATGGATGGAAACAAAGTTCAAAGATGAAATAAGGCATGTATAAATAAAAAAATTACTTAACATGGTATCATTCAAAGTTCAAAGTAAACATGTATAAGTTAAAACATCACTTAGTCATGAATACAATTTAAAACAAGTAAAGGTAACAACTAAGCATACTTGATAAAAAGGAACATTTTTATGACTATAACATGTGGATGAAGATGCAAACATACAATGGGTGACATGTGAGCATACTTAATGATGACAAGTTATAGTTCAAACATCATGTGAACAAGTTAAGGCATTACTTGAACATTTAAGAATGGATACAAGTTGAACATGTTAAGACAAGTAGGTAGTAACCAAACATGCATTTTATGAGTTCAATCATGGTCTTAAACAAGTAGGAAACATCATAAGGTTTCAAGCATACAACGTGTATTCAAAGGCACAGTCAAGGAAAAATTCAAGTGTTTAAGAACACATAAACATGGTATGATCAACGCAAATACATATGTACACATCAAGGTCATGTAAAAATGGAAGAAAAATCACATGTTAATGCAAAAGATCAAGAAAAAGGCTCATGGTATGAACAAAGTTCAACATACACTTTTAACATGTAAACATGCATAAAAAAGGCATCAAGCTCAAGTAAGGCATGATAAAAAATGATTAAAAATGAGAAAGTTATGATCAATTAAATTTGTGAAGGAAAGTAAGAAAATAAGTGATTAAAAAAATGGGGAAAAGCCCCTATGGGGGTTGAACCCACGTTGGTCAGATTGCCAACCAAAATCCTAACCAAACTAGCTAAGGTGCGCATGTGAAATAATGGCGAAGGCATGATATTATATGTGTTAACTACTTGAAAAACTAAAAAAAAATAAAAGAACTAGGGCGAGGGGGAGCCCCAGTTATGAAGGTGATAAGGTTACAAGGCGCCCAGGTTACAACCATTGGGGTGGTGATACATCCATTGTATCACCCCCATAAATTAAAACATAAGCCTAAAGGTGACCTGAAGCTAGACCAGCAAGGGGTGCCCATGTCATGTTCTTGCCCAAAGATTCAAGTTTTCTACCTGATGCAAAAGGGATTATCACTTTGTCATTTCTCCTTAAAAATGGATGAAATAAAAATGAAACCTTCCTAGAATTTCATGAGGAATCTAATGGTGGTCTTGGTTTTTTCTAAAAAAGATTCTATTCTAAAACACGAAGGCAAGACCTAAAATGCTACATATTTGTAAGTTGTATGCAACAGTCACATACTATCATCAAAAGTACTTAAAAATGGTTCAAACATAACATATATGACATATCAAACATGTTCATGGTCAAGGAACATAAGAGCAAAGCATATTTTACAAAGCTCTAAGTTATAATGCACTTACCTCTTGAAGCTCACTTGGCAACTTCCAAAACAGCTGCTACATAAGTGATGTGCTACTTTGGACACCTCTAATACACCTCAACGAAGCTTTTTGGATGCTTTGAATTAATAGAAAACCACTAGAACAAAAACTAGCTTCCTCTTGCAAAATTGTCAAAAGTGGCCAAAATGGAACTTTGGTCAAATGGAGTTACATTTGAGAAAACATGCTTGGAACAGGTTAAGGATGTCTATTAGAGTGTGTTTGAATGTTTGGAAATGGCCAGAATCAAGATATGGCTTGTAAAATGCAAAAAGTCAAAGATATGAGGTTTTGAAAGTTGACTTTCTAATTCAGGTGGTTTGGGCTAAAGATGAAGGTTTGGACACCTTCAAGGGGTTATTTGTGATTTTTTTGGAAGGTTGTTTGAGTGGTTTATGGTTTGGAGAAGACAGATTGCAAGTTTGTGCAAAGTGGAGTTTCTTGGCACAAAAGGGAACAAGATGCAAGATTCTGGTTTGAAGGCTTTTTGAGGGAGGAATGTTGAGGTTTTTTTGTGTGTTTGAAGCATGAATCATGTCTCTATTTATATGGAAAGAGTGGAGGAATTAGTCCTGCAGAATTGGAGTGGTTTGGTTCATGGTTTAGTTAGAATCCAAGGAATGGTTGGTTTGATTTCCATGGTTTCAAGATAAGTACAAAGACCTTTTCAAAAGCTGTTATAGAGTGAAAACATGTTTCTTCCGAGTTCTAGAAATTTTTGGTGTAGAAGGAAAGAGGTATGGGCTCAAGACAAGTTAACTTTGATTAAAGGCATTTTATCAAAATAGAAGTGTAACCTTTCTTCCCAAAATGGCATGATTCATTGAACAAAACTTTAAACACTTGGATAATGCACTTAGGATCTGTGTAAATCATCAATTATGTGGAGATTTAAAAGCAAAATAGCTTGTAAGACCAGATTAAGTAGGTTTGGTATGGATTTGCTTCAAGATTGGCATGAGTAATGACCTAGAATTCAAGTATGGAGGACCAACTTCATTCCTTTGAAACTCATAGCTAAAAAATGGGATCAATGAGTTCTTGCACTCTATGGAAATTTAGAAACATTCTCTACAAATTTCGTGTTTTAAGTTTTTCTTTATTATTAATGGATCATAGTGAAAACTAGCTCCAAAGTTTGGTACTTTTGATGAACAAAATCTGCCTTGAAAAATTTCTAAGTGTTGAAAGATTTTTCACAACTTGATGGCTCCATAACTCAAAATCTAAGCACTTTTTGGAGATTAACCCTCATTGACAAACTTGTAGTATGTTGCAAGGGCTTTAGGACACAAAAAATGGATGTGTAGATTGAAAGTTATGACTTTTCGAAGTTGGCACCAAACTAGGGTTTTTCTTCCATACTTAGAAAAATTCAAGTTTCTTAACTTTGCCCCTTTTGCAAGAAACCTTTCAAATCTTGATTTTTCATGCTCAAACTCAATGATCAAACATGTTTTGATGGAATTTGGCTTGAGGACTCCAATTTTGACCAAAAACCCAAAAGTCAAAGAGTTGACTTTATTAAATAAAGCTTGTGTATCAAATGAATTCAACAATGTGATCTTCAATGATCTTGCTCTCTTGAATCTTTCAAACATCATGGATGGACCCCAAGAATGTATTTGTGTGTCTTGAATCATGTCCCAAGGCTTGGGATCATGCTTTGACTAAAAGTCAAAGGCACAATTGACTTTTCCAAGAAAAACCCTAATTGGTGACCAGATGAAATTAAGCTTTAAAGAATTTGTAACAAGACCACTTTGCACTTGATTCTTGATGAAGAGAGGCCTCTTAAGGATCTGTATACTTGGTAGGTTGATGATCAACCCAAGACATTGACTGATCAAATAAAGATCCTCGTGATTCCATTGGTGCAAAACCTTAATTCATATGAACATGACAAAAGGCAATTTGAACAATATTAGAGTTAGCAATGCAATGTTTTATGCTCCTAGAATGATGATGACATCTAGGGTCAAAATTTGGGGTATAACAATTTCCCCTATTTAAATAACTTTACTGGATGTCATGAATGGTGACAACCCCTCATGAAATCAGAGTGAAAGGTATTTAAATACAAAAATAACCAGAAATTTTGCCCCTAACTGCAATGGCATGCTATGCTACTGACAAAACTGACTCCCCCAAACAAATGCTAGGAACAAATGCAAACACACAATAAACTCTAGCATGATGATCCATGATGGAATGATAAATGCAGACAAAGACGACAATGAGTAAATACTCACTGGGGATAGCATACACAACACTAGGGATATCCAAAGAGGACACCACCGGGATGACTGACCAGGGTAATACCTTCTCACAAGAGATCAAAGACAAAAGGGAATCCTCATAACAATAGGAAACAAAATAGAACAAATAGTCTCCATAGGGAAATATCTAGATCAGTTGACCAACAGGTTCAGGCATGACCAGTTGACACTCTATAACAAAAGATGAAACAAAATCCTTAAAACAATAGGATTTAATAAACAAATTTCCTCATAACAATAAGACAAAGCTCCTCATAATAATAGGATGGGCAACAAAATCCTCATAACGATAGGATAGGTAAAACAAAGCTCCTTATAACAATAGGAGACATAACATAACTCCTCATAACAATATGAGACAAAAAGGGTTCTTATAACAATAGAATCAACAAAAGGTTCCTCATTGCAATAAGATATAGAGAAAAATAGATCCTTATAATAATATGATTAAAAGGTGAGGTGCTCATAACAATATGATGTGCAGCAGGGTAAAATCCTTATAATAATAAGGTTGTGTTGACAATGTCCTCATAACAATAGAAATGGAAGGCAAAGGTAGAATCCTCGTTGAAGCTAGCGGGATTATACCTGAGTGAATCGCACACTCTAAGATACAACAGAGTCGCCAATGAACTTTATTTAGTCCCAAAGTACAAGGAAAATATCGATAAAACCCAAAGGGAAGAGAATCGAGTAAGGGGTTCGGTTATTCGAGAGGAAGGGATTAGCACCTCACGCATCCTTCGTACTCGACGGGAACCGTTTTGCTTACTTCTAGGCTTGGATGGGTTATCTATCTAAATTCTACTTGCTGAAGATAAGGAAAGGAGGATTGGTCCCCTTGAACCTATGTATCCTTATAGTGCAATGAAGAGTTCAGAGCTCCGTAGTTCATGGAACCAGGGAAGTGAAGGAGAAGACAGAAGAAGAAAGATGGAAGAAGGTATAAGGTCGCTCACCAAGATCTCGTACCTACGTATCCTCACAGTGCAATGAGGAATTCAGAGCTCTGTAGTTTGGGGAACTAGGACGGGGAAAGAAAAGGAAAAAAAGTGTTAAAACCAACATCAGAAAGAGGTACAAAGAATCTACTGGGGAAGAAAAAGGAAACAATTTTAAAACCAAGAAAGAAAGGCAAAGGAATGATGTCGAAACCAAGAGGATAAAGGATCAAAGGAAATGGATCGAGACAATGTAAGATCCACTAGGGATTCGAAAAACTATGGTTAACCGAGGAATAAAAGAGTATGACTCTGTGGGGAAAGAAAGAAAGTGGTTTTAACAGACAGACTGTGATCAACCAGAAAAAGGAGTGTATTGAACCAAGAGAAGGTGTTTGAATCTCTGAGGGACTTGGTGTGTTAACTGATAAACAGTAGTTAACCGAAAAGAGAAAGGAGTTGGTTTTTAACCGACATACAGTGATTAACCAAAAAGGAAGGGTGTAAAACCAAACAAATGTTGTGACCTAAAAGGACAGGTGTGGAACCAAGCGAAGGTTCCCAAAGGACGGGTGTGGAACCAAGAAAAGGTTACGACCCAAAGGATGGGTGTGGAACCAAGTGAAGGTTGTGACCCAAAGGATGGGGTTGGAACCAAGAGAATGTTGTGACTCAACAGGAGTTCAGTACACTGACTGGACAAGCAGTACTTGACCGAAGAAAGAGTATTGGAACCAAAAGAAGGTTACTAACCCAAAGGTGTGAGTGTTTGAACCAAAGAAAGGTTGCTAACTTGCAGGGGATTCGGTGTTTTAACAGACATACTGTGATTAACCAAAATGAACGAGTGATTAACCAGGAGACGATGATTAACTCAAGATAAGCTCAGTATGTCAACTGAAGGACTATGGTTAACTGAAGAATGGGTGATTAACCAAGAGAACATGATTAACCCAAGGAAGATTGGTTTTAATAGGAGGACTGTGATTAACCAACGAAAAAGGGAGAGGAACCACGAGAAGGTTACGAACTCCGCTAGGGATTTGGTATTTAATAAGCAGATTGTGATTAACCGAAGAGAAGAATTGCGACTTTCCTGAGGAAGAAAAATCTGGTTTAAACTAAAGAGAAGTTGATTAACCAAGAGAAGGGAGACTAACCAAGAGAAGGTGATTACCCCAAGAGGAATTGATCTTGAACCAAGGACAAAGGTGATTGATCAAAGGAAGAAAAGGATGTGAATCAAGGATTGACATGACTTGAGATTAGGGAAAACTATAGTCTAGAGATAGAGACAATTTTTCCAAGCACAGGGTCATTTGTCCCCTACCCAAAATAATCAGAATGAGTGTAGAAATTCTCCGTCTCATCCCTTCTCTATAACTCAAAGTATAGTGCGGAAATTGAAATCGAAAGAGTAACAATGAAATTTGTATAGTGCTCCAATGCATTGTGTAGACCTCCGGCTCCGCAGGGCACCAAGAAGAAGAAACTCTAAAGGAAACCTAAAGAGAAGAAAGAGGGAGGACTAATTAATTGAAACAAAATTCCAATTAACCAATCAAAGGGAAAGAATAAGCCAATAATCTTTCGAACGAGTCGAAATTTCATCATAGCATGCGTGTGAATTAATGATTATACGAAATTAAATTTGTTCAATAAAGAACAAACTTAATGCAATAAAGAGAGAAAAGCCAAGCATTAACAAGAATCGATAGCATGCATCATTAATCATGTGGATCGCATAAGCAAGAGTATGCAAAAGCAACACGATTATACAATTTCAAGAAATGCAAACAATTCTATAATCGATATATCGAGCATCAAAGCTTGCATAAATGCTTCAACTAGAGGTTAAACAACTCATAAAACATCCACAAATATCAAGCATATCAAACCACATAAGTTAAATGAGAAAAGAACACCAAACATCCATGAAAAAGCTCAAAAATCTGCTTCTGTTATAGTGTTAACTGGTTAACCATATTTGGTTAATTGATTACCCCTTTGAAAAGTTCAACAAAATGTGAAAAAATGATTAGTTAATTGATTAACCATTTTGCACAACAAATGGTTAATCAGTTAACATTGTGATAGTGGCAGAAAATCAATTTTCAAAAGCACTTCTAGCAACTTATCAATTATCCAATCACTCACATGTTAGGGCATACAATTGTGCACTAAAATCAAGTCCAATAGCATCAATTGAATCAACTAATCATCACGATCAATAATCAAATAATCAAATAATTGAATGATTAATTCACATAAAAAAGTTATCGAATCTACATAGTGAACATGCGGAAGTGTCTAGAATAAGCAAAGAAAACCAGAGAATTCCAAGCTTGGAATCAAATCTTAGCGAAACCGATAAAAACACGATAAATGCACCAAATACCGATTTGCACCAAGAAGCTTGAGATGATTACTTGAATTAAAGTAGAAGCTACTATAAATCCAGAAATCCAAGTAGAAATGTAATGAAATGGAGGTTTAACTCAAGAGAATAACAATTTCCATGTGAAGATTGTTACACTCTAATGGTGGAAATTAAGCTTTTATGTGTGGTTTGAGGAAGAAGATGAAGATGAATTATTGAAAATTCAGAGAGAATGTGAGAGAGAAGAGTGAAAATTTAGAAATGGTTCAAGCCCCCTTTCACAAGTGTGAAGGTTTCTTTATATAGAAGTTAGCTTAGAAGTGAGCTAGGTTTGGAGTTTTCTTTGGAGCTTGCTTTAGAGCTAGCTTTATAGTTAGTTACATCTAACTCACCAAGTTGGAAGTTGACTCGGTTAGTTATTTTTTAACTCGGTGGGAGCATCCTAATGCAAGTCCAAAATCCAATGATTCACATGTTTGGAAGCAAAGGTGCATGGAGGTCTTGATTGAAAATGATGTATTGTAGCAAATGCAAGTGAACTCTTGAAGTGTCTAGAATATTCCACATGATACTAGAACCAAGTAGACCAAAGGAATAAGGAGAGAGCTGATGTAGTGTTGAAAAACTGTTGAAAATCTGCAAAATTACAGGTGTTAATCGATTAACCAATTTTTCCTTCAAGATGGTTAATCGATTAACAGTTGTTCAAATGCTGAAAATGATGCTTTAACAAGGTGTTAATCGATTAACCAGTTTTGCCTAGCAAATGGTTAATCGATTAAAACAACCAAAATTTTCCCAATTTGCCTTGAAATAAGGTGCTACGGTCGTGGCTCTAAACTTTGACTCTTTGCTTTGATAAATAGGCATGGAAACCCTTGTATTTTGCTTGTATTGATGTTGTGATAACTTTATGAGGATTCAATTAATCAGGATTTGAAACTCTATGAAATTGTAAACGTTCCTGCAACAAATCCACAGAGAAAGAATGCTAATGCATATGCTGGAGATGCGGATGCACATGCTTATGCAAAAAGGTAAAAGGGGAGGTCAAATCTCGGGTTATGACAGTTGCCCCTATTTAATCCACTTGAACCTGAATGTACGAATTGCACCAACGTTTCAATTATTCGAGGTGGAAAAGGATTAAATATAAGAGTAGCTCGAGAATTTGGCCGATGGCGACAAAAGACGAAAAGGTGAACGCATAGAGGGGTGATCAAGTGAGAAGTTTGGCTGAAATCTACTGTGGAGATGAACCAGTCAATGAGGAGTATGCTTAATGCATATGCTATGTGTGTTTGATCTTACATGATGCTTGAAATTATGCAATTCAGGTTAATGGTTTGTATTGCAGGTAGGTAAGGATTGTAGCAAAACAGACTCGACATCTTCAGCTGAGGAAAGAATATTATAGACGACGATGATTCCGTTGGGGAATGAGATCAAAATCTCAATTTTCCAAAATACCACCATATTACTGTTGGGGATGAAGAAAGAATGGATGATCTTCAAACAACCGACTCTGCTTGGAGAGGAACGAGATTAGGATAATCCTTACTGCTTTGGAAAATTGAAACGCCTTCGCGGCTGGGGAATAACGACTTCGATCTGTTGGTGATGCTGCGGGGATCCCACTCTTGCTAGGGAAAACAGGACAAACATGTCTCTGCTTGGAGAGCAAACATGGCACTGCTGGGGAAAAGGAAAGCAAACAACATTCCTAACCAACCATGATGGTGTTCATAGGGGATCAAGTTTGTAAAAGAAGACTATCAGTCATCCCTTAGGGACTTCTAGTAAATCACACAATGCATAATTCTTTTGCTATTGATTTACCTTTTTATTATTCTTAATGCTTTGTAGTATTATGTGATCATAAATAACAAACAAACTACTGAAAAAATAAAATGAGAAATCAAATGATGATTTTATTGAATATGAAAATATTTATACATAAGGTGTGTACCAGGATGTAAATATCCTTGATGAGGAAATCTGAAATAAATTGAAAAACAAAATTAAATAGCAAAGGGAAATTAGATTTGCATTGATTACAACATAAGCTATCATCCACTATAAGTCTAGGTTCCAACACTTTGCACTAGTCGACAATGACTTGATTGCTCTCTTACCGTCTGAGGTCCAGCTATGATGAAGATAAGCTCAAGTGTTCGCAGTCAAATGCCTTTATCCCTAATTTTTTCCTGAACATTTTCTATATTTTTTCATCCACCGGGATACCCATTTTTTCCCACGTCGCCCTTTCGGGTTTTCGACTTAGCAGGCTATTATTAATTTTTCGTTTTGTCCCTAACTTTTGCATAGACATTTCTTTTTTTAGTCCATTGGGACACCCGTTTTTTCCTAGATTTTTCTTGTGGATGTCAATCTAGTGGGCTCTTTATTTATTTCTTTTTTCAGGTATAATATTTTTTGACTATGTCGGATTTCACAGGTAGTGGCAACTCCTCGTCATCCATGGTGATGAGAATCAGGGATCTGCCTGAGAAGGCCTTCTTGAAAACAAAGGGTCCTTCATAGTTAGGAGTCCACTTGCCACGTGGATTCGAGTGAACAGGAGAATACCTCTTGAGCATGAGTTCGCTGAGGGAGAACTTTCTTGCCAAAATCTCGCTTGAGGCGTCTCTGATACAATTAACCATGGAAGACAGCTGTCAAGCGCTTCTCTATAATAAGATTTAGTTGGTTGTATCTGGATTGGACTTATTCAACTTCATCAATATCTGCTTCCATGATGACTCTGAGCAAGGGGATTTCGACTTCAATGGGTAAAACAACTTCCATACCATACACAAGTGAATATGAAGTTGCCCCAGTGGAAGTACGAACTGAAGTTCTGTAGCCATATAATGCAAAGGGAAGCATTTCATGCCAATCCTTGTAAGTTTTGACCATTTTCTGGATAATTCTCTTGATGTTTTTGTTTGCTACTTTGACGACGCCATTCATCTTGGGCCGATATGGTGAAGAGTTGTGGTGCTCGATCTTAAATTCTTGACACAACTCCTTCATCATCTAGCTGTTCAGGCTACTTACATTGTCAGTGATAATACTTCTAGGAATTCCATAACGACATATTATCTCTTTCTTAATAAATCTGGAAACCACTTGTCGCGTAATGTTTGCGTAAGAAACAACTTCAACCCACTTGGTGAAATAATTGATAGCAACCAGAATGAAATGATGACCATTGGAAACCTTTGGCTCGATCATTCCAATCATGTCAATACCCCATATAGAGAAGGGCCAAGGAGAAATCAGAGCATTAAATGGAGTCGGCAGCACATGGATCTTGTCACCGTAGATTTGACACTTGTGACATCTTTTGGAAAATTTGTAACAATTTACCTCCATTGTCATCTAATAATAACCATCTCAAGGGATCTTCTTAACCATAGCAGGCCCTTTGGCATGTACACCCTCGCAGCTTTCATGTATGAACCTTATGATTATGTTTGCCTTGTGTCTATCCATGCATCTGAGCAACACGGAGTCATAATTCCTCTTATATAGTATACCATCACTAAAGGAAAATTTGGCGCAGAGTTGTGTAAAAGCTTTCTTGTCAGTGATAGTGATGCCCTCGGGATATTCTTGCTTTTCCAGATATCTTTTGATGTCGTAGAACCAAGGCTTGTCATAAGACTCGTCTTCGACTGCTAGACAATGTGTTGGTTCATTCAAATGATCAATGTAGATAGAAGGAGCTTTGTTCTTCCACTTAACTTTGAACATGGATGCTAGGATGGCAAGAGCATCAACTAGTTGATTTTCTTTCCTAGCAATATGACGAAAAGAGATTTCATCAAAATAAGGAATCAATTTCGCTGTGTGCTTTTGGTACGGAACCATCTTGGAATCCGAGTCACAAAGTTTCCTCTGACTTGGCCAATCACCAACGCAAAATCTCCATAGACCTCAAGAATCTTGATTCTCAAATTGATTTTCGCTTTAATTCCGTAGATACATGCTTCGTCTTCTGCCATATTATTGGTGCATTCAAAGCATAATATGGCGGTGAAGGGAAGATGAAAATCTATCGAAGAGATGAGGATAGCACCAATTCCACGACCTTTAGCATTGGAGGCACCATTGAACACGAGCATCCATTGCGCCCCTGGTTCGGGTCCTATGCCAGAGTCTGGAGTTTCATAATATCTGTAAACAGAACATCCTCGTTTGGAAAATCAAACTTCATTTGTTGATAACCCTCTATAGGTTGATGAGCAAGGTAGTCAGATAAGACACTTCCTTTTATTGCTTTTTGGGTAACATGTTGGATGTCATACTCAGTTAACAACATTTTCCACCGAGCAATTCGTCCAAGACAACAGGCTTTTCAAATATGTACTATATCGGATCCATTTTTCATATCAATAAAGTAGTATGGCAAATCATATATTGTCTTAGGTGTCGATCGGCCCAGACCAGCGCACAACAAGTTTTCTCCAAGAGTGAGTATCGGGTCTCATAATCGGTGAACTTCTTGCTCAAATAGTAAATTGCATGTTCTTTTCTACCAGTGTCATCATGTTGACCTAATACACAATCCATAGATTCATCGAGAACAATGAGATACATGATTAAAGGCCTACCAGAAACTGGAGTTACTAAGATCGGTGGTTCTTGCAAAGATTTTTTTTAGTTTGTTAGATGCTTCTTGACAATCATTATTCCATTCAATGATTGATCTTTTCTTAGCAATTTGGATATTGGTTCGCAGCTAGCTGTCAAATGATAAATGAATTTGGAGATGTAATTAAGTCAATCCAGAAAGCCTCAGACTTCTTTTTCAGTTTTGGGAGGTGGCATTTCTTGAATTTCTTGAACCTTATCAGGACCAACTTCAATGCCTTTTTGACTAACAATAAAGCCCAACAATTTACCAAATAAAACTCCAAAGGTACACTTTGCAGAACTCAACCGCAATCTGAACTTTCGGAGTCTGTCAAACAACTTCTTCAAATAGCCCAAATGATCATCTTCAGTTCTGGATTTGGCAATCATATCATCCACGTAAACCTCAATCTCTTTATGGATCATATCGTGAAAGAGGGTTGGCATGGCATATTGGTATGTTGCCCCTTCATTTTTTAAACCGAATGACATGACTTTATAGTAGTATGTACCCCAGGGTGTGATGAAAGTGGTCTTCTCCATATCAGCTAGGGATATCTTGATCTAATTGTATCCTGAGAAACCGTCAATGAATGAAAAAGACAGAGAACTGCACATTATTGTCCACCAAGAGATTAATATGAGGCCGAGGAAAATAATCTTTTGGGATTGCCTTATTGAGATCTCGATAATCCATACACATTTTGACCTTCCCATCTTTCTTAAGAACTAGGACGATATTAGCAACCCATTCAGGATATTTGAAAGTGGCTAGGAACCCGGCGCAAACTATTTCTTTACCTTTTCTATGATTTTAAGTGCCATGTCGAGTCTGGTCCTTCTGAGTTTTTGTTTGACAGGAAGACATTCGGGATTGAGTTGTAAGTGATGTTCAACGATGTTGGTATCCAAACCAAGCATATCTTGATAGGTCCAGGCAAAGATATCAACATACTCTTTCAATAACTTAACCAACTCAGAGTGTACAAGCTCAGCGAGGGATGCCCCAATCTTGACTTCTTTTCTGACATCATCAGTACCAAGATTAATGACTTCCATTGGTTCTTTGTGTGGCTGAATCTCTTTATGCTCATGCTCAAGGAGCCTTGCTAGTCCAACCGGTAATTCACAATTTTCCTCACCGCCTTCTTCGGCTTGGTTAATTGGAATCCCGAAATTACAACGGATGTTTGCCATGTTGTTATCAATGCCATTACTTGTTCTGCATGTTTATGAATTTGTTTAGAATAAGTATATTTGAAAAGCGAATATAAAAGAAACTTTTGTCATTTGTTATTTGTAAAAAAGTAAAATAAAGAAAAAAATAGAGTATGATTTGAATGCAAAAAAACTTTAATTTATTGATGACATAATATGTCAAAATCAGGAAGCCCTTTACAAGCTATCCACTCGTCTCAGGCAAGGATGAAGGAACAGAAAAGCAAAATGCATTACATGTTTGTAGGAAAAACCACGGGAACAATAATAGATGTCCAATTGTTGAGCTTGAAGCCAGGAGGACACTTGCGTATGAATCTTGCACTCTGATTGCTAGGACTAGTATCATCAATGGCTTCCACAATATCATGTTTTTGAAAGCCAACACCATTGAACTTGATCAGGTTGCACTTTGGTCGATCGCATGAGTTAGCTTGTGAATCGGGATGGTAACCCAGTTCAAAACAATCATGTTTGTCAACCATATCCAGGACATGCCCCCATCCAGAAAAAGTAACTTTCTCAATGGTCTCTTTAGCACTCTTGGCAGATGAAATCGTCATTTTTAGTGATCTGCTTTGATTGATCGAAGCAGAGACATCTTTGAATTCGAGACATTGCAACGACACCTCAGCTATGCCTTCATCAATATCAACATATCAGAAGGATATAACTCGCTTACTAGCAAATTCTCTTCACCACATACAATGACCAATTAATCATCGAACATGAACTTGAGCTTCTGATGTAATGTGGAAGTAACTGCCCCTGTGGCATAAATCCAAGGTCTAACCAATAAGAAATTATATGCAAGAGTGATATCCATCACTTAAAAAGTAATGGTAAGCAAATGCAGTACGATTTTGATGGGTAAATCCACCTCACTGATAACTTGCCTTCTGGATCCGTCGAAAGCTCTAAAAATTAAAGCGCTTGGCCTCATCTTACTTCCTTCTACCGATATTTGACTCAACACGACCTTAGGTATCACATTGAAAGAAGAACTGATATCTACAAGGATACGAGATAGCAAGGCGTCCATTCAAGCCACTGATATATGTAATGCTCTGTTATGTGCAGTTTCTTCAGGAGGCAACACTGACTCGTTGAAACCCAAATTTCGACTTGCAGTTATGTTTGCGACTGCATCATCAAATTGCTCCACGAGATTATCATGCATTACATGAGTAACGTTCAAAAATTTCAAAAAATCCATTCTGCGCGCGGGCAAGCTCATGAGTAAAGAGAAGATTGAAATCTTCGAAGGGGTCTGCCCAGCTGATCCATAATCTTAAAATCACTCTTCTTTATTATCTTGAGAGATTCTTGATCATCCATTACCTCCTTACCCTTTGCAGAATCCATAGACGGAGTGACTAGTATTGATGTAGTGGTAGATGCCCCTTGTTGCACAACAAGGGTTGTTGGAGCATATTTATCTTTGGGAGGAATAAAAATTGGAACTTGTATTAGCTTAGATGTGACCTTTGGAGCAAACACTCATCCACTACAAGTCATACCTCCAACAGCGGTTACATTCACAATCTCAGATTCTGGAAAATGAATTTTGTAACCCTTAGAAAACACGGTGGAACGATACTTTAAAGGAACCTCTTTTGAACTCTGAAACGGGAAAGGCTTTGGCATACAAACAGTGATGGGCTATATTTTCTTCATAGGAGCTTTCATGGGAAGCTTCCTATATATGACTGTGAGCGGCTCGATGGTAGCTACCTCTTCCACAAACTTGGATCTGGAAAGCTGAACCACACATCGGTTCATCAAGATTTGGACGCAACCTTTCAACCTTCGGCAGTGATTAGAATTATCATCACAGATCTGGAATTTTCCATGAAGACTTTTCAATAACCCTTGCTCGTTTAACTTCTTAAACACAACATCGAAGTTTTCACTTTATCGACATATGTGATCAACTCGGACCCTTTATTGTCTTCAACCATATTAACCCCTGGTCCGCCGTGAGTAGGTAAGGGATTAGTTTGTATATTAGGACACTCTTGAGCAAATGTCAAGATTTTCTGGTCAATAAGCTCTTGAACCTTGGTCTTGAAAACAATGTAGTCTTTGGTAGCATGTCATATGTACTAAGAATGGTAAGCACATGATGCATTCAGATTATGCTTTGGGTGTAACACCCTTCTAAATCCCGCGTAATATATATAAATAATCAGAGTGAATTATCATGCATCTTACAAAAGGATGTGTAATACCCCAAATTTTACCCTTAGATTAGTCGGTTCATTTCACATTTCATCTCATTCTGCATTGCATTGCAAACTAACCACTAACCCGTTTGCTCATGTGTTGGTTTTGCAGGAAAAATCACATTGTGCGCTCTTTAGCTTAGGAAGGGAAAAATGGTCATTAAATTGCAGCCTGCTAACAATTTATAAAGTGAGTTGTCTTCAGGAATCCCTTGGGCAACCATGGTTTCGATCTCTGAGTCAGGTGACTTATTTGGTGAAGAGCTGAATTTTACGACAATATTGACGCCAGACGTCTCGTGACACAACGCATTTTATTCAAGAGCCGAGATTTAGTCGTCAGTTGGGTTGAAGTGTTGTTTGAGTAATAAGCCATCTGGAGCTGAATGTGTTAAGATATCAGTGGGTTCGGGTTAAATCGGTGCGAGAATGTGCTTTGAAGAATTTATTTTAACAGACACATGTTTTCCTGCTTTCTGCAGGTCGACGGTCGATTTCAAAATAACAGTGGAGTTTCGGTGTGCAATTGAATTTATAATGAATATCTTTTGGTTTGATCATGACTGTTAGTTGAGCTGATTTAGGTTACCGAGTTAAAGTAGTCGAGATGTGGTTTGAATATTA
This sequence comes from Lathyrus sativus, assembly GCA_963859935.3. Taxonomy (NCBI): domain Eukaryota; kingdom Viridiplantae; phylum Streptophyta; class Magnoliopsida; order Fabales; family Fabaceae; genus Lathyrus; species Lathyrus sativus. The sequence goes on from OZ012741.1 coordinate 330,028,681, forward strand.
AATACGGAAGACAGTTCATTCTGCCGTTCAACTGAATGTCTCTGCTTATTTGTTCAAGGCCACATTCACCATTAATATCGGGTACGAATTAATTTGCAAGAGAAGTTGTTTAAATTCAGTTACGTCAAATTTAAATCTTGCAAAATGATTAGTTATCGAATTCAGAGTTGGAACGTCACAGTTTAATTGGATGAGTTTCATTGGATAAATTTAATTACATGAATTTATTTGAATGAGTTTAATTGGATGAACTTAGTCGCTTGAATTCAATCAGATGACTTTAATCGGATGAGTTGTTCGAAGATTTTAATCGGAGATTGTAATCGGAGAAATGTGATTGGAAAAATAATTTGAATTTATTCATTTAAATTCTATATTATTACAATATTACAGTTATTACAGTATTACAAAAAAATTATAATTACAAAAAGTGCTAAAAGTCCTAATTTCTCTAAGTTTGTCTCTACGCCCGATTCGTCAATCTTTAATTTTCGACTTTGTCGAACCTGCAAAACAAATCAACCACAGATGAAAATAATTTAATCAATAAAATGGTTTTTTTATCGGTCCCGATACCCTCAGTAAAAGCTCATCATCGGGTACGTCGGAAGGGCAACAACGGCGAGGTTGTCGCCAGCTCCCGACTTATTTTTTTCAGCCTCGGCACAAATCCGACAGCCTCTGTTAAATTTGGCCAAGAGAGAGAAAAAGTGATTTTAAAAAAGTGATTTTTCGGAAAAGTGATTCTGGAAAAAGTGCTTTTGGAAAAAGAACTTATTTCTAAAAAATGGTTTTGCCAAACAAGGCATAAACAACATTCTAGAACTTCAGCCAAACCACAAGCGAATCAAACAGCATCTCAGTCAAAACGCAGCAACTTTGTCGCAACAACAACCCAACCGTCAAATACGCAAGCAACAACCATGAATTCCTAGGAAATTGCAACAAACAACTACAACAAATCATAAAATGCAAAACGCATAATTTCAGCAACCAAACCATGAAATGCATAGCCACAACAACAAGTTCGTGGAAGGGTTCAGCGAAGTGAACAAGTCAAAAATCGTAACAAAACACTACCAAAGCCCACGGGTTCACAAAATAAAAAGGATCAAGATCATCAGTAAAAGGGGGCGAGTTCATCAGAAAAAGAGTAAATATACCAGATCCGCCATATCATCATCAAAAGATCAGAAAAGAGTTTTAAGGCGTCATCACCATAAGTCACGCGAGACTCATCCTCAACAAGAAGAAGAACCTCCTATGTGAATCATCATCGGATAAAAAAAACCAGCCGGTCATGATTAAGAATCAGAAAAGCACAGCTTCAAAGACGCCACTTCAAACCTTCACAGAAGGTTGTTGCACCCCAAAATTTGACCAACATTTATTTACCAAGCTTGTGTTCATTGTATTCATCACCTGCTTCTCATTGATATGTGGGAAGTAGATCAGGAGGTATGATCACCCAGCAAGAGTTATATGAGACTTTGAAGCTAGCCAAGAAGGTTATTCAAGTGTTCAAAGGTTGATACCTTTGTCAGAGAACTCAAGAGATCCTCAGAGAGATTGGTTGAAACCAAGGTTGTGTGCCTCATAACTTGAGAGTTGTGGGAGCTCCTCAGATGATTCTGAGACTATGAGGATGGACTCGAAGCTTTGAGAAAGCTTATGAGATGTCTTGAAAGCCATCATGAAGCCTAGAGAGGTCATTGTACAAGAATTCAGAAGACTCATCCATGAGTGGTGGAATTAGGGTTTGACTGGGTCAACCCTAGGTCAACTGATGATTTGGAGAGGGTTGAGACCTAATCCAAGAGCCATGTGATCATGGAATGATGCATTGAGATGCTATAAGGATGATTCCTAGACCAACTCATCATGATTGAGGAGTTTGAGAAGTTTTAAGCTAGGGTTTCTAAGGATTGACAGTGTAAAATCCCCTAGTTTGATCCCTATCTTCAAGGAAGTGTAGCTCAAGATGTGATTGTCATCTCATCTTCCCCATAACATGAATGTTGTAGAGCTTGTTCTTAGATTTAATTTGAGTACTAGAAGTCCTTGATAGGATTTGTAGAGCTCAAGTTATGGCTTTGGCAAATTACAGGTCATCTGAGGTATGTGAATTTGGGTCCCTGAAAGTCACCCAACTTGCATCCAACTTTTGCCCTAGTAGGATGATTCCTATGAACTCTTGGTCAACATGAAATTTTGTAGAGCATCGTCTTAGCTTTCTAGAGAGTACTAGAATTCCTTGATAGGGTTTGTAGAACTCAACTTATGGCTTTGACAAGTCAAGGGCATTTTGGTCATTTGGAGGTTATAGGTCATTTCAAGCATAAGGCCATATCTCCTATTTCCAAGCTTCAAATGAAAAAATATTCAACATCAAACTTGCTTAGAATGATGTTTTAAGGCTAGTAGGGAGGTCATGAGATGTTGAAAAGGCTTGTATCAAAAAGTGATAAAAATGGCCTAAAATGGAGGCATAAGTTAAATAAGTTGAAATTGAAAACTGGAAATCACAAGTTACACATCCAAACCATGTCATATAATAGGTCATTTTGACTCCAAAGGACATTCTAAGAACAATGGTTCAGCCACAATTTTGATTTGAGGCCTAGATCATAGGGCTGCTTTGGAAAGGGCTTACTTGCATCTTAAGGCACCAAAGCAAAACTCAAGAAAGCTCAATGAACAAGTTAGTTAAGGGTTGCAACATATCATACATCTCATGTGGGGAGAATTTCAAGTCAGAATTGGAGGTTACAAGAGGCTTGGCATGAGATAGCATATGGTGAGAAGTGAAATCAAAATGTCATGACATGAGATTTCCATTTTCTCATTGGAAGGTCCTAGATGGTTCTAGATGATTCTAAACCACTCTATATAACATGTATAACTTGCTCAGATGCAAGGTTGGTGAGAAAAGAGGTTTGAGAGAGAGAGTTCTATCTTGTTGCTTCCATTGCAAGTCAAGTTTCAATTATACATTCTTCTTCATTTCCATTCCTTTTTTCTACACAAACACATTCCATAGATCATAGTGAAGCTGTGCAGATTGATTTGAGAGCAAATCCATGGTGAATTGAAGAGTTGGTGATTGAAATTTCAAGGTAGCAAGTCAGAATCGAATTCTGAGATTGAAGCTTCCTCCATCAAAATTGTTGCAAACAGTAGCAAAATTAGCATCTAAGGAAACTTTCTGAAGAGTTTCAAGGCTTGAAGTGAAGGATTTCATCATCTGTTCATCAAGATTTACCAGGTTTGTAAAATTCACTCTACACCATGATTTATGCATAATTAGGTTAGTTTGTTAGTGTAGAAAGGTTAGAGACACATAGGTGATGGATTTTGGAGAGTTAGAGAGAGTTTAGTGATGATCAACATGATGACACCATTTCTGTTTGACCTTGTATCTTGCTGAATCTTGAGAGATAAGCTTAGTGTGATAGCAAGAATTGTTCAGTGTAACATGAGGAAGAGAATGAGCATCACAATTCCAAGAATGGTGAGTTTTGATTTCTGAGCAAATCTTGAGGTTTGATTCGTGTTTTAAGCTAGATGAGGATTCAGTTGATTTCAAGACCATGGTTAGATTCAGGATTGAATTTAGAGTGGATTAGGGCTTTGGATCATGATTTTTGGTTGGGATTTGATGGATTTCGAATTGAGGTTTGAACTCTGCAACTATGGAGCCTTTCCCTCCATTGCCATGGCTGAAGGAAGAAGATGACCCTGCAACTATTGGATCATAAGCTGACTTTTGACTTGGACCAAGATCTGAGGGCTGAGATCTATTTTCACGCGTGAAGAAGAGAGTCTGAAGACATGATGAAACACAGCGTTTCATTTAAGGGGATTTGGGCTGGATTGCTGATCACACCCCACACACGAGCCCAATTGGATAATGAACTACATTTGCTTACTTTTCACACCGTGGATTTTTCTTTTTCTTTATGTTTTTTTGATTTAATTTCTGATGATGATTGGGCCTGGCGCGTATTGTTATCTGCACCCCTATTTTCAGCCCAGATGGAAAATGAACTGTCCACGCTTGCTATCTGCACCACTCCATTTCATATTTCATTTTATTTTCTTCCATTTTTTTGTTAAACTTTGAAAATTCATATCAATTTGAAAATTAAAGATTTCTTAATGGGAATTTTTGCTCCCATTTCATATTAATGTCTAGAAAATTATCAAATAAAAATATGTTCATTTCATGCATTTTTAATATTTTTTGTATATTTTCTACTTTTATTGCATTTATTTTCTTTTATGTTGATACATGAATTTGTAGAATTTTGTTTAGGTAGTTCCCTTAGTATTTTTAGGCCATTCTTTTTAGGATAGTTAGATATAAGCTTTAGCTTCCCCCTGGATTTATTCCATAATTTTGTGATGAATTTTAGGATAGTTTTGATTAGATGACATTAGGTTGTGTAGAATTAGGTTAATCCTTAACATAGGTCCACAATAACACTAGATTTTTGGGTTTCTAGGTCAAGTTAGACATTGGGGCATATAAGGGTATTAAGGGTAGGTATGTAGGATCCCCTAGAAATTATATTAGGTTTTAACATAGTAGTATACTATTTTTAGATGATTTTTGTAGTTGATGATTGTTTGTGTTGCCCTTGTGGGCTTGAATTGTTGTTTGCTTTGCTTTATGGGCTTGGAGAGCTTGGTTTTGTTCTAAGGAGCATTGAGGAGCATTGAGGAGCTTGAGAGCTTGATCTTTTTTGTTTTGTTGATTGTTTTAGGGTTAGGGATTAGGAAGAGTTTAGACTTAGATAATTCTTTCTTAAACATGGATGGTATCTTTCACCTCCATTCCTCCCTATGATTCAAAGTCCTTCCATGGTATTCAACTCTCTCCTTTGGAGGGATAAGTGATTGTACCTAGGAAGTAGAACTTTTGAGGGAACCATTCCTTTGATGTTGAGCCCTTATAGGTCACCTTTGGTGGTCAATAAGCAGTTCAATATCCCCCAGTTTATCCAGTAAGTGATTTCCTCTAGTTTGATTATCTTGAGAGATGTTGAGCTTGAGTTTGAAGATGAAGACTCCATTGAAGAGTGTAGAAGAGGATGAATCCTTGAGCATTTCCATTCCATCTGAAGCTTGAAGAGCAACAAGAGCAAGTTGATACTTGAAGACCCCTGAAGATGAAGTAAGGACTGAAGGATGAAGTTGACACTTCTAAGTGATTAAGATTGATTCTGAAGAGCTGAAGCTTGAAGAACAAAGGAAGTTGATACTTGCTTTGATACCTGGGGATCCTGAAGGAGCCAAGTTGATACTTATGATTGATAGTGAAGCCTGAAGGTGGAGCCGATCAAGAAGCTGAAGCTTAAAGGAGAAGATAAGTTGAAACTTATGTTGAAGGGTTGAAACATGGAGAAGCAAATTGATATTTGTCAAGAGTGATGGAAGTCTGAAGACTGAGTTGCTGTTGGAAGAGCTGAAGCTTGAAGTTGAGAGAGGAGTTCTCATCTTTTTCTTTTCTGTATTGATGTGTTTTATTTGACTTGCTTGATGCATTAGAATAAGTCCATATCTAGAATAGGAAGAATCTAGGAGCATGATTGCACTAGAGGTTGAGTTGCTCCCTCTGCTTGTATTGTTACTGTGTGGCTTTGCTTGCGGGTATTCGGTAGAGCCCAGCTCCCTTGCCCATGTGGTTTGTTTGCCTGATGGCATTTCATTTCATTTCTTCTGTATGATTGCAGTTTACTGTTTTTGCTTGATAGCATGTTGTTTATTTCAGTATGATTACTGTTATCCATTCTGGCTTGAGGTTGAGATGAGCTTGTGGAGGCTGAAGCCCCACACACATTTCCTCCCTCACTTGCATTGCATGCATTTTACTGTTAAGCTGATGCTTTGTCTGTTTTGGTGTATCATTGACATGATCCCTTAGGACTCTCATTTCCTTTGATAAGGAATTGATGATAGAATTTTAGGTTGAAACCTATGCATGACAACTTCTAGGAGCTCCCTGTTCAAACCTCAACCATAGGATGAATCCATGGCATGACAACAGTAGGACTTGATAGTCTCCCTCCTAGTTGGGCCTGTTCTCTTCCCATCTCAAAACAGTTTAAGATACAGTAATCATGAATGATTTCTTTCGTACGTTACGAGCCTTAAGCTATCTGAGAAAGGATTATGGGAGAGTTTCTTTTCCACAGTCTGGATGTTTAGTATGGTACCCTTTGGGTGACATGCGACGTATTCACTCTCAGGTCATAGTCTGTAGTGCGATTGAAATTGCAAACACAATAAAAAACACTTCTTTCGTAAAAGACAGGAAATAAACCATAGTTTCCCGAACTACGTGAGCTCTGATCTCTCATACCTGTTGAGAGTACGTAGGCACAATACTGATGTATTGGCGAGCTACCTTCCCCCATAACCCGTCGTAGGCCGAACTACGTTGACTCTGATTTCTCGTTCTCTGATGAGAATACGTAGGCATAAAGCGCGATGCTTTGCCGAGTCATTTTCTTTTCTGTTTAAGCCAGCTTTGATAGGTAGATAGAATAAAACCAACCCGTCCAAGTAAACACAACAAGCGTGGATCCCGTCGAGTACGACGGACGTGAGGGGTGCTAATACCTTCCCCTTGCGTAACTGACTCCTGAATCCAGACAATGGTTGCGACGACCTTGTCTTACCCTTTCTCGTCAGGTTTTTCCGATCGTTTCCTTTCCCGCTCTGAGGGATAAATAACGAAAAGTGGCGACTCTTCTGTTGTGCCGGCACCTTATTTTCGCGCAAGCGACAGCTGGCGACTCTGCTGGGGACTCCAACGGTTCCTTGCGAGAGTCATTCCTAACGCTTGTATGTTTACTTGATGGGTTGCATTTATTTATCGCATTTTACTTCTCGCACTTTATTTGCCGCATTTTATATTCAGTATAATATGATTACCTGTGCTGTTGTGGGATGGGAGTTCTGATGAGTGAGAAGCCAGACCCAGGCTTGAGTGCACCATAGAATTAGTTGTGGAAATTAGTGGGCGCGTGCTTGCTTTGAAGGCACCAGTGTCTCATGAAATCCACACTCAGACGAGGTTCATCCGGTTGGCTTCTCTTTCAACCCTTTGGGTTGAGACGGTTGCTGGTTTGGTGGATTGTCGACTCTGGGGACCGATCATTTGTGATTCAGCCGAGTGAGGCCGCTTCATGAGCTGGTGATGCCACACCTTCTGGGTATCGTATCACCCCTCTTGAATGTCTGTGACACTGATGAACGCATAGGATGCCGAACTTGAGTCAGTTTAGGTCCATACCTGTGAGTAGGATTGGGTTTATTGCAGGAAACCTTGACTTTCAGACTACCTGGTTTTCTTGACAGTGAAGCAGTTTTGTTGGTACCAGGGTTTCTCAGTTGCAGATTTGTCTGTTCTTGATAGAGCAGGTTTTGATCAGAGGATCTTATCATCAGATATATGTCTGTTCTTGATAGAGCAGGTTTTGATCATAGGATCTTATCATCAGATGTGTATTTGTTCTTGATGGAGCAAAGTTTTCATCATCAGTTGTTTGTTCTTGATAGAGCAGATTTTTGGGGTCTGAAGATCTCATCAGCAGATGTTGTTTGTTCTTGATAGAGCAGATTTTTGGGGTCTGAAGATCTCATCAGCAGATGTTGTTTGTTCTTGATAGAGCAGATTTTTGATTGGGGTCTGAAGATCTCATCAGCAGCTGTATGTTTGTGCTTGATAAAGCAGATTTTTGATTGGGGTCTGAAGACCTCATCAGCAGATATTTCTTAATCCTACATCAGAGGTCCTTATTATCAGACATTTGTTCTTGACAGAGCATAATTATGATCCTATGTATATGGCCCTATCAGATGGTGGTTCTTGGCATATCAGATTTGTGGTCCTACACAGGGGTTCTCTTATCATCAGATGCAGTGGTTGTTCTTGATAGAGCAAGATTATGGTTTTGTCGATACGGAATCTCCACAGCACCAGTTGCCCTGATCTCTTATTGCATGATTGCATTTTGCATTAGTTTGCATATTCATTTGCATTTCATTAACGTGTGTCTGTGTTGCAGGTACCGTTTTCCCCGATCCAAGATTTCTTGCCTCCTATTGTATTGTTATGGGTTCCTTGAGGAAGACCGTGGCTTACAAGTTCCCTGTCCCCGATGTGGTTAAGTTGACTGGTTTGATATCTCTAGCAGATGATTCTGTGAGGGATGAGTTCAGGAAATCTTACGGCAGGTTGCTCAGTTTGGTTCACAAACCTTCTGCATTCGAGGTGAATGGGTTGCACGCTCTGCTGCAGTTCTACGACCCTCCGCTGAGATGTTTTACTTTTCAGGATTTTGTTCTCGCACCCACGTTGGAAGAGTATGCTAATTTGCTAGGTGTACCTATCAAGAGGCAGATGCCTTTTGTCCACATGGATGCTGAGCCTGATCTGGATGGTTTAGCTCCTTCGCTTCATCTGGACGCCTCCGAGTTAGTATTGACTAGTTGGAACAAGGTTCCTGGGTTCTCCTTGCAGTTTCTAGTAGGTAAGGCTCAGCAGTGTGCCAAGGACGGATGTTGGGTCGCGTTCAATGCCATCCTCTCTCTGTGCATATACGGCATCGGTCTGTTCCCTAATATGCCCGATTTTGTAGACTTTGATGCGTTTCACATCTTTGCTTCAGGGAATCCAGTCCCCACCTTGATAGGAGATGTCTATCACTCAATCCACTACAAAAACGAGAACAGGAGGGGGAAGAATGTCTCGTGCTGCGTACCCTTGCTGTACAAATGGCTTGATAGTCATCTGCCCAAGAGGGGTCTTTTTGTCTTGTCTGCAGCCACAGCTGAGTGGCCTGAGCGTCTGATGAGTTTATCTGCAGAGGACATTGACTGGTTCGACAGAGATAGGTTGGGTACTGAGGTGATCTTCAGTTGCAGCGGGTTTCCAAATGTGCCTTTGATAGGCAGGAAGGGTTGTATAAACTACAATCCATCGTTGTTGGTCCGCCAGTTCGCGTATGCTTTGAGAACTCCGCCGAAGGATGAAGAGGTACAGGAATATCTGTACCTCACTGGTACTTTAGAGGGGGATCTGTTGTCCAAGCTTCAGAGCCCGAGTAAATGCTATAGGGATGTCGTTCCCTCACGCCAAGCCAGAAAGCCTCCAACAATCAAAGAGCCTACTACTGTGCCCATTCTGCAGCATAATCAGGTGTTAGCTGAGCGGGATGAATTGAAGCGGGCGAACGAAGAACTGGAGAAGGAATTGGCTCAGCTCCGAAGCGAGAGGAACGAAGTCGTGCATTCTTTCAAAAGGCAGACAGAGCTGGTGAACCAACTAGGTACATACCTGACTAAGCAGATAGCCGAGCGTGAACGCATGGGTCGAGACTTCAAAGCTGTCAACGACGTACTGGCTACGAAGAAGCAGCACTTGGATGAGGCATATCAGAGGATATCCAAGTTCAACCAGCACTGGAAGGCTTCCCTCGCCACCAGGAAGGAGCGGGAGGATAAGCTGATGTTGCAGATCTCCAAGCTGGAAGCCCAGGTGAAGGACAGTGAGCAGAGGTTTGATGAAGAAACCGCCCGCAGGTACGCCGCCGAAGGCCAGCTCAACAAAGCTCTCGCTAACCTGAAGGAGCCCAAGCTGACGTTTGAGTCCAAGAAGCGGAAATTAGAAGATTGCTTCGGCGAAGGAGCATGGGAAGGTTCGGTTGAAGGACTTCAGTATACCATTGTGCAGAGGGAATTACTCGTCGAGGGGTTGCTCACTCTGCCGGATCATCCAGAGACGAAGGAGTTGTTAGAAGAGTATCGCGCCCGTGGCCGTACTTGACTATTTGTATTCCTTTTGTTTTGATCATTGTTGTATGCTGACCATCACCAGGCTTGTTGGCTGAGGTCGCGCTGTTGGTTCATCTTGTACTCGCTGATGCTATGTACTGCCTTGACAGGCTTTCTTTATATATGAGATTGTTGTTTCTATGATTGGACTCAGACTTCTTCTTATTATTATTATCAGCACTAGCACTCAGGCACTAGGATCGGGGGAAATCTCCCAAACACACAGACACACGCATGCATTTGCATGAAGCATTTGCATGACGAGCATTTTGTTGTTTTTCCTAACCCTTCTGTTTTTAACAGGTTTTTTCAGGTTTACAGGTTGTCCCAGGCTGTTTCCGGTGGTTCCAGGATTGATCAGAGACTAATTCACCGTTATCCGACTAGAGCTAATCAGACCAGAATCATGGATCAAGTGCAGACAGATGTTCAGGAGCTCCGCGAGAGGATGGACCGCTTCATGGAGCTCATGCAAGTGGTCGCCAATGGCCAGGACCAGCTCAGGACTTTGGTTCAGCCTTTGATCTCCAGGGTTGATAGCAACGGCATACTCCACGGTGGGACCGTGCCTACTCCTCCACCAGTTGATACTCCGCAGAATGGTGTTCCCGTGGCCAGGGGCAACGACAGTGCTAATGGCAACATGATGGCCAACATCGGACTCAATACGGCGGGCGTCGGTAATGGGAGTCTGGGAGCTAATGTCAATATTGGGCCGGGCAACGGCAATGCAGGCGTCGGGAATCTGTTGGTGCCTCAGCCATGGCTTGAGGATCATCAGGATGATGTGTTCTCTCAAAGAGGTGTTGAAGGGGAGCTGAATGCTGAAGCGCGGCTTAGATTCAAGGCACTTGAAGATAAAATGAGAGATATCGAGAATCAGAATACTTTGGGCGTTGATATGTCCAAGCTGGGATTAATTGCTGATTTCAAGGTACCTCCTAAGTTCAGGGTACCTGAATTTGAAAAATATAAGGGCACCACTTGCCCTCGTGTCCACCTGAGATCGTACTACAGGAAGATGCTGCTTATTCCGAAGACGAGAAGTTGCTGATGCACTTATTCCAAGACAGTCTTTCCGGGCCGTCCCTCGAGTGGTACATGGGTCTGGAGCCCACTAGTGTGCGCACATGGAAGGATCTCGCTGAAGCGTTTGTACACAATTACCAGTACAATAGCGACTTGGCCCCAAACCGAGTCCAGTTGCATAACCTATCACAGAGGAATAATGAAGGATTTAAGGAGTACGCCCAGCGGTGGCGTGAGTTGGCAGCTCGGGTTCAGCCGCCGATGGTTGAATGAGAGCTCGTGCAGATGTTTGTAGCTACCCTCCCAGGGGTTTACTATGAAAATTTAGTCAGCGGTATGTTTGGGACGTTCTCAGCTCTCATTATCATGGGCGAGCACGTCGAGAATGGAATCAAGATCGGGAAAATCCAAGGTGAGTCATCCTCAGCTGGAGGAGGTGGAAAGAAACCTTATGCTGGTAAAAGGCGAGAAGGAGAGACGAGCGCTGTGACCAACGCTCGAAGGAAGGGCAAAGGCCCTCAACAGCAGATAGCCAGTATAAATATCCCGGCAGCTCCGCAGCAGCAGCAGCAACAACCGAATCAATAGGGATATAGAAAGTACCAGAATCAGGCATCTTTGGCAAACCGTCACTTCGAGGCACCGCCCATGTCGTACGCGCAACTCTTGCAGACTTTGCTTCAGCTACAGTTGGTCCAGAAGAGGACGATGGCTCCCTTGACAGGGGCACCTCCACCAGGGTACGACGCAAATGCCACTTGCGATTTCCACTCAGGGGCACTAGGCCACACAATCGAGAGTTGCAAAGCCTTTAAGCACAAGGTGCAGGACTTGGTGGATGCCAAGATCATTAACTTCTCCGATAATGTGCCCAATGTCACGAAGAATCCTATGCCAAATCATAGGGGAGGCGAAGTGAACGCCATTATCGAAGAAGAGAGCGCAGATCTGTTGACTGATGTCAGAGACCTAAAGACGCCGCTTAGCTTCGTCAAAGCTAAGTTGTTGAAAAAAGGGTTCTTTCCAGGGTGCGGAGAACTATGCATGGACTGTGCCACGCATTCTGATGGATGTGAGCAGTTGGTCGAAGGAATTCAAAGTCTGATGACTGAGGGGATTCTGCAGTTTAGCCGGAGGGCTGAAAGTGTATCAGGAGAGGTAGTGTTGAAGCAGGCCGATAAAGTCGCCACCATCACCATCCCTCGCCAGCCAATAACTATTTCTGCGCCCAGACCGCCTAGAATTACTATTACCAAAGCTGGGCCGATACCCTTCGAGAGCACTGACGCCGTTCCGTGGCATTATGGGGCTGAAGTCTTTTGCAACGGACAAAACTTGGAGCTGGAACCGTATGGGTCGACTGTGGAGAATCTCGCAGGAATCAGTGGTATTACTCGTAGCGGAAGAGTGTTTGCACCGCCAGAGGTTGTGGCGGATAAAGCGGTCAGAGCTGATGCGGCCGATAAAGGTAAAAGCAAAGTCGTCGAAGAAGTCCCGTGTGGGGTAGAAAAAGATTTGCTTGTCAAAGACGCCGAGGAGTTTATGCGGTTGATCAAAAAGAGTGACTACAAGATTATAGATCATCTCCATCAGACGCCTTCGAAGATTTCTATTCTCAACTTGTTGCTGTGTTCTGAAGCACACCGCAACGCACTACTGAAGATATTGAACGCTGCCTACGTACCGCAAGAAATATCGGTGAATCAGCTAGAAGAGGTGGTAGCCCACGTTAATGCTGGGAATGGGCTAGGTTTCACAGACTTAGAGCTGACGCCAAAAGGGAGGAATCACAATAATGCCCCGCACATCTCGATAGAGTGTAGGGGCACAATCATGTCGCACGTGCTGGTGGACACGGGTTCGTCGCTTAATGTTCTTCCGAAGAAGGCATTAATGAAGTTGGACACTCGTGGAGTGCTCTGCACACCCAGTGATCTGGTTGTGAAGGCATTCGACGGAACTAAATGCCACGTTTTCGGGGAGGTGACCCTGCCGATCCAAGTCGGTCCGGAAACGTTCGACGCGGTCTTTTATATTATGAACATCATGCCTGCCTACAGTTGTCTCTTGGGCCGGCCGTGGATCCATGCGGCTGGTGCTGTGACCTCCATGTTGCACCAAAAGCTCAAATATGCTATCGGGGGAAGCATCGTAACCGTGTGCGGCGAGGAGGACATAATGGTGAGCCATTTGTCGTCCTTCAAGTATGTGGAAATGGATGGCGAAATCCATGAGACTCTTTGCCAAGCGTTCGAAGCTGTCAAGGTAAAAGAAGTAGCTCCTGTAGTCACAGAGAAGCCAGAGATGAATCTCTCCTCGTTCAAAGAAGCTCAGGCCGTTGTCCAAGCTGGATCTACCCCAGGCTGGGGGCAAATTTTGGAGATACCCAACAAGCAGGATAAGTTTGGGTTGGGGTATTCTCCCGGAGCTGAAGCTTCTTCTTCTTCGTCTAGCAGTGTGTCGCGAGGTAAAGGGATGATCCAATTTACCAGTGGCGGAGTGATTTTCGAAAGCATCAACGCGACGTCTGAAGACAGCGGGGATAGCGATTGTGATCTCGACTCTTGGATTCAGCCAAGCAAGCCGGGCAAGGGCCTCAACAATTGGACCATCAAGGATATCATCCAGATGACAAGTGAAGAGTAATGATTTACTTTTTCCAATCATTGTACAACCCTATGTCCTACCCGGGGCATAGCGGTTTTATTGTCAGGGCCTTGTTGGATTATGTACATGCATTTTGTTAATAAATCAAAGGCGTTTTCGTTGTATTCAAATTTTGTGATCTCTGTTATTCCTGTTTATATTTGTTTTGAAAAACAGTAAAATGGCAATGGGGTTTGTGCTAACCTGCGCATCCTTGTTTTAAACTTAACCCTTGTTATTGCAGGATCCACATAACAGATGACATCGACTCTGGACCTTCTACGACTCACTTCGACTTCGATTGCCCGATCTATCAAGCCGAAGAAGAGATTGATGAAGACGAAGACCTTCCTGAAGAGTTGGCCCGCTTGTTGAAACAAGTGGAAAAAGTTATTCTGCCTCATGAAGAGGAGATTGAGATCGTGAACCTGGGTTCTGAGGAGCTCGTTAGAAATGTCAGGATAGGGGCTGCGTTGCAGAGTGATGTCAAGCAGAGATTGGTCGAGATGCTTCGAGAGTATAGTGACGTCTTTGCTTGGTCATACGAGGATATGCCCGGACTTGACACGGACATCGTGGTCCACCACTTGCCGCTGCGAGAAGATTGCCCTCCCGTTAAGCAGAAGCTTAGGAGGACGAGACCAGACATGGCCGTTAAGATCAAAGAAGAAGTGCAGAAACAGCTTGATGCTGGATTCTTAGCGGTAACCACTTATCCTCCGTGGGTCGCCAACATAGTGCCTGTACCGAAGAAGGACGGTAAGGTACGCATGTGCGTCGATTATCGGGATTTGAATAGGGCGAGCCCTAAAGATGATTTCCCGTTGCCTCATATCGATGTGTTGGTCGACAACACAGCCCAGTTCTCCGTGTTTTCGTTCATGGATGGCTTCTCCGGTTACAATCAGATCAAGATGGCGCCGGAGGACATGGAGAAAACGACGTTTATCACTCCCTGGGGAACATTTTGCTATAAGGTAATGCCCTTCGGTCTGAAGAACGCGGGGGCCACTTACCAACGAGCAATGGTAACTTTGTTTCATGACATGATTCATCATGAGATTGAAGTCTATGTTGATGACATGATTGCAAAGTCCCAAACGGAGGAAGAGCATCTGGTCAACTTATTGAAGCTTTTTGAGAGGCTTAGGAAGTTCAGGCTGAGGCTGAATCCTAACAAATGTACTTTCGGAGTACGGTCCAGAAAGTTACTGGGGTTTATCGTGAGTGAACGAGGCATCGAGGTTGATCCTGCGAAAATAAAAGCGACACAAGAAATGCCAGCGCCGAGAACAGAAAAAGAAGTTTGTGGTTTCTTGGGCCGAATAAACTACATTGCAAGGTTTATTTCTCAGCTCACGGCCACGTGTGAACCGATGTTCAAGCTTTTAAAGAAAGATCAGGCGATTACTTGGAATGAGGATTGCCAGAAGGCATTTGACAAGATAAAGCAGTATCTTCAAGAACCTCCAATCTTGATACCCCCAGTGGCTGGATGGCCATTAATCATGTACTTGACAGTTCTTGAGAATAGTATGGGGTGTGTGCTCGGTCAGCACGACGAGACGGGAAGAAAGGAGCATGCCATTTACTACTTGAGTAAAAAGTTCATGGACTGTGAATCTCGCTACTCGATGCTGGAGAAGACGTGTTGTGCACTAGCTTGGGCTGCCAAACGTTTACGACAGTACATGCTCAATCATACCACCATGCTAATTTCGAAGATGGATCCGATCAAGTACGTCTTCGAGAAGCAGGCTCTTTCGGGCAGGATTTCCAGATGGCAAATGGTGTTAACAGAATATGATATTCAGTACGTGTCCCAGAAGGCCATCAAGGGAAGCGTATTGTCTGAATACCTGGCCGAACAGCCGATCGAGGACTACCAGCCAATGAAGTTTGAATTCCCTGATGAGGATATTATGTTTCTCAAAGCGAAGGATTGCGACGAGTCGTTGCCCAACGAGGAGCCAGATAGGAAATCCCAGTGGAAGTTGATATTCGACGGGGCGGTTAATTCCTATGGAAGTGGCATCGGGGCGATCATCACGACTCCCCACGGATCCCATATCCCGTTTACTGCGAGACTGACGTTTCCAGTCACCAACAATGAGGCGGAGTACGAAGCATGCATCATGGGTCTAGAAGAGGCAATTGATTTAAGAATCAAGAATCTAGACGTATATGGTGACTCGGCGCTTGTGATCAACCAAATTAAAGGGGAGTGGGATACTCGTTAATCGAATTTGGTGTCGTACATGAATTATGCCAGAAGGCTCCTCCCGTTCTTTGATCGAGTGGAACTCCATCATGTGCCCAGAGCGGAGAATCAAATGGCTGATGCCTTAGCCACGTTGGCTTCAATGTATAAAGTCAATTTTTGGAATGAGGATCCAAGAATTGTCCTTTCGCGTCTTGATAGACCTGCATTTGTCTTTGCAATCGAGGAAGCCGCCGACGGCAAGCCATGGTTCCATGACATCCAGACTTTCCTTATGACTAAGGAGTATCATGCGGGTGCGTCAACCCAGGATAAGAAGACTCTAAGGAGGTTGTCTGGAAACTTTTATCTCAATCCTTATGGAGTTCTGTATAAGAGAAACCACGATCTCGTGCTACTCAGATGTGTAGATGAGAAAGAGGCGAGTATTCTCATGGAAGAAGTCCATGAAGGCACATTTGGTACGCACGCCGGCGGGCATGCCATGACAAGAAAGATCCTGAGAGCAGGATACTACTGGCCGACAATGGAGTCGGATTGCTTCAGATTCGCGAAGAGATGTCATAAATGCCAGATTTATGCTGATAAAGTTCATGCGTCGCTGTGCCCGTTAAATGTCATGTCCTCCCCGTGATTGTTCTCCATGTGGGGCATCGACATGATAGGCAAGATCGAGCCCACTACGTCTAACGGTCATCGCTTCATTCTGGTAGCTATCGACTACTTCACCAAGTGGGTGGAGGGCAGCCTCGTATGCTAATGTGACCAAGCAGGTGGTGGCTAAATTCATAAAGAGGGACATCATCTGTCGTTACGGAATTCCCGAGCGGATCATTACTGATAATGGTTCGAATATGAATAACAAGATGATGAAGGAGCTGTGCCAGAGTTTCAAGATCGAACACCATAACTCATCTCTTTACCGACCGAAGATGAATAACGCCGTTGAAGCGGCCAACAAGAACATAAAGAAGATTGTTCAGAAGATGGTTGTGACCTACAAAGATTGGCACGAGATGCTGCCATTTGCACTGCACGGTTATCGTACGACAGTACGTACGTCGACCGGGGCAACTCCTTTCTCCTTGGTGTACGGTATGGAAGCTGTCCTGCCGTTAGAAGTGGAGACCCCTTCTTTGCGAGTTTTGGTTGATGTGAAACTCGACGAGGCAGAATGGATTACGAATTGGCTAAACCAGCTCAGCCTGATGGACGAGAAGAGGTTAGCATCGATTGCGTTTGGTCGTCTGTACCAAAGCCGAATGAAGAAAGCTTATGATAAGAAGGTGCGTCCTAGAAGCTTTCAGACGGGTGATCTCGTCCTGAAGAAGATTCTTCCTCCACACTCCGATCACCGGGGCAAGTGGACTCCGAATTACGAAGGTCCGTACGTCGTCAGCAAGGTCTTCTCGGGAGGAGCTTTGTTGTTGTCCACGATGGATGGTGAAGATTTTGCATCCCCGGTGAACGCGGACGCAGTTAAAAAATACTTTGCTTGAAAGTGACCCGCTGGACAAAAAAGGAGAGTCCAGGCAAAAAAGGGGCATCCCGGCGAACCAAAAACAGAATAAAAAGGTTCGGACAAAAATTAGGGATATAAATTGAAAAATGTACACCCGCGAAGTCGAAAACCTACACTGGGCGGCTTCGGCAAAAAAAGGGTATCCCGGTGAACTGAAAACCCGCAAAGGGCGGTTCACGCAAAAGTTAGGGATTTAAAAAAGCAAATGACTGTGTTCCGCGTGTGGACTTTCTTTGTTTAGTGGTTTGGAGGACCTGAGGGCCATTCATCTGAATCAATCTCTTCCGAAGCTGAAGCGTCGGAGAAGTATCGAAGTCGAGTGGGTCATAGAGGGATCAACTCATGGTGTTCGTCTACGCCTCGTTGCCGACATTTGTATATACTGATGTATATTTATGTTTTATTTTTGTGCGACTTCCTCATTCCAGGAGTCTGCATCTGTTGTAAAACATTTTTTACCCATTCAGGGGTTCGTTATCAATAAAATGCATACTATTCAGCAATTCTGTTTGTCTGTTTAGCATTTATCTATTTTGTTTGCGAAAAAGAACGCCGATGTTTTTGATAAAATGCGCATACATAAACTTACTAACCTAGCCCACTGATTGTTGAAATAATGAATTACTTGAATATTGTCACGAGATAATAACCTTGATAGGTCCCTTTGAAAAGGGTATCTTGTCTGTTTGTTTGTGTTGTTACAGGTGTAGCATATTCCAGACATTGCGCCGTACGCATCCCGAAGCAGGATGATTCCTCCTTCTCCAGCAGAGGTCAGTAGCCTCTCCTCGTAGAGTCTGAACGCAAGATCGTGAGCATTGATATGTCTCCCCAGGCAGAGATGATTCTCTCCCCAATCAGATGCATCCTTAAGGAACGTCATCTCCTCAGCTGAATCAGGCGCCGAAGCGTATGTTCATCCCCCAGCACCGGGTCACAAGTGCAGGTTTCGTAGGAAACTATTCGTACGCCGAAGTATGCAGCAACTGATGGTGCCAGACTGAAGTCTCCAGCGGAATTGAAATTCCCCACCAGAGTCGTACTCTCCCCCAAAGTCGAATGATTCCTTCTTCTCCAGCGGAATTGAAATTCCCCCGCAGAGTCATACTCTCTCCAGCGAAGCAAAATGATTTTTCCTTCTTCAGCCGAGTTTGTAGATCCCCAAGAGAGCCGAATCCTTGGAAGCTGCTCAAGCCATGATTGGTTTTCCCCAGTGGAGTGTTGATCAACTGAAGTTGTTTCCCCACATAGCCGTTATCTCCAGAGAAGTAGCCATGAAGGCCATGTAGCTTGTTCCCGCGATTGACATCGCTTTCCCTCAGCAGGTCCAAGTTCTCGTAGAGCTTCATTCCCCCGCAGCAGTCAACTGAAGTTGTGTCCCCTGCGGAGTCCAATTGAGATTGGCATGACCATGTTCTCCTTAGCAGGATGACTCCTCTGTCTGAGTAGTTCTCTCTCCTTGACAGGAGAATTCCCCCCGGCATTTAGTTTGCTGACGGGATCACATCATTGTGCATGATTGCATAGCATTTATCATAAACACATAGCATTTCCACCATGTGGAGCATTGTGCCATTGCCGAAGCATATGCATAGTAAACATGATCTAGGTTGCTACCGTTCTTGTTTTGCAGGTGTTCCGCCGCAAAATTGATTGCTCAGGATGATTCCTGACATTCTCCCCAACGAAGTCTCTTGCTCAAGATGATTCTCGAGATCCCCAGTGAAGTCTTCGGTTCAAGATGATTCTTGAATTCCTCAGCAGGGTCGTTTGCTTAAGATGATTCTTAAGTACCCAGTGCAGTCTCCAGAGTTGGTTGCTCAAGCTGATGCTTAAAGTCCCCAGTAAAGGTTGCCCAGGATGATTCCTGAAATCCCCAACAGAGTGTTCGCTCAGGATGATTCCTGAAATCTCCAGAATGGTTATCGGTTCAAGATGATTCTTGAAGTCCCCCTGCGGAGTTATTTGTCCAAGATGATTCTTGAAATCCTCAGCAGAGTCGATTCATCCAGAATGATTTCTGGACCCCCGGAGCGGAGTTACTTGATAGTTCTCCAGATTCCCCAGCGGCGAAGCGTCATCCCCAGCAGGTTTCTAACGGCGAAGTTGAAACCTCCCTTGAAGACTCCATGATTGAAGTCTGACCGTGTTAATGAAGCAGTTCTCTTAGCTGATGCGGAGTGCCTGATGGCAGAGGTTTAGATGTTCCCAGTTGGCTCATGATTGACCAAGAATTCTATTCCCGACTTGCTGATGAAGTCCGGCTGATGCCCGACAGTAATGCGGAATGCCTGATGGCATGATCAACCTGATGGTTGAAGTCCGGCTGATGCCCGACAGATTTCTTTGAATGCCTAATGGCATGATCAACCTGATGGTTGAAGTCCGGCTGATGCCCGACAGATTTCTTTGAATGCCTGATGGCATGATCAACCTGATGGTTGAAGTCCGGCTGATGCCCGACAGATTTCTTTGAATGCCTGATGGCATGTTCAACCTGATGGTTGAAGTCCGGCTGATGCCCGACAGATTTCTTTGAATGCCTGATGGCATGATCAACCAGATGGTTGAAGTCCGGCTGAAGCCCGACAGTTTCTTTGAATGCCTGATGGCATGATCAACCTGATGGTTGAAGTCCGGCTGATGCCCAACAGTTTCTTTGAATGCCTGATGGCATGATCAACCTGATGGTTGAAGTCCGGCTGATGCCCGACAGATTTCTTTGAATGCCTGACGGCATGATCAACCCGATGGTTGAAGTCCGGCTGATGCCCGACAGTGTTCTTTGAATGCCTTATGGCATGATCGACTATGTATTACCGGTTACCGTGTGACCAATTCCCCAGTAGGGTTGCCGTGCAACTGTTATGCTCAGTGTCGAAGATGTTCCTACCGACCAGAGTATCGTTCACCTGTGTGTGGTATCCAGACCTCCAGCAAGATCATTGACACGTGTTCATCTTATTATTCTCTCCAACAGAGTCTATTATTCAAGTTCATATTTCCCCAATGGATTCTCTTCACCCTGACGGCGAGGTCAGACGATGTTGAGAGTTGACGGCGAAGTCAGATTATTTTGAGTACTTGACAGCGATGTCGGGTGTTTCCCAAAGTTATAGTGGGCTGGCGGCGATGTCAGATAGTTTGGTTTCCCAGCAGCGTGGTTGGATGTTTGTCTGACGGTGATGTCGGGTAGTTTGATTCTCCAGCGGCAATGTTGGATGTTTGTTTCTGGCGGCGATGTCAGGTGATTTAGTCTTCCAGCGGCGATGTTGGGTGTTTTGGTTGTCCGACGGCGATGTCAGACGCTTTATTTTAATGAATGCCTGACGGCGAGGTCCGGTGTCTGACGACAATGTCAGAGGAATTTAATGTGGATAACTAACGACAAGGTTCAGATAGTATGTCTCCAGCTAGTTGCCGTGCAGCTATTATTTCAGTGTTCGAAGATCTGTTCCCACCAGAGTACCGTGTACTTGTGCAGTTGGCAAATTTCTGGGTTTATCGGTATTCAACCGTCTCGCACCTTGAGTGGCTGAGAGCCGTTCGCTCCTCACCCAGTCAGGTTCAAGCCGTTTGAATAGGGGCAGCTGTTGCACCCCAAAATTTGACCAACATTTATTTACCAAGCTTGTGTTCATTGTATTCATCACCTGCTTCTCATTGATATGTGGGCAGTAGATCAGAAGGTATGATCCCCCAGCAAGAGTTATATGAGACTTTGAAGCTAGCCAAGAAGGTTATTCAAGTGTTCAAAGGTTGATACCTTTGTCAGAGAACTCAAGAGATCCTCAGAGAGATTGGTTGAAACCAAGGTTGTGTGCCTCATAACTTGAGAGTTGTGGGTGCTCCTCAGATGATTCTGAGACTATGAGGATGGACTTGAAGCTTTGAGAAAGCTTATGAGATGTCTTGAAAGCCATCATGAAGCCTAGAGAGGTCATTGTACAAGAATTCAGAAGACTCAGCCATGAGTGGTGGAATTAGGGTTTGACTGGGTCAACCCTAGGTCAACTGATGATTTGGAGAGGGTTGAGACCTAATCCAAGAGCCATGTGATCATGGAATGATGCATTGAGATGCTATAAGGATGATTCCTAGACCAACTCATCATGATTGAGGAGTTTGAGAAGTTTCAAGCTAGGGTTTCTAAGGATTGACAGTGTAAAATCCCCTAGTTTGATCCCTATCTTCAAGGCAGTGTAGCTCAAGATGTGATTGTCATCTCATCTTCCCCACAACATGAATGTTGTAGAGCTTGTTATTAGCTTTAATTTGAGTACTAGAAGTCCTTGATAGGATTTATAGAGCTCAAGTTATGGCTTTGGCAAATTACAGGTCATCTGAGGTATGTGAATCTGGGTCCCTGAGATGTGGTTTGAATATTAAATACGGAAGACAGTTCATTCTGCCGTTCAACTGAATGTCTCTGCTTATCTGTTCAAGGCCACATTCACCATTAATATCGGGTATGAATTAATTTGCAAGAGAAGTTGTGTAAATTCAGTTACGTCAAATTTAAATCTTGCAAAATGATTAGTTATCGAATTCAGAGTTGGAACGTCACAGTTTAATTGGATGAATTTCATTGGATAAATTTAATTACATGAATTTATTTGAATGAGTTTAATTGGATGAACTTAGTCGCTTGAATTCAATCAGATGACTTTAATCAGATGAGTTGTTCGAAGATTTTATATCGGAGATTGTAATCGGAGAAATGTGATTGGAAAAATAATTTGAATTTATTCATTTAAATTCTATATTATTACAATATTATAGTTATTACAATATTACAAAAAAATTATAATTACAAAAAGTGCTAAAAGTCCTAATTTCTCTAAGTTTGTCTCTACGCCCGATTCGTCAATCTTTAATTTTAGACTTTGTCGAACCTGCAAAACAAATCAACCACAGATGAAAATAATTTAATCAATAAAATGGTTTTTTTATCGGTCCCGATACCCTCAGTAAAAGCTCATCATCGGGTACGTCGGAAGGGCAACAACGGTGAGGTTGTCGCCAGCTCCCGACTTATTTTTTTCAGCCTCGGCACAAATCCGACAGCCTCTGTTAAATTTGGCCAAGAGAGAGAAAAAGTGATTTTAGAAAAGTGATTTTTCGGAAAAGTGATTCTGGAAAAAGTGCTTTTGGAAAAAGTGCTTTTGGAAAAAGAACTTATTTCTAAAAAATGGTTTTGCCAAACAAGGCATAAACAACATTCCAGAACTTCAGCCAAACCACAAGCGAATCAAACAGCATCTCAGTCAAAATGCAGCAACTTTGTCGCAACAACAACCCAACCGTCAAATACGCAAGCAACAACCATGAATTCCTAGAAAATTGCAACAAACAACTACAACAAATCATAAAATGCAAAACGCATAATTTCAGCAACCAAACCATGAAATGCATAGCCACAACAACAAGTTCGTGGAAGGGTTCAGCGAAGTGAACAAGTCAAAAATCGTAACAAAACACTACCAAAGCCCACGGGTTCACAAAATAAAAAGGATCAAGATCATCAGTAAAAGGGGGCGAGTTCATCAGAAAAAGAGTAAATATACCAGATCCACCATATCATCATCAAAAGATCAGAAAAGAGTTTTAAGGCGTCATCACCATCAGTCACGCGAGACTCATCCTCAACAAGAAGAAGAACCTCCTATGTGAATCATCATCGGATAAAAAAACCAGCCGGTCATGATTAAGAATCATAAAAGCACAACTTCAAAGACGCCGCTTCAAACCTTCACAGAAGGTTGTTGCACCCCAAAATTTGACCAACATTTATTTACCAAGCTTGTGTTCATTGTATTCATCACCTGCTTCTCATTGATATGTGGGCAGTAGATCAGGAGGTATGATCACCCAGCAAGAGTTATATGAGACTTTGAAGCTAGCCAAGAAGGTTATTCAAGTGTTCAAAGGTTGATACCTTTGTCAGAGAACTCAAGAGATCCTCAGAGAGATTGGTTGAAACCAAGGTTGTGTGCCTCATAACTTGAGAGTTATGGGAGCTCCTCAGATGATTCTGAGACTATGAGGATGGACTTGAAGCTTTGAGAAAGCTTATGAGATGTCTTGAAAGCCATCATGAAGCCTAGAGAGGTCATTGTACAAGAATTCAGAAGACTCAGCCATGAGTGGTGGAATTAGGGTTTGACTGGGTCAACCCTAGGTCAACTGATGATTTGGAGAGGGTTGAGACCTAATCTAAGACCCATGTGATCATGGAATGATGCATTGAGATGCTATAAGGATGATTCCTAGACCAACTCATCATGATTGAGGAGTTTGAGAAGTTTCAAACTAGGGTTTCTAAGGATTGACAGTGTAAAATCCCCTAGTTTGATCCCTATCTTCAAGGAAGTGTAGCTCAAGATGTGATTGTCATCTCATCTTCCCCATAACATGAATGTTGTAGAGCTTGTTCTTAGATTTAATTTGAGTACTAGAAGTCCTTGATAGGATTTGTAGAGCTCAAGTTATGGCTTTGGCAAATTACAGGTCATCTGAGGTATGTGAATTTGGGTCCCTGAAAGTCACCCAACTTGCATCCAACTTTTGCCCTAGTAGGATGATTCCTATGAACTCTTGGTCAACATGAAATTTTGTAGAGCATCGTCTTAGCTTTCTAGAGAGTACTAGAATTCCTTGATAGGGTTTGTAGAACTCAACTTATGGCTTTGACAAGTCAAGGGCATTTTGGTCATTTGGAGGTTATAGGTCATTTCAAGCATAAGGCCATATCTCCTATTTCCAAGCTTCAAATGAAAAAATATTCAACATCAAACTTGCTTAGAATGATGTTTTAAGGCTAGTAGGGAGGTCATGAGATGTTGAAAAGGCTTGTATCAAAAAGTGATAAAAATGGCCTAAAATGGAGGCATAAGTTAAATAAGTTGAAATTGAAAACTGGAAATCACAAGTTACACATCCAAACCATGTCATATAATAGGTCATTTTGACTCCAAAGGACATTCTAAGAACAATGGTTCAGCCACAATTTTGATTTGAGGCCTAGATCATAGGGCTGCTTTGGAAAGGGCTTACTTGCATCTTAAGGCACCAAAGCAAAACTCAAGAAAGCTCAATGAACAAGTTAGTTAAGGGTTGCAACATATCATACATCTCATGTGGGGAGAATTTCAAGTCAGAATTGGAGGTTACAAGAGGCTTGGCATGAGATAGCATATGGTGAGAAGTGAAATCAAAATGTCATGACATGAGATTTCCATTTTCTCATTGGAAGGTCCTAGATGGTTCTAGATGATTCTAAACCACTCTATATAACATGTATAACTTGCTCAGATGCAAGGTTGGTGAGAAAAGAGGTTTGAGAGAGAGAGTTCTATCTTGTTGCTTCCATTGCAAGTCAAGTTTCAATTATACATTCTTCTTCATTTCCATTCCTTTTTTCTACACAAACACATTCCATAGATCATAGTGAAGCTGTGCAGATTGATTTGAGAGCAAATCCATGGTGAATTGAAGAGTTGGTGATTGAAATTTCAAGGTAGCAAGTCAGAATCGAATTCTGAGATTGAAGCTTCCTCCATCAAAATTGTTGCAAACAGTAGCAAGATTAGCATCTAAGGAAACTTTCTGAAGAGTTTCAAGGCTTGAAGTGAAGGATTTCATCATCTGTTCATCAAGATTTACCAGGTTTGTAAAATTCACTCTACACCATGATTTATGCATAATTAGGTTAGTTTGTTAGTGTAGAAAGGTTAGAGACACATAGGTGATGGATTTTGGAGAGTTAGAGAGAGTTTAGTGATGATCAACATGATGACACCATTTCTGTTTGACCTTGTATCTTGCTGAATCTTGAGAGATAAGCTTAGTGTGATAGCAAGAATTGTTCAGTGTAACATGAGGAAGAGAATGAGCATCACAATTCCAAGAATGGTGAGTTTTGATTTCTGAGCAAATCTTGAGGTTTGATTCGTGTTTTAAGCTAGATGAGGATTCAGTTGATTTCAAGACCATGGTTAGATTCAGGATTGAATTTAGAGTGGATTAGGGATTTGGATCATGATTTTTGGTTGGGATTTGATGGATTTCGAATTGAGGTTTGAACTCTGCAACTATGGAGCGTTTCCCTCCATTGCCATGGCTGAAGGAAGAAGATGACCCTGCAACCATTGGATCATAAGCTGACTTTTGACTTGGACCAAGATCTGAGGGCTGAGATTTATTTCCACGCGTGAAGAAGAGAGTCTGAAGACATGATGAAACGCAGCGTTTCATTTAAGGGGATTTGGGCTGGATTGCTGATCACACCCCACACACGAGCCCAATTGGATAATGAACTACATTTGCTTACTTTTCACACCGTGGATTTTTCTTTTTCTTTATGTTTTTTTGATTTAATTTCTGATGATGATTGGGCCTGGCGCGTATTGTTACCTGCACCCCTATTTTCAGCCCAGATGGAAAATGAACTGTCCACGCCTACTATCTGCACCACTTCATTTCATATTTCATTTTATTTTCTTCCATTTTTTTGTTAAACTTTGAAAATTCATATCAATTTGAAAATTAAAGATTTCTTAATGGGAATTTTTGCTCCCATTTCATATTAATGTCTAGAAAACTATCAAATAAAAATATGTTCGTTTCATGCTTTTTTAATATTTTTTGTATATTTTCTACTTTTATTGCATTTATTTTCTTTTATGTTGATACATGAATTTGTAGAATTTTGTTTAGGCAGTTCCCTTAGTATTTTTAGGCCATTCTTTTTAGGATAGTTAGATATAAGCTTTAGCTTCCCCCTGGATTTATTCCATAATTTTGTGATGAATTTTAGGATAGTTTTGATTAGATGACATTAGGTTGTGTAGAATTAGGTTAATCCTTAACATAGGTCCATAATAACACTAGATTTTTGGGTTTCTAGGTCAAGTTAGACATTGGGGCATATAAGGGTATTAAGGGTAGGTATGTAGGATCCCCTAGAAATTATATTAGGTTTGAACATAGTAGTATACTATTTTTAGATGATTTTTGTAGTTGATGATTGTTTGTGTTGCCCTTGTGGGCTTGAATTGTTGTTTGCTTTGCTTTATGGGCTTGGAGAGCTTGGTTTTGTTCTAAGGAGCATTGAGGAGCATAGTAGGAGTATTGAGGAGCATTAAGGAGCTTGAGAGCTTGATCTTTTTTGTTTTGTTGATTGTTTTAGGGTTAGGGATTAGGAAGAGTTTAGACTTAGATAACTTCTTTCTTAAACATGGATGGTATCTTTCACCTCCATTCCTCCCTATGATTCAAAGTCCTTCCATGGTATTCACCTCTCTCCTTTGGAGGGATAAGTGATTGTACCTAGGAAGTAGAACTTTTGAGGGAACCATTCCTTTGATGTTGAGCCCTTATAGGTCACCTTTGGTGGTCAATAAGCAGTTCAATATCCCCCAGCTTATCCAGTAAGTGATTTCCTCTGGTTTGATTATCTTAAGAGATGTTGAGCTTGAGTTTGAAGATGAAGACTCCATTGAAGAGTGTAGAAGAGGATGAATCCTTGAGCATTGCCATTCCAGCTGAAGCTTGAAGAGCAACAAGAGCAAGTTGATACTTGAAGACCCCTGAAGATGAAGTAAGGACTGAAGGATGAAGTTGACACTTCTAAGTGATTAAGATTGATTCTGAAGAGCTGAAGCTTGAAGAACAAAGGAAGATGATACTTGCTTTGATACCTGGGGATCCTGAAGGAGCCAAGTTGATACTTATGATTGATAGTGAAGCCTGAAGGTGGAGCTGATCAAGAAGCTGAAGCTTAAAGGAGAAGATAAGTTGAAACTTATGTTGAAGGGTTGAAACATGGAGAAGCAAATTGATATTTGTCAAGAGTGATGGAAGTCTGAAGACTGAGTTGCTGTTGGAAGAGCTGAAGCTTGAAGTTGAGAGAGGAGTTCTCATCTTTTTCTTTTCTGTATTGATGTGTTTTGTTTGACTTGCTTGATGCATTAGAATAAGTCCATATCTAGAATAGGTAGAATCTAGGAGCATGATTGCACTAGAGGTTGAGTTGCTCCCTCTGCTTGTATTGTTACTGTGTGGCTTTGCTTGCGGGTATTCGGTAGAGCCCAGCTCCCTTGCCCATGTGGTTTGTTTGCCTGATGGCATTTCATTTCATTTCTTCTGTATGATTGCAGTTTACTGTTTTTGCTTGATAGCATGTTGTTTATTTCAGTATGATTACTGTTATCCATTCTGGCTTGAGGTTGAGATGAGCTTGTGGAGGCTGAAGCCCCACACACATTTCCTCCCTCACTTGCATTGCATGCATTTTACTGTTAAGTTGATGCTTTGTCTGTTTTGGTGTATCATTGACATGATCCCTTAGGACTCTCATTTCCTTTGATAAGGAATTGATGATAGAACTTTAGGTTGAAACCTATGCATGACAACTTCTAGGAGCTCCCTGTTCAAACCTCAACCATAGGATGAATCCATGGCATGACAATAGTAGGACTTGATAGTCTCCCTCCTAATTGGGCCTGTTCTCTTCCCATCTCAAAACAGTTTAAGATACAGTAATCATGAATGATTTCTTTCGTACGTTACGAGCCTTAAGCTATCTGAGAAAGGATTGTGGGAGAGTTTCTTTTCCACAGTCTGGATGTTTAGTATGGTACCCTTTGGGTGACATGCGACGTATTCACTCTCAAGTCATAGTCTCTAGTGCGATTGAAATTGCAAACACAATAAAAAACACTTCTTTCGTAAAAGACAGGAAATAAACCGTAGTTTCCCGAACTACGTGAGCTCTGATCTCTCATACCTGTTGAGAGTACGTAGGCACAATACTGATGTATTGGCGAGCTACCTTCCCCCATAACCCGTCGTAGGCCGAACTACGTTGACTCTGATTTCTCGTTCTCTGATGAGAATACGTAGGCATAAAGCGCGATGCTTTGCCGAGTCATTTTCTTTTCTGTTTAAGCCAGCTTTGATAGGTAGATAAAATAAAACTAACCCGTCCAAGTAAACACAACAAGCGTGGATCCTGTCGAGTACGACGGACGTGAGGGGTGCTAATACCTTCCCCTTGTGTAATCGACTCCCGAATCCAGACAATGGTTGCGACGACCTTGTCTTACCCTTTCTCGTCAGGTTTTTCCGATCGTTTCCTTTCCCGCTCTGAGGGATAAATAACAAAAGGTGGCAATTCTTCTGTTGTGCCGGCACCTTATTTTCGCGCAAGCGACAAAGGTGAGCAACAAGCTAACGGATTCTCTTTCCTTTTTCATTCTGAAGGTATCGCGAGCAGATGGAGGGACAGGACGGAGCGAAAGAATGAAGAAAAGCTTCGGAGATGCAACAATGGCAGCGGCGCCGCAGGCAAAGAGGAAGAAGAGGGTTTAAAAAAACCTAAGGAGTGTTCATGCCCAAAACCGTCCCCTTCCCATTTATTTCCTATTTTCATTTTTTAATTTTTCTTTTCCATTTATTGTTTTAATTTAATAGTTAGTGATTAGATGGTTAACTTTTTTCATTTTTATAAATTGTAATTTAGTTCAATTTTAATTAAAACATTCTAAAGCTAAAACCTTTTTATTAATTAAACCATTTTTTAAATCAAAACAATTTTTTTTTAGTCCAAACATTTCAAATTAGAACCTTTTAAAATTAAAATCTTTTCTTAAAATTAAATTAAATTCCTTTTTAAAATTAGAACATCCAAAGTAAAAATTTTAAATTGAAAACCATTTCGTAAATTAAAATCATTGTTTAAAATTAAACCTTTTTCAAAATTAAAACTCTTTTTGTAAATCCTTCAATTAATCTTTAAAACCTCTTCTTAAAACATGTCTAACATTTCATTTTTGTTTCTGATTGAACCATCACTTAATTGCTAATTTGATCCCTAACCTTGCCCGATTAATTTTGTCTAACGTTCATGACGTTTCCTAAAAATATTCATTATTCATCCGTGTTACCAATTCTTTATCTTTTGTATTCATTTTCTATGGCTGTAACTTTATGCGAGGACATCGTCGCTTTTATTATTTTTGCATTTCTCATGGTTGTAATTTATGTGAGTATATCATCGTTGTGCATTTCCTTTGTTATTTTCGTACATTTCCCGCATTTTCCTTATTTTATTCACTATATAATTCCCTCCCGAAGGATTAGGTCTAGCCGTTTGACCGCCGCGTCAATAGTCATTTACCTTTGACTTTTGCACCGCACAAACCCTAAATGCATAGGCGTCCCACCGTGGACCAAATTACCTTTACCCTAGTGTTAGGTTAGGGAGTTGTCGCACCGTATTAGGTTTCCCACCGTGGAATACCTAGCTTACCCCTTTAATTCAATTCGACTTTTCAACGTAGAAATAGGAGTCGCCGCACTCCACGTAAGCGCTTCCATATGAATGCTTATTCCCCATCGAAACATTGACCACAGTTAAGAAGTTTCTCTTCCTCCCTTTCGAGGGGAACTATGATTACTCTGATTCCATCCCCTACCTCGGATACGTAGGCACAAGATGCGAATCTTGGCGAGTAAATTTAGGACTAACCCTTAGGTCTTTCTTTTCACCTTTAACCATTAGCATATACCCTAAAGCAGATAATCAAGCAAAATAGTAAACTTTAAACAAGAGGTTCCTGTAGAGTACTACAGAAGTTTAGGCTGCTAATACCTTCCCTAGGTTTAACCAACCCCTTACCTAGATCTCTCCCCGCATTGTGTTTACGATGCAAAATTAGGTTTTTCCTTTCTTTGACCTTTCCTTCAAATAAATCAAAGACCGACTGTGAACTAAAGATGTGATTCAAATTAATTAATAATTTGATATCCTATTCTCACCGCAACAGAAAATGGCGACTTCACTAGGGATTTGCCTAACCTTTAAGGGTTACCCCTACTTCGTTTTATTTTTACTATTTGCTTCATTATTTGCTTGCTTGTATATATATCGTGTACCTTGTTTGGGGTATCTTTGTTGTGAGATAAGTCCTACACCCGGACTTGAGTGACATTATTATAGGAAGGTGATATATTCGATGAGGATTATAGGGAGTTGAATCCCGACTAAGATGACTTGAGAATTACCGCTCAGTTGAGACCCTTCTGAAATTTAGTTCGGTTGAACGAGTATAGTCGTGAAAACCCTTACTATTTTCGGCTAGGAGTCCATGATACTAGGGACCGTAGTACCTTAATACCATTTTGGCCTTATCTAGGACGTAGTGCGAGGACTATAAGGGAGTATTCCCAAAATAGTTACTACACGATACTACACTCAAAAGAGGTTCTCTTGAGAATATTACTAACCACTGAGTCAGTCGGGAAATTGATAATATCCGAAAGATGGACTGATGACTTTGGGCACCTCTTTAGAACCCTTGTTCTGCAGATACAACTAACCTTTAGTACATACCTTTGGGGATGGGTAGACCTTAACTCCATTCATTGTTCCTTTAACCTAGGACTTGTGTATATTTGTGCATTGCATCCTTAAAGCATCATATTGCATTACATTTCATGGAATTCAAATTTTACCTATGAACATTGCAGGGATACCATGGATTACAATAGGAAAAATACTTTGAAATATTCTTTTAAGAGTCTTAAGTTGGATGACCTAAGGAAGTTAGGAGATTTGGTTCAAGATCAAGAAGGATTTCGAAACAAGTATGGAAGATTGTTGTCTCTGTTGAAACTTCGAGTAGACGAAGGACTTCTTTCTACTGTGTTACAATTCTATGATCCGGATTATCATGTGGCAAAAATCTTCTTCAAAGACAACAAAGAATTTCAAGATCAGATTGTATTCGTTTGGCGTCACTTGCATAGGAAAGGTCGAGAAAGTCTGGGAAAGCCTAATTGCGTGTCCATGGAACCATACCTTCATTGGGTCCGAGAAAGAGAAATCAAGTTGAAGATGCCTTATCCTCGCCAAGATCCTTTACCTCCAAAAAAGGAACATGTTCTAGTCTTCATGTCCGAAGCTGAAATGTTGAAGATCGCTTTGAAGAAAGCACAACATGAGGCAGAAGCATGGAAGAACAACTACCATGTTGTTGTCAGTGAGAACGAGGAACTCCAAAAGCAACTTCAGGTCAAGAATAAAGAGGCACTTTCCTACAAGAAGAGAAAAATTTACGAGGATTTATTTTCCTCATACTCTCCGCCTACTCTTTGAAGTTGTGGACAATGCTTCCTTAGGGCTTTATTAGCTTTTATTTAGCTATTTTGTTGAGACTTTCTTTTAAGAATATTTATTTGTAATCCATTTTCAAATTAATAAATAAAGTTTCTTTGGTATACCGCGATATTCGTAAATATTTGAATTCCATGAAAACATTCCGTCTGCATTCTACATTTTAGCATCATACTTTTTGCATCGCATGTGTCTCCCGATTTCTCATTTTCGGTTCTCTCGCCTTCCAATTTCGTCACCCTGAGTTCTCCGCATCGATACAACACTAGAGCCCAAGCTCAGAAAAGAATGGAAGGACAAATTCAAGAGATTGACTGTGTCAGCAATGAACTCGAAGATCTTCGAAGAAGTGTGGGGCAGATTATGGAGATGCTGCAAGCTCTTAATGCGAAGATGGATACTCAGCCCGCTGTTGTTTCTGAGGTTACCAATATTGTTGTGGATCCTCAACCAGTTGTTATTGCGGAGAATGTACCTCCTCATGGTCTTCAAGCTAGTTTGGTGCGTCCTATTGTTGCTCAACTAGTTCAACAAGTCAGTCCTCCACAGCGCAAAGCTCCGAGCTTCGACCATCATAAAAGAGCTACGCACCTGAGGAGTCTCTTGAGCAGGTATAACCATAAAATGGATGCTCATCATTCATGGCGACGTCAGCCTAATTATGTTCAAGGTTATCCCGTTCAGTATGCTCAACAACCCTATGTAGCTATTATTGCACCTCCCTTCAATCAGCCTGTGCAACCGGCTCCGGTCTATCAGAATCTGGTATATCAACAACTTCCTGGTTATCATCCTGCACAAACTCCTTTCAACTGTCAACGAGTGCCTAACGCTTCTGCTTATCAACAACCTAAGAATCAGGCGCCTCGCCAGAATGGTCCGAGTGGGAGACAATACAAGCCTTGTTCTCCGATTTCGATGACTTTTACCGAGTTGTACACCTCATTAGTGCAACAAAGTCTGATTACCACAAGAGCTTTGGGTCCACCTGCCAATTACAACGCCGCCACTCACTGTTTATTTCATGAGGGTGCGCCCGACCATGATTTGGAGAATTGTTATGCTCTTAAGAACCTTGTCAGAGATTTGTTGGAAAAGAAGATTCTGTCTTTTGATGATCCTCAGCCAAAGACTAGGACTCCTCTCAGGGATTCCCATTTGAAAAGTTCAAGCTCTGCAAATCCTGTTTTCAACATATCTAAGCTTGTTTTCAACATATATAAGCCTGTTTTCAACCTATCTCAGCCAGTTACTTCTCCCGTGAATCAGCCGAAGCCGATATTTATTCAGAAGCCTAGTCCATTTCATTTTAATAATCCTCTAGATAATATGACCATGAATGACAAAGATTCTGGGAAGGTTATTCCGAAGGAAGACTTGAAGACTAATAATGAAGCAGTGACAGATATAGCGGGGGCAAGCAAGATGACTCGCAGTGATCGTAGTCATACTCCCCATTTCAGTGAGGCTCCGCCAGAGGAAACCACTACTACTGTGCAAACCTTGAATACAAAGACTTTATAGACACCTGTTGAAGGACTTACTAGACATTTTATTTCGCTTATTTATATGTATTATTTTTCTTTGATAAAGCATAATTAGCATGTACGAACTTGTTCATTTTGAATAATTAATGCAATGCATGTTTGTCTTGAAGAAATCCATTCGTATTCACTCACAAAATTATTTTTCATAACTTATAATGCCAACTTTACCCGATCTCTTGCTTTGATAGAGAATTGGGAGGAGGATGATGAACCCAAACATCAGATCTCTTGTCGTATGCTTTCAACTGAAACCTACTGATGATGTAAGGAATTGTTTCAAATCCCAAACACTGGAGACATAAGGACGGTAATCCCTTTTCAACCCCTTTGAGCCTTGAAGTAGGAGTTTCTTTTCCGAACAAAAAACCCTAACCTTAACTAGGGACAGGGTAGTTTTTCAGTCAAACCAATCGAGCGCTCATACTTTCAAAAGGAGGGGCGAACCTTCGAGAATCTATCCTTAACATATTAGGAAGAACGGGGCAGTCACAAGCCTTTCAAAAGAGTCACGCGACTTGTGCAAAAAATAATGAAAAGTAATAAAAGAGTCCGCTAAGTCAAAACCTACAAAGGAGACTTAGGCAAAACTGGGGCATCCCGTTGGACTCCAAAGTCAAAATCCAAAAGACGTCGTCCAGGAAAAAGTTAGGGAATAAAAATGCAAAAGCAAAAAACAAGGGATTACAATAAAGAATCCCCAATAAATAACAAATTCGTGAGATTCAAACACCAAAAGAAATAGGTGAGTGACTGCCATTGTCCAAAGCCTTAATGAGTTCTCAACCATATCAAATCTGATTGAGATATGAGTGCTCGCATCCAGTTAACTGAATATAGGATGGGAGAACGTCACGAAGAATGGGTGGGTACAAATAAACTTTGAGCCTTTATCTTTTGTTTCTTAAACCGTGCACCAAGCCACGATACAACCTTTAAAAGACCTAATTGAAGTAGGATCTCTTTTGAAAGCATACTCGACAAGATAACGTTTCCTGACTCCTACGAGCTATGCTCAATTTAATGTTGGCTTTATAAATTAAATTCATATCCAAACTAGTGATTTCGGTCACGAGTTATAGTGATATCTTTTGCAAAACACAAACAAAAACTTCAAGACAAATATACATGTTGCGTTGACAATTTCAGGATTAGCATTTCATGCGTGTTGACTTTGCTTGATATCTTAGAAACTTACTGTTGCGGTGAGAATAGGATATCAAACTATTAATTAGTTTGAATCACATCTTTAGTTCACAACCGATCTTTGATTTATCCGAAGGAAAAGGTCAAAAGAAGGAAAAACTTATTTTTTGCATCGTAAACAATGCGGGGAGAGATCTAGGTAAGGGGTTGGTTAAGCCTAGGGAAGGTATTAACACCCTAAACTTCTATAGTACTCTACAGGAACCTCTTGTTTATGGTTACTATTTTGCTTTATTATTTGCTTGAGGGTATATGCTAAGGGTTAAAGGTGACAGAGAGACCTAAGGGTTAGTCCTAAGTTTACTCGACAAGATTCGCATCTTGTGCCTATGTATCCTAGGTAGGGGATGGAATCAGAGTAATCATAGTTCCCCTCGAAAGGGAGGAAGAGAAACTTCTTGACTGTGGTCAAGGTTTCAATGGGGAATAAGCGTTCTTAAGGAAGCACTTATGTGGTGTGCGGCGAATCCTATCTCTATGTTGTAAAGAGTTGAATTAAAGCGGGGTAAAATAGGTATTCCAAGGTGGGAAACCTAAAACGAAGTATGGTGACCCCTTAACCTAATGCGAGGGTAAAGGGTATTTTCGTCCACGGTAAGACACCTAGTCAATTATGGTTTTGAAATGGTCAAAGATTAAGGTTATTGACTCGGCGGTCAAACGGCTAGACCTAATCCTTCGGAAGGTTTAACAGTAAATAATGTCATGCAAAATAATTAAAGCGGCATTATGAAAATATGAAAAAGTGCGAAAGCGGTAAAAACAACAAAGCAACGATATACTCGTATAAATTACAAACCAAAAAATGCAAGAATAATGACAGAATAGAAAGTGACGATGTCCTCGCATAATTACAACCGAAAACTGAAAATGTGAAAAGTACAGGGAATTTAATAACGGTAAAAATGAGAAACAGCAGAAACTACAGAAGCGTTATACAACTCTAATGGGACAATTAACGGGCAAGAATTAATTCTATATCATCTGAAGAATCTACACAGAGGGTTTATTAACAAAGTCTTATTTTGAAAAATAAAGGTTTTAAATTTTGAAGAAAATTTCTAATTAAAAATTAACAGGGTTTCCAGAAAACTTTAAAAATAAAAAGTTTAATTATCAAAGTGTTTTAAATTTAGATGTTTCAATTTTTAAAAACAGGATTTAATTATTAGGAAAAGGTTTTAAATTTAAACAAAACTTTTAATTTCTACTTATTTACTTTATTTTTAACAAAAGTTTTTTTTTACTTAGAAATAGTTTTTTTTTAAAGAATGGTTTTTTATTTATTTAGAAATATGTATTATCAAAAAAGTCCTAATTAAATTCTTAATTATATATTTTTGTTCGAATGGTTAAATTTAATTTTTGAAAAAAAGTGAACTTTTAACAAAACAAAAAAAATGGTTTAATTTGGGAACAAATTTTAATTTTAAATTAAAAACTAAATTAAGTGTTTTAGTTACAATTTTCATATTGATTACATTAAAATAAAAGTTTAATGACAATTTAGGTTAAAGTTAGTGGTTAACTACCTAATTAATAATAATATGAAATAATAACATACTAATGATGTATAATAATAAAATAAATAAAAAAATGGAAAAAAACTGATGAATTAAATTGGGGAAAGGGAACACGTTGCTGCACATTGTTACTAGGGTTTTCACAAACCCTTCTTCTTCTTCCTCTGACGGCGGCCTCCATTGTAGAGTGTCGTGAAGCTTTTTCCTTCTTGTTTGCATGGCTTCATCCGCTTCTTCTTCTTATCTGTATGATTTCTATAACAACACAACAACAAACATCATATTAAAAGAAATGATCACCCTTTTATTGGAGTTTGGAGTGATTCTTGAATGAGGATGGTGATGAGGAATTTAATTTCTCTGAATCCGGATGTTCGCGGTTCTGTTTTTGCTGTTATCGGAGTGATGGTGTTGCTCAATGCTTCCTCCGTTTGATGGATCTTCGAACTCTTCTTCTATTTTTCTGGATGGGGCACTCCTGGGTGTTGTTGGCTGTCACCATTTTATGAATCCCCCCCTCTTCCCTCTTTGATCCGAACTAGTGATGACGTTCTTATATTTTTGTTTCGGTGGGCCTGGATCTGTCGCATTTTTTACGGATGATTTGTTGTTATTTGTGACGAATTGGTTGCGTTTTCAGATGGTGATTGCAATTTTGCATGCTATTTTTCAGATTTGTTATTGTTGCTGCGGAAATATTGTTGGATTTTTCAGGATTTGGAAAGTTGTTGTTTTTTTTTTTTGCGTGGATTGTGTTTGATCCATTGGCTTCAGAAAATATTGGGACATGTTGTTAGTGACTTGTTTGGCCAAACAGAAAAAAATCATTTTTTAATGATCACTTTTTCCAAAAGCACTTTTTTGAATAATCACTTTTTCTCTCTCGGCTTGAATTGAACAGATATTGTCGGTCTTGCGCCGAGGTCGAAAAATAAGTTGGGAGCTGGCTTCTACTTCGTCGTTGCCCTCCCCACGTACCCGATGATGAAATTAAACTAAGGGTATCGGATTACAATAAAAAAACCGTTTTTCTAACCAATTAAAATTATTTTATCGGTTGTTGATTTTTTTGTGCAGGTTTGGAAACAATAAAGTCGAGGAATCAGACGTGAAGACGACTTTAGGACAATTAGGAATTTTTAGGAATTAAAGATTTATTTTGTAATTAATCTTGTAATTGGAACTATTCTTGTAATATTGTAATACAAATAGAAGTTAAATGAATAAATTCAATTTTATTATTTTCCCCAATCCATTTCTCCGATTAAATTTCCAAATAAACTCTCCAATTAAAATCTATGAATAACTCATACGAATAAATTGAATTTATCCGATTAACTCCTCTAAGTACGTTCGTCCAAATGAAATCGTCTGACTAAATTTATCCAAATAAAATCAACTGCTTAAATCCATACAAATAGATTCAACTGATTCCATTTACCTGACTAAATCCGTCAGACTAAGCCAAACTAAACTCATTCAAATAAATTCAAAATAAACTCATCCAAATAAATTCACCCGACTAGTTTCCTCGGGTTAAAACTCATCTGATTAAATTAATCGATTAAGCTTTGCCATTCCAAACTCCGAATTCGAAAAATCAACCATCCTGCACAATTTAAATTCAACATAATCGAGCTCAAACAAATCCCTTTGCAAATTATTTGGAACTCGATATTAACGTCAGTGAATACGGCCGTGAACAGATAAGTAGAGAAATTCAGTTAAAACGGCAAAATGAAATGTCTTCCGTCTTGAAAATTCAAACCGCCTCTCGAACGTTTCAAATAGGCATCCTGAATCAACTCGGCTAATAATCATGATCAAGCCAACAGATGTTCATTATAAATTCAACGCGACCTGAAATTCCACTGTTCCCTTAAAATTGACCGTTGACCAATGGAAAGCAGAAAAACGTGCGTCTGTCAAAGTAAATTCTTCAAAGAAAAATCTTCGCACCGATTCGACCCGAATCCACCGATATCTTAACATATTCAGCTCCAGATGGCTTAGGAATCAAACAACATTTAGGAAAACCACCTGATGACTGAATCTCGGCTCTTGAACAAAATGCTGGGTCACGAGAAATCTAACGTCGAAACTGCCGTAAAATTTCGCTCATCATCAAACAAGTCACATGACTCAGAGACATAAACCCCAATCGCTCGAGGGATTCCTAAAGACGACTCAGTTTCACAATTGTCAGCAGGCTGCAAATGAATGACCAATTTGTCCTTCACCTATGAAACTACACACAATGAGATTTTTCCTGCCAAACCAACAAACTGGTGTTGCACCCCAAAATTTGCCCGGCCTTTTTCTTGGCCGGTTTTTGTTTCTTTTCATTTTGCATTTTTGCATCCCTGCATTTGCATAGCATTTTTTCTCGAGGGATGGGATCAAGGTTCCCGTGGCTCAGGTTTCATTCCCATGCAAGCAACTGAACAACAAGCATCAAGAGCTTCGGCATTTATTTTGCCCAGCAATCGAGCGATCGATTTTATTCTGTTTTGCAGGTTAATTTTGGATCAAGATTAGCACTCAGGCTCATAATAAGTATTTTCACAGTGATAATGTTCCAAAATGAGGTTCAGCAGCTAAACAGAGCTCCAGACAATTGAAACAGGGCAAATGGACAGATTTCCCACTAAAAGGCGCCAAAATTCGAAATTTGAAGGTGTTAATCGGTTAACCTATATGGCTAATCGATTAACCAAAGGGAATTTAGCCCAGATTTGATGTTTTAACAGTGTTAACTGATTAACGCATATGGTTAATCGGTTAACCATAGCAGATTTTGCCCTGTACGTGATTTTGCAAGCCAATTGCACTTGGGGTCCAATTTTGATCACCTTGGAATTCAAATTTTCATTTGGGAAGGATCTAGAAGGCCTTTAAATTTCAAATTTCCCTCCAAAATCCCATTCCACATTCCAAGCCTTGATTTCCAATCCAAATTCCAAGCCTTGCTTTGGATCCCATACCTAAGTCATATTTAAGTGATCCACTCCAAACCTCACCATCCAATTTTTCTCACATTCATTTTTCAGAATTCTCTCTCAAATTCTCTCAACTTCTCCATTTCAAAAACTCACTCAAAGCTCTTTTTTCATTGGAATTCTTGATTCTTCATTGGAATCAATGGATTCTTGAGCATAAACCTCCATTTACCATCACCATTGAATCAATTCTCATCTTCAATTTTTGTGCAAGCTTGGATCTGAATCTGGAGTTGGATCTAGAAGTGATTATTTGAAGCTTTTTGACTCAAATTTGGTGGATCTTCATTTATACATCAACAATTATTGTGGATCTTGAAGTTTTCCGGATTTCTAGCATTTGATCGGCTTAAATTCAGTTGATCAACATTCACCGAAGCAAATCTCCACTTCGAAGGTTGGAATTCTCGATCCGATTTAATTTTCGAGCTTAATCATGTTAATCTTCATATTCGATTGAATTTTGTTGATTTTGATCCGTTGGATTTGTGATATGAATGTGCAATTGTGTATCCATGCTGTTGGATCTCTGTTTTCTGTTGTTAATTTCGTGCTTATTTGATAAGTTGATCTGTTGGAACCTTGGATAAGCTGTTTTGTTGCTAGAAGTGATTTTCTGCTGCTATTTTTAGCTTCTGGTGCAGTGTTAATCGGTTAACCTATATGGTTAACCGGTTAACCAATTCAAATTTTCAAATCTTTTTCAAACATTAACAGTGTTAATCGGTTAACGCATATGGTTAACCGATTAACCTGTTCAAAACTTCAGATTTTCCAAGCTTTTTAAGGTGTTAACCGATTAACCCCAGGGGTTAACCGATTAACACTGTGCCAGAATGCCATATTTGCTGTTTTGCTTGCACGTTCGCATACCGGTTCGATTTGAATCATCATAGATCAGTGTGATGCATTAGAATTGAATTATTTTCGCTGTTTGTCACTGTTTGTGATTGATTAATCATGACGTTGTTGACATGTATGGTTATTCTTCCAATTGTTTGCATGCTCGGGTATGTGGTTCGAATCGATCATTTGTTTGCATGTTCATTTGCTCTCATCTCTTGCTTTCTCCACATGTTTGCATCATTCTTGCATCACTGTTGAGGTCGAGACGCGCTTGTGGCGGCTGCTGCCCCACACATTGTTTCCTCCCTCCCACCATTCTAAGTGTGCATTTTCATGTTTGCATTCTCTACTTGTGATTGATCCTTCCTTTTTTCTTCTTGTTCTTTTTTCCATAATCCCCATAGGATTCCTAGCCCCTCCGTTTAGGATGGGAGTAGGAAAGACATTAGGTGCTCAATCCAAGCATGCTAACATTAGGGTAGATGTTTCCCCTTTTTATCCAAACTTTAGGATCACTTTGCATGACAACGTTAGGGCCGAGTTTCCCTTAGACCTTCAGTGCGTCTTCTCTTCTCATCTCAAAATCATGCTAACTCATCCAATAAAGGAGATAAATGTTGCGTGCTACAAGCCTTAAGCTACATGGGGAATGATGAGTGAGAGGTCTCCTCTCGCTTATCTAGAGTGTTTAGTATACGTCCCGTTTGGGGGCGATATACGACGCATTCGCCTCCATGTCATAGTCTTTAGTGCAACGTGAATCACAAACCGAATTAATTCACTTCACTAAAAAACACAAACAAATTTCAAACCTTTTTCCTTCGGGATTAATTGGAAACTTCTTTTTTCAGAAAAGAGTGTTGTTAAGCTTCGGTTCTACTGCAAACTGGCTTAGTCCCTAACTGCTGGAACGGATGTTTAACCCTACTCGGATAACACTTAATCACCCGTGGTTTCGTGGTTACCTGAACTACGTTTGCTCTGATCTTTCATACCAGATGAAAGTACGTAGGCACATGACGCGACGTCTTGGCGAGCAACCTTTCCCCTTCTCTCCCGTAGTTAGCCGAACTACGTTGACTCTGACTTTCCCATT
This sequence comes from Lathyrus sativus, assembly GCA_963859935.3. NCBI lineage: Eukaryota > Viridiplantae > Streptophyta > Magnoliopsida > Fabales > Fabaceae > Lathyrus > Lathyrus sativus. The sequence goes on from OZ012741.1 coordinate 330,069,335, forward strand.
GCACGAGGGAATACGTAGGCACAAAGCGGCGATGCTTTGTCGAGTCCTTTCTTTTTCTTTTTGTCTCGCAAGCCTGTAGCGTAGATAGTTTAAACACACCCTTAGATAGACAACAAGCGTGGATCCCGTCGAGTACGAAAGACGTGAGGGGTGCTAATACCTTCCCCTTGCATAACCGACTCCCGAATCCAGGACTTGGTTACGATGACCTTGTCTTTCCCTTTTTCGTCAAGTTTTTCTGATCGTTTCCTTTCCCTCTCTTTGGGATAAATAATGAAAGGTGGCGACTCTTCTGTTTTCCGCCGGGTGTTTTTCGCAGTTGCGACAGCTGGCAACTCTGCTGGGGACACTGGTTCCCTATGCGAGTCACTCCTAGCGCCTGTCTGTTGCGTCTTTGGGTGTTTATTTTTGTGCAGTTATTTTCGCTTTATGTACATTATCTATTGTATATTATTGCATTGCATTCTTGTTGCTGCTGTGCTGTGGGTTGGGTTGTTCCACTCAGAGATAAGCCGGACCTGGGCTCGAGTATACACATAAGATTAGAATGGAGATTAGCGGGAGCTTGTGTGGCGTTTGGTTGCGCAATAGCTTGCGTGAAATTCACATTCAGACGAGGTTTTTCTTTGGAAATATTCTATCATGCGTGTCAGGTGCAGTTGAGGGAATATTTACTTAGAGAGACTGTCGACTCTGGAGACCGTTCATTTGGGAAGTCAACTAAGTGAGGCCGCTTCATTAGACTATGATGCCAAACCGGAAACGGTGACCGTATCATTGTTTCTCGAAAGTCTGTGACGCTGACCACCCGCATAAGATGCTGTACCTTTCAAGACTAGAACCCACATGTGAGAGGGATGGGTTTTGCAGGAAACCTGGCCTTCAACCAACCCTGGTTTTCTCGTCAGTGCGGAATGTTGATCCTGAGTGTTCCATCCAGTGTGTTATCTCAGTGTCCTAATCAGAGCGGAGCTCTGGTTGAATTCAGTCAACGACACAACAACAAAGTTTGAGAATTGGATACCTTGATCCCATGTTGCATTTGCATTTGCATAATCATCCTGCATGTAACATTGCATGTCTATGTGTTCGAAGGTTCTCGTCTCTCCTTTGATTCTAGTACTGGTTTTATGAAGAGAGGGGGTTGTATACAAGTTCCCGATACTTGAGCTAGGACCTTTATTTGGTCTGATCTCCATGGATGAGACTGGCGTCTTTGAAATCTTCAGAGAGATTTTTACCTGATGTGGGAAAAGATTATTATGGTGCTCGTATCCATCCCTGTTGTTCTTGTCTATTGAAACTGGAATCAAGGGGGAGATCTCTCTGTGACTACATGGACATGTTTGCATTTTGCATCTTGCACTCTCATTTGCATAGCAGGTGTTCTTGGTGGCCTTCTGTTCCAAACCCTGCCTGGTTTTCTTCAGTTTAGGATTGAGCAGTTTAGTTTCTACAGGTATCCAACTCGAGGGAATCAACGAAGGATAATGGAGCAGGTTCAAGCCGAATTGAGGGAATTCAGAACTCGCATGTCCTAGTTCATGTAGTTGATGCAGAATGTTGCTAGTGGACAAGAGCATCTGAGAACTCTAGTTCGGCCTCTCCTTGATGCTCCCCAAGCCAATAAAAATGGAATTGTTGGTGTCGTCCCTCCAGTTGGAGGATTTGTTCCATAGGGTATTCCTACTGTTGTCATACCTCCGGGCGGAGGTGCTGCGAATGGAAATGGTAGTGTTGCTGGTGGAAGTATGGGCATTGTGCACCGGGCTGCTGGCCCTCAGTGGGAAGATCACCAGAGTGATATCTTTTTTGTGAAGGATATGGAAGGCGGCTTGCCAACTAAAGCTGACCGAAGGTTTAAACTGATTGAGGAAAAGATGAAATCTTTCGAGAATCAGAACTCGTTGGGCCTTGACATGTCAGATCTTGGTCTAGTTCCTAGGGTCAGGATTCCTTCTAAGTTCAAGGTACCAGATTTCAAAAAGTACAAAGGGACATCTTGTCCTAGAGCACACCTCCGAGCATATTTCCGGAAGATGTCTGCTTACCCTGAGGATGAAAAGCTGCTGATGCATTGCTTCCAAGACAATCTGACTGGGGCATCTTTGGAATGGTATATGGGGCTTGAGAGGACCCAGATCAGTAGCTGGAGAGCATTGGCTGAAGCTTTTGTGGGTCACTATCAGTATAATAGTGATCTGGCCCCGAACAGGATATAATTGCAGAGTCTGTCACAGAAGAGTACTGAGAGCTTCAAGGAGTACGCCCAGGCGAGATCTAGCTGCTAGAGTACAACCTCCAATGGTGGAGAGAGAGCTGACCGACATGTTCATGGCCACACTTCCCGAAGTGTATTATGAGAAGCTGATAGGTTGCATCTCTACAAGCTTTTTAGATCTGGTGACAGCAAGAGAAAGGGTCGAAAGCGGTATCAAACTGGGGAAAATCCAAGTTGCTCCTGGTTCTTCTAAAGATACAAAGAAGTCTCATGTTGGGAAAAAAAGGAGAAACTAATGTTGTGTATGCTCCAACTACGGCTCAACAGTCAGCCCGTCGCCAACAACCTCGTGCTCCTCGCAGCAAAACAACCGACGCTAGAATCAGAATAGGCCGCGTAACAATCTGGAAAGAAGGAACGCTCCTCTTCATCCAATGCATATGCCACACAGTGATATTCTTCCACAGTTGATTCAAAACTCTTTGGTGGAGCCTAAGGCTCTCAAACCGTTGCCAGAGCCATACCCTCCTGGGTATGATCCCAACGCTCGATGCGAATATCATGCAGGATCCATGGGGCACGCAACTGACGACTGCAAAGCCTTTCAAGCTAAAGTGCAACAGTTGATTGACAAAGAGTACATTTCCTTTCCCGAAGGAGATTTGGTTGTGCACATCGACCTCTCATCTGATTGAATTTGAAGACTGCAAGGGTCACGTCCTCCAGCAGCCAACAAGATCTCAAAGCCCAGTTCCTCGAAGCTGGCAATCTTTGTTTTATCATGTCATTTCTTTGCATTTGTAGTTTATTTCCTGTTAGAATGCAAATCTCATTTGTAAAACTGTATTGTTTTCAATTGATATTGACAATAAAATGAATATGCATATTTTGATTAAATCCAGTTGTGTTCACTTATGTTTTTAATTGATGTCTAACGTTTGTTTAAGTGGAGTCCGGGGAAGATGACGAAATCGAAAGACGCGCAAGCTTCCGATTGTATGCTTTTGAGTAAAAACCTGCTAATGATGTACATGCATTTTTTCAAAATTCCTAAACACCAGAGATATAAGGATGATAATCCCTTGTCAACCCCTTTGAGCCTAGTAGTAGGAGTTTCTTTCTGAAAACAAAAAAAAAACCTCAATCTTAACCCGGGGAAGGGTAGGTGTCAGCTAACTTGACCAAGCGTCCATATAGCAGAAGGAGTGTTCCCATTCGAGAGCCAATCGCACCTGTGCAGGTCGTGCCAAAAAACCACAGTGGTTATCCATTGCCAACCAAGGAGTGAAATAGTCACAATCCCTTCAACAAGTCAGACAGGCCGGTGTCACACGATTTTTAAAAAAAAACAAAAAAAAGGGAATCAAAAGAAGAAGCCCGCTAAGTCGAATCTTGAAAGCAAGCGACTTAGGAAAAAATTAGGGCACCCCGCTGGACTTCAAAATCGAGAAAAACTCAAAAGAGTTAGTCCAGGCAAAAATTAGGGGAAAGACGAAGAAACGAAAAGCAAAAAGGATTACAAAAGAAAAATCCTAGAACAAACAAGTCGTGTGACTCCAGGCACCAAAGACGAAAAGCGAGTGATTGTCACTCCGAAAACTTGTGGTTTCCCGAACCATCACTCCTGTCACTCAACCTTTGAAAGGTGAGCGCTAGTGACAAATTAGTTGAATGTAGGATTGGAGAACATCAAGGAGAATGGGTGGGTTAAAATAAACTTTGAGCCTTTATCCTTTCTTTCAAACCATGAACCTGACCAAGTTACAACCTTCAAAAGTCCTAATTGAAGCATGGTGGTTTCGAAAGCACACTTCAGTAAAGATCGCGTCGAAACTGACTCCTAAGAGGATTCTGCTCAACTTGCAGGTTTTAATGTTGACATTTTTTATAAGTGATTTGTTCGCTTTATGTCAAAAATTGTTTTTCCAGTGAACAGACTTGGATTTCAAAACTGTCATATGCATTGCATGAATATATCTTTTGTGCAGAACAATCTGTTTTACTTGCGAGTAAGCACTTGACAGCAGGAAAGTTTCCACAGTGGAAGGTTGATCAGGATAGAATGCAGAACGCCTACTTTGTTGAGCTGGGGCAAGCTATACCAAATGATCATATCAAGGGAGTCAGCCAGCCGAAAGTCAGTTAATCTGGGGCAGGCCATCCCAAGAGCACATAAGCTATTCTTGTCCAGAAGGCAGTTAATCTGAAGCGTCTCTTCAAAGTTCTGTCAAGGCAATTCATGACAAATCATCAGGGTACGAAAATTGCAGGGTTCCTTTCGAGGAAGTTTTACGGAGATCCCACAGGCTGGGGCAAAATTGGAAATAAAGGAACTGTTCCTCTCCCTATCTGCAGAGATCATCAGAGTTAGTTAACCAGGGACAAATCCTTTCACGGTATGGATTCTCGGGCAAGCCATCTCGAGAGTGTCTCATGGCAAATTGCTTTATTTGCAAATCGAATTATTCTGGGGCAGTTACTCAAGCAAGTTTTTCTCATCAGCCAGAGTTTGAGTGTTGTGGAATCATGTCATTACCTCATCAAATAACCTGAAACCTGTTACATGTCAAACTTTGTAACCGAAATCATTTCCGAAGCCCAGTTCTCTCCTGACAAACCAGTTCTTGAATGGTCAACCTTCAGCAAACACCAGTTCCTGTCTTGTACATGTCAGATTTTCGACTAGTTCCCGTCCGGTCACCCTTTTTGTAGTCACTGTTTAATTAGTCCCCGACTGGCAAACACAGTTTCAAAGTCCAGTTCATGTCTGGCCAACCAGAAAGCAATTCTCGTCCGATATCCAAAACCATAAATCAGTTCCCGTTTAATACCTGAAGTTAGAAGCTCAGTTCTTGCCTGACAACCTAACCTCTTGATTCCAGTACCCGCCTGGTAATTCGTTCTCGTCCAATATTTTGGTAGATTCCAGTACCCGCCTAGTAATTCATTCTCGTGCAACCTTTTGGTAGATTCCAGTACCCGCCTGGTAATCAGTTCTCATCCAACCTTTTGGTAGATTCTAGTACCCGCCTGGTAATCAGTTCTCGCCTGGCCTTGTTGTTTGAACTCCAGTTCCCGCTTGGTAGTCAGTTCTTGTCTGATAGCCTAACCTTGTTGACACCAGCTCTCATCTGGTGGTTGTTGCACCCCAAAATTTGACCAACCGGTTTCCACATCTGGTTTATGTTTCGACATATTTTGCATTCGCATTCGCATACCGCATACAGTGCATTTGTCTAGTCATATTGATTTTATCAGGATTACAACCCTGTTTTCACATTTCGGGCGCTTCAGACCGGTTCGGATAATCGGAGGTTATTTTTGAGAAGTCACGCGCTTCCCAGGTGTTTTCAGCTTATGCAGTTGTTTTTGAAGATTTTGGTGTCTGGGTTTACTGCTTGTTTCGATCTGGTCTCGCGCTCTCTTTTATTTTGGTTGATTGTCTTTGTTTGCATTTTTAGGATGTAATAGCCTTTTTATAGATTTTAAATAGATTTTATTGTTTTCTAGAATTTAAATAGAGCTTTATTTTGTTTTAGAATAATATAGATTTATTAGTTTTAATAGATTTTTAATAGAATTTTATAATGGATTTCCTTTTTAATAAATAGGATATTAATAGAATAATAGATTTTTAAATAGATTCTAGAAAATTATAATCTTTTTTAGCAATTTAATAGGTTTATTAGATTTTAGAATTTAATAGAATTTAATTAGGTTTATAGGTTTTATTAGATTAATAGAAAATAGTTTAGTTTTAATAGATTTTTCTTCATTAGAATTTATTAGAATCTGTTAGAATAGTTTTAATTAGGATTAGTTTTAATCATTAGTTAGTGTATTAACTGAGTTTACTAATCATTTTCGTTAGTCAAGTCTATTAATCATGCATTTGTTAATTAGTCTCCACTGATTTTCATTTTCGTATTAGTTTAATTAGTCCATAATTAAGTCCATTTAAATCCATCCTTTAGTCTGTAATGGGCCATTATCCAAAATGCTAGAAGCCCAGTCAAAGTCCATTGCCACATGTCATATTTAAAGAAGGCGACACGTGTATTTTTCGGCCCCCACTTCATTTTCCACGTTTCACTCCCAGATTTTGCCATATCACAATCCACAACTCTCTCTCCATGCCACTTGGCTCTCATGCATCAATCGCCGCCCACACGCGTCCCTTCCCCAATCATTCTCTGCATGCAATGGACAAGTGTCCCTCGCCGGAAACCCTCACCGGCCGGCCATGCAGCCGCCGCAACGGCAACTGTAACTGTCGCCGGAAGTTACAACCGTCACCGGTGAACCATAACTGTCGCCTAAAATCATAACCGTCACCGGAAAACCTCGCCGGAACCTGCAACCATCACCGGAACATTCAATGAATCTTCATCAGTTTTCCAGTTTTTTCACGATCTTCATCGTGTTCTTCATCCCTCCATCATCAAATTCATCAAGCGTTCAAGATCTTCAACCGTTTTCAGATTTCAATCACGTTCATCATCGTGTTCTTCAATACATTCTCCAGATCTCCATGAAGATCTTCATGATTCTTCATCACCTTCAATGATAAACTGCAAAAATCAACTAATCGTTAACGAACTGCACCAAGCTCTTCAGGAAACCTTCATCATGTTCGTCGTTTCTTCATCGTTTTCATGAAGATCCTCCAAAACTTCCTCAAACCTCATCCGTCTCCCAGACTCGTCTTCAAACAGTCATCAACAGTTGCCAGATTCTTCATACAACTTCAAGATTTTCTTCAAAGATCCATAGATCGTCACCAACCTTCGAACCTCACGACATCCACAAACATTCATCATATTAACTTTCCCTAGAAGCTTCAAGCCATAACATGAATCAATAGCTCGAGATTCTCGCTCACTTCAAGAATGTTCAGAAACTCCAAGATTCTTCACATGTTCATCACTTCCTCGTCCATCTTCGTTTTTCCAGAAACAACAACAACCTTCTTCAGATACTCCGTTAACTTCTTCAACGAAGCTCAAGTCAACTTCATCCTCACATGCAACCACGATTTGTTGCCATCAACGACTTCAAACAAAGCTTCGTACCCGCCAACTTGTTTTCATCATCAACCATCACGCAATGGAAGGATCGGTGGATTCTTTGGTGTTATTTGTTGTTGGATGTTAATTTTTTAACAGAGGCAGAGAGAGATGGAGATCGGAGAAGGAGGGATTGAGAAACGGAGAGAGTGGAACAGCGAGGTTGAGAATGGACGGTGCGGCGGCGGGAATTGGTAAAGAGAAGGTTGAAACTAGGGTTTCAGAAGAGAGTGAAAGAGAGAAGGGAAGGGATTCGTAGGATGATTAGTTGTTAGGCTGTTGGCCCACATGTGTTTTTTGGCCATATTCACCCTCCATTTTTTTGGATTCGTTGGACCAGACCCAACGTTTTGGGTTCATACACCTCCTTTTAATGGCATTCCCCCCGTCTCTTTTTTTTGTTTGGTTGTATGTTTTGTTGGGCTGGGCCCAACTACAACTGCTGTTTTTTCTATAGCACACCCCCTGCAATACTTACCCCCCTCCCTGCATTACATTCATTTTTAATATTTTTGTTACATTTTAATTATAGTTCTTTAGGATTTTATATTAGTTTAGAATATTTTTTATCCTAGAATATTTTAGTTAGAACATAGTTTAGGATTTAATAGTTACCTTTAGAGAACTTTAGTTTAAAATTTGTTAGGATTTAATATTTTTAGAATATAGTTTAGGTATTAATTTCTTGTTAAGGAGATTTATAGACTTAGTTCTTTTTAGGATATATTTTCATTAGGAGATTATTTTTGCCGTATCTTAGGAGTAGACTATTATTTCCATTTTGTGTTGGATTTCTCTCCTATTTTTGTTTCTATCTGGTTTTATCCCGATTTTATTTTTGGTTGGCCGTGTGACACGATTCAATTGGAGAATAATTTTCGATATCATTTCTCCATCTTGTCTTTGACACGGATATCAACACGCTACCTCCGAGAGTTCGATTTCTCGTATAAGTCGAACCATGACGGTCTAAGCGTTACATTGGTTCTTGATTCGAGCGTCATCATCAAGGATCCAAAGAGGAGAAGATTGGAATGGAGTTAGCGCGCATGTCAGGAGCCAACGAATCTGCTTCGTTCATCATCATCGTCATATTCAAGTCTTCAGGCAACCGTCGAGTGTTGTGGGCTGCATCGTTAGATACGAAGGAAATGGCAACTGAGGAGTTTCTTCTTAGGTTCTTGCGTGTGTGTCCCGAGTTCCTTCCTGTTTAGGCGTAGGCCCGCTTCCTCTTTGTTATCGCCCCGTGCGATCGAAACCCTTTTTCTCTCGCGTTCAGGCGATCGAGACCCCTTCTCTTGCCCCCGTGCAATTGAGATTCGTTTTCCCGTCGAACTACGTTAGCTCTGATCTCTCGTGCCAGACGAGAGTACGTAGGCATAGGATGCAATATCCTAGCGAGCTCCCTTTTCCCTTTTTTTCCGTTTCCCCGTTTTAGCTGTAGTAGGCTGAACTACAGCTGCCCTGATTTCTCATATCTAATGAGAATATGTAGGCATAGGATGCGATATCCTAGCGAGCACACTAACAACTAACCTCTCTGTTCTCTCGCTGCCGTGCGATCGAGACTTTCCCGCTGACGACTGATGTTTCCCTTTCTCTTGCCCTTACGCATTTGAGACCAGACCGTAGTTCTAGTTCCCATAGGTTCCCGTACCTTTCAGACCAATTTAATCTCTCACCCCTGTGTGATCGAGAACACCCTGTTTAGCCGTAGTTAGCCTGAACTACGTAAGCTCTGATCTTTCACGCTGTGTAGAAGTACGTAGGCATAAGACGCGAAGTCTTGGCGAGCCAATTCCCTGTAGTTTCCCGAACTACGATGACTCTGACTTTCTCTCTTGAGAATACGTAGGCATAGAGTGCGACGCTCTATCGAGTCAGTTTCTTCCCGTTTAGCCTTAGCAGCCGTAGATATATTGTTTTGCATCCTTTAGACGAACCAGCAAGCGTGGATCCCGTCGAGTACGACGGACGTGAGGGATGCTAATACCTTCCCCTTGCGTAAAGGACTCCCGAATCCAGGATTTGGTTGTGATGACCATTCCTTTCCCGTCTTTGCGGTAGGTTTACTTCGAGCGTTTCCTTTCCCTCCTTTGGGATAAATAACGCACGGTGGCGACTCTTCTGTTCAGCCGGCGCCGATTTTCGCAGTAGCGACAGCTGGCGACTCTGCTGGGGACTGCGATGATTCCTGATGCATTTGGGATCCAACGTCCCTTTAGAGAGTCAATCCTAGCGCTTGTTTGCTTGTCTTTAGGTGTTTACCTTTTGGGTGTTGTATTTTACTGTATTTACAATTTCCGCACTTTGCTATTATCTGTTGCTGTTGTGCTGTTGGGTGGGGTGTTCCTTTGAGTGAGAAGCCAGACCCAGGCTTGAGTGCACCTTAGAATTAGTTGTGGAAATTAGTGGGCGCGCGCATGCTTTGCATGTACTAGTGTCTCATGAAATCCACGCTCAGACGAGGTTCTCCCGGTTGACTTCTTTTTCAACCCTTTAGGTTGAAGGGGTTGTTGGTTTGGAGGATTGTCGACTCTGGGGACCGATCATTTGGAAGTTGGCTAAGTGAGGCCTCTTCAGGATATGATGATGCCACACCTTCTGGGTATCGTATCATCAGTCTTGAAAGTCTGTGACGCCAACGACCGCATATGATGTCGTACCTTGTGTCAGTTTAGGTCCATACCCGTGAGTGGGAGGGTTTTGAAGGAAACTTGACTTCCAGACAACCCGATATGTTGGTCTTCTCTTCAGAGCGAACGTACTTAGTCAGCAGCGCAGCAGTATTCAGAGATTTGTGGGGGCTGTGATCCCGTGTTTGCTGCATATTGCATTGCATTTGCATGAACGTGTTGCATCATATTGCATATCATTCGCCAGCTAGCCAGAGTCTGATCCAGCCGTTGTTTTGATTCTGAAGGTGATTCTCCGGTGTTTGGCTTGAGCAACTGTTGATTGTTAGAAGACGACCAAAGGGGTTGAAGCAGATTTGAGCAGAACCGAGCAGGGAAGTCAGTTGAAGGCTATTGGTAGCTATGTCTGAGAACCACTTCCAGTCTCTTAACACCATGCCAGGTTTCACTATGACGACTAATCCTCTGTATGGTTCTACGTCCGAGGAAGACTTTTCGCAAGTAAACAAGCTTACTGCAGACCAGGTTGTGCAGCCTCCTGCTAGGAACCAGGATCGACGTGAGCAGTTTGTTTTTCGAAATGAACGCCCTCCTCTTATCAACAATCAAGGTGTTGTTTTCCCTATGGCGAATATCCGAAGAGAGACCCCAGTAGCTAGGGCTGAAGACCCAAGAGCTCTTGAGTATGATAGAAGGCTCCGAGTGTTGGAAGAAGGAGTCAAAGCCTTGAAAGTTAAAGATGCTGTCAACCTCAATTCTGCAGACATGTGTTTGGTTCCTGGCCTGGTGTTGCCTCCTAAGTTCAAAGCGCCGAAATTTGAAAAGTACAAAGGAGATAGCTGTCCGAAGCAACATTTGGTGATGTTCTACCGAAGAATGACTTCGTTTGTGCAAAATGACAAGTTGATGATTCATTGCTTTCAAGATAGTCTGACTAGGGCATCTCTGAGTTGGTATATGCAGTTAGAGAGTAATCAGATCCGATCATGGATGGATTTAGCCAGAGCTTTTCTGAAGCAGTACGACTATAACCTAGACATGGCTCCTCATCGCATGCAGTTGCAAGAATTGTCTCAAGAGAACAATGAACCCTTCAGGAAGTATGTTCAGAGGTGGAGAGAATTTGCTGCTAGAGTGCAACCACCACTCCTAGATCGAGAGTTAATGAGCATGTTTGTAAACTCCCAGGAGAGCCCGTACTTTGAAAGAATGCTCGTAAATGCACCAAATTTCTCTGCATTGGTAGGATTGGGTGAACGCATTGAGCATGCCGTAAAAACTGGGAAAATTCAGATTACTTCAGGCAGTCAGGCTAGTGAAACTGAATTTCTCTATAGCTACCAAACTGAAGAAGAAGTTGTGATCAATGTAATCATGCCAGATGTTGAGTATCCTCGAGATGAATCGGTGAAATCTGATGGTTCTTCATCTTCTATGTCTTGTTATGCGGGACAGACAATTGCGCCTAGGGCACCATATCCAGAACTTTATGTCGCTTCTAGTGCAAATTAGCGAACTTGTGGCCGAGGTTATCAGAATCAGCGCCCAAATCAGAACAGGCCTCGTAACAACTTGGAACGAAGGAATGCTCCTTCTCTTCTGGTGCCCGTGCCGTATAGCCATATTCTGCCAGCTTTGATTCAGAATTCGTTGGTGGAACCTAAAGCTCTTAAGCCTGTGCCAGAACCTTACCCTCCTGGGTACAATCCCCACGCTCAGTGTGGTTACCATGGTGGATCTCCAGGGCACTCAACTGAAGATTGTAAAGCTTTTCAGGCAAAGGTACAACAGTTGATCGACCAAGATTGCATTTCCTTTCGAGAAGGAATTCTGGTGGTTCATGACAATTTCTCAGCTGGCTAAGCTCGCAGATTCAGAGTTTTAATTCCAAAAGCCAGTGGTCCAGACAGGAAGGCGTCCTCAGCATTGGCAGTCCTCAGGCTTTTTATCATTTGCATTTGTAGTTTCTGTTCTGTTAGTTACTACTTGCTGTTAAACATTGTTTGTTTCGAATGGTAATATTGATAAAGTGACTATGCATTTTTCTGAATTAATCATGTCGCTGTCGCTCATTTATTGCATTGCACCGACACTTGCATTTTATTCACTCCACTTTATCACTATGATTAGCGAAGATTGGAGGGAGGATGACGAAACTAAATACTCATAACCGACGATCGTATGCTTTCAGATAAAACCTTGCCGATGACGTACAAGGCATTGTTTCAAGTCCCCTAAACACTGGAGATATAAGGAGTTAGTCCCTTGTTAACCACTTCGAGTCAGGAAGTAGAAGTTTTTTCGAACTTTTGAACCCTCACATCTTAACCCGGGGCAGGGTAGTTGTCAGTTAGCTTGATCGAGCGTTCAAGTCTTATAGAGGAGTATTGCCTTTCGAGGACCAATCACATCTTGTTTTTCCCCAGAGGTCATACCTCGTCCACCACAATGGTTAAACCTCACCAAGCAGGAGTGAGACAGTTGCAATCCTTTCGGAGCAATCAAGACAACCAGTGTCACATGAATTGTTCCAAGCAAAAAAAATAAAGAAACAGAAAGCCCGCTAAGTAAAAAGAAAAGAAAAGAAAAGCTGGAAAGCTAATACTTAGGCAAAAATCGGGGCATCCCGCTGAACTTCAAAAAAATCGAAAAGAACTCAAAAGGAGTCAGTCCAGGCAAAAATTAGGGAATCAAAAGAACGAAAAGGAAAGGATATCAAAAGAAAAATCCTCGAACAAGGACAAAGTCGTGTGGATACAGACACCGAAAACGAAAAAGGAGTAACTGTCACTCCGAAAAACCTTGTGGATTCTTGAACCATTGTTCCCCAATATTCAACATACCTCTAGAGGAGGCGAGCGCCCGTGCCAGGTTAACTGAACCTTAGGATCGGAGATCATCATGTAGAAGGGGTGGGTACAAATCATAATTTGAGCCAAATATCCTTTGTTTCACGAACCGTGAACCCGACCACGATACAACCCTTAAAAGACCTAATTGAGGTAGGGTTTATTCTGAAAGCGCATTACGATAAGGTTGAGTAACCTGACTCCTTCTTGATTTGCTAGTCATACCCTTAGTGTATTTTTCACTAATCAAATCAGCATTACGTTTGAACTTTGGTTCATTCGTCACTTACAATCATGACACGTAAATGAGTGACGACACATTTGTATTTTCAAAATCTGCATGAACACTGCATTAAAATTACCATGCGGGAATAAACAATTTTATTTGCAGATCAGTATCTGACAGGAAGGAAATTCCAACAGGGAATAATCTAACAGGACTGAATAATTCAGCAGCCTGAATCAGAATGGTGTATGTTGTGAAACTCTGTAAGTCTGGGGCATTGACTTTAAGTGATTCAGAATCGGTTGATTATGGGACAGTTTACTTGAGAAGCAGTTGATCAGAAGTGAATCTTCTCGAGAGCCAATCAGGGGCAATTATCCAGAATGCTGTGATTTGAGGATAGATCCTTCCAGTGTGTGATCAGAGCAGGTTAAGTCGCTCAACGCTCGTTCAGGGGCAAGTCACTTCAGACATATTGAAACCAACCATGCGGTGATAGTTGTTTGATTAAGGTTGAATCCTTTTGTCGTACAGATACCGGGACAAAGCCATCTCAAGGTTGTATTGTAGCAAGCTGCTTTCTGTTCAGAGTGAGTCGCCCAAGAGTCAGATTGGGGCAAGTTAAGTTGCATTGGGGCAAGTTGCTCAAACAAGTTTGTTCACCCTAACAAGAGTTGAATATCGGGGAATCGTGTCATTATCCTACAGTTTAAACCTGTTACTCGACAGAACCTCGTAACCTTGTCGTTTCCGAAGCCCAGTTCTCGCCTGGCAGACCAGTAACCAGTTCTCGTCTGGTCCACCTTTCCGTAAATATCAGTACTCGTCTGGTATCTGTTATTTTTCAACCAGTTATTGTCTGGCCAATCTTTCCATAAGCATCAGTTCTCGTCTGATGTATGTTAGCTTTCAACCAGCCCCGTCTGGTCACCGTCTCTTTAACCTATTTGTTGCGTCAGTTCTCGTCTGGTGCATGTCAGTTTCCAAACCAGCCTCGTCTGGTCATTCTTTCCCTAACCTATCATCCGGTCAGCCTCGTCTGATGTTCCAACCGTAAATCCGTTCTCGTCCGATAACCTGACCTATTCTTGCTATCAGTTCTCGCCTGGTAGTCCATCCTGGAATGCTAGCCCCGTTCAGTATTTTCCCTTTAAAACCATTTTGTTAGTAACCTATTTTCATCTGTAAACTAGAAAAAGCCTAAAAAATACTCGACACGGTAATTCCTAGTGGCTCGCATGGTGTCGCGTTCCCCGATACAAAGCTCGATTGATACCGGTTTCCCGATAAATCAGGATTACTCTTCTCAGCAGATAGAGGTCACGTATTGTCCCCAAAATGGTTGAGATCGCAGTTATTCCTCCTCAGAATAGGGTCAGGAGTATCCTCAGCAGGTCAGAATGGATATCCCCGACAGTAGGGGCATTCTCAGCAGTAAGTTGTGCACAATTAACCCCAGTTTGGTTAAGCCTCACAGAGTACGATCAGGTTGTCAATGGCTTAGAAAGGGCATCCCCGTGCATGGTTGTCTTTCCCTCTTCCAGCATGTTGTCATTCCTCCATCAGTTGATCATCCTCTACAGAGTTCGTAACGGTGAATTCGTGAGCCATCCCTCGGCAGGATTGTGTCTTCCCCATGGAAGTTGGTCTCACTGTTCCAGCATTTATTTTGCTGAGATGATTCTATGATACCCGGTACCCCTTAGTGGAGTTTACGTTGCCTTCGGCATTTATTTTGCCAAGCGGTTTTAGACCCGGTGTTCACTGGCAGTTCGAGCTTGCATTTGCACTTGCATATATCGTCATATTTGCATACACACAAACGCATAGCATCCCCCTGCTGTATGGGGCATTTCATTTTCATATAAATACATAGCATCTCCATGTCGTGTGGGGCATTGCATCATTTTCAAACATGTGCATTTCGAAACATAGATCAGATCGGGTAACCTTTTGCTTTCAGGCGTGTTTTCTCAGCAGGAGTATGGAGTTCTATCTCGGATCTACTTCCAGATATTCGAAGTCTCGCTGTGAGACATGTGATGATACAGTTCTTGTTATTATTCCCCACAGAGTTGCTTGTTGAAGTTTCTCTTATCCGGTCAGCGGAGCGTCTTTCTTCGGGTTTGCTGTCGCGGCAGCATTGCAGGTTTCATAAATCAAGATTTCAGAAGTAGTCACTAGCTGTCGAAATGGGTGTCGGGCAGTTATTTTCAGAATATCCCCAGTAGAGTTAGCTATTACCAAGAATCGGCAAGGAAGCTATATCCCATATGTATTTTCCCGTATGAAACAAGCGGACGAACTTTCCTGTATGCATCAGGAAGATGTGTTATATTTTCCCGTAAGAAACAGGCGGAAGAACTTTCCTGTAAGTATCAGGCAGATGTGTTATATTTTCCCGTATGAAACAGGCGGACGAACTTTCCTGTAAGTATCAGGCAGATGTATTATATTTTCCCGTAAGAAACAGGCGGAAGAACTTTCCTGTAAGTATCAGGCAGAGGTGTTATGTTTTCCCGTAAGAAACAGGCGGAAGAACTTTCCTGTAAGTATCAGGCAGAGGTGTTATGTTTTCCCGTAAGAATCAGGCGGAAGAACTTTCCTGTAAGTATCAGGCAGAGGTGTTATGTTTTCCCGTATGAAACAGGCAGATGAACTTTCCTATAATCAGGCAGATGACAGAATCTCTATGCGTGTTGACGAATTGGTTTCTCTTCTGGTGTTGACATGGTTAGTCCAATGGTGGACGAAGGTGTTTTGCGAAGATAGTTCAATACCTGTGGCGTCACACAGGTGGTTGAGGTTGAAATCAAAATTGTATCAGATAATCGACCAGTGGTTGCCGTAACAACCAGATTCAGTTCGTTGGATGTTGCTCCTCAAGCAGTTTTGCAGTTTATTTCTGTGGTTGGCAAATTTCAGGGTTCTCTTGTATTCAACCGTCTTCTACCTTTGAATGTTTGAAGGTTGTTCGCTCTTCAACCCTTCAGGTCCAAGCCGCTTGAATAGGGGCAGCTGTTGCACCCCAAAATTTGACCAACCGGTTTTCACATCTCGTTTATGTTTCAACATATTTTGCATTCGCATTCGCATACCGCATACAGTGCATTTGTCCAGTCATATTGATTTTATCGGGATTACAACCCTGTTTTCAAATTTCGGGCGCTTCAGACCAGTTCGGATAATCGGCGGTTATTTTTGAGAAGTCACGCGCTTCCCGGGTGTTTTCAGCTTATGCAGTTGTTTTTGAAGATTTTGGTGTCTGGGTTTACTGCTTGTTTCGATCTGGTCTCGCACTCTCTTTTATTTTGGTTGATTGCCTTTGTTTGCATTTTTAGGATGTAATAGCCTTTTTATAGATTTTAAATAGATTTTATTGTTTTCTAGAATTTAAATAGAGCTTTATTTTGTTTTAGAATAATATAGATTTATTAGTTTTAATAGATTTTTAATAGAATTTTATAATGGAGTTCCTTTTTAATAAACAGGATATTAATAGAATAATAGATTTTTAAATAGATTCTAGAATATTATATTTAGCAATTTAATAGGTTTATTAGATTTTAGAATTTAATAGAATTTAATTAGGTTTATAGGTTTTATTAGATTAATAGAAAATAGTTTAGTTTTAATAGATTTTTCTTCATTAGAATTTATTAGAATCTGTTAGAATAGTTTTAATTAGGATTAATTTTAATCATTAGTTAGTGTATTAACTGAGTTTACTAATCATTTTCGTTAGTCAAGTCTATTAATCATGCATTTGTTAATTAGTCTCCACTGATTTTCATTTTCGTATTAGTTTAATTAGTCCATAATTAAGTCCATTTAAATCCATCCTTTAGTCTGTAATGGGCCATTATCCAAAATGCTAGAAGCCCAGTCAAAGTCCATTGCCACATGTCATATTTAAAGAAGGCCACACGTGTATTTTTCGGCCCCCACTTCATTTTCCACGTTTCACTCCCAGATTTTGCCACATCACAATCCACAACTCTCTCTCCATGCCACTTGGCTCTCATGCATCAATCGCCGCCCACACGCGTCCCTTCCCCAATCATCCTCTGCATGCAACGGACAAGTGTCCCTCGCCGGAAACCCTCACCGGCCGGCCATGCAGCCGCCGCAACGACAACTGTAACTGTCGCCGGAAGTTACAACCGTCACCGGTGAACCATAACTGTCGCCGAAAATCATAACCGTCACCGGAAAACCTCGCCGGAACCTGCAACCATCGCCGGAACATTCAATGAATCTTCATCAGTTTTCCAGTTTTTTCACGATCTTCATCGTGTTCTTCATCCCTCCATCATCAAATTCATCAAGCGTTCAAGATCTTCAACCGTTTTCAGATTTCAATCACGTTCATCATCGTGTTCTTCAACACATTCTCCAGATCTCCATGAAGATCTTCATGATTCTTCATCACCTTCAATGATAAACTGCAAAAATCAACTAATCGTTAACGAACTGCACCAAGCTCTTCAGGAAACCTTCATCATGTTCGTCGTTTCTTCATCGTTTTCATGAAGATCCTCCAAAACTTCCTCAAACCTCATCCGTCTCCCAGACTCGTCTTCAAACAGTCATCAACAGTTGCCAGATTCTTCATACAACTTCAAGATTTTCTTCAAAGATCCATAGATCGTCACCAACCTTCGAACCTCACGACATCCACAAACATTCATCATATTAACATTCCCTAGAAGCTTCAAGCCATAACATGAATCAATAGCTCGAGATTCTCGCTCACTTCAAGAATGTTCAGAAACTCCAAGATTCTTCACATGTTCATCACTTCCTCGTCCATCTTCGTTTTTCCAGAAACAACAACAACCTTCTTCAGATACTCCGTTAACTTCTTCAACGAAGCTCAAGTCAACTTCATCCTCACATGCAACCACGATTTTTTGCCATCAACGACTTCAAACAAAGCTTCGTACCCGCCAACTTGTTTTCATCATCAACCATCACGCAATGGAAGGATCGGTGGATTATTTGGTGTTATTTGTTGTTGGATGTTAATTTTTTAACAGAGACAGAGAGAGATGGAGATCGGAGAAGGAGGGATTGAGAGACGGAGAGAGTGGAACGGCGAGGTTGAGAATGGACAGTGCGGCGGCGGGAATTGGGAAAGAGAAGGTTGAAACTAGGGTTTCAGAAGAGAGTGAAAGAGAGAAGGGAAGGGATTCGTAGGATGATTAGTTGTTAGGCTGTTGGCCCACATGTGTTTTCTGGCCATATTCACCCTCCATTTTTTTGGATTCGTTGGACCAGACCCAACGTTTTGGGTTCATACACCTCCTTTTAATGGCATTCCCCCCGTCTCTTTTTTTTGTTTGGTTGTATGCTTTGTTGGGCTGGGCCCAACTACAACTGCTGTTTTTTCTATAGCACACCCCCTGCAATACTTACCCCCCTCCCTGCATTACATTCATTTTTAATATTTTTGTTACATTTTAATTATAGTTCTTTAGGATTTTATATTAGTTTAGAATATTTTTTTATCCTAGAATATTTTAGTTAGAACATAGTTTAGGATTTAATAGTTACCTTTAGAGAACTTTAGTTTAAAATTTGTTAGGATTTAATATTTTTAGAATATAGTTTAGGTATTAATTTCTTGTTAAGGAGATTTATAGACTTAGTTCTTTTTAGGATATATTTTCATTAGGAGATTATTTTTGCCGTATCTTAGGAGTAGACTATTATTTCCATTTTGTGTTGGATTTCTCTCCTATTTTTGTTTCTATCTGGTTTTATCCCGATTTTATTTTTGGCTGGCCGTGTGACACGATTCAATTGGAGAATGATTTTCGATATCATTTCTCCATCTTGTCTTTGACACGGATATCAACACGCTACCTCTGAGAGTTCGATTTCTCGTATAAGTCGAACCATGACGGTCTAAGCGTTACATTGGTTCTTGATTTGAGCGTCATCATCAAGGATCCAGAGAGGAGAAGATTGGAATGGAGCTAGCGCGCATGTCAGGAGCCAACGGATCTGCTTCGTTCATCATCATCATCATCGTATTCAAGTCTTCAGGCAACCGTCGAGTGTTGTGGGATGCATCGTTAGATACGAAGGAAATGGCAGCTGAGGAGTTTCTTCTTAGGTTCTTGCGGGTATGTCCCGAGTTCCTTCCCATTTAGGCGTAGGCCCGCTTCCTCTTTGTTATCGCCCCGTGCGATCGAAACCCCTTTTCTCTCGCGTTCAGGCAATCGAGACTCCTTCTCTTTCCCCCGTGCAATTGAGATTCGTTTTCCCGTCGAACTACGTTAGCTCTGATCTCTCGTGCCATACGAGAGTATGTAGGCATAGGATGCGATATCCTAGCAAGCTCCCTTTTCCCTTTTTTTTCCGTTTCCCCGTTTTAGTTGTAGTAGGCTGAACTACAGCTGCCCTGATTTCTCATATCTAATGAGAATATGTAGGCATAGGATGCGATATCCTAGCGAGCACACTAACAACTAACCTCTCTATTCTCTCGCTGTCGTGCGATCGAGACTTTCCCGCTGACGACTGATGTTTCCCTTTCTCTTGCCCTTGCGCATTTGAGACCAGACCGTAGTTCTAGTTCCCGTAGGTTCCCGTACCTTTCGAACCAATTTAATCTCTCACCCCTATGTGATCGAGAACACCCTGTTTAGCCGTAGTTAGCCTGAACTACGTAAGCTCTGATCTTTCACGCTGTGCGGAAGTACGTAAGCACAAGACGTGAAGTCTTGGCGAGCCAATTCCCTGTAGTTTTCTGAACTACGATGACTCTGACTTTCTCTCTTGAGAATACGTAGGCATAGAGTGCGACGCTTTATCGAGTCAGTTTCTTCCCGTTTAGCCTTAGCAGTCGTAGATAGATTGTTTTGCATCCTTTAGACGAACCAGCAAGCGTGGATCCTGTCGAGTACGACGGACGTGAGGGGTGCTAATACCTTCCCCTTGCGTAACCGACTCCCGAATCCAGGATTTGGTTGCAATGACCATTCCTTTCCCGTCTTTGAGGTAGGTTTACTTCGAGCGTTTCCTTTCCCTCCTTTGGGATAAATAACACACGGTGGCGACTCTTCTGTTCAGCCGGCGCCGATTTTCGCAGTAGCGACAGTGGTCTACCCTCGGATACTAGTTCTTGTCTAGTAATTCCCCCTTTAAATCCATTCTTGTTGGTAACCAGAGATGAATCCAGTAACAATAAACCTGGTCATATCCTCAAACCAAAAGCCCAACCGTGCTTGGCACATTCCGATTCTCACCCAGATAACAATTTCAGAGTCCAGTCCTTGCCTGGCTTGTGTTCCTTTTGAAATCAGTTCCTGTCTGATAAGCCTCGTGGAATACCAGTTCTTGTCTGGTAGACGACGTTTGAGTCCAATTCTCTCCTGGTAAATGCCAGCTGTTCAAACCAGTGCTCGTCTGGTCACCTTTTCTTCAGCCTACAGTGAAAACTCCAGTGCTCGCCTGGTGGTCGGTTGTCTTTAATCCCGGTTCCTGTCTGGTGGAAAGCATTTCGAAGTCCAGTTCTTGTCTGAAAAACTGCAATTAACTCATGTTTAACGTAAAGCAGAAACCAGCTCTCGTCTATTAGTCAGTCCTCGTCTAAATCAATTTTGGAGAAACCAGTTCTTGTCTGGTAGTCGGTCCTCGTCCGACATGTTTTGGTAGAGCCCAGTTCACGCCCGGTAGTCAATTCTCGCCTGACTTGTTTTGAAGAAACCTGTTCTCGGTTGTCAGTTCTCGCATGACATTTCTAATCCAGATCCAGGGTTTGTTTTCCCCAGTAAGTCCAATTGTACTTGGCGCACCTGGTTATCCCCGGCGGAGTTTCCTTGTGTTTGTTTGGCGGTGATGTCAGACGTCTCATTCCCAATCAGAGTTTGCAGTTTATTTCTGTGGTTGGCAAATTTCCAGGTTCTTTGGTATTCAACCATCTTTTACCTTGATTGTTTGAAAGCTTTTCGCTTTTCACCCAGTCAGGTCCAAGTCGCTTGAATAGGGGCAGCTGTTGCACCCAAAAATTTGCCCGACATTTTTCTTGGCCGATTTTTGTTTCTTTGCATTTTGCATTTTTGCATAGCATTTGTTATCGAGGCATGGGATCAAGGTTCCCGTGGCTCAGGTTTCATTCCCATGCAAGCAAATGAACTACAAGCATCAAGAGCTTCAGCATTTATTTTGCCCAGCAATCGAGCGATTGATTTTATTTTGTTTTGCAGGTTAATTTCGGATCAGGATCAGCACTCAGGCTCATAACAAGTATTTTCACAGTGATAATGTTCCAAAATGAGGTTCAGCAGCTAAACAGAGCTCCAGACAATTGAAACAGGGCAAATGGACAGATTTCCCACTAAAAGGCGCCAAAATTCAAAATTTGAAGGTGTTAATCGGTTAACCTATATGGTTAATCGATTAACCAAAGGGAAATTAGCCCAGATTTGATGTTTTAACAGTGTTAACTGATTAACGCATATGGTTAATCGGTTAACCATAGCAGATTTTACCATGTACGTG
Source organism: Lathyrus sativus (assembly GCA_963859935.3). NCBI lineage: Eukaryota > Viridiplantae > Streptophyta > Magnoliopsida > Fabales > Fabaceae > Lathyrus > Lathyrus sativus. Next base: position 330,090,844 of record OZ012741.1, read on the forward strand.
ATTTTGCAAGCCAATTGCACTTGGGGTCCAATTTTGATCACCTTGGAATTCAAATTTTCATTTGGGAAGGATCTAGAAGGCCTTTAAATTTCAGATTTCCCTCCAAAATCCCATTCCACATTCCAAGCCTTAATTTCCAATCCAAATTCCAAGCCTTGCTTTGGATCCCATACCTAAGTCATATTTAAGTGATCCACTCCAAACCTCACCATCCAATTTTTCTCACATTCATTTTTCAGAATTCTCTCTCAAATTCTCTCAACTTCTCCATTTCCAAAACTCACTCAAAGCTCTTTTTTCATTGGAATTCTTGATTCTTCATTGGAATCAATGGATTCTTGAGCATAAACCTCCATTTACCATCACCATTGAATCAATTCTCATCTTCAATTTTCGTGCAAGCTTGGATCTGAATCTGGAGTTGGATCTAGAAGTGATTATTTGAAGCTTTTTGACACAAATTTGGTGGATCTTCATTCATACAACAACAATTATTGTGGATCTTGAAGTTTTCTGGATTTCTAGCATTTGATCGGCTCAAATTCAGTTGATCAATATTCACCGAAGCAAATCTCCGCTTCGAAGGTTGGAATTCTCGATCCGATTTAATTTTCGAGCTTAATCACGTTAATCTTCATATTCGATTGAATTTTGTTGATTTTGATCCGTTCGATTTGTGATATGAATGTGCAATTGTGTATCCATGCTGTTGGATCTCTGTTTTCTGTTGTGAATTTTGTGCTTATTTGATAAGTTGATCTGTTGGAACCTTGGATAAGCTGTTTTGTTGCTAGAAGTGATTTTCTGCTGCTGTTAACCGATTAACACTGTGCCAGAATGCCATATTTGCTGTTTTTCTTGCACGTTCGCATACCGGTTCGATTTGAATCATCATAGATCAGTGTGATGCATTAGAATTGAATTGTTTTGGGTGTTTGTCACTGTTCGTGATTGATTAATCATGATGCTGTTGACATGTATGTTTATTCTTCCAATTGTTTGCATGCTCGGGTATGTGGTTCGAATCGATCATTTGTTTGCATGTTCGTTTGCTCTCATCTCTTGCTTTCTCCACATGTTTGCATCATTCTTGCATCGCTGTTGAGGTCGAGACGCGCTTGTGGCGGCTGCTGCCCCACACATTTTTTCCTCCCTCCCACCATTCTAAGTGTGCATTTTCATGTTTGCATTCTCTACTTGTGATTGATCCTTCCTTTTTTCTTCTTGTGCTTTTTTCCATAATCCCCATAGGATTCCTAGCCCCTCCGTTTAGGATGGGAGTAGGAGAGACATTAGGTGCTCAATCCAAGTATGCTAACATTAGGGTAGATGTTTCCCCTTTTTATCCAAACTTTAGGATCACTTTACATGACAACGTTAGGGCCGAGTTTCCCTTAGACCTTCCGTGCGTCTTCTCTTCTCATCTCAAAATCATGCTAACTCATCCAATAAAGGTGATAAACATTGCGCGCTACGAGCCTTAAGCTACATGGGGAATGATGAGTGAGGGGTCTCCTCTCGCTTATCTAGAGTGTTTAGTATACGTCCCGTTTGAGGGCGATATACGACGCATTCGCCTCCATGTCATAGTCTTTAGTGCAACGTGAATCACAAACCGAATTAATTCACTTCACTAAAAAACACAAAAAAATTTCAAACCTTTTTCCTTCGGGATTAATTGGAAACTTCTTTTTTCAGAAAATAGTGTTGTTAAGCTTCGAGTCTACCACAAACAGGCTTAGTCCCTAACTGCTGGAACGAATGTTTAACCCTACTCGGATAACACTTAATCACCCGTGGTTTCGTGGTTACCCGAACTATGTTTGCTCTGATATTTCATACCAGATGAAAGTACGTAGGCACAAGACGCGACGTCTTGGCGAGCAACCTTTCCCCTTCTCTCCCGTAGTTAGCCGAACTACGTTGACTCTGACTTTACCATTGCACGAGGGAATACGTAGGCACAAAGCGGTGATGCTTTGTCGAGTCCTTTATTTTTCTTTTTGTCTCGCAAGCCTGTAGTGTAGATAGTTTAAATACACCCTTAGATAGACAACAAGCGTGGATCCCGTCGAGTATGACAGACGTGAGTGATGTTAATACCTTCCCCTTGCATAACCGACTCCCGAATCCAGGACTTGGTTGCAATGACCTTGTCTTTCCCTTTTTCGTCAGGTTTTTCTGATCGTTTCCTTTCCCTCTCTTTGGGATAAATAACGAAAGGTGGCGACTCTTCTATTTTCCGTCGGGTGTTTTTCGCAGTTGCGACAACTGGTTAGTAGTTAGTTACAATGCAATGCAAGATGAGATGACGTGCGAAATGAACCTAATAATCTCAGGGCAAAATTTAGGGTATTACAATTGCCACTATTTAAATAGCTTCACCGCATGACTTGAGCAACATAGACTCGAGAAATCACAGTGAAATGGATTTAAATACAGATAACCGAAAATTTTTCCCTTAGACGCAGTGCTATGCAATGCTATGGACAAAATGAAACGAACTATAATTCTAACAATGTTATGAATCTAATATGATGTTTATGCTGGAATGATAAATGCAAGAATGCAGACGAAACGACGACACTGGGGAATTCTAAAGTGATGGCCAACTGGTGCGAGCACAACCTATTGTCATTTTAGAAAGAAACTGTAAGAATGGGATCCTCAATGGAGAGGGCACCGGCGAGATGGCCTCCACTAGGGAATATCCAAGAGTAACTATGCAAAGGATTCAGGCATGACCGGATGGCCCTCTAGGATGACAAGGTAACCCAGGATCCACACGGAGGTAGGATCAGGTAAACGACAAGTGCTGGAGTTTTTGGAACATTCCTTTAAACGAAGAGATCGAGCGGGATCTTCAGGAATCGTCAGAAAATATACAAGGAGAAACAAACATCAGAAACATCCGCAAGAACATCAAATGAACTCTGAAACACAGAAACCAATTTTAGGAACATCCGGAAGAACATCGAATGAACTCTGAAACACACCAGAGATACTCGAAAAAACATCGAATAAACTTTAGGACGAAGAAACAAAATGAGAACATCTATAAGAGCACGTGATGAAGACAATTCTCGGAAGGTACATCCGAAACATTTAGGAAAATATTAAATGTACAGGAAGAGTTTTGAAGACGTATCTGGAAGAACATTAGATAAACAACAAAGGAGTTCTAGAAGAACGTCAGAACCAAAACTCAGTCTGGAAAAACATCAGAACGAGAAACAAGTTCGGAAAACATCGGGTAAATTCTGGGAAAACAACAGGATCAACAGGAATATCTGGAAAACCATCAGATAAGTTCTGGAAGAGCATCAAAACAAAGACTCAGTTTGGAAAAACATCAGAGAGAGAAACAAATCCGGAAAAACATCAGATAAGATTATGGAAAACCATCAGAATTGAAGGAAAATATCTGGAAAACAATCAGATAAGTTCTGGAAGAACATCAGAACTAAGACTCACTTTGGAAAAACAGATCCGAAAAAACATCGGATAAGATTCAAGAAAACCATCAGAATTGAAGGAAAATATCTGGAAAACCATCAGAAAAGTTCTGGAAGAACATCAAAACTAAGACTCACTTTGGAAAAACATCAGAGAGAGAAACAGATCCGGAAAAACATCGGATAAGATTCTAGAAAACCATCAGAATTGAAAGAAAATATCTGGAAAACCATCAGATAAGTTCTGGAAGAACATCAGAACTAAGACTCACTATGGAAAAACATCAGAGAGAGAAAAAGATCTGGAAAAACATCGGATAAAATTCTGGAAAACTATCAGAATCGAAAGGAATATCTGGAAAACCGTCTGATAAGTTCTAGAAGAACATTAGAACAAAGACTCAATCTGGAAAACCATCAGAAAGAGGAATAAATCCGGAAAAAAATCAGATAGATTCTGGAAAACCGTCAGAATCGAAGGAAATATCTGGAAAACCATCAGATAAGTTCTGGAAGACCATCAGAATAGAGACTTACTCTGGAAGAACATCAGAGAGAGAAACAAATGTGACATCCAAGAATGGTATTGGATAAAAGGATACCAGACATCCAATAATGGATTTGAATGAAAGGTATAAACACAATATCTGAGAATAGTATGGGATGTAAGATAAGGACAGACATATCCGGAAAAACAATCGGATAAGAAAAACGTCATATTTGGAAGAACGTAAGATAAACACGACAACTCTGTTGGTAGGTTCCAAGTGAGTTGGACTTTGACCACAAGGTAAGAGTTTGTTAACAACACGACCACGGGAGAAATGCAAATGAGGGTGAAATACTCATGTTATGCATATGTATATGAATTATGCAGATAATATATGACCAAATGCAAATGTAGATGTCGACGACAAGGCTCGACTCTTTTGGTGAGATGACAAGACTGGAAGACTAATTCCTCAACACGAAGATCACTGCAATTCTGCTTAGGGACCCAAGATGCTACTGCTAAGCACATCTCTGCCACACTGGTAAACTGTGTCAAGTTGATGGTCTTTGTAGGAAGGATGAAGATCCGCCTGGGGATCCTTCACGTAAACTGCCCCAGATTAAACTGTCTGTTGTAGATGAATTGATAATTGCTTTAGCTTGTCTTATTCTGTAAATGACTGCTTTATTGTACCCTCGGAGGCTTGCCCCAGTCTGAGTCTTGAAAAATCTTTTGGATAAACTGATTTTGAGAAGGACTTGCCCCTGATAGGATCACCGACCAAGTTTCTCATTGTTTGAAAATTCCTTAGAGGAAAGCCAGTTTGCAAACAAAAATATTCATACAAACATGGTAATGCAAAGTTCATGCAACTTTTGAAACCAAAATCATTTTTAAAAGATGAAAATAAATGAGTCGTTGGTCAGAAAACGGTGGTTCAAGACGCTCAAAGTTTAAAACAAAGGTGTACTGCCAAAATAATTGATTCGCAAAGATCTTTTGGAGTCAGCTTACGCAACCTTGTGTCGCTACTGCGAAAAACAACCGGCAAAAAAAATAGAAGAGTCGCCACTTTCGTTATTTATCCCCAAAAAAGGGAAAGGAAACAATCGTAAAGACCTAAAGAAAGAGGGAAAGACAAGGTCATCGCAACCATGTCTAGATTCGGGAGTCGGTTACGCAAGGGGAAGGTACGAGCACCCCTCACGTCCATCGTACTCGACGGGATCCACGCTTAGGTTGTCTAGTCTATGGGTGAAAAACAATCTATCTACGACTGCTAAAGCTAAACGGAAAGAACTGACTCGATAGAGCATCGCCGCTCTATGCCTACGTATTCCCTCGTGCAATGGGAAAGTCAGAGTCAACGTAGTTCAGGAAACTACGGGGGGAATTGCTCGCCAAGACGTCGCGTCTTGTGACTACGTATTCTCATCTGACATGAGAAATCAGAGCAAAATGTAGTTTAGGCTAACTACGGGAAAGCAAAGGGTGTTCTCGATCACACGGGGTGAGAGAAGAGATTGACGATACTAGCGTACGCATTCTAGCAGTTAGGTGTATTGCTGCTCGACCATTGGAGACTTAGGCATTACCTGTTTGCGGTAGAACGGACGTAGCACGTCTTTGGTTTAAAGGTACGGGAACCTACGGGAACTAGAACTACGGTCTGGTCTCAATTGCGCTAGGGAAAGAGAAAGGGAAAGATTATTCGTCAGCGGGAAAGTCTCGATCGCACAGCAGCGAGAGAACAAAGAAGTTAGTTATTAGTGTGCTCGCTAGGATGTTGCATCCTATGCCTACATATTCTCGTTTGGAACAAGAAATCAGAGCAGCTGTAGTTCAGCTAACTACAGAAAACGGTATCGATTGCACGGGGGTAAGAGAAAAGAACTCAATCGCCAGGACGCGAGAGAAAAGGGGAAGTCTCAATCACCAGGATGCGAGAGAAAAGGTTTGGAATGGGATTTACACGCGAAGTCCTAGACGTAGGAGCGAATGTGTTGCATATTGTCCTAAGGACATATACTAAACACTATAGGCAATTGAGAGGTAGCCCCCCAATCACCATTTCCCACGTATCTAACGCTACAGCTCACAACACTCGACGGTTACAAAAAAAGGAGATGAAAGAAGTGAAATAAAAACAATGTTACAGAACGGAGTGGTTCCGTTGACCCTTGACTTTTGCATGCAAATTCCATTTCCAAACTCTACTCTTTTATCCTTGATGATGATATTTCGAACCAGAACCAATGTGATGCTGAACCATCATAATTCGACTTATAAAAGAAGTCAAACCCCAAGAGGTAGCGTATTGATATCCGTGTCAAAGACAAGATAGAGAAATGATATTGAGAATCATTCTCCGATTAAATCATGTCACACGGACAGCACAACAGAAAAGCAAAATAAAATCAGAAGAAGAAGAAAAGATGAGGAGAGAAAAAGTTGTCTCGGATCCTACATCATCCATCAACAAGTTTATTTATAATGGTTTACGGAAGTCTCGTCATCGACCTACAAAACAAACATGGTGAGAAAAATCGAATAATAAAATGGAAATAAGAAATTAACTTCAAAAGTGAAATAACATTCTAATAGAAAATAAAATTTAAAAGAAATTATTAAAAGAAATTAAAAAGAAAATAGAATATAAAATTCAATATATTTAGCATATACAATATTTATAACATATACAAAAATATTCTAAGTAAAAAAAATAATACCATAAATTCTAAAAGAAAATCTATACAAAACAATAATAAAACAGGGGGGTACAGTCTAGCAGACAGGGTTCAGCAAGACAAACAACACAGTGGGCCTTAAGCCCAAATCCTCAACAACAAACAGAAAAATCAACAGAGGGGGGTGCGTAGGGTGGAAACACGGGGCAGTAAGGAACCAATTGGGCTCGGCCCAACTCCAAAACAAACAGCCACACGGGGAGGGTACAAGGAGTAATATGGGGGGTATGATCCAGAAAAGTGAAAATTGGGCCCGAGGCCCACTAACCCATTCACGAACTTCAGCTCCCTTCATGTTGCTCAACCCTAATTGCCTCCTCCTTCCCTAATGCCAACTGTTTTCAGAAACAAAACCTGCGCCACCGGCCACCGTCGTCGTCCCTTCCGTCTCTTTCCTTTCGCTCACCTTCTCATTCCATCACTCACCTCTTAACAAAACAAAACCAGCCAGCAAAACAAAAATGTTCAAGAATCCAAACCAAATCCTCCCATTTCTTGATGATTGATGATGAAAACAAACTTGCGGATCCGGATAGCGACGAATCATAGCTTACATGCTGAAGATCCGTGAAGCTTCAATGGAGGCGGATCTTGTTGAGGTTGACGGTTTCCGATCTAAGACTGGATGACGATGACGGTTTCCGATCTACGAAAACTTCATGAGTTGAAGATGATGACTCACAAAAATGGAGGATCAGAGGTTGCATGTGAGATTGGAGATGTTTGATTGTTGGAGTTGATGGACGGTGAAAGTTCGTGATGTTGAAGATCCGAAGTTGTATGTGAGTTTGGAGATTGAAACTCGTGAGGTTTTGTTGATGGAGAAATTGCATGTTGAAGATCTAACAGATCTTCATAACGACGATGAAGCTTCGAAGATCTGAAGGTTTGTTGAAGACTTATGGATGTAGTTTGTGGATCGTGTGAAGTTTGATGATTATGGGTTGTGCGATGAGGATTTGGAGTTTTGTTGTGTTCGTGGGAGATCTGGAGAAATCTGGAGAAGGTGTTGAACGGATGAATTTGGATGATGAGATCTGGAAATCTTGATGAATGTGGATGAAGGCGTTTGAAGATTTCTGGAAAGAATTTGATGAACACCGTTGAAGTTGGTATGAGTTCCGAAAAAAGGTGTATGAAGGTTTGCACATGAATGATGATTCCTGGGAAATTTCTGGAAAAGTTTGAAGAACATATGAATGTTATTGTGTTTTTTGGGAAAATCTGGGGGATTGTATGAATATTGGATGAACGTGTATGAATGTTGTTGAAGAATATGATGAAATTTGGAAAATGGTTTGATGAACGTATGAACTGGATGAAGATTCTGGGAAAAATGTGACGGAGATTGATGGAGGTTGAAAGAACATTGATGAATTTGCTGGAAAAACTGGAGAAAAGGATGAACATGGATGAATGTATGAAGATTCCGGTGACTACATGAATTTTCCGGCGTGGATTTTCCGGTGGGGTTTGGCCGTTTGATTTTGCCGGTGAAGTTTTCCGGCGTTTTTCCTTGGGACGCGTGCCAAGCATTTAATGAGTACTCTGCAGGCTATTTATAGCCTGACAAGTGTCGGACTGCAGACTGAAAAAGAATGATTAGTTGACAGACAAATAATTAATTAACTAAAACTACATTAAAATCATAATTAATTAAAGCTGACAGTTAACTAAAAGCTAACTAAAGATTAATTAAAATTGACTTAAAGATGACTTAATTAATTAAACTAATAATGCTGATAGTTAAATTAAAATGACTAAAAAAAATCTAACTAGAGATTAAAGAATTAACAAAGCTGAACAAAATTAAAGCTGAAAATGATTAATTAATTAATATCCTAGAATTAAAACAAGCTAACTACAATTAAAGGGAATAAACCGTAAAACCAAATTAACTGAAATGTACTAATTAAAATATTAACAAATAATATTTAATAAACTCTAGATTAATAAATTCTAATAAAAGGAACTAGAATAAATAAACCTAAAATATTCTAAAAACAAATAAATTCTAGGAAATATTATTTAAAATCTATATTAAAATTAAATCTAAAAAAAGAATAAATCTACAAATCTATTTTAAAAACTAATAATATTTTACAAACCTCTAAAAAAAAGAAATAAACCTATTTAAAATCTAAAAGCTATGACAAAATAAGAAATTAAATCTAGAAAAATTAAAACCGACGAACATAAAATGCAAGAATGCCAAAAAAATAAACGGTAACAAGACCGGATACCAAAATACCACTGAAACCAACAGCGTAGACTGAATCACCGGGCAGAGCCGCGAATTCCACAATAAATCTCCGTATCCGAAATGGTTTAAATTGTCTGAGACACGATAAAAAGGGCTGTAATCCCGATTAAATCAATCCGGCTGCAAAAATGCACAGTATGTGGTATGCAAATGCAAATGCAAATGAAACGAAACATAAGCCAAAAATAAGAAACGATTGGTCAAATTTTGGGGTACAACAGCTGCCCATATTCAAACGGCTTGGACCTGAAGGGTTGAAAAGCGAACAACTTTCAAACATTCAAAGGTAGAAGACGGTTAAATACCAAAGAACCCGGAAATTTGCCAACCGAAAAAACAGAACTGTAAACTCTGATATATTAGAACAAAGATCTCCGGAAGATAGCTGAACTGATCACAAAAATACTCCGCTGGGGAAGAGAGGCTTAACCAAACAACTCTAGCAGGGAGAAGACGAGAGAAACTTAACCAAGTGACTCCGTTGGGTAACACATAATAAGATGAACACATTCATCAAAAGCTGCGCCATGGTCTGGATACCATTTTTGCTAAAGGTAACATTCACGTTGTCAGAGTCTAGATACTCGAGGGAAATCGGAGGCTGGATGCTCAAGGTGATCGGAGCCTGGATGCTCAAAGCAGATATACTTGAGTCTGGATACTCGGTTAATAAACCTGAGTCTGGATACTCAATAATCACAGCCTGGATGCTCAATGCAATTCGGAGCCTGGATGCACTATGCAATATACCAGAGTCTGGATACTCGGTAATAAGTTTGAGTCTGGATACTGAATAACTGGAGCCTGGATGCTCAATGCAATCTGAGCCTGGATGCTCAATGCAAAAGAAATATACTCATCAGGATCTGGATATCCTACAAGTTCAAACCGAACGACGTTGCTGGGAAACAATATGAGTTGTGGTTTGGATACCACATAGGCTGAAAAAAACATTAGGTGCCAAGGTCTGGATACCATATGACGAGAGGAAATAATAACAATTGTTGTGAACTAGATATCACGGAGCATCAAATAAACTAATATGGTCTGGATACCATACTTGCCTTTACCGGAGTCTGGATACTCAACGGAGAAAGTACAAACAGGATTCATCAGGGTCTGGATACGCAACTGACTTTACCGGAGTCTGGATACTCAACGGAGAAAGCACAAACAGAAATCATCAGGGTCTGGATACCCAACTGACTTTACCGGAGTCTGGATACTCAACGGACGAAACAGATCGGTAACTGCCATGGTCTGGATACCACACAGGTAAAGATGACTAACTGCCGGAGAAAACAAAAAGTCGGGTCTGGATACCGCGCAGGCTAACAGGAACATATCAATTTGCCATGGTCTGGATACCATATAGGGCTAGAAACAAAATCATCAACCGAAGTTCGACGACGCTGCTGGGAAGAAACGTAAGTCGGGGTCTGGATACCATACGGGCACAAATGTTAAACAATCATCTGCTGAAAATACATCTGAGAACAGAGCGGTAACCACCTGGCTTATGTTTCAAATACATATGTTTGAATGGCGTAATGCTCCATACAAGATGGAAATGCTACGCGTTTAGGTAGATGCTATGCACGATGTAAAATGCAAGGGAACCGATCTAGCAAAATAAATGCTGGAGAGAAGAAAGCCAACTCCACCGGGGATCCAATCAAAACCCTGTTGAGGAAAATGCCCTGGATGGCACACTAGAATACGACTCTTCTGGGAAACAAACGTCTCAGCTGGAGGAAACATGCCCGCTCTACTAGGGAATTAACAACTCTGCAGGGGATAACAATCAACCACTGAAATTGAATCCCGCTTCACCGAGGAAAACAACCCTGAATGACCTCCTAGGACACCAAAGTCCCTCTATGGTAAAACATACACATCTGAAAGTAACAGCTTCACTGGGGAAGAATCAAAATCCAACCTGCCGGGTGTCGCGGTGAAATTTGGATACCAAACTATTAATTAGTTTGAATCTAATTCATTTGCAACCGAACTTTGATTTGTCCAAAGGAAGGGATAAAGATCGAAATTCCCACAGTGCAATGCAAATGCAAGGTTTAGAGAGTTTTAGGTTCAGGGGTTGGTTAAACTTAGGGAAGGTGCTAGCATCCTAAGTTTCTGTAGTACTCTACAGGAACCTCTTGTTTTATGTTTGTTTTATTGCTAAGGTTTATCTGCTTAAGGATAAAAGACCTAGGGGTTTATTTCTAAGTATACTCGATAAGATATCGCATCTTATGCCTACATATCCTTACGGGAGTGGAATCAAAGTATCTGTAGTTCTCCTAAAGGGTTTGAGGAGTTCTTTGACTGTAGTCAAAGTTCCTACGGGTTTAGGGTAGTTGATTGATTGAGTTTAGGAGAAAAGATGAGTTGTCATTTTAAGGGAGATTACTTTGATTTAAACCACCACAACGTTGTAGGAAAATAGTCTTTGCATCGTCTTAAGAGAAGGGCTCAAGCACTCGGAATTTAATCGACAAGTACGCCTCTATCTCTCTTAAGGCAAAGTCCCTACGATTTGATTGATTGAATTGTTATGGGGGTAGGAGTTTTATCCCACTTAAGATGATTAACATCTTATTCTCTAATGTTTGCATGTTTGGATTGAGTTGTATTTGTTTGTATCTAAGTTGTAAAGATAGAGGTCCTTCCTATGGGGTAGGATCTATCTTAAGGGATCGACTTGAATGAGATCAAGGATCGTAGGGGAGTATGATGCAAATGTAGATCATACGCACGATTGTTTAGATCATGCGCAGATTCTTCCTTTGGACGGAATGCAGTAATGCGACAAAGGTAAATGCGATAATGTAAATTGCGAAAGATAAATTGCGGGTAAAGATAAAACATACACACGCATGAAAGCGCTAAGTGTGTGAATGTGAAGTGCGAGGACGGAGAGAGGCGTAAGCGTGCACAATTAGATTGATGTTTTACGATGTTGATTCAATTAAAGGGGTGTTTGATTAGAAAAAGGTTGAATTAATTTATAAGAAAATATTATTTTGGTGAGATTGGTTTTAAGGGAAATGTCTTTAAAAGAAGGGTTCAATTATTATTATTACCAAATGTTATTTAAATTATAAAAAATAGTTTTCTTGTTATAAAGGTTTATTAAAATTATAAAAGATTATTTTAATCGATAAAATAAATAGATCATGAAGTGAATTTTTTTAATAAAATAAAAAAATTGGCTTAATTATGAAATGAATTTTTATTATAAAAGTTATTATTATTATTAAAAAAAAAAGAGTTCTTAATTATAAAACTAGAGATTGATTTTAAATTGAAAAAAGGTTTTATTATTACATTTCTAAGTTATTTAGGAAAATGAGTTTGAATAAATATTATTTAAGGAATTAATAAAATAGAAAAAGTTGATTTAATTAATTATAAAATGTCACTAGTTTTTATTTATTTAAAAAAAAGTCTAATTAAAATTATTAGATTAACTAGTTAATAAAATAAAAAAACAATTATATAGAAAAAGGTTAATTATATTCTTAGACTTAATGTTAATTATTATCAGGTTAATTAGGGCTGATTAATTAGGTTAATGAGGTGATTAAAGGGGGGGCGCATGGTTGTGTCTGTGTTCAAGGAAGGAGGCTCACGGTGGAAACGCGGTGTGGATCGGGGATTTAGATCTGTTGGAGATTAGTGGGTGTGTGCGTGAGGTGCATGTTAATATGGTGGGGATACGCGTACAAGATTACAAAATGAAACTGAACCCTAATCCTCTATTCGGTCTCCCTCTCCGCCGCTCCGTCTTCGCGATCTCCCTCTCCTCGCTCAACCTCGACCCCCTTCTTCCTTTGTCTCTTCTTTCTACTCATTTCTTTCTTATTTTCTCCCTTTAATCTTCGCGATTCTCCTCTGATTCCTTTCTCCGGTTTCTTCTCTTCGTCAATGGTTCTCCAACACATGAAATTCAAAGCAAAGAACAACAACAATCAACGAAGTCAGGTTTAAATCGACATTCGTAAATAAAAAATGAGAGGAAAAGAACGAGTATACCGATTCGAAAAGGTATTTGGGTGGAGAACAGCACGGCGATGCATGGTTGTTGGCGGATGGAAGCGATTCGAAGCTGGTGGTTGCGATACGGCGATGATGACTTCGCCGGTGGTGGTGTTCTTTCTGAGATAAGTCTTTCATGATTCTCGTTTAGGTTTTTGATTAAGGATTTTGTATTGGGTTTTTTCTGTGAATTTTGGGGTTTTGCTCTGAGTTCTCCCCCTTTTGTGTGTTCTGATTTGGTTTCTTATATAGGGTTTCAGGAGGCAAAGCGAATTGAAGAAGAATGAAGAGGTTTCCAAATCCGGTGGAGCATGGTTGGACCACTTTGGAAGGTAATGTTAATGCTTATAATTCTGTTAAGATAATTCTGTTTTCGTCTGATATGCCAGATATTTGGCCTTAAGTTTTGTATTCTTTCCTTTTTGGCTACAATGTGTTGGAACAGTCTGTTGTTGCCTTTAATTTCCCGTTGAATATGTTTGCGGTTCTTCTTCTCTAACTTGTTCTCAATTCTTCTCATGTATCTATCCTGGAGCAACGCAGACTTGACAATTCACGCAAAATTTTGTATAAATGACTTTTACAATGTAAGTACTGAACTTGTGTAACCCTCCTTATATGGAACTGATGCGGGTTTGTTGGATGTTGCAGTGGATTTTAAGTTTAATGGAGGATGAATATTAGAGTTACGGTTATGGAGTTTGTTTGGTTAGTGTTATGGAAGAACTTTTAGAAACTGTTCATTAGAAGTTGTTGTAGTTCTGCCAGAAACAAGGTCCTCATGTCTTGCAAGAACTTTCTGAAGCTGTTCGTTTAGTTCAATTGCTCGAGAAACTGTCTTTTCATCTTCGAGAAGCCATCACAAGATGCATTACCATTTGCTTCTGAAATGAACATTGTTCTATAAGATTAAGAGTGAATTCATCACTTGATCCCTGAGGATATTGAGCATCAACAACATCAAGGACTTCTTTCAAAACTTCCAATGCATTACCAGCCTTTTGAATAATGCTAGATTCAGGAACTGTCTTGGACTCTGCTTGTGGTACAACCGCTTCATGTCTAGGTGAAGCCTGTTCCCTGATTGGTACACTACTAGCCCTACTAGGTTGTGTGTAACACCCCCAATCTAACCCGACGAATAATTAAGGAAAACAGAATCAGAGTGCAACAAATTTTGTAAACATGACGGTCGTAAGGGGCTGTCACGACCGTGACGGTCATGACGATCGTAAGGAAGTTGTGACGAACGTCACGTCAGCAAATTTTGGGCGTTACAATTTCAACTCACAAAAACATACATTTCACAACTCAATTAGACAGCATGCATTTAGTAATGATACATAGCACAAAAGCTTGGATGAACATACAACAATAACTTGATTAATATTTTGATTACAAGGCATCTTATTAATTTGCAGCGGAATATAAAACATTTCCAACATTTAGCATGATTAAAGCAAGACCATGAAACTTGCAACAAAACTCCATTAAAATTTAGCAAGTAATTATCTTGCATCAATTCAACATAAACAACGAGTTTCAACCATAAAAATCAGCACTACTAATTGATCGACATAGTGCATCCAACCAGCATTTGGTACTTAACAGCAGCCACCAATTTAATGAAGAGTACTTGATAAAATTCAGCAACAAGGAAATTAAATAAAAGTAATAACATCAATCGTTCATCCCCCCCAGAGTGCTACGTATCAGAGCGACCAACGACCTTAAACATAAAGTGACACTTTCTTCCGAGTTACCTGCAAATTACCACCAACGGAAGTAACATACAACGTAAAGGGTGAGATATCAACAATATAACATAAGGCATGATAAAAGTCATGTCAGAATATTATCACAACATTATAATTCCAGCATTTCGCATAAATATTAGTAATAATAAACTATAACAACTCTTTATTCATAACCACAACAATTATCATCATATCTCAGCAACTCATCAAAACAACTCAACAACGCGACTCAACAATGCGACTCAACTGTACATATGCATGTGGTACCATTTTGGGAGACAACATTCCACAATTATTCGGGAGACTCACTCCACAATTATCCGGGAGACTCACTCCATAATTATTCCAGAGACTCACTCCACAATTATCCGGGAAACTCACTCCACAATTATCCGAGAGACTCATTCCACAATCATTTTATTTCGTCATTAAAGACACAACCGTCGCCAATCCAGGCCAAATGATATGCTATGAGATGCAACTATTATGGACTATATCACAACAACAACAACTGTGGAACAACCGTGCAACAAGGCATCAAGCCTACAACCAATTATCCATAACAGAACATCACATTTCGCATATATTATGGACTCACCATTTCAACCTGTTCATATCAGAGAACTACCAACAGTATCGTTCCTACGAATAAGACTCTAACACATTTTCGCAGAGAACAATTAAAAACAACCTCGTCACTACAATTGAGAACTCAACAGCATTTTCATGTCAGAGAACAACTAACAACATCATTACTACAAATAAGAACTCAACACATTCTCATATACTTTCATATGGGTAATATAACTACAACTTCTAATTTAATTAAATAGGGACATAATAACAACACCTTCTTAATACATGGGAAAATAGCGCGTGTCGGCACCGTTTCCCAGTTTCCCCCAAAACTAATGGCATAACACTCATTCATACACAGACAGGCATTAACCCTTTGAAATGCACAGGTAAACATTAATCCTTAATATTTCTTCAACTTACGGGAACATTACTACGGTAACGTTACTACGGGAACGTTACTACGGGAACGTCACTACGGGAACATTAATCCTTAATACTTATCGATCTACAGGAACATTAATCCTTAATATTTATCGATCTACAAGAACATTAATCCTTAATATTTATCGACCTACAGGAACATTAATCCTTAATATTTATCGATCTACAAGAACATTAATCTTTAATATTTATCGATCTACAGGAACATTAATCCTTAATATTTATCAATCTACAGGAACATTAATCCCATGATTCCATACCCTTCATGAAATCCATCATACCCACAGTTATAGAATTGAACCCCACCCTTACCTTTGGATTGAGGACAACTCTAAACTTCCGGTTCCGGTTTGCTCTCCCGGTAACTCTTCTGCAACAACCTTCAATTCTCTCCGGCGGTTAATTCTTCTGTTCTTCCTTTCTCCACGGCCACGTCATTTTTCCTCCAATTTGGTTTTCTGAGCAATTTATCGTTCTTTTGCTCTTTCTCCCACAACTTCTCTAATAACTCCCTAATTCCCATTATTCCATCCACTAATAATAATAATAATAATAGTAATAATAATAATAATAATAATAATAATAATAATAATAATAATAATATATTACTACTAGTTATTAAATCATCATCATTATTAATTATATTATATTAATATCAAACTCAATGACTTATTAAATGGTTTCCTATACTTTAAGGACACCCACCAACGCTCTCAGACACACTCCCACATAAAGGCGCACCAACAATTCATAAATAATTTAATTTAAAACGAACGGGCATTACAACTCTCCCCTACTTAAAAGATATTCGTCCTCGAAATTACCTCAATCAAACAGCTCCCAACCAGACCACTTTCACCAAAGCAATCTCTTCACCTCGAAGTTGCTTCTCGTTCATCCACCTGAACTAGCAACGCCTCAACAGTCAAATCACCTTTCACTTGTACACCATCCATCCGAATCAATGTACTTCTTCAACTTAGGCACACGCCACATCATGTAAATTCCCACGAGTGACAGCGGTAAAATAGTCTAACCTGCTATTTTTCCCACGCTTCCGATGCGCCACTCTGGTACAGATTACAAAACACAGTGTGCTTCCGAGACCTCAAGCTCGACCAACACCAGTTACTATCGTAACTCTCAAAACACGTCTTTCTTGGATCCTTTGGATTTTTTTTCCAGTCGTCTCTTGTACAATCTCAGCTAGATTCAACATAGAATGATTAATCTCACTTGTTAGGAAAAGAGCCAATTAGTCATTCTATCCAAAATCACCCAAGTAAAATCATATCCCTCAAATTCTCCGGAAAACCCAACACAAAATCCATGGGAATACTATCCGATCTCCACTCTGGAATATCCAACGGTTGCATCGGACTCAATGGTCTCTGGCGTTTATTCTTCGACTTCCAACAAGTCTAATCAGCATATACAAACTCAACCACTTATCTCTTCAACTATGGCTCTCAAAATAATTTCCTCAAATCCGGTTACATCTTCATAGCACCAGGGTGGATACTTCATCTACCTCAATACTCTCATTCCACTTAATAATATCTAGAACGCAAACTCTATCACGACATCTCATGATACTATTTCCATTAATCTGAAAATCATCCCTTCGACTTTAGTTCCTCAGATTCAACCAATCTACCAACCCAAACCAGAATTCTGACCTTATCGAATCTCGTCAAGAATACCCTTAGTAAGGTCCAAGATACTAAGCTAAACTCCATAAGTCTCTTCACAAACCAAACTCATATCACAAAAATTGCTCAATCCGTCCTAACTCTTTTCACTACCATTATTGGCATATGCAAAGATTTCCAAATCACTGCATAGGCTACCACATTTTTGCTTTCCCGAATGGAAATTCAATCCAAACCATAATTCTTCCGGAGTCCCAATTATTTCCTCTGCCTCATATTCAACTCTTCCAAATCAAATAAATACCTTAAGCTCTTGAGGTCACCACATTTTAAGTCTCACACTAACTAATTGAAGCTTCCAACTCTGGTACAACCACAACAGCGACCAAGTCTAAATCACTTGTCAGGTGATTCCTCTTATGTACTTCAGGTTGCCTTAAAGCATAACCAAAACTCGTTGAAGTTTCACTTAACATATCTCCCAATCATATCAACAAATCATCACACAACACAACCAATGGTCCTGTCGGGTTCGGCAAAAATCAACACACGATACGTTTCCAATTTTATGCTATAATTGAACCAGGTACAGGCCTCAAAACAATTTTTCCTAGAAAGAGCATCTCGTTAGCTTTCCAACGCTTCGAACGGGGGTCAAAACTGACATACGGTCCAAGAGTTGTGAATTTTCGAAATTTTTCCAAAACAAAATTTTTCTGCATAAAGACTGCTACGGGTTTGAGCATTTTTTCCTGAAAATCCGACCGATTCAATTATTTTCTTCAAAACAAACACATACTCATTCATACCAAACATATATCAGTGATTTAGAACCATCAAACGTGAAATCTACGACTTCCGATTTCAATCCGAATCTTAAATCCTCAAATCTCCAAAAATGCAAAAACTTACAAAAATTCATCAAATTCGATAAAACAAGCATACTCGATCACGACCTAACATTACCTGACACAACTGTGTAATCTATTCCAACTTTCGTCCATAAAAACATCGATTTCATAAAAAGCTGCGATCTCGGAATTCGACGTACGACAACAATTTCACACTTAGAAGGTCATTCGACACATCTTCAACTCTTAGAATATTTAAAGGTCTAATTATACCAATATTTCGCTCCACATCTTACTTTGTTTAATGATCACCAAGAGTCACTATCCACCTTTTATATACTCAACTTTACACTTTGTTGCCTTAGCACACACAACAAACACAAGTCTCAATGCTACTTAATCAGTTTAATTCCTTGACCATCTAAACAGACATGAAATATGGAGCTCTCACTCTCAGACTAGTTGCCGTAATGAAGTCGGTCACAACTCCACTTCACGTTCTGGATGTATATCACTATCTTATCAGGATAACTTCTAGCCAACCACAATTAATCGGCAAATCGTCAACTTTTCACTTTCATTATAACTCAAAAATTCCCATCAAAGTTAAACACATCAACACTGTCCTGCGCCGCCTCGTCAAAACAATTCTTAAGCACTTAGCTTAACTAAAGACAATTCTCTGCTCACGTCATCCAAGCTTGCAAGACACGCATATCCCATCTAACATGACTCCGTCCATAAACTATAAGAGTGTTCAACCACACACCGAGCTACAACTCCACACTTGCAGCATCCTGGAGAAGCACAAGCTTCTCCCCCACTTGAATCATTCTCGCTCCTGCAGACAAAGGTTCCACCACAAAACATGTACCGACAGTGTTTTCACACACATGTCGCATACCAAGGAATACACAATATTAAACAACTCGGACGGACGGACCAAACTGCTCTGATACCACTAATCTAACACCCCAATCTAACCCGACTGATAATTAAGGAAAACAGAATCAGAGTGCAACAAATTTTGTAAACATGACGGTCGTAAGGGGCTGTCACGACTGTGACGGTCATGACGATCGTAAGGAAGTTGTGACGAACACCACATCAACAAATTTTGGGCGTTACAATTTCAACTCACAGAAACATACATTTCACAACTCAATTAGACAGCATGCATTTAGTAATAATACATAGCACAGAAGCTTGGATGAACATACAACAATAACTTGATTAACATTTTGATTACAAGGCATCTTATTAATTTGCAGCGGAATATAAAACATTTCTAACATTTAGCATGATTAAAGCAAGACCATGAAACTTGCAACAAAACTCCATTAAAATTCAGCAAGTAATTATCTTGCATCAATTCAACATAAACAACGAGTTTCAACCATAAAAATCAGCACTACTAATTGATCGGCATAGTGCATCTAACCAGCATTTGACACTTAACAGCAGCCACCAATTTAATGAAGAGTACTTGGTAAAATTCAGCAACAAGGAAATTAAATAAAAGTAATAACATCAAACGTTCATCCCCCCCAGAGTGCTACGTATCAGAGCGACCAACGACCTTAAACATAAAGCGACACTTTCTTCCGAGTTACCTGCAAATTACCACCAACGGAGGTAACATACAACGTAAAGGGTGAGATATCAACAATATAACATAAGGCATGATAAAAGTCATGTCAGAACATTATCACAACATTATAATTCCAGCAAATCGCATAAATATTAGTAATAATAAACTACAACAACTCTTTATTCATAACCACAACAATTATCATCATATCTCAGCAACTCATCAAAACAACTCAACAACGCAACTCAACAATGCGACTCAACAATGTGACTCAACTGTGCATATGCATGTGGTACCATTTTGGGAGACAACACTCCACAATTATTCAGGAGACTCACTCCACAATTATCCGGGAGACTCACTCCACAATTATCTTGGAGACTCACTCCATAATTATTCGGGAGACTCACTCCATAGTTATCCGGGAGACTCACTCCACAATCATTTTATTTCATCATTAAAGACACAACCGTCGCCAATCCAGGCCAAATGATATGCTATGAGATGCAACTATTATGGACTATATCACAACAACAACAACAACAACTGTGCAACAACCGTGCAACAAGGCATCAAGCCTACAACCAATTATCCATAACAGAACATCATATTTCGCATATATTATGGACTCACAATTTCAACCTGTTCATATCAGAGAACTACCAACAGTATCGTTCCTACGAATAAGACTCTAACACATTTTCGCAGAGAACAATTAAAAACAACCTCGTCTGTACAATTGAGAACTCAACATCATTTTCATGTCAGAGAACAACTAACAACATCATTACTACAAATAAGAACTCAACACATTTTCATATACTTTCATACGGGTAATATAACTACAACTTCTAATTTAATTAAATAGGGACATAATAGCAACACCTTCTTAATACATGGGAAAATAGCGCGTGTCGGCACCGTTTCCCAGTTTCCCCCAAAACTAATGGCATAACACTCATTCATACACAGACAGACATTAACCCTTAGAAATGCACAGGTAAACATTAACCCTTAATATTTCTTCAACTTACGGGAAAATTACTATGGTAACGTTACTAACGGAACGTTACTACGGGAACGTCACTACGGGAACATTAATCCTTAATATTTATCGATCTACAGGAACATTAATCCTTAATATTTATCGATCTACAGGAACATTAATCCTTAATATTTATCGACCTATAGGAACATTAATCCTTAATATTTATCGATCTACAGGAACATTAATCCTTAATATTTATCGATCTACAGGAACATTAATCCTTAATATTTATCAATCTACAAGAACATTAATCCCATGATTCCATACCCTACATGAAATCCATCATACCCACAGTTATAGAATTGAACCCCACCCTTACCTTTGGATTGAGGACAACTCTAAACTTTCGGTTCCGGTTTGCTCTTCCGGTTCCGGTTTGCTCTCCCGGTGACTCTTCTGCAACAACCTTCAATTCTCTCCGGCGGTTAATTCTTCTGTTCTTCCTTTCTCCACGGCCACGTCCTTTTTCCTCCAATTTGGTTTTCTGAGCAGTTTATCGTTCTTTTGCTCTTTCTCCCACAACTTCTCTAATAACTCCCTAATTCCCATTATTCTATCCACTAATAATAATAATAATAGTAATAATAATAATAATAATAATAATATATTACTACTAGTTATTAAATTATCATCATTATTAATTATATTATATTATTATCAAACTCAATGATTTATTAAATGGTTTCCTATACTTTAAGGACACCCACCAACGCTCTCAGACACACTCCCACATAAAGGCGCACCAACAATTCATAAATAATTTAATTTAAAATGAACGGGCGTTACATAGTGAACCAACATGATTTGATTCGACCACTCGAGCACTTTGCGGAAACTGCACTCTGGCATTCACCAAATCATAATATGCATGATAATACTGAGGAAACTTTCCAGAAGCACCACCAAGGGATAATTGTGTGGCATCTAGTAGGAGAAGTATCCTCTCTCTCACAGGCAAATCAGACTTTTTCTTCACGATTTTCACAAGAATAGGAATAATTCCGATATCAATTACCTGCTCATGAATATGCTTTCCAGTATTGTTCATCAACATTTCCAGCAACGTATAAAGTTGAGTGTTTGGGTGTTTGCTGCCCAGGTCGCATGATGCTGGAGGCGTTGAGTTGGATTCTATGATGGGGGCTGCAGATTGTAGATTCTGAGCATTTGATGCCATGCCACCAAATGCGCCTTGTGAAGAATACAACAACATACGCGTATAAGGTAATCGTGTCTGTTAAATTGTTTTCGAATCTGTAACTGTATATTCGTTCAATAATTTCTTTTGATTTTGTTGCAGGTCATCGAAGATGAGCAATTGCATAAGTAGCTTTGGTCGCATAAGTAGCTATGCAAGACTTCTGGAGAATGTACTAAGTTTCCTTTAGATTCTTCATTGCCTAGTCTGCTGTCCATGCTGTTGAGAAAGAGTTGGCCAGCCATAGAAACTGATGCAGCAGGAGAACTGTAGCCGGCACTTGATGCGTAACGACGAAGGAGTTTGTCACTATATTGTATCATTGGTATGTCTTAGCTTGTGTCAAATATCATAAATATATGTCGTTTCGATATGCCCACAGTTCACGCCGAAGTAATGTATTCTCTGTTTGGCACGTTTGGTCTGTGAGATTGCCGGTAATAAAGTCTGATATATGGAATTTTGTAGGAATCAGTACGGATGGCGCTGCAACTTGTCTAATTCTGTTATAACTTCCTTTCGAAGTTCTGCAGGGAATTATCCTACTGTGCTGATTTGTAGGCGGTGACCAAGATCTGTTGAAGAAACCGTTGGCAAAAGGCGCATGACATTACCATAGTCCGAAGTATGAAGGTCGTTTAGAAATTCTTTCAAGTGGAGAACACGAAGAAAGTTGCAAAGGGGACACCAAGTCATCATGTTAGAAGACTGAAATAGTGACCTTATAAGGAATCCGTTCCGAGTGGACTTGGTGTGGTTTATTCTCATTAGCCGCGTTTGTTGAGTTTTGCAGCTTCAACCAATGCCAGTAGAATAAGACATGTGAACTGTAGTTGGATTATAAAGCATAAGTTGCTTAGCCATAATAATTACCCCCAACTTATTGTAAACTTCGATATGAATTTCATAAACTACTTTGTAATAAATGAATGAAGTTTTTAGAGTAGACTCATGAATTATCTTGGTTAATGCTATTGTTAATTAATAGTCTCACCAATTTCACTTTCAATAAAGCCAAGAATCATACCTCTTGCAAGTTTTTCAAATCATTTCCTTTGTTTTCTTTGGGTTTAAATTGAACTTGTATCAATTTGCACCAATCATCTATATTTGTCAAATCAAATATTATATCTCAAAATAAATAAAAGCATACCCCAAAGATAAAGGCACGCAAAAAATGGACCCTTGAAGAAATGAAAAGTTGCGGGACCGTGGCATGAATAACTTAGAATAAATGTTGAAGCCTGGAATGTATTGGAAACGAATCACCACGTAGTTATGCCTTTGTTTGAATAATTCCCTTAAATGAATTTATAGCACACCATTTCCTTTATGGATCCAGGTGGGCCTAAGTCCTTGAAATCGTAAAGTGAATCTCGACTCTTCATTGACAAACCCAAACTACAGTCACATAGATTGGCCTTGGCTTATGACTATAATCAGGATGTTGATTTAGACCATGACATTCTCGTTTTGACCTTGTGAAGAACATGAGTATAGAAGCCTCGGACTGTAATTATACTAGGGCCGCTCTGAATAATAAAATTCTTGATAATTATGACCATATTCATAACTCGTGGTAGGACACACAACTCCTTGAGGAAATCCTTGGATATAACTTGAAATCATAATTGCGCTTTCACAACATACTTAAATATTATTAACTGAGAGAACCAGTGATTTATCTTTGAAACTTATGTTCCTGCACAAACTTGTTAATCACAATAACATAAATATGAAATAAGAAACGTGCAAAGGAGGTGGGATCTTATGGTAAAAAATTAGGGTGCGACAGATGCCCCTATTTAAGTTACTTCTATCCGGAGATATGGAGATTGAAATCTTCATCTCGACGAGATAGGAGGGACTTAAATACAAACATTGCACGAATTTTTGGCCCTAAGAAACCACCGAATGTGAATGATATGTGAAGATATGAAAATGCAAGACAAACGGTCCTGTGAGGAAAAGATGTCACAGGGGAGGAACTGGACACGACACGTGAAGAGCAGGCTCAACAAAGCGAGACTCCACGGGGAAAGATTGACAATTACAAAGTGTCTGTAAATATGTTGTGGAGAATTTGGTGAGAAAACCACTTGAAGAACCTACTGGATAGGTCGAACGTAATTAATTCGAGAGATCAGCTGTGGAAGTCTACTGTCAAGACTTGTAAATGTAATTGAGAATACTTTTGCCAAAGTATCTACTGTTAGAATTTGTATGGAATCTACTGCCGAGATTCTATGTTGAAATTTGTTGGAGAGATACTTTCGTCGAAGTCTTCTGGATATCTGCTGTCGAGGTTATCCAGGAAATGAAATAGACACACCTACTGCCGAGATCTTTTGGGAATCTACTGCCAAGATTAACCAGGAAATGAAATAGAAATACCTGCTGCCGAGGTCTTCTGGGAAATCTACTGCCGAGATTAACCAGGAAATGAAATAGACACACCTACTGCCGAGGTCTTTTGGGAATCTACTGCCGAGATTAACCAGGAAATGAAAGATGTTCAAATGATTGTTGAAAAGGACACGATAAACCTCCCCACGCCTCATGGTCTGGGTGCCATGAACGGGTCTCAGTTTCTTGAAAGTAACCTCCCCACACTTCATGGTCTGGATACCATGAACGGGTCTTAGTTTCTGAAATAAACCTCCCCACGCCTCATGGTCTGGATGCCATGAACGGGTCTCAGTTTTTGAAATAAACCTCCCCACGCCTCATGGTCTGGATGCCATGAACGGGTCTCAATTTCTGCCCGAAATGATGAAAACTCGTGAGAGCATCTTCACAGGGGGTTGTAAATTATGTAGATTGTAGAATCATTGTAGATTTTCGGCTGTAAGCCATAATGTACTAGGGGTTGCAAAACTTCACCGGGGATCTTCAAAAGAGATGTAGGCCGGTTGAATTGTAAAGTATGTCTTCTTAAATAAAGAGAGACTAATGCAATAAGCTTCCTCGACTTCTCTGGGGAGATGTCGCTTGATGGAAATAACCTTGTGTGATGAACTCGCTGGGGAACACATTCCTGAGGAGTAATCTTTGTTGTAGTTGTGAAAATATGTGAATTCTCAAATAAAGAGAAATATCTGTAAGGTTTTCCATTTACCAAGTCGATAATCATTGGGGATGGACAAACCGCCTTGAGGAGACTGTCATTTGTCGTTTTGAATAAGATCTGATTGAAATGAGTTGCTCAAATAAAGAGCTGCTTGTAGAATTGTTGAGAAAGTCTTGTGATATTGTTGGAGAAGTACCAGTCTTCAATGGCGATCCTCGGAAAGACCCTTCCTGGGGAGCCAAGTGCAAAAATAAATGCATACTTAATCCATATTCAAAAGTCTAGAGATATCCACAATGTGATTGTCAAGGATCAAAGTTCAATTCAAGAAATAACTGAAGAGAAACTGTCAAGCAAGACTCGACCATTGAGGTATGAGCTCAAATGGGATGTACTAAAATAACCGTCTTCCACGAGGATCGAACTCTATGGGGAATTAGAAATATTGCTCTTTTTCTTCCTAGGGCTGACAACTCTACTTGGAGGAGAAGACACACCCAGTCACTTGGGGATAACCGCAACCAAAGTGATAGAACAAACAAGCACAAATATGCAAAATGCACATGCTATGCTACCTATCTATATGCTATGCGTATGCTTATGCTGACAAAACAAACGACAAGAGGCAACCGGAGATGAAATAAACATCTCGGAACGAACATCCGACCAATCTTCAAAGATAGAAGCACCACTGGGGATAGGTGGAGAACTATATACGGGATCACACTCCTGCTTCAGGGTTACAAAGCTTCTTCTGGGGAATAGAGATTATTCCACTTAGGGATGGAACACCTTGGTCTTGCTTGAAGAATCTTGTTGAAGATGAGAATAAAGATCTACTAAGAGTGGATCTAATTGTAGAAGCATGCTTCATCTCAAGATTTCAAGGTTTTGATGACGACAACAACAAGACTCAAGCTCATTTCATCTGTGCAAAAAGTCAAAAGCTTTCAAAAGACCAAGATCAAAGTATTATGGAAGTGATCAACATTCAAGCTTCATGTACATTTGCTCGATCATCTTTCAAGACTTGGACACAAGCTATGGTATATCAAAATTCTCTAATTTAATTGATATACAAGTGTTCAAATATTTTATCATTTGATCATAATGCATAAACATGTTTTTAAAACAATTAGAATTGGTATAACATTGTTTTATTAAGAATTTTTCTGAAAAATAACAGTGTTAACCGATTAACCATATGGGTTAACCGGTTAACCATTTCAAAACTTAAATTTTCTGGCCTAACGTTCCAGTGTTAACCGATTAACACTGAACATTTTCTGAAAAATTGCTTTGTTTTGAATTCAAATATTGTGTAATTGTTATACCATTTCATCTTTTGAATTATACTTTAATATACCCTTTTGAAATGGTGTTTTGGCTCATATAAATTCTGATAATTTCAAATCAAAAAACACCTCTAACAATTTTCAAAAACAATCATTGAATCATATTCACTACTTTTCAAATAATTTCAAATACATTCAAAAAGTGTTCATACTTGCATAACCTTTCACATCCATTTGTTTGAACACTTGTATTGAGATTAAGTTGTGAATTCTTATTAAAGGAGAAGATCAATCTCTGTATTGATATTACTATTGTACTTTCAAATTATAAAAAGAATTACAGAATAGTTTGTTGTGACTTGTGATCCAGGATTATTGGACACAAGGGTTAGTGTTTTGCAAGAGGATTGTTCTTGCACACTAGTTTGTTTTGTTGTTAGATTGTAGGCCTCACCGGTTGATGGTGTGATAGGTTGTACTTTCTAAAACAATAGTGAAAACTCTCTTTCATGTGGAAAGGGGAGTGGAGTACCTTAGGATTGTGAATGGAACCACTATAAATCTTGGTGTCCACTTTCTTTATGCTTTCTACTGCATCCATCACCAAGAACATAACCAAAGAAAAATTAAAGAACACCAAAAATCTGAAAAAGTTTTAAAAGGCCTAATTCACCCCCCTCTTAGGCATACTCTGAACTTACAATTGGCATCAGAGCAGGTTAAGGTAACCTGTTCCTAACGATTCAGTATGGCTTCCGCAAGTACCAACCCGATTTTCAAAGATGGTGTAAGTAGTAACAAGCCACCACTCTTTTCTGGAGAATATTTCGATTTTTGGAAAATCTGTATGAAAGCACATCTTGAGGCTCAAGGAGACGGTATATGGGAAACCGTAGAGACTGGTCCACATGTTCCTACAAGTGTGGTAAATGGTGTTGGAACTCCAAAGATAAAATCCTCATATGATGAAGATGACAAGAAGAGAATTTTGAATGAGAAGAAAGCAATCAACATACTTCAAAGCGCTCTCAGTATGGACGAATTCTTCCGTATATCACAGTGTAAATCAGCAAAGGATATTTGGGACACCTTGGTAGAAACGCATGAAGGGACAGCCGAAGTAAAAAGATCAAGACTTAATACTGTAAGTCAAGAGTATGAAATGTTCCGTATGCAGCCTGGTGAATCCATTGTTGCCTTACAAAAAAGATTCGTTCATCTAACAAATCATTTGATTACTCTCGGGAAAATCTTCACCAATGATGATCACAACTTGAAAGTCCTAAGATCCTTAACAAGAGAATGGCAACCGAAGGTGACCGCTATTTCAGAAAAGAAGAGTCTTTCAACGATGACTTTCGCTTCCTTATTTGGCAAACTTCAAGAGCATGAACTGGAACTTGGAAGGCTTGAGAAGCATGAAAGTCAAGACAAGAAGTCCAAAGGAATTGCCTTGAAGATTGACACAAAGGATGACAAAAATGACGAATCTTCCGAAGACGAAAATTTCATGCTTCTAGTAAAGAAGCTTGGTAAGTTTTTTAATAATAATAAAAATTCCTCTTTTTCTAAAAAAATAGACATTTCAGGAAAAAGGAAGTATCCACATCAAATCAAGAAGTTACATGTTACGAATGTGGGAAACAAGGTCACATAAAGCCGGATTGCCCGAAACTCGCAAATAAAGGAAAATTCAAAGGCAAAAAGGATTTCAAGAACAAAAAGGCTTATGTTGCATGGGACGATAACGAGATAAGTTCATCATCGGAATCGGATAGCGATGAATATGCAAATATGGCTTTAATGGCTTCACACCATTCCGATGAAGAAAATGAGGTTAGTAGCAATTTTTCTGTTTATGATAATGATGCACAAGAAGTTATAGATGAACTTCTAAAAGAATTCAAGACTTTGTATAAAAGCATCTCAGCACAAAAGAAAAGAATTTCATCTTTAGAAGAACAAAATTCTGTTTTTATGAAAAATATTGAAAATGAAAAACAGAAATTAATAAATGAAAAACAAAGTCTTGTATGTAAGAATTGTGAATCCTTATCTTTTCAAATTTTTCAACTTAAAAGAGTTTTAGAAAGATACGAAAAAGGTCAAATTGGCTTGGAAGAAATTCTTAAACATCAAAGATATCCTAATGATAAAATTGGATTAGGATATTCTAAATTTTCAAAACCAAGTACCAATGAGACCATTTTTGTAAGAGCAAGTGAACAAGTTGCTAAAGAAAAGGGAAGCACTTCTAAAATTCAGCATCAAAATCATAACAAGATAAAAGTTGCGAAGAAAAAGAATTATGTTTCTAGATATAGAAGTCACTTTCAACCTACATGTTCTTATTGTGGAATTAAAGGCCATACACCTAATGCTTGCTATGTGCGCAATATTGGTGTTGCTAAAGGGAATTATGTGTGGGTTGAAAAAGGTACTAACTATCAAGGACCCAAAGCAATTTGGGTACCTAACACTACTTAATTTTGTGTTGTAGGTATGCTTCAAGACAACGTCTAATCAATGGTATCTTGATAGCGGTTGCTCGAAGCATATGACGGGAGACATAAACAAATTTTCAAGTCTATCATTAAAGGCCAAAGGATACGTCACTTACGGTGATGATAATAAAGGAAAAATTCTTGGAGTTGGAACCGTTGGTGCACCTCCATGTACAATCATCGAAGATGTTCTTTATGTGGAAGGCCTTAAACACAACCTACTTAGCATAAGTCAATTGTGTGACAAAGGGTTCCGAATCAACTTTACAAAGGAGGAATGCTTGATAGAACACGAAGTCACTCATGACATTTTGCTAAAAGGTAAAAGATATAATAACATTTTTATGATTTCTTTTGATGACTCTTCCTTGAAGGTAAAGTGTCTTATGGCAAACAACAACGAGGCATGGCTTTGGCATAAAAGATTTGCTCACATCCACATGGACCATCTAAACAAATTGATAAAGCATGATCTAGTTGTTGGACTCCCAAAGATAAAATTCATCAAGGATAAATTATGCGATGCATGTCAAAAAGGGAAACAGACCAAGACAACTTTCAAATCCAAGCAAGTGGTTTCTACATCAAGGCCACTTCAATTGTTGCATATGGATCTTTTTGGTCCATCAAGAACAAAAAGCTTCGGAGGTAATTTTTATGTTTTAGTTATTGTTGATGATTTCTCTCGATACACATGGACATTGTTTTTAGTGCAGAAAAATGATGCTTTCAAAGCATTCAAGAAGTATGCGAAGCAAATTCAGAATGAGAAATCACTCACCATAGCCTCTATAAGAAGCGATCACGGTGGAGAATTCCAAAATTCAGACTTTGAAGATTTTTGCGAAGAGCATGGAATTTCTCATAATTTTTCAGCGCCAAGAACACCTCAACAAAACAGTGTCGTAGAACGGAAGAATAGATCACTGGTGGAGCTTGCAAGGACAATGCTTAGCGATGCAAATCTTCCTAAATATTTTTGGGCAGATGCAGTTAGTACATCATGCTTCGTAAGCAACCGTGTCAATATTCGACCACTTCTCAAAAAGACTCCGTATGAGTTGTTCAAGGGTAGAAAACCAAATATAGCATTCTTCCACATATTCGGATGCAAATGCTTTGTTCTCAACAACAATAAGGATAATCTCGGTAAGTTTGATGAGAAATCCGACGAAGGTATATTTCTTGGTTATTCTCTTTATAGTAGATCATTTAGAATTTTTAATAAGAGAACTCTTACTATTGAAGAATCCATTCATGTTTCTTTTGATGAGACTAACCCCTCGAAAGAGGATAATATTACTGTTGATGATGATGATGATGACATAGTAGCTACTCAACAAGAGGAGATTTCAAAGAATCAAGAAATACCCCAAAAAAGATATCACGCAAATCATTGAAGAACATCAAGATCTTCCGAAAGAATGGAGAACACATAGAGATCACCCAATAGACAAAGTTATTGGTGATATTAGCCAAGGCGTTGTAACTCAACTTAATCTAAAGGATGCTTGTCTCAACATGGCTTTTGTGTCTCAAATTGAACCATCCAAGATTGATGAAGCTTTAGGCGACGACCAATGGATTGTAGCAATGCAAGAAGAACTCAACTAATTCGAAAGGAATCAAGTTTGGAGTCTTGTACCAAGACCAGATCATAAGCACATCATAGGAACAAGATGGGTGTTCAAGAACAAACTTGACGAGAATGGGATCATAGTTTGTAACAAAGCAAGATTGGTCGCTCAAGGCTACAACCAGGAGGAAGGAATTGATTTTGATGAAACGTTCACTCCGGTAGCAAGGTTAGAAGCTATTAGATTATTACTCGCTTACGCTTGTTCTATGAATTTTCAGTTGTTCCAGATGGATGTCAAAAGCGCTTTCCTGAATGGCTACATCAATGAAGAAGTCTACGTCAAATAACCTCCGGGTTTTGAAGACTTCAAGAATCCCTCGCATGTTTACAAACTGAAAAAGGCACTCTACGGACTAAAACAAACACCAAGAGCATGGCATGACCGCCTTAGAAATTTCTTATGTGAGAAGGGATTTACAAAAGGAAAGGTTGACAAGACATTGTTCATAAAGAAGATCAAAGGAAACACCTTATTGGTTCAAGTCTATGTCGACGACATCATCTTCGGATCAACAAACAAAGAGCTTTGCGAAGAATTTTCACTTATGATGCAAGGAGAATTCGAGATGTCCATGATGGGAAATTGAATTATTTTCTTGGACTACAAATCAAGCAAACAAAGGATGGCATCTTCCTCAACCAATCCAAGTATTGCAAGGAATTGTTGAAGAAATTCGATATGGATAGTTGCAAGGTGATGTCCACTCCTATGGGATCCGAAACGTACGTTGATCAAGATAAATCCGGTACTCCAATTGATATAACAAAATATCGAGGTATGATCGGTTCATTACTATATTTGACGAAAAACCGTCCTGACATTATGTTTAGCGTTTGTTTGTGTGCACGCTTTCAAGCAAGTCCGAAGGAATCGCATCTCACAGCCGTAAAGAGAATCATAAAGTATCTCAAAGGGACAATGAATGTCGAATTATGGTATCCTAAAGGTAGTACTTATTCTTTAGTTGGTTACTCTGACGCTGACTATGCAGGATGTAAGACCGATAGAAAAAGCACAAGTGGTACGTGTCACATTCTCGGGAATGCACTAGTGTCATGGGCCTGCAAGAAGCAAGCATGTGTGGCTCTCAGTACAGTCGAAGCGGAATATATTGTAGCAGGAAGTTGTTGTGCTCAAATTTTGTGGCTCAAGCAACAACTCCTCGATTACGGTGTAGATCTCGGTTGCATTCCTCTTCGATGTGATAACACAAGTGCCATCAACATCACGAAGAATCCGGTCATGCATTCAAGGACAAAGCATATATATATCCGACATCACTTCCTTCGAGATCACGTTTTGAATGGAGATGTAGATGTTACTTTCATCGACACGCACAATCAACTCGCCGACATCTTTACCAAACCATTGGCAAAAGAACCATTCTACAAAATTCGGCGAGAACTTGGGATTCTTGATGAAGGTGACGTCTGACCTTTTGCTATTTTATGTATGCATGATATTATGTATGATTTCAATATGTTTTCAATTATGTTTGCATTCTGTTTTTCACAATTTTTCCAAAATTCTCATGTGTTAACCGATTAACCTATATGGTTAACCGATTAACACTGTTAAATTTTCAATTCTGACTCAATTTTTTAATGTGTTAACCGATTAACCTATATGGTTAACCGATTAACACTATTCAAATTTCTAAAAATTAGAAACAAAAATTAATTAGAATTTTTGAAACATTATATGTGTTAAATGCATTTTTATGTGGTCAATATTCTCTTAAGTGTCCAAATTCATATCCTTAGAACTCTTCCTCTTCTTTGACTCATTATTGGATATTGGCCCTTCCAACCCTAAGTTTTAAAACCCACTATCTCTCTCCCACTCTCTAAGTTGGATAACTCCTCATAACCATCTCCATCTTCTCAAACCCTAACTTCCTCAGAACCCACAACTTCAAACCCTAAAAATTCAGCAAACCCCAATCTCTCAACACCTCTCAAACTTTCATCCATGGCATCCTCACACAAGGGCAAGGGAAAACTTCCTAAATATGCTTCTGCCTCTAAAGACGACAGCATTCCCATGGAGACTACCAAGAAGAGGCGAATGGACTTCAAGGTTCGTGTCCGACAACTTCTGCCGGTAAAGTATGTGAATCTTAAAGCATTTCCAGCATCTTCATTTGATTTCCATGCACTGCTTGAGTATCGGCACATAGATAAGTTTGTTTCAGACTCTGGTATCATTTATCCAGACTTGGTTAAAGCTTTTATGAATAAATTGGCTGTATATCTGGATATTTATGAAAATCATATGATCAGTTCTGTGATTAGAGAACATGAGTTTACTGAGAAATTGTCCACCATTGCTAGACACCTCAAAATACCTTCAAGAGGTTGTTTCTTAAGGAAGGGTGTCAACCATGTTGATGGGTTATGGGCAAACTATGACAAAATGGAGTATTATTATCAAATCTGCCGGTTCCCCAAAGAGACGGTCATAGCAAACTCTCGGACCGCCCGCATGTTGTGTTATGCGAAAAACCTGACGATTTTCGATAGAATGCTGCACTATGTGATCTGTTATGTTCTGATACCCAAGGATTCAAATCATTCACAAAATAATGACTTGGAGATGCAACTTATGTATGCAATCAAGAACAGAATTAGGGTGAACTGGATTTTGACTATCATGTACCATCTTCAGCAACAACTTCACTGCATAAAAAGGCAGTCGTATGCACGATTGATTTCAAGGATTCTGGAGTTGAAAAAATTGGACCTCAACATAGAACCGTCCACCAAGATGAAACCTACCACAAATGAAACCAACGAGATCAACATTGTTAAGAATACGGGTATCATCAAGGAAGCTAACGGAACATACCGACATGCATATGACGGTCCTGCCAATCAAGCCTATCCTATTCCTGAAGGAGGACTAACCAGTGAATTTCTCTATACTACCATTATGAACCAGCATAGGGAATCCATGAATATGCACCGCGAAACCTCCAGAGCCATTGCCTCTCTCCGCAACCTCGTCCTTAATCCTCAACATTCAACCACCAGGGTCGTGGAAGACGAGATTGAAGAAGCAGATGATAGTGAAGAAGAGGGAGAAGACGAGGAGGATATGGCTAATGAGGACATTTAGAGAATATGCTGTTGTTGATGTCTTTTATAGCTTTCTAGTCATTAAGTTTTAAGTTTATGTTCTTAACTTTGTTTCATTTGTGTTGTACTCATACATTATTTTGGTTGCACTCTGCTGCATGTTTAATTTTATTTCAGTATGGTTTGCTTACCTACGTGATTATTCTTTTGATTGCTTTCATAATTGTCGATATTTTATAGTTTTGTTTGAAAGCTCCTTCCTTTTTGCTGATGACAAAGGGGGAGAAGAGATTTAGCTTTCTAATGTCTATGTGTGCAGAATTTTTGTCTGTTTTTAGCCTCTGTTTTTAGAAAGGGGGAGTTCATGGACATAGGGGGAGAAACAAGACCAGGATCAAAAATTGTCAAAGTATTGCACAAGACTCAATTGGTTATCATCATCAAAAAGGGGGAGATTGTATAAGCATGCTTCATCTCAAGGTTTCAAGGTTTTGATGACGACAACAACAAGACTCAAGCTCATTTCATCTGTGCAAAAAGTCAAAAGCTTTCAAAAGACCAAGATCAAAGTATTATGGAAGTGATCAACATTCAAGCTTCATGTACATTTGCTCGATCATCTTTCAAGACTTGGACACAAGCTATGGTATATCAAAATTCTCTAATTTAATTGATATACAAGTGTTCAAATATTTTATCATTTGATCATAATGCATAAACATGTTTTTAAAACAATTGGAATTGGTATAACATTGTTTTATTAAGAATTTTTCTGAAAAATAACAGTGTTAACCGATTAACCATATGGGTTAACCGGTTAACCATTTCAAAACTTAAATTTTCTGGCCTAACGTTCCAGTGTTAACCGATTAACACTGAACGTTTTCTGAAAAATTGCTTTGTTTTGAATTCAAATATTGTATAATTGTTATACCATTTCATCTTTTGAATTATACTTTAATATACCCTTTTGAAATGGTGTTTTGGCTCATATAAATTCTGATAATTTCAAATCAAAAAACACCTCCAACAATTTTCAAAAACAATCATTGAATCATATTCACTACTTTTCAAATAATTTCAAATACATTCAAAAAGTGTTCATACTTGCATAACCTTTCACATCCATTTGTTTGAACACTTGTATTGAGATTAAGTTGTGAATTCTTATTAAAGGAGAAGATCAATCTCTGTATTGATATTACTATTGTAATTTCAAATTATAAAAAGAATTACAGAATAGTCTGTTGTGACTTGTGATCCAGGATTGTTGGACACAAGGGTTAATGTTTTGCAAGAGGATTGTTCTTGCACACTAGTTTGTTTTGTTGTTAGATTGTAGGCCTTACCGGTTGATGGTGTGATAAGTTGTACTTTCTAAAACAATAGTGAAAACTCTCTTTCATGTGGAAAGGGGAGTGGAGTACCTTCGGATTGTGAAGGGAACCACTATAAATCTTGGTGTCCACTTTCTTTATGCTTTCTACTGCATCCATCACCAAGAACATAACCAAAGAAAAATTAAAGAACACCAAAAATCTGAAAAAGTTTTAAAAGGCCTAATTCACCCCCCCCCCCCTCTTAGGCATACTCTGAACTTACACTAACTCATAATAGAGGAACTCCATGGATGAAATACATGTCTGCTTCACTGGGGAGATTCTCTCTGGAGTTGTAGACGAAGATACCCGAACTGAGGCTTCACAGGGGAATAAATATGCACTTCAAATGGGGAGACCTGGGTTGTCATAACTGGTGAGCATGTCAGAGTCGAAACTTCAATGGGATGAAATAGACATCCACTTTGCTGGGGACAATTGGCGTTATAAAGAGTCCACTGAGGGATGAACTATGTCCACTTCATCGGGAAGGTGAAGTTCAAGGAGATCCACTGACGATTAAAATAGTATCCACTTCATTGGGGAAGTGAAGTTCAAGGAGATCCACTGAGGATTAAAATAGTATCCACTTCATTGGGGAAGTGAAGTTCAAGGAGATCCACTGAGGATTAAAATAGTATCCACTTCATTGGGGAAGTGAAGTTTGAGCAAAACACTGGGAATTCTTAAGTCACCGGAATTAAAATTCACCCGGGACATGAGAAATGTTGAAAATTTGTGGTAGTCGCCATTTTGAACAAAATAATGCCCTAGAGTACAAGCTTTATGAGAAGAAGCAACCTCAAGAGGATTTTACAAAAAACACGGCGTCCCACTGTTCCACTGTTTTCAAACTCTTGGAGAGATTCGCCGAATCTCTACGTAATTGGCTCTGATTGATGGTGTTATAACTGAGTCTAATAGATCTTTGGTAAGTCAGACTTGCACAGAACAAACCTCTTGGAAATAACTTGCCCCAGGTCAGCAGAGTCTTCAAATTTCAAATAGAACAAGCTGGATGCTGATGCTCGCATGTAAACCTTCTATGACATCGGCAAAACCAACACGTATGAAATGTTAATTCTGAAACTGTTAATGCAACATATATGTTCGTCTTGAAGTTTTAAAAACAAGATATCACAATAACTTGTGACCGAAATCACTAGTTAGGATATACATTTGTTTTATAAAGCCAATCATCAAATTGAGCATAGCTCATAGGAGTCAGGAAACGTTATCTCACTGAGTATGTTTTCAAATTAAACCTTACTTCAATTAGGACTTTTAAAGGTTACATCGGTTTAGCTTACGATTTGTAAAACAAAGGAATAAGGGTCAAAGCATATTTGTACCCATCCAATTTTTGAAAGATGTTCACTATCTTTTGAAAATTAGGTGCTCCATCAAGCTAACTGAAAATTGCCCCAAGCTAAAATGAGGTTGAAAAATGGTTAAAGAGGAATTAACCGCTTTATCTAGTGTTTAGGAGGTTTGAAACAATGCCTTACATCATCAGCAGGTTTTACTCAAAAGCATACATCAAGAGATCATACGTTTTACTTCGTCATCCTCCTTCTAATTCTTTACCAAAGCGAGAAAGATTGGGTAAAATAGCTTTATAAATTATGAAACAGTTTTACGAGTGAAACGAATGGATTTCTTCAAGACAAACACTTATTGCACTACTTTATTCAAAATAACATGTTCTTACATGCCAATTATGCTTTTAATCAAAGAAATAAAAGTAAATATGAGCGGACACAATAAACAATATGATGAGCTCTTCTCAGGATTCCTGGAGTGTATATCAGCATAATGGTGTTCCATTCACGACTGGGTTTCCTCCTTTGAAGGTCAACACTTTGTCATCTATCATTTCTTGAACTTTCTCTTGAAAAACTTTGCACTCTTCAATCGAATGCCCCAACAATCCATCATGCAATTCACAGCTGGCGTTTGGGTTGAACCACGGTGGGCGAGATTTCATGGTTCTAATCTTTCTGGGCGTCATCACCGAGTTTCGGATGAAATAAGACCATAGTTGACTGTAAGTCATTGGGATAAGATTAAACCAGCGAATTTCTTCTCTTGGAATACTCAGAGGTGTCTTCTGATTCTGAAACTGCCTTCGAACTCGTTGATTCTGGTGTTGATCTGGAGATATCATCCTTCGCTTATGAGGTGGTCGCTGCTTGTGTCGAGCAGGCACTGCGTATTGATGTTGAGGATAAGATACTGGAACCGGATCTAACAGGATTTGAGAGGGATCCCAAACTGCATTAACATCAACACCTGTTTCCTTTAGGGAATCATTGACTGAATCTTCTCCAATAGCTTGGCTATTCAAGTTATCTTGAATTCTTCCATTTTTGAGCGCATTCTCGATGTTTACTCCGACCTCTACCATAATAAGAGTCTGGTAGCGTTCTTAGAAACATATTGCTTAATTATTTCTCTTGAAGTGGTGGATAAATTTGGGTTGCCAACTATTTCCATCGTTGTGCGTACTCCTTAAAAGATTTATCGTCATTCTTACTCATTCTTGTCAGTTGATCACTGTCTGGAGCCACATTCAAATTATAATTGTACTGTTTCACGAAAGCATCAGCTAAGTTTCTCCACGACCAAATTCGATTCCTTTGTAGCTTCATATACCATATCAAGGATGCCCCAGATAAGCTTTCTTGAAAGCAGTGAATCATCAATTCGTCATCGTCAACATAAGCAGCCATCTTTCGACAAAACATCGTCAAATGGTATATTGGACAACTAGTACCCTTGTAAACTTCAAAGATAGGCATTTTGAACTTCGGAGAAATGATTACACCAGGAACCAGACATAGGTCATGAGCATCCAGATCAGACGCATCAGCTCCCTTCATCATTTTCAATTGTTCTTTAAGATTACGAAATTCTTTCTCAATTGCCATAAATCTAGGATCGTCCATCTTCATCTTAGTACGAACATTCTGAAGATTAGGTACAGGCTGTGGAAACTGGGAAACTCTTTCATCCACTTGAACAACTAGGTTGTCTTGCACAGGCTGAGGTTGTATAGAAACATCTACTTGCTGAACATTGTCATCAGACGGAACATCAAATAACTGATTAGTCCTTACTCTGAAACTAGTTGTTGCACCCCAAATTTTGACCCCTTATATTCTCATTATCATTTTAGGAGCATACTCATGAATTATCTAACCCTAACCCAGTGCAAGTTTGTCTTTGTCAAATTACAGATGAATCAGGGTTTTGTACAGTCAAGTCGAAGCTTCAGGGTTTGTGATCGATCAAAGTTTTAGGCTAATTCAATCATGAAACAAGATCAAGGGTATCATACGATGTCAATTGAGAATCCAATTTGAGGTTGTTATCCCAGAATCAAGAACAGTGTATTTCAGGGCACCCGATTAGGGTTTTTGACTAGTAAAAGTCAACTGTAGTATGACTTTGATGTTGGAACGTGTTTTAATGATGGGATTATGATTCATGAAGTTCATATAGCTTAATAAAGTTCATCCAAGAAGTTTCAAAGTCTCAGAAGGTCCAAAGTGTCAACAGACGACTCGGTAG
Organism: Lathyrus sativus; assembly: GCA_963859935.3. Classification (NCBI taxonomy): domain Eukaryota; kingdom Viridiplantae; phylum Streptophyta; class Magnoliopsida; order Fabales; family Fabaceae; genus Lathyrus; species Lathyrus sativus. Next base: position 330,129,498 of record OZ012741.1, read on the forward strand.
TCACCGATCGATAGTACGGTTGACCAAACAGTCAACTCTTCAAAATTAAGGAATTGGACTTCAAAGTGTGAATAAAAAATGTTCCTTATATCATGTTTCACTTGCCTATCAATTTTCATGACCATTGGATCAAGGATAAAGGAGTAATCGAAAAATCGGGAAATTAGGGTTTTAAAAGGGGCTAAACCATAACTCTTTAACCACACATCCAATTGAGTTGGTTCAAAGCTCATTTGGAAGCTCTTGACAAATCCTACAAAAGTCCCTAAGTGGTCCATAATCAGAAAATGCATAGATTTGGAGTTATGATCAAATTCATTTCTAGAAGGGAAAAAGACTTAGAGAAATTTCACTTTTAAGTTCATTTTTTAGCCACTTTGGGAGACTTTTTGGCCAAATTCCTTTGGGAAATTGAAACTCATGAAAACATGAATGTTTTAGAGCTATTTTATTGCTTTCTAAAAAGTACTAGCACATCTCAAAAGGATTTGTGAGCTGAAAGTTATGGTTATGGCAAGTTGAGGGTTTCATACTTTAGTCCCACATTGTTAAAATTCAAGAATTCATTCTTTCATCAAAATTGACCAAACTCAGCTGGTGAACCATGTTCTATCTAATATGTGAGGAGTTTGTAGTATGAAAAACAAAGGAATTATACAGAAGAGCTCAAAAGGCCAAGCTTTGCAAGTTGCCTTGCAAGTGGGTTTGCAACTTGCACCAAAAAGTGAAAAACAAGCATGAGGTGTAAAAGGCAATTTTGAACCAGCCACAAGATGTACCTCCTAGCCTGCAATTAACCACACTAGCTCATCATTTTTTTTTACTATTGAGGCTTGCCAATCAGCCAAGAAAACCCTCTTGTGGAGGTTTCATCCAAAAAGTGAAAAACCTTTCTTCAAAGTGAAGAAATCTTCAAATCTTCCCCAAGCCACTTCCTTGCCTATAAATAGAACCCTCACCACTTCATTTCCAACACAATATCAATTCTTAAAACCAGAGAAATTGAAAGCTTTCACTATTTCCACTCCTTGCTTCAAAAATCACAAAGTCACTTTTTTCACAAAAACACCAAAAATATGTCTTGGTAGTTTTGCTGCCAAATTCATTTATCTACATTCAAACTCCTCAACAACCATCCACACAATCTCTAAATATGATATAGAAGGTGTCCAAGACCTTAAACCACTCAAAAACCTCACCATTCAAAAAGTCAACTTCATCACTAAGTTACTTTGACCAAAAGCCACAAAACCTGCCATATCTTGTTCCATAAATTTCCTTGGTGTTCTAATCATCCTAACACCTCTCATATATCATTCCTCAACTGTCCAAAGCATTGAGGGGCATTGGTGGAGTTTATTTCTCCAACTTTCTTGAAGTTTGCTTTGTTACTTCACAAGGAAGGAATCTCTCAAAGCTAGGAGCACTTGAAGTTCCTCTGGGTTTCTTGGTGTTTAAACTTGCTCAATACAGGCTACTAGAGGTATGTAAACACTTCATTTTTTCTTTGCACCATAATTCCATAATTTGGCATTTTTGAGCTCATTATAAAAGTATGTCATGTGTTTATCTCATGTATGAATTCTGTCATGACATAGAGGTACCTGTTTTATTGATTTAATACATTTTAAAATCATGATTGTTTTGTGTATATATGCTTGTTCAAAGGTGTTTGCACTTGGTTCATGATTTCATTCACAAAATGCCACATTTTTGCATTCTTATGCCATAGCCATATCAGTTTGGCTTATAGGCCATAATATGCTTGAGTTTGGATTTAGAATCACTCTTTTGTACCTTTAAGATTTGTGTGTACAACTGTTTGGGGGTTAATCTTAACCAAAAAATGATTTTGAACTTTTTCATGAACATCTCAAAGTTGCCAAACTATACCTAGCATGACATTTTTCCACCACATATCTGTTTGAGCCCTTTCTTATGTTTGAACACATGTAATAATATGTATATGAATTGTATGCATGGTTGGTTTAAGTAAAATAGGCTTAGAACATGAATTGAGTTTTCTCATGTATGATCAAAACAATAATTTCCAACGTGAACACCACATTTTGTCACAGTCTGTTTTTAATCTCAAATGATGTTTAAACTCACTTAAAAACATGTATATATGATGTGTGCATGATTGATTTGATATACAAATGCTTTTAATTGAAAATGAACACCTTATTGCACTTTCACAAACACAATTGCATATGAAACATCACATTTCACAACAGCTAGTTTTAAGCTATAAATCATGTTCAAACTCATCTTATATCTTATATGAAGTGTGTGTGTGTAATTGAAATGACTTGAAACTGTCATGAACTGAATTTGCACATGATCATGCCTCTCACAAAACACAAGCCTACACTTGACATGTCATTTTTCATAACAGTTTGCCTTGCATCAATTTAACTATTTGAATTCACTTGAGTATGTATTTGTAGCATGTGAGTATGGTTAATTTGAATTAAAACAAACTGCATCTCTGAATTGACATCAACTTGCATCTCATTCATACCATGTTTGCAACTCTTATGTCACTTTCACTTACAGCCTATTTTCAATTCTCTTTTATGCTCATAATCACTCCATAGCATATTTGTGTCATGTGTGTGTTGCACCCTAAAATTTGCTCAACCTACTTCACTTGGTTTATGTGTCAATTGCATTAGCATTTGCATATAGAGTCATGTACATAGTCTAATCATCTGCATAGCATAGCATAGCAAGTTATCCAACAAGGGACCAAGTGTTATTCTTATCTCTATGAGCCTATCAGGAGGTTATTATTCAAATTCAATCTTAGAAGTCTAAGAAGTCAGGGGATCAAGCAGTGGGTCTCTCTCCTATCTTGAGGGTATTTGAAGATCATCAAAGAAGTTGTGAGCTGTGAATTGAGCATGGAGGGTATACAGACATCATGGAGGACCTAGAGGGTCATTTTGAAAGTGAGACAAGTCATTGATGTGATCACAAGAGTTGCAGTTGAAGACAGTCAACTAGGGTTTCATCTAGGTCAACCCTAGGTCAAATGATTGATTGAAAGGCATCAAGGGCTATTTGAGAGATGTGGGGTTCATCATTTGACATGTATATATGGATGTGGTGTTGTGCCAAGGAAAAATCAAGAGAAATCAAGAAGAAGAGAAGTTTCTAAATTAGGGTTTCTGTGTAAAATCCCCTGATTTAGGTCAAACTTCCAAGCAAGATAAGTCAAAATGAAAGCTTCAAATGGATCCTTGGCCAACATGAACCTTGTAGAGGATCTCAAGACCTTTAGTTTGAGTGGTGGAAGACATCAAGGAGATTTATAGAACTGAAGTTATGGTCCTTGCAAGTTACAGGTCATCTGAGGCCTCTGAAATTTTGTCTGTGAAAGTTACTTGTCTTCCAAGCAACTTTTACCCCTCAAGTAGATTTCAAATGAATTTCTGGTCAACATAAGAGTTGTTCCTCATTTTCTTAGCTTTCTATAAAGGTATGGTATTCCTTCATATGATTTGTGTAACTCTACTTATGGCCTTGGCAAGCAAAGGGTATTTTGGTCATTTGTGAATTACAGGTCATTTCAAGCCTATGCCCAAAACTCATACAAGGAAGCTTCAAATGAAACACTTCACAACATCAAAGTTGTTCAAAATGACATTTTGAGTTTAGAAAAGTGATCATGAAAGTTTGGAAATGTTCATAGCTCAAGGTTCCAAATTTGGTCATTTAAAAGTGAATTTAATGAATAAAAGTGACCTAAAAATGGGATTTTTCATAGCATGGCCAAATGAGATGAAGTTATAGGTCATTTTGATTGGAAAAAATGTTTAAGAACATTGGCAAAAGTAGATTTTTGAGTTTGGTTCAAAGTTTAGAAGTTATGCTAGTTGGCTTACAAAGGAAGTAACACATCCAAAATTCAAGGGAATTGTGCACAAGAAGTTTCTACCAAGTTCTAGAGTGTTCTATGAGTGTCTATATATTGAGTAGAGTGGCTTCATTCAAGGGTTGGTGATTCATTTTGATCAAAACACCAAGTTTCATCTCATTCTTCCATTTTGCAAATCACATAAGAACTCTATCAAATCTTCATCATTCTCCACAATTCTTGATCCTATCATCATCTACATCCATCATAGATCAAGTTTCCATCAAGATATGGCTTGATTGAAGTGGAATTAGTGCTATCCAAGTGTATCATCCAAAGTGCAAGAAGATTGTGATTGCAAGATCAAGGGCATTTGAGCAAGTGCTATTGCATACAGAACCAAGAATCAAGTCTGTGGACCAAGTCCAAAGCATTGCAAGCTTTGGATCCAAGGAATTCTGCATCTGTTTTCATCTTTAAACCAGGTTGGTGTTTTCTTCGAATTAGCATAGATTAGTTAGCATGATGAATAATCTTTAGGTTAGAATTGTTAGGGATAAGTAGAGGATTAGTTCCAGAGAATTAGGGCTCCATTGATGAAGTTTGATCCTAGGGAAGTGAAACTTTGATGAGCAAGAGCATGGTGTATCGTGAGTTTTAATCCAAGACTATTAGCATGTTAGAATCAGTGCAGCATGAGGAGTATTTTAGTACAAAAAGTTGCAAGAATTGGGAAGGTGCATCACTGTGGAATCTTGTGTACCATGGAGGTTCTAGCTATCGGGTTTCGTGTTAGGTTGAGAATTAAGAGAAAATAATACCAGGGTGTTGTAGAGGGCAAGGAGTAGTGCAATTTTGGTTTTTATATCGTGGCATTTCATTGAGATGTAAGGGAGAACCGAGGTATTGAAAATGGCTGCATGGAATTCATTTTTCTGACCTAGGGTTTGTCCAAGGAAGACGATGATGGATGATCGTTGGATTAGGTTAGAAGACTTTGACTCCAACTTGGATCCAACGACCACAGTTTAAACTTGAGAATGGAGGGAAGTTAAGAGAGATGGAACGCAGCGTTCCATTAATTCAGGTCTCATGGGCCTGGATCCAGTTTGATACTCCCACCCCCACTAGCGAAGCCCATCCAAGAATACACTGTATTGGGTTGCTAAATGCACCGTTCTCCGTTTCTTTTTCTTTCTTTTTTTTAAATTCAATTTCTAACCAGATGGGCCTGCGCCCATATGCTATACGCGCCTCCCATTCCCTGGCCCATCCACAATTGAACTGAGCGCATATGCTAACTGCACCCCTATCATTTTTAATTCATTTTAATTTCATCCATTTATTTTTAATTCTTCAAAAAATCATAACAAATTGGAAATTGCATATGTTTAAATGGTTGTTTTTGTATCTTTTTCATATTTTTGTTAAGAAAATTGTCATATAATAAAATTAGCATTTCATTTTATTTTTGTATTTTTAGTACATTTTTCTTTTAAATAGGTTTTAATTGATTTTAGGTTTATACATGATATTGTTGATTTTAGTTTAGTTAGATACTTTTATATTTTGGGCCTATTCTTTTTAGGGTATTTCACTTAGAACTTTAGCTTGTATATAAGATTTAATTCATGATTTTAGGACTTAATTTTAGATGATTTGTTTAGGTGTGATTAGGAGAATCAAAACTAGGGTTTAGAGATAACATAGGTGTAGTAAATCATTTCTTTTAGGAGTTGTAGTTTGAATTTTGGGGTATGGGACTATAGGGGTATTATGGGTAGATAATAGATCCCTTAGAAATTACTAGGTTTCCCCTATTCTACTATTAATATTAGTATATTGCTTGTGCCTGATTGATTGTGTGGTGTGCCCTCTCTAGGGTTATTATTTGACTGTGTGGGGTATTGGGTCTGCTTGGGGTTTGGGTTTGAGCTGAAGACTGTGCTGATGAAGCCCATTTGAAGACTAAAAGAATGAAGACCAATTTCCAGAGCTGATGAGGAGTATCTCTTGCTGGCAGCTGTTGAAGGTTATAGGATCTAGGAGTTAGGCAGAGCTCTAGAGTAGAAAACTTGATTCACAAATATGGAAGGTCTTGGTTGCCTCCATCCCTCTCTATGATGCAGAGTCTCTCTAAGACATTCACCCCCTTCCTTTGGAAGGCTTGGTGATAGTGTCTAAGAGATAGAACTCTTGAGAGAACTATTCTATGTGTTGTTAGCAGTCTGTTTGCCACCTTTGGTGGTCAACTAACTGCTTAACACCCCAGTTCATCTTGTTGACTGATACTCCTCTTGGAGAGTGAGACTTGAAGAAAAGCACTGAAGGATTGAAGATAGAGACCTTGCTTGAAGGCTGTGAAGATGAAGACTGATGCTGGCTTGAAGCTTGTAGGTGTTTGAAGATGGCTTGAAGACAGATGTTGATGAAGACTGTTGTTGCTGTTTATTTTTGTTGTTTATAATTATTGATGTATTGATTGAATTTCCCTGACTGTATTGCTTGCTGTTTAACCTGTTAGGTTGAAAGTGAATTCTGTTCACTTTTGCCTATTGTTTTCTAGGTTCGAGGTTGAGTGGGACTCCCTTGCCTCGCTTGTATTGCTGCATCCATGCATTTTACTGCTTTGTTGTATATATGATATTGTTTCTGTTTCCGTCTATTCCCTTAGGATCTCTGTTTCTCTCTGTGCAAGAGAGGAGCATGATAGACACTAGGTCTTAACCCATGCATGATAACATTAGGTTAGTTTGATTCCCTTTGCAACCATAGGTTAGGGTTCTGTCTCTTCTTTCTCAAAACAAACAGAAAAACACAATAAGATTTTAAACACAATAAAAGACACTTCTTTCGTAAAAGAATGTGAACTCATCAAAACGTCATTTTTGTCCGCTTGGACCAGTAATCAGAAAAACCCTTTTTCAGAAGGAATAAAAACAATCAAGACAAGCTTGTGTCGTACGTGGCCCGAACTACGTTTGCTCTGATCTTTCATGCTGTATGAAAGTACGTAGGCATAGGATGCGATATCCTAGCGAGCAACCTTCCCCTCCTTTCCCGTAAGTAGGTGAACTACGTTGACTCTGATTTCTCGTTCCCGACGGGAATACGTAGGCATAAAGTGCGATACTTTGCCGAGTCATTTTATTTTCATTTTAACCCTAGACCTGTAGAGTAGATAGAATAACAATCCATACCCGAAAACAAGCGTGGATCCCGTTGAGTACGACGGACGTGAGGGGTGCTAATACCTTCCCCTTGCGTAACCGACTCCCGAATCCAGGATTTGGTTGCGATGATCATACCTTTCCCGTCTTTGCGGTAGGTTTACTCTGAGCGTTTCCTTTCCCTCCGTTGGGATAAATAACGCACGGTGGTGACTCTTCTGTTCAGTCGGCGCCGATTTTCGCAGTAGCGACAGCTGGCGACTCTGCTGGGGATCCAACGTCCCCTGGCTGCTAAGGACTGCGATAGTTCCTTACGCATTTGGGATCCAACGTCCCTTAAGCGAGTCAATCCTAGCGCTTGTTTTCCCGTCGAGGATTTTGTATGGATTTATTTTTCTGTCATTTACTTTCAACATTATATTATTGTTATTATTGCTGTATTGGGGTATGACGGGTGTTCTATGATTGAGAGATAAGCCGGACCTGGGCTTGAGTGCACCTAGATTTAGAGTGGAAATTAGTGGGCGCGCACGTGCTTTGCATGTCCTAGTGTCCCACGAAATCCACACTCAGACGAGGTTCTTCTGGTTGGCCTCCTGTCCTGCCCTTTGGGTGGCTCGGGTTGCTGGTTAGTTGGATTGTCGACTCTGGGAACCGATCATTTGGAAGTTGGCTAAGTGAGGCCTCTTCAGGATTTGATGATGCCACTCCTTCTGGGAATCGTATCATCAACCCTGAAAGTCTGTGACACCGACAACCGCATAGGATGCCATACCTTTGTCAGTTACTAGGACACCTACCTGTGAGAGGGTTTTGGGGTTATGCAGGTAACTAGACCTTCAGATACTGGTTATTTCTTGATCTGAGATGCTGGGTATTTATGGATAGTTGTGAGGTCTATCAGAGACCAGTCAGAGTTATGGTTGAGGTCTATCAGAGACCAGTCAGAGTTATGTTATGGGGTCTATCAGAGACCAGTGTTGGAGCTTTGTATTGGGTCTATCCGAGACCAGGGTTTTAGGAATTCTGGAGGGTCTATCTGAGACTTTTGATATGGTTCAGGCTTCTCAGCTATGGCACTTGGTCCCTGTTGCATGTTACTTGCATGGCATTGTTTGCATAACCATTATCATTGCATCCCATTAACGTGTGTCTGTGCTGCAGGTGCATTTGCATATTCCCTGGTTCTAGTGTCCAGACTTCTGAGTATTGATCATGGCTGGTTTGAGGATGACAGTTGCCTACAAGCTACCTATCCCTGATACTACTCCCCTCCTGGGTCTGATTTCTCTCGCTGATGAGGATGTCCGTAGAAGCTTCAGGCAGAGTTACGGACGGTTGTTGAGATTGGTTCGCAAACCAACTGATGATGAATTGAATGGGCTATACACGCTGATGCAATTCTATGACCCTGCTTTGAGGTGTTTCACATTTGCTGACTTTATTTTGGGGCCTACCATCGAGGAGTATGTAGAGTTTACTGAGCTGCCGGTACAGAATAAAGTTCCTTTTATTCACTCTGCCGCTGAGCCCAAGTTGGAGGACTTGGCTAAGGCCTTGCACATGAATGCTTCTGAGCTGTTGATGACTTCTTGGCGAGGGGTTCCAGGTTTCTCTCTCCAGTTTTTGGTTGGTAAGGCTCAAGAATACGCCAAGAATGGATGTTGGGTGGTCTTTAACGCTGTTTTGGCTCTATGCATTTATGGGATAGTGTTGTTTCCCAATTTCCCGAATTTCGTGGACATGGATGCATTTCATTTGTTTACTGCTAGTAACCCTGTACCCACATTGATCGGGGACTTCTACCATTCGATGCACTACAGAAATGAGAACAGGAGAGGCAAGAACGTCTCTTGTTGTGTGCCTTTGCTGTACATGTGGTTTAAGAGCCATCTTCCCCTGAAGGGACCTTTTGTGGATAGTGCAACTACAACTGACTGGCTAGAGCGCATGATGAGGCTATCTTCTAAAGACATTGAGTGGTTTGACCGAGACTTGTTGGGGTCTGAGCTTATTTTCAGTTGTTCTGGGTACCCTAATGTTCCGTTGATAGGAAGAAAAGGGTGTATCAATTACAACCCATCTCTGCTCGTTCGCCAGTTTGGATACGCGTTGAAGAACCCACCTAAGGAGGAAGAAGTACAGGAATCTCTGTACTTCACCGGTGATTTGAATGGAGAGTTACTAGCCAAGCTTCAGCATGCCTGGATGCGTATTAACAGAAGAGGGAAACCACTGTTGGGGAAGAATGATTGTCAGGCTTATGCACCCTACAAAGTTTGGATCCAGGAGAGAGCAAGACAGTTGCTGATGCCATTTCCAGCTGCACCAGTCCCTGTTCATATTCCGGTGGAAGAACCAACCACTGTTACTATGGAGGTCTACGAGCGAGTTGTAAAAGAAAAAGAAGCCTTGATGAAGATCAATGAAGAGTTAGAACAGGAACTGGCTCAGATGCGTAGTGAGAAGAACAAGGTTGTGCATGCTTTCCAACAGCAGATCGAGTTAGTAAACAGGCTAGGTGCTGAGTTGACTGAAGAGAAAAAGAAGTGTGAACGTCTAGGTAAAGAGTTCAGAAGCTCCCAAGACATGTTGGAGTCCAAAAAGAAAGCACTCGATGCCGCCCACCGGGAAATCTCTTCTTGTAGCTGTCGCTACTGCGAAAATCGGCGCCGGCTGGACAGAAGAGTCGCCACCGTGCGTTATTTATCCCACGGGAGGGAAAGGAAACGCTCAGAGTAAACCTCGCACAACACGGGAAAGGTATGGTCATCGCAACCAAAACCTGGGTTCGGGAGTCGGTTACGCAAGGGGAAGGTATTAGCACCCCTCACGTCCATCGTACTCGATGGGATCCACGCTTGTTTTCGGGTATGGATTGTTATTCTATCTAAACTATAGGTCAAGGGGTTAAAAAGAAAAGAGAATGAAAATAAAATGACTCGGCAAAGTATCGCACTTTATGCCTACGTATTCCCGTCTGGTAACGAGAAATCAGAGTCAACGTAGTTCGCCTACCTACGGGAAAGGAGGGGAAGGTTGCTCGCTAGGATATCGCATCCTATGCCTACGTACTTCCACACAGCATGGAAGATCAGAGCAAACGTAGTTCGGGCCACGTACGACACAAGCTTGTCTTGGTTGATTTTATTCCTTCTGAAAAGGTTTTCTTGATTAACAGTCCAAGCGGACAAAAATGACGTTTTGATGAGTTCACATTCTTTTACGAAAGAAGTGTCTTTTATTGTGTTTGAAATCTTTATGTGTTTTTCTGTTTGTTTTGAGAAAGAAAGAGACAGAACTCTAACCTACGGTTGCGAAGGGAAACAAACTAACCTAATGTTATCATGCATGGGTTAAGACCTAGTGTCTATCATGCTCCTCTCTTGCACAGAGAGAAACAGAGATCCTAAGGGATAGGCAGAAACAGAAACAATAACAGATATATACAGTAAAACAGTAAAATGCATGGATGCAACAGCACAAGCGAGGCAAGGGAGTCCCACTCAACCTCGAACCTAGAAAACAATAGGCAAAAGTGAACAGACTTCACTTTCAACCCAGCAGGGTAAACAGCAAACAACACGGTTCAGAAAACCAATCAATACATCAAGAAATGAAATACAGCAAAAATAAACAGCCTCAGCAGCTCTGGATCAACATCTGGCTCCAAGTAATCTCCCATCAGCTACAGGCTTCAACACGCATCAATCTCCATCTTCATGGCCTTCAGGTAAGGGCTTTGATCATCAGTCTTCTATCTGCAATGGCTTTTCTTCATGCTCAAAACCTCCAGGATGAGGGATCAGTCACAAGAGTGAATTGGGTGTTAAGCAATCAGTTGACTACCAAAGGTGGTGAACAGACTGCTTCTAACACAAGAGACATTTTCTCTCAAGAGTTCTATCTCATAGACACTATCACCAAGCCTTCCAAAGGAAGGGGGTGAGTGTCTTAGAGAGACTCTGAATCACAGAGAAGAATGGATGCAGACAAGGCAATCCATGTTTGAGAAACAAACTTTCTAACCTAGAGCTCTGCCTAGCTCCTAAACCCTAGTCTCCTCAGCATCTGCTAGCAAGAATCTCCTCTTCAACTCTGGAAGTTGGACTTCAATATCTGGATCTCCAATGGCTTTCATCTTCTCAAGTCTTCAGCTCTCCTAAGTCCCCAGACAATCCTAATACCCAAGCAAGCAAGCAATAATCCCCAGAGGGCACACCACACCAGTCAATCAGACATACACAGAGTATTAATAGCAGTAGGGGAGTCCTGACTTTTCCTCTAAGGGATCTAATAACTACCCATAGCCCCTATAGTCCCATAACTAATCTAGTTAAACCCTAAGTCCTAAGGGAAAGAATCAAACCTCCTAAGTCATCACCTAAAAAACCCTAATTTTATCCATGTTGTTCACACCTACACTAAGCCCCTAAATTTAATTTCTAAAAAAGGGAACTAAATTGTTTCTACAAGTTGAATATCTCATCTAAACAATATAAAAAGAATGACCAAAAAATATTAAAGCATGTAAGAGAACAAAAATTATTAAAATGATGCATGAAATGAAACTATTTAATATGACAATTATTTAGAAAATATGGAAAAAATATGGAATAAAAATAAAAATGCAATTTTATTTTATGAAAATTTTCTAGACATTTTAATGAAAATATTGTAAAAAGAATGGATTGAAATGCATTTTTTATGAATTAGTTATGAGTTAATGAAAATTGGTAAAATATTAAAGTGAATTAAGAAAAATAATTGGAATTAAATGAGAAGGAGGGGGTTGAAATAGAAATTCGCCCAGTTAAAAATCACAATGGGCCAACAATAGGGGGTGCGCTTAGCACTCTTACCAAGGCCCAGTATCACTCTGAATTAGTGAAAAAAAATAAGAAGCGCTGGGGGGTGAGAATAGAATGAAAATCACGTTGAAAATGACTTTGGGCCTAAACTTGGGGGTGGGATTAACACAAAATTCTGAGGCCCGCCCGTTTCAATTAATGAAACGGCGCGTTTTGCCCAATGTAATCTCCCTCCACAAATCAGATTGAATGAGAGCCCTTGGATCTCCTTCTAAGTCAAAGGTCACACGCGAAATGGATGGACATGATTATCTCTTCTCCAATTGATCTGCAACTAGGGTTTCAATCACCATTACACCTCCATGCACGAGCAGGTTTACACCAAGCTGTTCTCCCTCTACAGGCAACCAATCCACACGATGTGAACATGAAAGTTACTCTATAACTCTCCCTCTACACGTCTATGGCACTAATTTACCTTGAAACTCATCACAACAACAAACCCGATCAAGCCAAGGTCTGGTCACCATGGATATACACTGATATGCACCAACTCAATACTTCCTCAAACTTGACCTGAACTAATATATGCCTAATGGAGATTAACCTGATCAATCAAACTAACATTCTAACGCATTAATCCAAGAGATTCAAGCACTAACAGTTTGTTGCACCTGTTAACAACCATCACCAAACCTCTCCAAACTCATCCTACTTGTTCTCTTAACCACCTAGATTGCATCTAAACTATCAACAACATGCCAAACTAACTAGATCAAGCAGTTTGAATGAAAACTTACCTGGTGTGAAATCTTGAGAAACAGCTATGGAACACGTGGATCTGAAGCTTCTAGGTGTTGGATCTTGATCAATCCTTGATGTATGTGATTCTGTATGCAATTCCTTGTTGATTCTTGACTTGAATTATGCTGTCCACTTGAATTTGTAGTTTTGATGCTCTTGAAAAAGGTGCTCGAAAATGGATGATTCACACCAAAACTTTGCTTCGATTCTGATCTAGGAGGATGATGGAGTAAGATTGAATTGATTTTGATGAAGATTGATGAAGATTTTGGAGAATTGGAATGAAAACTTCAATGAAAAGAATGAGGGAATTTGTGAAATTCTTGGTGCAAATGAAGCCAACCCTTGCCAAATTCTCATTTCATGAATATATAGACCCCAATGGTACATTCTAGATCCATCTTGCACATTCCCTTGTTTTCCAACTTTGATCCATTTTGGTTATGTTTCTTCAATTACAAGCAACCAAAGATAACTTCTTTTTTCCCTTCTAAACTCAAAAAAGTGTTTGAACCATTGTTCTTAGAATTGTTTTTCCATTCAAAATCATATATTGGAAGTCTCCATTTGGACTTGTAAATCTCCCAAACCATTTTCCATCTTGAATTTATTCACTTTATAAGCCATTTTAGTCCATATTTTGACCAATTATGCAACTTCATGTTATGAGCTTCTCCAATAATTTGTGACCTTCTTTCTAGACTTAAAATCCCATTTGGAGCAAGTTTGATGTTGTAAGTTTTTCCATTTGAGGCTTCCTTGTATGAGTTTTGGACATAGGATAAAATGACCTGTAATTCACAAATGCCCAAAATACCCTTTGCTTGCCAAGACCATAAGTTGAGTTCCACACATCATATGAAGGCATACTATACCATTCTAGAAAGCCAAGACAATGAGGAACAATTCTTATGTTGACCAAGAATTCATTTGAAATCTCCTTGAGGGGTAAAAATTGCTTGGAAGTCAAGTCACTTTCACAGACAAAAATTCAGACACCTCAGATGACCTGTAACTTGCAAGGACCATAACTTGAGTTCTATAAATCTCCTTGAGGTCTTCCACCACTCAAATTAAAGGTCTTGAGATCCTCTACAAGTTTCATGTTGGCCAAGAAGCCATTTGAAGCTAGCATTTTGACTTATCTTGCTTGGAAATTTGACCTAAACTAGGGGATTTTACAGAGAAACCCTAATTTAGTAACTCCTCTTCTCCTTGATTTCTCTTGAATTCTCCTTGTCATATCTCCATATTCTTCTTCATATGTCCAATGATGAACCCCACACCTCTCCAATAGCCCTTTAAATCAGTCAATTGACCTAGGGTTGACCCAGATGAAACCCTAGTTGACTGTCTTCAACTATAGCTCTTGTGATCACCTCAACAACTTATTTTCTTCTCCAAATGACTTTTTAAGTCTCTCATAATGTCTAGATGCTCTCCATGCCTCCACTTCACAGCTCACAACCCTCTTGTTGATCCTCAGATACCCTCAGCTAGGAGATGGACTCAAGGCTTGATCTGCTGAACTCTTTGCTTTCAAACTATTTTCTGATGACTTGAATGAGATGGAATTGGAATAATAACCTCTTGCTAGGCCTCTAGAGATGATAATAATGATTGGTCCCCTGTTGAATGATTTGCTATGCTTATGCTATGCAGATGGTTAGTCTATGTACATGACTCTATATGCAAATGCTAATGATAATGAAACATAAACCAAGTGAATAAGGTTGAGCAAATTTTAGGGTGCAACAGCTGCCCCTATTCAAGCGACTTGGACCCGATTGGGTGAAGAGCCCGGAGCCTTCAGACATTCGCGGTACGAGACGGTTGAATACTAGTGAAACCAGAAATTTGCCAACCGCAGAAATAAACTGCGCTCCTGCTTGGGGAACGACATTTATCAACTGAATCTGACTGTTACGGCAACCCACTGATCTCGTGCGACCGTGCTGGGGATTGTCTTCATCATTCTGAAGAGGATTCAGTCATACCAAATTGCTTGCTTGTCCACGTTAGGACTCTGTCCGTCATCAATACGAAGAAATCTCAACTAAACCTGTCCACGTTAGGACTCCACTTGCTGTTAACCCAGAAAAATCTCGGCAACTCCGCTGGGGATAATTCGTCTGCATTTCCATAAACTGAATCGTCCACGTTAGGAATAACATTCTTCCACGTTAGGAGTAACCTGTCCACGTTAGGAATCATCTTTTCTTGAATCTGTCCACGTAAGGACCTCAATTTCTTCCACGTCAGGAATAATCTTCTTCCACGTCAGGAATCAACTTTGACATGTCCGCGAGAGGACTCAATCTTTCCACGTAAGGAATAAACTCGTCTTTCCACGTCAGGAATCAGCTTTGACATGTCCGCGAGAGGACTCAATCTTTCCACGTAAGGAATAAACTCGTCTTTCCACGTCAGGAATCAGCTTTGATATGTCCACGTAAGGACTCAATCTTTCCACGTAAGGAATAAACTCGTCTTTCCACGTCAGGAATCAGCTTTGATATGTCCACGTAAGGACTCAATCTTTCCACGTAAGGAATAAACTCGTCTTTCCACGTCAGGAATCATTTTTCCACGTAAGGAATGCCATCTTAATCTGTCCACGTAAGGACTCCAATCTTTCTGCGTCAGGAATACTGTCATTTCCACGTAAGGAAACTATCTTTTGATACGTCCGCATAAGGACTACCTCGTCCACGTTAGGACCCATTTCTCCTTATTAGGAATAATAATTTCTCTGATTCGTCCACGTCAGGACACTGATCTCGTCTTGATTCGTCCACGTTAGGACTCAGGCGTCTTCGACTCGCTGAGGAAATAAGACTTGTCCACGTAAGGACTTACACCCTCGACCCACTGGGGAAATAACTTGTCCACGTCAGGACACCAACATAAAGAGTAATCGCTTTTGTCAACGTCATGACCTCCCCTTCCCCAAATTTCGAGAAACCGAATCTATCCACGTCAGGACTAACACACCTTACCAATCCGGTAAAACAAACCTGTCCACGTTAGGACGCCCACCTCTGAAGAAATCCCGTCAATATAGGAATAAATTGTCCACATCAGGACTTGGTTCTCCACTGATCCGCACCTACAAACTTCTCAGCACTGACGTGACAGCGACTTTGAGACGAACTCTACTGGGGATGTCGGGAAACCAACTATCGGACGCCTGCTCTGGTAACCGGCGGTGGCCTCTAAAATTCTGACTCATGAAAATCCTTTGAATGTTGACGTAACAACAACTTTGAAGGAAACAATCCACTGATCGGACTAGAGGAACTTCAACAAAAACTCTGGTGGGGCCATAAGTAACTCTGCTTGGGGACAAAGAGAAACTTATCCTGCAGACTTTGTGGGGGAATACTGCCGAAACTGACATTATCATTGAATATCTCCTGCCGAGATCTTGAATTTTTGGTTGTTCATTTGAGCAAGAGCTCTCTTTACCTGAACTATGAGAGTACGGAAACTGCTTCAGCAAAATAAATGCTGGAGGGATAATGCCGACTCCGCGGGGGATAGCCAGATGCTACAGAATTATTCCAGCAAAATAAATGCTGGAAGGGTGAAGTCGACTCAGCTGGGAAATTAGGAACTTAAACCAAACGTCTTGTTGAAGTAACCCACTACTGGGGAAAATAACTTTGCTGGGGAATAGCAGATGCATGGCATGATCGGACTTTCTGCTGGAACGTGAACTGATATCACCAGTATCCCTGACAAAATAAATGACAGGAACCACCACCAACTCTGCTGGGGGAGAGTCTTTGATCTTCGAATTCCACTGGAAGGAAAGAACACTTGCTGAGAGAACTCCCCTGGGGATGGCTGGATTCTCTTGGGGAAAATTAACTGACCCTGCGGGGAACAATGAACCTATCTGAATACAGTCTTACGATCTTGGAGTCGCCAAACCCTGCTGAGGACGAAGAACTTTTCTGGAGCACGTCCTGCGTGGGGATCAAGTCTTTCGTCATCGCAATCTTTTGATCATCTTCCTCGTATGGTTATGAAACCTGCAACACCACAAACAAGACACGACAAGCCTGTGCAATCACATCAATTCAGGTTAGTGACGTTACACTCAGTTAATTCAAAGCTTTAGCAATTGTTGGCAAGGGCCAATGATGTTATACTCATGTTAGTTTCATCGAACTTAGGCGTTTTATCATGCGCAAAACAGTAAAGAACAGGCATCAAGTACTGAATAACACATTTTCATTGATTGGGCCCCTGAATGGGCGGAGTTTTTGTACACGGGATGTAACTCCTGAAAAGAGGAAGCTACGCAAAGATAATACATAAGTATGCAAGTATGCACAAGAAGCGTAAATATTGACAAATTAAATTTTGTACACATGTCGGCAACTGGATGCAGATGAACACCACGAACTGATCCTCCTATGACTCATCCGACTCTAATGCTTTCCCGGTATCCCCACTTCTGAAGAGGTTGCATCCGATAACTGGCTCCTCAAATGTATTCTCCCGCATTGATGCTCATTGCAATATCGAATTCGGACCGCAGTCATTTGCTTTTCACATCCCTAACTTTTGCGTGAACCGCCCTTTACGGGTTTTCAGTTCACCGGGATACCCTTTTTTGCCGAAGCCGCCCAGTGTAGGTTTTCAACTTCGCGGGTGTACATTTTTCAATTTTATCCCTAATTTTTGCCCGAACCTTTCATTCTGTTTTTGGTTCGCCAGGATGCCCCATTTTTGCCTGGACTCTCTTTTTTCTGTCCAGCGGGTCTATTTTAAGCAAAGTATTTTTTAACTGCGTCCGAATTCACAGGTGACGCAAAGTCTTCTCCGTCCATGGTGGACAACAATAAAGCTCCTCCTGAAAAGACCTTACTGACAACGTACGGCCCTTCGTAGTTGGGGGTCCACTTGCCCCTGTGATCTGCTTGCGGCGGGAGAATCCTTTTCAGCACAAGGTCGCCCGTCTGAAAACTTCGCGGAAGTATTTTCTTGTCGTACGCTTTCTTCATTCGTCTTTGATACAAACGACCGTATGCCAGAGAAGCTAGCCTCTTCTCATCCATCAAACTCAGTTGGTTCAATCTATTCGTTACCCATTCTGCCTCGTCCAGCTGAACGTCTCGCAATACCCTCAGAGAAGGGATCTCAACTTCCAATGGTAGTACCGCTTCCATTCCGTATACCAACGAGAACGGGGTTGCCCCGGTTGATGTGCGTACCGTCGTACGATAACCATGCAGAGCGAAAGGTAGCATTTCATGCCAATCTTTATACGTCACCACCATTTTCTGGACGATTTTCTTGATATTTTTATTGGCCGCTTCGACAGCGCCGTTCATCTTGGGTCGGTAAGGGGAGGAGTTGTGATGTTCGATCTTGAAATTCTGACAGAGCTCCTTCATCATTTTGTTGTTCAGATTAGAACCATTATCCGTGATTATCCGCTCGGGGATCCCATATCGGCAAATGATATCCCTCTTGATGAATCTAGCCACCACTTGCTTCGTTACATTTGCGTAAGACGCCGCTTCCACCCACTTGGTGAAATAATCGATTGCTACTAGGATGAACCGATGCCCATTAGAAGCCGTCGGCTCAATCTTTCCGATCATATCGATTCCCCACATCGAGAATGGCCATGGAGATGACATCACATTTAGAGGACTCGGAGGCACGTGTATCTTGTCAGCATAGATTTGGCACTTGTGGCACTTCCTTGCAAACTTGAAACAATCAGTTTCCATCGTCAGCCAAAAATAACCTGCCCTCAGCAGTTTTCTCGTCATAGCATGTCCACCAGCATGCGTACCAAATGCACCTTCGTGAATTTCCTCCATGAGAAGCTTGGCCTCTTTTTCGTCTACACAACGCAACAACACCAAATCGTGGTTTCTTCTATATAAGACGCCATCCGGGTTCAAATAGAAATTGCCCGCTAATCTCCTGAGAGTCTTCTGATCTTGACTGGATGCCCCAGCCGGATACTCTTTATTCTTCAGGAAATTAAGGATATCAAAATACCATGGTTTGTCATCAGACGCTTCATCAATAGCAAATACATAAGCTGGCCTGTCCAACCGAGAGATAGTGATTTGGGGAGCTTCATTCCAGAAGTTGACCTTGTACATGGAAGACAAAGTGGCAAGGGCGTCAGCCATTTGATTTTCCGCCCGCGGTACGTGATGCAATTCAACCTTGTCGAAGAAAGGCAACAATCTCCTTGCATAATTCATATAATGTATCAAATTGGGCTGCCGTGTCTCCCATTCCCCTTTAATCTGATTCACCACCAGAGCTGAGTCTCCGTATACGTCCAGATGCTTGATTCGCAAATCAATGGCTTCTTCAAGCCCCATTATACAAGCTTCGTATTCGGCCTCATTGTTGGTAACGGCAAAGGTCAATCGGGCAGTAAACGGGATGTGCGACCCGTGCGGCGTAGTGATAATTGCCCCTATTCCGCTACCGTAAGCATTCACAGCTCCGTCAAATATCATCTTCCATTGGGACCCCGGCTCTGGTCCTTCGTCTGGTAACGGCTCTTCACAATCCTTCATCTTGAGATACATGATATCCTCGTCAGGAAAATCAAATCTCATTGATTGGTATTCTTCAATAGGCTGCTCCGCCAGATACTCAGACAGCACACTCCCCTTTATAGCCTTTTGCGAGACGTATTGAATATCATATTCAGTCAAGACCATCTGCCAACGGGCAATTCTACCTGACAACGCCTGCTTTTCGAATATATATTTGATAGGATCCATCTTCGAGATGAGCATGGTTGTATGATTCAGCATGTACTGCCTCAAACGCTTAGCGGCCCAGGCTAGCGCGCAACAAGTTTTCTCCAGCATTGTGTATCGAGATTCACAGTCTGTAAATTTCTTACTCAAGTAATAGATCGCATGCTCTTTTCTCCCTGTCTCGTCGTGTTGACCGAGAACACAACCCATGCTTCCCTCAAGAACCGTCAAATACATTATCAAGGGTCTCCCTGCCACTGGGGGTATCAAAATAGGAGGCTCCTGCAGATACTTCTTTATTTTATCAAACGCCTTTTGACAATTTTCGTTCCACGTTACAGCTTGATCTTTCTTTAGCAGCTTGAATAATGGTTCACACGTAGCCGTTAGGTGAGATATGAACCGGGCAATGTAGTTCAATCTCCCTAAAAACCCGCGCACCTCTTTCTCTGTTTTAGGCGTCGGCATTTCTTGAATCGCTTTTATTTTAGCAGGATCGACCTCTATTCCTCTTTCGCTTACGATAAACCCCAGCAGTTTACCCGATCTCACCCCGAAGGTGCATTTGTTAGGGTTCAGCCTCAGCCTGAACTTCCTAAGTCTTTTAAACAACTTCAACAAATTCACCAGATGCTCTTCCTCTGTCTGGGATTTGGCAATCATATCGTCAACATAAACTTCGATCTCTTTATGCATCATGTCATGAAAGAGAGTCGTCATCGCACGCTGATATGTTGCCCCAGCATTTTTCAAACCAAAGGGCATCACTTTGTAGCAAAATGTTCCCCAAGGCGTTATGAAAGTAGTCTTCTCCATATCCTCTGGCGCCATTTTAATTTGATTATAGCCTGAAAAGCCATCCATGAAGGAGAATACAGAGTACTGAGCGGTATTATCAACTAACACGTCAATGTGAGGAAGGGGAAAATCGTCTTTTGGGCTCGCTTTATTCAAATCTCTATAATCCACGCACATTCGAACCTTGCCATCTTTCTTTGGCACTGGTACGATGTTAGCAACCCATGAGGGATACTTCGTCACAGCCAGGAAACCAGCGTCCCACTGTTTCTGAACCTCCTCTTTGATCTTCATTGCCATATCTGGTCGGGTCCTGCGAAGTTTTTGTTTGACTGGCGGTCAATCTTCTTTCAGTGGCAGGCGATGCACAACTATATCAGTATCGAGCCCTGGCATATCTTGATACGACCAAGCGAATACATCATTATACTCTCGGAGCATTTCAACCAGTTTTCGCTTGACGTCACCCCGCAGTGCGGCTCCGATACGAATATTTTTCTCAACCCCTTCCGACCCCAAATTGATAATCTCGATGACCTCGTCGTGAGGCAGAATGGCTCTTTCCTCTTGCTTCACTAACCAAGACAGTTCTTCAGGAACGTCGCTATCTTCGACAACCTCTTCTTCGGTCTGGAATACCGGGTGCTCGAAGTCGGGACGAGTCATAGGTGGCTCAAGGATGTCATCTGAAAATGTTATCCTGCAAAAGGAATGGTTAAGTGCTTCAAAATGCGTATAGAGCGAATAACCACATTGCCATTTTATTGAAAAAACACAAAACAAGAAAGACAGGGATTACAGTATTTGCACATGAAAAAAACGCCATTTATTTAGTGATTAACGCGCAATGTTTATAACAACACAGCCCTAAGCAAATCCTGATGCCTCGGGCAAGACATCAGATTATTCAACAATTAATAAAGCAAAGCATTACTGTTTAAAAGTCACAGGAACAAGCTCCTGAATAGACCAGTTGCACAGTCCTTGTCCTGGCGTGCTTGGCTGAATCCAGGCATCCATATCACAGTCGCTGTCCCCTTCATCAGATTCTGAAGCAGCATTGACAGATTCATGGCATACTCCACTGGCAGAGATGGTGATCGACTTTCTGAAATGAGGGGCCCCCACGGAAGGAGTTGATGACGACGGTCGGTACCCCAGTCCGAACCGGTCCATTTTCACAGGAATGTCCAATACTTTGCCCCAGCCCTTGGCTTCTCCTGCTTCCACTAGAGCTTGAGCCTCTTTGTACGAAGAAACAGCTATCTCTGGCACTTTGCTTGGCCTGGGACCCTTGTCCTTTATGCGCAAACCTTCGAATGCCTGGCATGGCGTCTCGTGGATCTCCCCGTCGACTTCCACATATTTAAACGAAGAAAGATGGCTGACCAGGATGTCTTCTTCTCCGCACACGGTGACTACACTGTCTCCGACCATATACTTTAACTTCTGATGCAGGGTAGACGTGACTGCCCCTGCCCCGTGAATCCAAGGTCTTCCCAGCAAGCAGCTGTACGCAGGCTGTATATCCATGATATAAAACTCCGTTGCAAACACTTCCGGCCCCACTTGCAGAGGCAAGGTAATTGATCCGAAGACTGTTCTCCGCGTGCCGTCAAACGCTCTGACTACCAAATCACTGGGTGTGCACAAGATTCCTCGAACATCCAGCTTCATCATAGCCTTCTTAGGCAGCACATTCAAAGACGATCCAGTGTCAACCAATACGTGCGATATTGTTGATCCCCTACACTCCACCGATACATGTAATGCCATATTATGATCCCTCCCTTTCGGAGTCAAGTCAAAATCAGTAAAGCCCAGACTGTGGCCTGCATTTACATGTGCCAATACTCCTTCTAGCTGATTTACAGAGACATCCTGGGGTACAAAAGAAGAGTCCAGGACTTTCAGCAAAGCGTTCCTATGAGCTTCCGAACACAACAGCAATGACAAGATAGATATTTTAGACGGTGTTTGCTGTAGATGCTCCACAATTTTGTAATCACTTTTCCGAATTAAGCGCATGAATTCCTCTACATCCTTAGATGCTGCTTCTTTTTCATTTGCTTGAACCGGAACATTCTCAACCGCTTTCCCCTTTCCTTTCGCTAGCCTTTCGGCCTCTACTTCAGGTGATATAAAGATCCTGCCGCTCCTCGTCATGCCTCCTGAGCCCACAACATTATCCACAATCTCCGCTGACTGCTTGTTAACATCGATCTTAATCCCGTCACAATACACCTCTAGCCCATATGACCATGGGACCGCTCTCGTGTTCTCATACGGGATTGGCCCGGCCTTAGTTATGATAAACGGTGGTCGCTGAGCTGGTGCTGCAATAGTGATCGTCTTCCGCGGAATCATCACCGTGGCAACATCACTCCGATTATCTACTACTGCCCCTGCCGGCTCATCAGTTGCCGTTCGATCAAACTGCAATATACCTTCATCAATCAAGGCCTGGATGCCTTTCTTCAAATCCTCACACCCCCCAGCTAGGGCCCAACAATCTAAGCAGTACTCATTACAACCCGGGTAAACACCTCCTTGCAACAGTCGGCTCTTTATTTCACTCAGTGGCGTCTTTAAATCCTCAATATTCATAATCAGATTCAGCCCTTCCTCAGTCAGAACAGCGTTCGCCCCATGATTAGGCATGGGTTTCTGGACTATATTCGGACCTGTCGTTCCGAAATTGATAGACTTGTTATCCAAAAGATCCTGCACAACATGCTTAAAAGCATGGCAACCTTCTATATCATGGCCCGGGGCCCCAGAATGAAACTCGCAGTGCCTATTTGCATCATAGCCGAACGGGGGAGTCCCCGTGATCGGTGCCAAGGTTCTTTTCTCCACCAGATTCAATCCCAACAATGTCTGCAATAAATCAGCGTAGGTTGAGGGAGGCTTCTCAAACACTCTTCTCGGCTTACTACCCTGAAATCTTCGTTGAGCCTGCTGTGCCCCCTGCTGAGGCTGCTGCTGCTGTGGCATCGGTTGCTGCTGAACCGATTGTTGTTGCTGGATTGGTTGTTGCTGATAAGGAATAGTGACACTTGATACCTGCTGCGGCTGACGATATTGATTTCTTCCCCTGCCTCGGCCTCGGCCTCCAAATACAGCGCTAGCTTCGCCCTGACGGCGCCCACCATAAGCTTTCTTATTACTGCCAGATGCAGTTGATTCGTCGACTTGGAACTTTCCTTGCTTAATGTTCCGCTCAATCTTTTCACCCATCAGAATCAGGTCTGAAAAACTAGCCAGAGACGTGTGAAACAACATATCATGAAACAGCCCGGTAAATGTGCCGACAAACATATCATTCATTTCTTTATCTTCTACAGGAGGGCGGACCCTGGCAGCCATATCGCGCCACCTTTGCGCGTACTCCTTAAAACTCTCCCCTTTCTTCTGCGAAAGCCCGGCCAACTGGACCCGATTGGGTGCCAGGTCGCTGTTATACTTGTAATGGGCTACGAACGCCTCCGCCAATTGCTTCCATGTCTTGATATCAGTTGGCTCCAACCCCATGTACCACTCTAGGGAAGGACCCGATAGACTATCCTGAAAGAAATGCATGAGCATTCTTTCGTCAGTGGAGTATGCAGACATCTTTCTGTAATAAGCTCGTACATGCACCTTCGGACATGTGTCTCCTTTGTACTTGTCGAACGCAGGCGCTTTGAACTTAATTGGCACCCTCAAGCCAGGTACCAAGCCCATAGTTGCCATGTCCAGACCCACAGCACTCTGATTTAGGACTCCCTTCATTTGCTCTTCCAGCATTCTAATCTTTTGAGAATCATCCATCGGCCCTTCAAAACCTCCTCCAGAGAAGGCGTCCTCCTGTTGATCCTCTTGCCACAGACCATTTCCAGCCCCGTATCCATCATACGCATTATTACGTCCAGCTCTGATCTGATTCATACCCGGACCTCGGCCTCTGTTGCCATACCCTTGAACACCTCCAGCAGGACCAAAACCCACAAATCCAGTACCATTTCCGTTTCCAAAGCCTCCGTAACCCTGATTGACCATACCATAACCATCTTGCCCAAAGCCTTGAGCATTAAAGCCGTACTTGCCAGTGTTGTCGAATCCTTGATCGTTGAATCCAAACCCAGCGTTGACAAAGCCATTGCCTCCTAGATTATCTCCCAAATTGACATCACCCAGCCCAGCGTTGTGGACAGCAGTTTCATTTCCAACTCCGACGTTACCATTCACAGCAGCGGTAGCGTTGTTGACGTTGGCGGCAGGTATATTGACCACGGGCGGAGCCACTGGCGTGGGAGTGCCGTCTCCCTGAGCAGTATCAACCCGGACAGGCTGATGATCTTCGTTACCATGACCAGCGTTGCGAGCCAACAGAGGCTGGACCATGGCCTGCAAATTCTCTTGCCCTTTTGCTATAGCTTCCATGGTCTGCATGAAGAGGGCGAGCTTCTCGCGCACATCCTGCATCTCGTTCTGAATCTGGTCCATGACTTTCCGACAGTTGGATCGTGTAGAATAGCGGTGCGGATGTTGATCTGGAATCCTGTTAAGTACCTGGTACAGAGCAGGAGATAAGACACCATTCAAAGATTACCTGTTATGCAATGTGAGTATGAATGCAATGCAATGTGTCTGTGCATTAGGGAAGTTCATTCCCCCAGTTCTAGTGCGAAGGTGCCGGTGCAGTGACGGTGCTGACAATAGGAATGTCGGAGTTGAATCATAGAAAGCCTCCTATATTGCAGAGAGAATCAATAAGTCCAGGGTACAATATCACTGAGAGTACAAAGAAGGCATGACCTCAACCAACAATCCTGGTGATGGTCAGCACTATGCAAATAAAGCATACAAGCTACTACATGAAATGATCAAATCCTCCCAAAAGTCTGGTACTCCTCTATCAGCTTCTTGGTCTCCGGATGGCTTGGTCGATCAAGCAGCCCTTCAACAAGCTGGTTTCTCCTTTTAAGGACACGGCGTACGTCTTCAGCAGTTTCTTCCCAGGTTGCTTCTCCGAAGCAATCTTCTAGCTTTCGCTTCTGAGACACTGCTTCATCTCTGGATTTGATTGCCTTGTTCAGTGCATGCTGGACATTATACCGGTTCATCACTTCTTCCTCGCACTTCTTGATGCTAGACTTCAACTTCTCTTCGAGGTCGGAGATTTGCTGCTTCAGCTTATCTTCCCTCTTCTTGTTGTTGGTGAGTGTAGCATTCCAAGTCTTATTGCAAGAGGATATCTCTCGGTGTGCTGCGTCGAGCGCTTTCTTTTTGGCTTCCAGCATGTCATGGGAGCTTCTGAACTCTTGCCCCAGACGTTCACGCTTTTTCTTTTCCCCGGTCAACTCAGCTCCTAACCTGTTTACCAGCTCGATCTGTTGTTGGAAAGCATATACGGCCTTGTTTTTCTCGCTGCGTGCCTGGGCTAGCTCTTGCTCTAACCCTTCATTAATCTTCATCAAGGCTTCTTTCTCTCTCACAACTTGCTCGTATACTCCTCTAGAAACAGTAGTTGGCTCTGCTACCGGAACGGGAACAAGAATTGGTGCATCTGGAAACGGCATCTTCAACTGACTAGCTCTCTCCTGAATCCAAGCTCTATAAGGTGCATAGGCCTGACAGTCATTCTTTCCTAACAACGGCTTCCCTTTGCGGTTAATACGCGTCCAGGCATGTTGCAACTTGGCTAATAACTCCCCCTTCAAATCCCCTGTGAAGTACAGAGATTCCTGTACTTCTTCCTCATGAGGTGGATTCTTCAGCGCATATCCGAACTGGCGAATGAATAGAGAAGGGTTGTAATTGATACACCCTTTTCTTCCTATCAACGGCACATTGGGGTACCCAGAACAACTGAAGATGAGCTCAGATCCCAGCAGATCTCTATCAAACCACTCCATATCTTCCGACGATAGCCTCATCAGACGCTCTGGCCAACCAACTGGAACTGTAGTCTCTGCAGCAGATCCTTTCTTAGGGAGGTGATCCTCAAACCATATACTCAGTAAGGGCACACACAGATGAACATTCTTCCCTCTTCCCTTCTCATTCTTGTAATGCAGTGAGTGGTAGAGATCTCCGAGTAAGGTAGGTACAGGATTACCAGCGGCAAACAAGTAGAAGGCGTCGAAGTCCACAAAATCCGGTATATTGGGGAACAGTACTATGCCATAAATGCACAAAGCCAACACAGCATTGAAAGCAACCCAGCACCCGCTCTTGGCGTACTCTTGGGCTTTACCCACTAAGAACTGAAATGAGAAGCCTGGAACTCCACGGGAAACAGTAGTCACAAGTTCAGAAGCATCAATACGCAAGGCTTTTGCCAATTCCTCCGGCTTAGGTTTGGCATCATAATGAATGAACGGAACCTGGTTCTGCACGGGCAGCTCAACATACTCAGCGTATTCCTCCAAGGTTGGTCCCATAATAAAGTCAGAGAACGTGAAGCACCTCAAAGCAGGGTCGTAGAATTGCATCAAAGCATACAGCCCATCTAACTCTACCTCTGTAGGTTTGCACACCAATCTCAGTAGTCTACCATAGCTCATCCGGAAGCTCCTACGAACACCCTCATCAGCAAGAGAGATCAACCCAAGTAGAGGAACAATATCAGGCGTAGGCAACTTGTAAGCAACCGTTCTCCTTAAGCTAGTCATGATCAAACACTCAGAAGTCTGGGTACTAGAACTAGGGAAATGCAAATGCGCCTGCAGCACAGACACACGTTAGTGAAATGCAAATGGTAATGGATATGCGAGCAATGCAATGCAAGTATCATTCAACAGGGACCAAAGCTGCAGCTGAATAGCCTAAACCCAAATCAAGAAAGGTCTCAGATAGACCATCCAGAAGTCATCAAACCCTGGTCACAGACCTCAAACCATAACTCACTGGTCTCTGATAGACCTCAAATCACATCCATAATTGGTCTCTAACAGACCTCATAACTCTCCAACTGGTCTCTGACAGACCTCAGAACACATCTCCAAATGGTCTCTGACAGACCTCATAACTCTCCATAAATAACCAGGATCTCTGATCAACAAACCGGTAATCTGAAGGTCTAGTTACCTGCATAACCCTGAATCCCCTCACAGGTGGGTGGCCCTATAACTGGCACAAGGTACGGCATCCTATGCGGTCGTCGGCGTCACAGACTTTCAGGGTTGATGATACGATTCCCAGAAGGAGTGGCATCATCAATTCCTGAAGAGGCCTCACTTAGCCAACTTCCAAATGATCGGTCCCCAGAGTCGACAATCCAACTAACCAGCAACCCACGCCAACCAAAGGAAGGGGCAGGAGGCCAACCAGAGGAACCTCGTCTGAGTGTAGATTTCATGGGACACCAAAGCAAGCAAAGCAAGCGGGCGCCCACTAATTTCTACTCTAATTCTAGGTGCACTCAAGCCCAGGTCCGGCTTATCTCTCAATATCAGAACACCCGTCACACCCCAGATACAACAACAATAATCAATATATAAAGCCGAAAATACAAGGTTAGAAATATAAAATAACTCCATACAAAATCCTCGACGGGAAAACAAGCGTTAGGATTGACTCTCTCAAGGGACGTTGGATCCCAAATGCATAAGAACCATCGCAGTCCTTAGCAGCCAGGGGACGTTGGATCCCCAGCAGAGTCGCCAGCTGTCGCTACTGCGAAAATCGGCGCCGGCTGGACAGAAGAGTCGCCACCGTGCGTTATTTATCCCACGGGAGGGAAAGGAAACGCTCAGAGTAAACCTCGCACAACACGGGAAAGGTATGGTCATCGCAACCAAAACCTGGGTTCGGGAGTCGGTTACGCAAGGGGAAGGTATTAGCACCCCTCACGTCCATCGTACTCGATGGGATCCACGCTTGTTTTCGGGTATGGATTGTTATTCTATCTAAACTATAGGTCAAGGGGTTAAAAAGAAAAGAGAATGAAAATAAAATGACTCGGCAAAGTATCGCACTTTATGCCTACGTATTCCCGTCTGGTAACGAGAAATCAGAGTCAACGTAGTTCGCCTACCTACGGGAAAGGAGGGGAAGGTTGCTCGCTAGGATATCGCATCCTATGCCTACGTACTTCCACACAGCATGGAAGATCAGAGCAAACGTAGTTCGGGCCACGTACGACACAAGCTTGTCTTGGTTGATTTTATTCCTTCTGAAAAGGTTTTCTTGATTAACAGTCCAAGCGGACAAAAATGACGTTTTGATGAGTTCACATTCTTTTACGAAAGAAGTGTCTTTTATTGTGTTTGAAATCTTTATGTGTTTTTCTGTTTGTTTTGAGAAAGAAAGAGACAGAACTCTAACCTACGGTTGCGAAGGGAAACAAACTAACCTAATGTTATCATGCATGGGTTAAGACCTAGTGTCTATCATGCTCCTCTCTTGCACAGAGAGAAACAGAGATCCTAAGGGATAGGCAGAAACAGAAACAATAACAGATATATACAGTAAAACAGTAAAATGCATGGATGCAACAGCACAAGCGAGGCAAGGGAGTCCCACTCAACCTCGAACCTAGAAAACAATAGGCAAAAGTGAACAGACTTCACTTTCAACCCAGCAGGGTAAACAGCAAACAACACGGTTCAGAAAACCAATCAATACATCAAGAAATGAAATACAACAAAAATAAACAGCCTCAGCAGCTCTGGATCAACATCTGGCTCCAAGTAATCTCCCATCAGCTACAGGCTTCAACACGCATCAATCTCCATCTTCATGGCCTTCAGGTAAGGGCTTTGATCATCAGTCTTCTATCTGCAATGGCTTTTCTTCATGCTCAAAACCTCCAGGATGAGGGATCAGTCACAAGAGTGAATTGGGTGTTAAGCAATCAGTTGACTACCAAAGGTGGTGAACAGACTGCTTCTAACACAAGAGACATTTTCTCTCAAGAGTTCTATCTCATAGACACTATCACCAAGCCTTCCAAAGGAAGGGGGTGAGTGTCTTAGAGAGACTCTGAATCACAGAGAAGAATGGATGCAGACAAGGCAATCCATGTTTGAGAAACAAACTTTCTAACCTAGAGCTCTGCCTAGCTCCTAAACCCTAGTCTCCTCAGCATCTGCTAGCAAGAATCTCCTCTTCAACTCTGGAAGTTGGACTTCAATATCTGGATCTCCAATGGCTTTCATCTTCTCAAGTCTTCAGCTCTCCTAAGTCCCCAGACAATCCTAATACCCAAGCAAGCAAGCAATAATCCCCAGAGGGCACACCACACCAGTCAATCAGACATACACAGAGTATTAATAGCAGTAGGGGAGTCCTGACTTTTCCTCTAAGGGATCTAATAACTACCCATAGCCCCTATAGTCCCATAACTAATCTAGTTAAACCCTAAGTCCTAAGGGAAAGAATCAAACCTCCTAAGTCATCACCTAAAAAACCCTAATTTTATCCATGTTGTTCACACCTACACTAAGCCCCTAAATTTAATTTCTAAAAAAGGGAACTAAATTGTTTCTACAAGTTGAATATCTCATCTAAACAATATAAAAAGAATGACCAAAAAATATTAAAGCATGTAAGAGAACAAAAATTATTAAAATGATGCATGAAATGAAACTATTTAATATGACAATT
This sequence comes from Lathyrus sativus, assembly GCA_963859935.3. Lineage (NCBI taxonomy): Eukaryota > Viridiplantae > Streptophyta > Magnoliopsida > Fabales > Fabaceae > Lathyrus > Lathyrus sativus. Next base: position 330,159,289 of record OZ012741.1, read on the forward strand.
ATTTAGAAAATATGGAAAAAATATGGAATAAAAATAAAAATGCAATTTTATTTTATGAAAATTTTCTAGACATTTTAATGAAAATATTGTAAAAAGAATGGATTGAAATGCATTTTTTATGAATTAGTTATGAGTTAATGAAAATTGGTAAAATATTAAAGTGAATTAAGAAAAATAATTGGAATTAAATGAGAAGGAGGGGGTTGAAATAGAAATTCGCCCAGTTAAAAATCACAATGGGCCAACAATAGGGGGTGCGCTTAGCACTCTTACCAAGGCCCAGTATCACTCTGAATTAGTGAAAAAAAATAAGAAGCGCTGGGGGGTGAGAATAGAATGAAAATCACGTTGAAAATGACTTTGGGCCTAAACCTGGGGGTGGGATTAACACAAAATTCTGAGGCCCGCCCGTTTCAATTAATGAAACGGCGCGTTTTGCCCAATGTAATCTCCCTCCACAAATCAGATTGAATGAGAGCCCTTGGATCTCCTTCTAAGTCAAAGGTCACACGCGAAATGGATGGACATGATTATCTCTTCTCCAATTGATCTGCAACTAGGGTTTCAATCACCATTACACCTCCATGCACGAGCAGGTTTACACCAAGCTGTTCTCCCTCTACAGGCAACCAATCCACACGATGTGAACATGAAAGTTACTCTATAACTCCCCCTCTACACGTCTATGGCACTAATTTACCTTGAAACTCATCACAACAACAAACCCGATCAAGCCAAGGTCTGGTCACCATGGATATACACTGATATGCACCAACTCAATACTTCCTCAAACTTGACCTGAACTAATATATGCCTAATGGAGATTAACCTGATCAATCAAACTAACATTCTAACGCATTAATCCAAGAGATTCAAGCACTAACAGTTTGTTGCACCTGTTAACAACCATCACCAAACCTCTCCAAACTCATCCTACTTGTTCTCTTAACCACCTAGATTGCATCTAAACTATCAACAACATGCCAAACTAACTAGATCAAGCAGTTTGAATGAAAACTTACCTGGTGTGAAATCTTGAGAAACAGCTATGGAACACGTGGATCTGAAGCTTCTAGGTGTTGGATCTTGATCAATCCTTGATGTATGTGATTCTGTATGCAATTCCTTGTTGATTCTTGACTTGAATTATGCTGTCCACTTGAATTTGTAGTTTTGATGCTCTTGAAAAAGGTGCTCGAAAATGGATGATTCACACCAAAACTTTGCTTCAATTCTGATCTAGGAGGATGATGGAGTAAGATTGAATTGATTTTGATGAAGATTGATGAAGATTTTGGAGAATTGGAATGAAAACTTCAATGAAAAGAATGAGGGAATTTGTGAAATTCTTGGTGCAAATGAAGCCAACCCTTGCCAAATTCTCATTTCATGAATATATAGACCCCAATGGTACATTCTAGATCCATCTTGCACATTCCCTTGTTTTCCAACTTTGATCCATTTTGGTTATGTTTCTTCAATTACAAGCAACCAAAGATAACTTCTTTTTTCCCTTCTAAACTCAAAAAAGTGTTTGAACCATTGTTCTTAGAATTGTTTTTCCATTCAAAATCATATATTGGAAGTCTCCATTTGGACTTGTAAATCTCCCAAACCATTTTCCATCTTGAATTTATTCACTTTATAAGCCATTTTAGTTCATATTTTGACCAATTATGCAACTTCATGTTATGAGCTTCTCCAATAATTTGTGACCTTCTTTCTAGACTTAAAATCCCATTTGGAGCAAGTTTGATGTTGTAAGTTTTTCCATTTGAGGCTTCCTTGTATGAGTTTTGGACATAGGATAAAATGACCTGTAATTCACAAATGCCCAAAATACCCTTTGCTTGCCAAGACCATAAGTTGAGTTCCACACATCATATGAAGGCATACTATACCATTCTAGAAAGCCAAGACAATGAGGAACAATTCTTATGTTGACCAAGAATTCATTTGAAATCTCCTTGAGGGGTAAAAATTGCTTGGAAGTCAAGTCACTTTCGCAGACAAAAATTCAGACACCTCAGATGACCTGTAACTTGCAAGGACCATAACTTGAGTTCTATAAATATCCTTGAGGTCTTCCACCACTCAAATTAAAGGTCTTGAGATCCTCTACAAGTTTCATGTTGGCCAAGAAGCCATTTGAAGCTAGCATTTTGACTTATCTTGCTTGGAAATTTGACCTAAACTAGGGGATTTTACAGAGAAACCCTAATTTAGTAACTCCTCTTCTCCTTGATTTCTCTTGAATTCTCCTTGTCATATCTCCATATTCTTATTCATATGTCCAATGATGAACCCCACACCTCTCCAATAGCCCTTTAAATCAGTCAATTGACCTAGGGTTGACCCAGATGAAACCCTAGTTGACTGTCTTCAACTATAGCTCTTGTGATCACCTCAACAACTTATTTTCTTCTCCAAATGACTTTTTAAGTCTCTCATAATGTCTAGATGCTCTCCATGCCTCCACTTCACAGCTCACAACCCTCTTGTTGATCCTCAGATACCCTCAGCTAGGAGATGGACTCAAGGCTTGATCTGCTGAACTCTTTGCTTTCAAACTATTTTCTGATGACTTGAATGAGATGGAATTGGAATAATAACCTCTTGCTAGGCCTCTAGAGATGATAATAATGATTGGTCCCCTGTTGAATGATTTGCTATGCTTATGCTATGCAGATGGTTAGTCTATGTACATGACTCTATATGCAAATGCTAATGATAATGAAACATAAACCAAGTGAATAAGGTTGAGCAAATTTTAGGGTGCAACAGTAACAAGATGTGGAATGCTACGCTAACCAACAACAAAAAGAGGGAGGACAAATTGAAGCAGCAAATTTCTAAACTCGAAGAGCAGTTGAAGGCTAGCATTAAGAAGCATGAAAAGGAGGTAATGGCCAGATATAGTCTCCAGAATGCATTGAACAAGGCCATCGAAGGCAGGAACGAAGCTGTGTCTCAGAAGCGGAAGCTAGAGGATCGCTTCGGAGAAGGGGCATGGGAGGAAACCGCTGGTGACGTGCGACGTATTCTCAAGCGAAGAAATCAGCTTGTTGAGGGTCTGCTTACCCGACCAAGTCATCCAGAGACTAAGAAGTTACTAGAAGAGTACCAGGCTTATGAGTGTACTTGACCATTTCATATATTAATGTGTATGCTTTATTTGCATTTGTGCTGACCATCACCAGGATTGTTGGTTGAGGTCATGCCTCCTTATTGTACACTCAGTGATATTGTATTCTTGGCTTAATGGATTTCTCTGCAATATACGAGGTTTTCTATGATTCGGCTCCGATCTTCGTATTGCTGTCACTGTCACTGCACTGACACATTCGCACTAGAATCGGGGAATGATATTCCCTAATGCACAAACACATATTGCATTGCATTCTCATTCATATTGCATTACAGGTGATTATTGAGCGGTACCTCATTTCTTGCTCTGTACCAGGTCTTTTCAGGATTGAAGATCAGCGCCCGCACCGATACTCCACTCGTACCAACTGCCGAAGAATTATGGATCAAATGCAGAACGAAATGCAAGACATGCGTGAGAAGCTGGCGCTCTTCATGCAGACAATGGAGACCATTGCGAAAGGACAGGAGAATCTGCAAGCTTTGGTGCAGCCTCTGTTGGTAAGGAATGCTGGGCACGGAAATGAGGATCATCAGTCTGTGCGAGTCGACACTATTCACGGGGATGGTACTCCCACACTAGTGGCTCCACCTGTAGTCAACATGCCTGCTGTCAATGTGAACAACGGCACTGCTGCCGGGAACGGTAACGTTGGAATTGGGAACGAGACTGTCGTCAACAACGTTGGGCTCGGAGATGTCAACCTGGGTGATAATATGGGAGGCAATGGCTTCGGTAATACTGGATTTGGCTTCAATGACCAGGGGTTTGATCATGCTGGGAAGTACGGCTTCAATGCTCAAGGCTTCGGACAGGACGGATTTGGTATGACTAATCAGGGTTATGGCGGATTCGGAAATGGAAATGGCGCTGGACCTGCTGGAGCCGCTCCAGGGTATGGCAACAGGGGGCGAGGCCCGGTAATGAATCAGACCAGAGTTGGCCGTAACAACGGATACGATGGATATGGAACTGGGAATGGTAATTGGCAAGAAGACCAGCAAGAGGATGCTTTCTCCGGTGGAGGTTTCGAAGGGCCTATGGATGACTCTCAGAGAATCAGGATGCTCGAGGAGCAGATGAGGGGGTCGTGAATCAAAGTGCTGTTGGCTTAGATATGTCAACAATGGGTCTGGTGCCTGGCCTGAGGGTACCAATAAAATTCAAAGCTCCCGCATTCGACAAGTATAAGGGGGACACCTGTCCAAAGGTGCACGTGCGGTCATATTACAGAAGGATGTCGGCGTATTCTAACGATGAGAGGATGCTAATGCATTTCTTTCAAGATAGCTTGTCGGGCCCTTCCCTCGAGTGGTATATGGGATTGGAACCAACTCATATAAAGACATGGAAGCAGCTGGCTGAAGCATTTGTGGCTCACTATAAGTACAACAGTGACTTGGCACCCAACCGGGTCCAACTGCAGGGGTTGTCCCAGAAGAAGGGCGAGAGCTTCAAAGAGTATGCGCAGAGATGGCGCGACATGGCTGCTAGGGTTCATCCCCCTCTAGAGGACAAGGAAATGAATGATATGTTCATAGGAACATTCACTGGCATGTTTTATGACAAGTTGTTTCACACTTCTTTGGGCAGTTTCTCAGACTTAATCCTGATGGGAGAGAAGATTGAAAGCAACATTAAACAGGGAAGATTCCAAGCTGAGGAATCCACTTCAGCTGGCAGTAACAGAAGGGCTTTTGGTGGGCGCCGTCAGGGCGATGTAAGCGCGGTGTTTGGGGGCCGAGGCCGGGGCAAAGGTCGAAACCAGTACAATCAGCCGCAGCAGGTGGCAAGCGTTACTATTCCGTTTCAGCAACAACCGTTTCAGCAACAACCAATACAACAACAACAACAACAACAACAACAACAACAACAACAACAACAGCCACAACAGGGGGCACATACTGCCCAGCGCAGATTCCAGGGGGGCAAACCAAGGAGGGTGTTTGAAAAGCCTCCTTCAACGTATGCAGAATTGCTACAGACGTTACTAGGTTTGAACTTGGTGGAGAAGAGAACTCTGGCGCCAATAACAGGCACTCCTCCATACGGTTACGATGCAAGCAGGCACTGTGAATTCCACTCCGGGGCTCCTGGCCACAATGTAGAGGGTTGCCACGCGTTCAAGCATGTGGTGCAGGATCTATTGGATAGTAAGGCTATCAATTTTGGATAGGCAGGTCCAAACATAGTGCAGAAGCCCATGCCCAACCATGGGGAAAACGCCATTTTAACAGAGGAGGGTTTGAACTTGATTATGCATGTTGATGACCTCAAGACACCGTTGTGTGAAATAAAGAGCAGATTATTGCAAGGTGGTGTGTATCCAGGTTGCGACGAGTATTGCTTAGAGTGTTGGACCCAAGCTGAGGGGTGTACTGACTTAAAGAAAGGTATTCAGGCCTTAATAGATGGAGGCACACTGCAATTTGACCGAGCAGCAATTGAAGAACCTGCAGGGGTTTTAGCAGACAAGCAAAGTGATATGGCTACTGTGACGATTCCCCGAAAAACGATAACTATAACGGCACCGACCAAGCGACCGCCGATCACCATCACCAAGGCAGGACCAATCCCTTATGAGAGCACCAAGGCAGTCCCCTGGTCCTATGGGTTGGAAGTGTATTGTGATGGGGTAAAAATTGATGTTAATAAGCAGCCAGCTGAGACTGTAGACAACGTTGTCGGTACCGGAGGTATGACAAGAAGTGGGAGAATCTTCATATCGCCTGAGGTAGAGGCTGAGCGACTGGCGAAAGGAAAAGGAAAGATGAATGAAACTGTCCCTGTGCAGAGGAACGAAAAAGAAACGGCATCGAAAGATGTGGAAGAGTTCATGCGCTTGATTCGTAAAAGTGATTATAAGATTGTTGAGCATCTGCAACAGACGCCGTCAAAGATATCTATATTGTTGAAAGTTCTGGATACTTCCTTCGTACCCCAAGATGTTTCCGTGAATCAGCTGGAGGGGGTGTTGGCGCATGTGAATGCAGGCCATAGCTTGGGATTTACAGACTTCGATTTAACCCCAAAGGGAAGAGAGCATAACATGGCGTTGCACGTCTCGGTTGAGTGTAGAGGATCAGTCATGTCTCATGTACTGGTAGACACCGGATCTTCCTTAAACGTGCTGCCCAAGAAAGCGATGATGAAACTGGATGTCAGAGGAATCCTGTGCACGCCCAGTGACTTGGTGGTCAGGGCATTTGATGGTACGCGAAGAACAGTTTTTGGATCCATAACATTACCTCTACAGGTGGGGCCGGAGGTTTTCGCGACTGAATTTTATATCATGGACATCCAGCCTGCATACAGCTGCCTCCTCGGACGACCCTGGATTCATGGTGTTGGGGCAGTCACATCTACCTTGCATCAAAGGTTGAAATACATGGTGGGGGACAGTGTGGTCACTGTATGTGGAGAAGAAGATATATTGGTTAGCCATCTGTCATCATTCAAGTACGTGGAGGTCGACGGCGAGATTCATGAAACACCCTGTCAGGCATTTGAAGGGTTGCGCATCAAAGACAAAGGTCTCGGGCCGAGTAAAGCGTCAGAGGTGGCCGTCTCGTCATATAAGGAAGCTCAAGCTCTAGTAGAGACTGGTGAGACAAAGGGCTGGGGCAAGGTGCTGGATATTCCCGTGAAGATGGACCAATTTGGGCTGGGATATCAACCGTCATCTTAAACACCTGCTGTGGGGGCACCCCGTTTCAGAGGACCAATAACCATCACCACTAGTGGAGTGTGTCACGAGACCATCAACGCTGCTTCGGAGTCTGACGAAGGAGACAACTATTGCGACATGGACGCCTGGATTCAGCCGAGCGCGCCAGGACAAGGATTATGCAATTGGTCTATTCAGGAGATTGTTCCTGTAACTCTTAAACAGTAATGCTTTGTTTTTTTAATTGTTGAACAACCTGGTGTCTTACCCGAGGCATCGTGATTTTGCTTAGGGTCGTGCTGTTATGAACATTGCGTGTTTAATCATTAAATAAAATACGTTTTTTCATGTGCAAATATTGCGATCTCTGTTTTTCCTGTTTTGTGTTTTACAATAAATGGCAACGTGGTTATTCGCTTTACACGCATTTTGAAGCATTTAACCATTCCTTTTGCAGGATAACATTTTCAGATGACATCATTGAACCACCTATGACTCGTCTCGACTTTGAACACCCGGTATTTCAGGCCGAAGAAGAGATTGTTGAAGATGGTGACGTTCCCGAAGAATTGTCTTGGTTGGTGAAGCAAGAAGAACGAGTCATTCTGCCTCACGAGGAGGTCATCGAGATTATTAACCTGGGGTCGGAAGGGGTTGAAAAGAACATCCGTATAGGAGCCGCGCTGCGGAGCGATGTCAAGCGAAGACTGGTTGAAATGCTCAGAGAGTATAGTGATGTGTTCGCTTGGTCGTATGAAGACATGTCGGGGCTTGATACAGATATGGTTGTGCACCGTCTGCCGTTGAAAGAAGAATGCCCGCCGGTCAAGCAGAAGCTTCGCAGAACTAGACCTGATATGGCAGTGAAAATTAAGGAGGAGGTTCAAAAACAGTGGGATGCTGGTTTCTTAGCTGTGACAAAATACCCCTCATGGGTCGCTAACATTGTACCAGTGCCAAAGAAAGACGGTAAAGTGAGAATGTGCGTAGATTACCGTGATTTAAATAAAGCAAGCCCAAAAGATGATTTTCCACTTCCTCACATCGATGTGCTGGTTGACAAGACTGCCCAATTCTCTGTATTCTCCTTCATGGATGGCTTCTCGGGCTATAATCAGATTAAAATGGCGCCAGAGGACATGGAGAAGACTACTTTCATAACGCCTTGGGGAACATTTTGTTACAAAGTGATGCCCTTCGGATTGAAGAATGCTGGGGCAATGTATCAGCGTGCAATGACGACTCTTTTCCATGATATGATGCATAAAGAGATCGAAGTTTATGTCGATGATATGATTGCCAAATCCCAGACGGAGGAAGAGCATTTGGTGAATCTGTTGAAGTTATTCAAAAGGCTTAGGAAGTTCAGGCTGAGACTGAACCCTAACAAGTGCACCTTCGGGGTGAGATCGGGTAAACTGCTGGGGTTTATCGTGAGCGAAAGAGGAATAGAGGTTGATCCTGCAAAAATAAAAGCAATACAAGAGATGCCGACGCCTAGAACAGAAAAAGAGGTGCGCGGGTTTTTAGGGAGGTTGAACTACATCGCCCGGTTCATATCTCACCTAACAGCTACGTGTGAACCATTATTCAAGCTGTTGAAAAAAGACCAGGCTGTAACATGGAACGAAAATTGTCAAAAGGCGTTCGATAAAATAAAGCAGTATTTGCAGGAGCCTCCTATCTTGATACCCCCAGTGGTAGGGAGACCCTTGATTATGTATTTGACAGTTCTTGAGGGAAGTATGGGTTGTGTTCTCGGTCAACACGACGAGACAGGAAGAAAAGAGCATGCGATCTACTACTTGAGTAAAAAATTTACTGAATGTGAATCTCGATATTCAATGCTCGAAAAAACTTGTTGCGCGCTAGCCTGGGCCGCCAAGCGTTTGAGGCAATACATGCTGAATCATACAACCATGCTCATCTCGAAGATGGATCCTATCAAGTATGTATTCGAAAAGCAAGCATTATCGGGGAGAATTGCCCGTTGGCAGATGGTCTTGACTGAATATGACATCCAATATGTCTCGCAGAAGGCTATAAAGGGGAGTGTACTGTCTGAGTACTTGGCAGAGCAGCCTATTGAAGATTACCAATCGATGAGGTTTGATTTTCCTGACGAGGATATCATGTACCTAAAGATGAAAGATTGTGAAGAGCCGTTGCCAGACGAAGGACCAGAATTGGGTTCCAAATGGAAGTTGATCTTTGACAGAGCTGTAAATGCCTACGGTAGCGGAATAGGGGCAATCATCACTACTCCACACGGGTCGCACATCCCGTTTACTGCTCGATTGACCTTTCCAGTTACCAATAATGAAGCCGAATACGAAGCTTGTATCATGGGGCTTGAAGAAGCTATTGATTTGCGCATCAAAAATCTGTACGTATACGGAGACTCAGCTCTGGTGGTGAATCAAATAAAAGGAGAATGGGAGACACGTCAGCCTAATTTGATACCGTACATGAATTATGCGAGGAGATTGTTGCCTTTCTTTGACAAGGTTGAATTGCATCATGTACCGCGAGCAGAAAATCAGATGGCTGACGCCCTGGCCACCTTGTCTTCCATGTACAAAGTCAACTTCTGGAACAAGGCTCCCAGAATTGTTATCTCTCGGCTTGACAGACCTGCCTACGTATTTGCCATTGACGAAGCATCTGACGATAAACCGTGGTATTTCGATATCCTTAATTTCCTGAAAAATAAAGAGTATCCGGCTGGGGCATCCTGTCACGATCAGAAGACTCTCAGGAGATTGGCGGGTAACTTCTATTTGAATCTGGACGGTGTCTTATACAGAAGAAATCATGACTCGGTGCTACTACGTTGTGTAGATGAGAAAGAGGCGAAGCTGCTCATGGAGGAAATACATGAGGGTACATTTGGTACGCATGCGGGTGGGCATGCCATGACGAGGAAGCTGCTGCGGGCAGGTTATTTTTGGCTGACTATGGAAACTGATTGTTTCAAGTTTGCGAGGAAGTGCCACAAGTGCCAAATATATGCAGATAAGATCCATGTGCTTCCGAGTCCTCTGAATGTGATGTCATCGCCATGGCCATTCTCGATGTGGGGGATCGATATGATTGGAAAGATCGAGCCGACAGCTTCCAATGGACACCGTTTCATTCTAGTAGCAATCGATTACTTCACCAAGTGGGTAGAAGCGGCATCGTACGCAAATGTAACTAAGCAGGTGGTAGCCAGGTTCATCAAAAGAGATATCATTTGCAGATATGGAATCCCCGAGCGGATAATCACTAACAACGGTTCAAACCTGAATAACAAAATGATGAAGGAGCTCTGTCAGAATTTTAAGATCGAGCATCACAACTCCTCCCCTTACCGACCCAAGATGAATGGCGCTGTTGAAGCGGCCAATAAGAATATAAAGAAGATTGTTCAGAAGATGGTGGTGACCTATAAGGATTGGCATGAGATGCTACCTTTTGCTTTGCACGGTTATCGTACGACGGTACGCACATCAACCGGGGCAACCCCATTCTCGTTGGTATATGGAATGGAAACAGTGTTACCACTGGAAGTTGAGATTCCTTCCCTGAGAGCATTACGAGACGTCCGACTAGACGAGGCAGAATGGGTGAAAGACAGGTTGAACCAGCTGAGTTTAATGGACGAGAAGAGGCTAGCTTCTCTAGCATACAGTCGTTTGTACCAGAGCCGAATGAAGAAAGCATATGATAAGAAGATACGTCCTCGGAGCTTTCAGACGGGCGACCTTGTGCTGAAAAGGATTCTCCCGCCGCAAGCAGATCACAGGGGCAAGTGGACCCCCAACTACGAAGGGCCATACGTTGTTAGAAAAGTCTTTTCAGGAGGAGCTTTATTGTTGTCCACCATGGATGGTGAAGACTTTACGTCGCCTGTGAATTCGGACGCAGTTAAAAAATACTTTGCTTGAAATTGACCTGCTGGACAGAAAAAAAGAGAGTCCAGGCAAAAATGGGGCATCCTGGCGAACCAAAAACAGAATGAAAGGTTCGGGCAAAAGTTAGGGATAAAAAATTGAAAAAAGGTACACCCGCGAAGTTGAAAACCTACACTGGGCGGCTTCGGCAAAAAAGGGTATCCCGGTGAACTGAAAACCCGTAAAGGGCGGTTCACGCAAAAGTTAGGGATTTGAAAAGCGAATGACTGCGGTCCGAATTTGATACTGCAGTGAGCATTGGTGCGGGAGAATGTACTCGAGGGGGCGATTATCAGATACAATCTCTTCGGAAGTGTGGATACCGGGAAAGCATTAGAGTCGGGCGAGTCATGGGAGGATCAACTCGTGGTGTTCGTCTGCAGCCCGTTGCCGACATGTGTATAAATTTGATTTGTCATTATATTTATGCTTCTTGTGTATACATGTATATTTGTTGTGTGTAGCTTCCTCTTTTCAGGAGTTACATCCCGTGTACAAAACTCCGCCCATTCAGGGGCCCAATCAATAAAACATGTTATTCAATATGTGATGCTGGTTCTCTACTGTTTTGTGCATGATAAACGCCTAGATTTAATGAAACTAGCAAGTGTATAACGTCGCTGGCCCTTGCCAATAATTGCTAAAACTTTGAATCAACTGAAAATAATGTCACTAACGCTAACCTGAATAGATTTGGTTGCGTAGACTTGTCTTGTCTTGTTTGTGGTGTTGCAGGGTTCATAGCCGTATGAAGTGGACGATCAGAAGATTGCAGTATGGACCAGAAGCTCGTAATGAAAAACTCGATCCCCACGCAGGTCGCGCTTCCAAGATAGCATGGTTCCTCACTGAAGAAGGATCGAATTTCCTAGCTAGTCGTAGCTTATCCAAAGGACATTCTCCAGCAAAGTCGTTTACCCTCAGCAGAGTTTGGCAATTCCAAGATTGTAGGATGTATTCAGACGGTGTGGTGTCCCCCAGAAGGATTCCCCTATCTCAAGCAGAGTGGTTTAGCCTCAGAAGATTAATATTTCCAACTTGTGAGCTGTACTCAGGCAGTCTACCCTTCCCAGTAGGGTCATTTACTCTCCCCCAGCGGAGTCAGTGGATTTTCCCCCAAGAGAATCGTTTCGTCCCCAGCAGAGTTCTCTTTCCAGCCAGTGTTTTCTCTCCTCCCAGTGGAACTCGAAGATTAAAAATATCCCCGGCGGAGTTGGTGGTGTGTCCCGACATTTATTTTGTCAGAATACCGTGTGATACCCGTTCACTCCCCAGCAGAAGTCCAATCCTGATTGGCGCATTCAATTATCCCTCAGCGGAGTTGGCTTCACTCTTCCAGCATTTATTTTGCTGGAATAATTTTGTGACGCCTGGTTATCCCCAGCGGAGTTGGCATTGTCTTCAGCATTTATTTTGTTGAAGCGGTTTCAGTATCCCAGCAGTTCGAGTTTGCATTTGCGTTGGCATATAGTGTCATGCTTGCATCCACCAAATAAAAATGCGTAGCATTTCCATGTCGAATGGAGCATTGCGTCATTGTCAAACATATGCATTTTGAAATATAAACCAGGTTGGCTAACCGTTTGTTTCAAGTATTGTTTTCCTTACAGGTGGAGGGAGCTCTCGCCCAATTGAATTACCAGACATTCGAGGTCTCGCCGTGAGACGTGTGATGATACGGTTCATCTTACTATTTTCCCCACAGAGTTATCATGATAAATTTCTCTTTGTCCCCGAGCAGAGTTATTTGTGTAAATGTCTCTTGTTTTCCCCGTCCGAGTTGCTTGTTGAAGTGTCTCTAGTCCGGCCAGCGGATTACTTTCTTCGAAATTGTTGTTTTGTCAGCATCAAAGGGTTTCATGAATCAAAATTTCAGAAGCTGCCGCCGGTTATCAGAACAGGCGTCCGGTAGTTTGGTTTCCAAATATCCCCAGTAGAGTCCGCCTCAAAGTCACTGTCATGTTAGTGCTAAAAGGTTTGTGGGTTGGGACCAATGGAGAAATGGGTCCTGACGTGGACAATTTATTCCTATTGACGGTATTTCTTCATGCTAGAGAAGTGGGTGTCCTAACGTGGACAGATTTATTTCCCTGGGTTAATGAGATGTGCTAGTCCTAACGTGGACAGATTTGATTTCTCCGTATTGATTGAATGTGAAGTCCTGACGTGGACAAAATTGATTACTCTTCGTGTTGGTGTCCTGACGTGGACCATTTATTCTCAGCAGATATCTTTCTTCATAATGGTGAAATGTGCGTCCTAACGTGGACAAGTTTATAGTTCTTCGTGTTGTCAAGATGCGCGAGTCCTGACGTGGACAAATTTATCTTTCTTCGTGTTGGTGAAGCGTGAGTCCTGACGTGGACAAGTTTTATTTCCTCAGTGGGTCGAAGATGTGAGTCCTGACGTGGACCAATCAAGTCGAAGATGTGAGCCCTGACGTGGACAAATCAAGACGAGATGTAGTCCTGACGTGGACAAATCAAGGCGAAAGGTGAGTCCTAACGTGGACGATGTATTCCTAACGTGGAAAAGTCTATTCCTAACGTGGAAAAGGGAAAGTTTAGTCCTAACGTGGAAAGTTTAGTCCTAACGTGGACGATGTATTCCTCACGTGGAAATATTTATTCCTTACGTGGAAAGGTTATTCCTTACGTGTAAAGGTTATTCCTTACGTGGAAAGATGTATTCCTAACGTGGAAAGGTGAGTCCTGACGTGGACGATTTATTCCTTACGTGGAAAGGTTATTCCTTACGTGGAAAGATGTATTCCTAACGTGGAAAGGTGAGTCTTGACGTGGACGATTTATTCCTTACGTGGAAAGGTTATTCCTTACGTGGAAAAGTGTATTCCTTACGTGGAAAGGTTATTCCTTACATGTAAAGGTTATTCCTAACATGGAAAGATTTATTCCTTACGTGGAAAAGTTATTCCTAACGTGGAAAGGTTATTCCTAACGTGGACGATGTTATTCCAAACATGGACAAGTGTATTCCTAACATGGAAGAGTTTATTCCTAACGTGGACGATTTATTCTTGACGAGATGTGCTAGTCCTAACGTGGACAATTCATCCCTATGTTGATAGGATCCCCTCGTGCTGATGAAATGCAGACGAGTCATCCCCAGCGAAGTCACCGAGATTTTTCCGGGTTGACGGCAGGTGGAGTCCTGACGTGGACAAGTTTTAGTTGAGATTTCTTCGTGTTGACGAAACAGGCGTCCTAACATGGACAAAGTTCTATCCCTGCGATGATAGAATCTTTTTCAGGCTGATGAAAATAATCCCCAGCACGTCGCTAATGGATCAGTTGGTTGCCGTAACAACCAGATTCAGTTGGTGCAGTTTATTTTTGCGGTTGACAAATTTCCGGGTTCCTAGTATTCAACCGTCTCGTACCTCGAATGTTTGAAGGTCGTTCGCTCTTCACCCAATCGGGTCCAAGTCGCTTGAATAGGGGCAGCTGTTGCACCCTAAAATTTGCTCAACCTACTTCACTTGGTTCATGTGTCAATTGCATTAGCATTTGCATATAGAGTCATGTACATAGTCTAATCATCTGCATAGCATAGCATAGCAAGTTATCCAACAAGGGACCAAGTGCTATTCTTATCTCTATGAGCCTATCAGGAGGTTATTATTCAAATTCAATCTTAGAAGTCTAAGAAGTCAGGGGATCAAGCAGTGGGTCTCTCTCCTATCTTGAGGGTATTTGAAGATCATCAAAGAAGTTGTGAGCTGTGAATTGAGCATGGAGGGTATACAGACATCATGGAGGACCTAGAGGGTCATTTTGAAAGTGAGACAAGTCATTGATGTGATCACAAGAGTTGCAGTTGAAGACAGTCAACTAGGGTTTCATCTAGGTCAACCCTAGGTCAACCCTAGGTCAAATGATTGATTGAAAGGCATCAAGGGCTATTTGAGAGATGTGGGGTTCATCATTTGACATGTATATATGGATGTGGTGTTGTGCCAAGGAAAAATCAAGAGAAATCAAGAAGAAGAGAAGTTTCTAAATTAGGGTTTCTGTGTAAAATCCCCTGATTTAGGTCAAACTTCCAAGCAAGATAAGTCAAAATGCAAGCTTCAAATGGATCCTTGGCCAACAGGAAACTTGTAGAGGATCTCAATACCTTTAATTTGAGTGGTGGAAGACATCAAGGAGATTTATAGAACTCAAGTTATGGTCCTTGCAAGTTACAGGTCATCTGAGGCCTCTGAAATTTTATCTGTGAAAGTTACTTGTCTTCCAAGCAACTTTTACCCCTCAAGGAGATTTCAAATGAATTTATGGTCAACATAATAGTTGTTCCTAATTGTCTTAGCTTTCTAGAAAGATATGGTATGCCTTCATCTGATTTGTGGAACTCTACTTATGGCCTTGGCAAGCAAAGGGTATTTTGGTCATTTGTGAATTACAGGTCATTTCAAGCCTATGCCCAAAACTCATACAAGGAAGCTTCAAATGAAAAACTTCACCACATAAAAGTTGTTCCAAATGAAATTTTGAGTCTAGAAAAGTGATCATGAAAGTTTGGAAATGTTCATAGCTCAAGGTTCCAAATTTGGTCATTTAAAAGTGAATTTAATGAATAAAAGTGACCTAAAAATGGGATTTTTCATAGCATGGCCAAATGAGATGAAGTTATAGGTCATTTTGATTGGAAAAAATGTTTTAAGAACATTGGAAAAAGTAGATTTTTGAGTTTGGTTCAAAGTTTAGAAGTTATGCTAGTTGGCTTACAAAGGAAGTAACACATCCAAAATTCAAGGGAATTGTGCACAAGAAGTTTCTACCAAGTTCTAGAGTGTTCTATGAGTGTCTATATATTGAGTAGAGTGGCTTCATTCAAGGGTTGGTGATTCATTTTGATCAAAACACCAAGTTTCATCTCATTCTTCCATTTTGCAAATCACATAAGAACTCTATCAAATCTTCATCATTCTCCACAATTCTTGATCCTATCATCATCTACATCCATCATAGATCAAGTTTCCATTAAGATCTGGCTTGATTGAAGTGGAATTCGTGTTATCCAAGTGTATCATCCAAAGTGCAAGAAGATTGTGATTGCAAGATCAAGGGCATTTGAGCAAGTGCTATTGCATACAGAACCAAGAATCAAGTCTGTGGATCAAGTCCAAAGCATTGCAAGCTTTGGATCCAAGGAATTCTGCATCTGTTTTCATCTTTAAACCAGGTTGGTGTTTTCTTCGAATTAGCATAGATTAGTTAGCATGATGAATAATCTTTAGGTTAGAATTGTTAGGGATAAGTAGAGGATTAGTTCCAGAGAAATAGGGCTCCATTGATGAAGTTTGATCCTAGGGCAGTGAAACTTTGATGAGCAAGAGCATGGTGTATCGTGAGTTTTAATCCAAGACTATTAGCATGTTAGAATCAGTGCAGCATGAGGAGTATTTTAGTACAAAAAGTTGCAAGAATTGGGAAGGTGCATCACTGTGGAATCTTGTGTACCATGGAGGTTCTTGCTATCGGGTTTCGTGTTAGGTTGAGAATTAAGAGAAAATAATACCAGGGTGTTGTAGAGGGCAAGGAGTAGTGCAATTTTGGTTTTTATATCGTGGCATTTCATTGAGATGTAAGGGAGAACCGAGGTATTGAAAATGGCTGCATGGAATTCATTTTTCTGACCTAGGGTTTGTCCAAGGAAGACGATGATGGATGATCGTTGGATTAGGTTAGAAGACTTTGACTCCAACTTGGATCCAACGGCCACAGTTTAAACTTGAGAATGGAGGGAAGTTAAGAGAGATGGAACGCAGCGTTCCATTAATTCAAGTCTCATGGGCCTGGATCCAGTTTGATACTCCCACCCCCACTAGCGAAGCCCATCCAAGAATACACTGTATTGGGTTGCTAAATGCACCGTTCTCCGTTTCTTTTTCTTTCTTTTTTTTAATTCAATTTCTAACCAGATGGGCCTGCGCCCATATGCTATACGCGCCTCCCATTCCCTGGCCCATCCACAATTGAACTGAGCGCATATGCTAACGGCACCCCTATCATTTTTAATTCATTTTAATTTCATCCATTTATTTTTAATTCTTCAAAAAATCATAACAAATTGGAAATTGCATATGTTTAAATGGTTGTTTTTGTATCTTTTTCATATTTTTGTTAAGAAAATTGTCATATAATAAAATTAGCATTTCATTTTATTTTTGTATTTTTAGTACATTTTTCTTTTAAATAGGTTTTAATTGATTTTAGGTTTATACATGATATTGTTGATTTTAGTTTAGTTAGATACTTTTATATTTTGGGCCTATTCTTTTTAGGGTATTTCACTTAGAACTTTAGCTTATATATAAGATTTAATTCATGATTTTAGGACTTAATTTTAGATGATTTGTTTAGGTGTGATTAGGAGAATCAAAACTAGGGTTTAGAGATAACATAGGTGTAGTAAATCATTTCTTTTAGGAGTTGTAGTTTGAATTTTGGGGTATGGGACTATAGGGGTATTATGGGTAGATAATAGATCCCTTAGAAATTACTAGGTTTCCCCTATTCTACTATTAATATTAGTATATTGCTTGTGCCTGATTGATTGTGTGGTGTGCCCTCTCTAGGGTTATTATTTGACTGTGTGGGGTATTGGGTCTGCTTGGGGTTTGGGTTTGAGCTGAAGACTGTGCTGATGAAGCCCATTTGAAGACTAAAAGAATGAAGACTAATTTCCAGAGCTGATGAGAAGTATCTCTTGCTGGCAGCTGTTGAAGGTTATGAGATCTAGGAGTTAGGCAGAGCTCTAGAGTAGAAAACTTGATTCACAAATGTGGAAGGTCTTGGTTGCCTCCATCCCTCTGTATGATGCAGAGTCTCTCTAAGACATTCACCCCTTCCTTTGGAAGGCTTGGTGATAGTGTCTAAGAGATAGAACTCTTGAGAGAACTATTCTATGTGTTGTTAGCAGTCTGTTTGCCACCTTTGGTGGTCAACTAACTGCTTAACACCCCAGTTCATCTTGTTGACTGATACTCCTCTTGGAGAGTGAGACTTGAAGAAAAGCACTGAAGGATTGAAGATAGAGACCTTGCTTGAAGGCTGTGAAGATGAAGATTGATGCTAGCTTGAAGCTTGTAGGTGTTTGAAGATGGCTTGAAGACAGATGTTGATGAAGACTGTTGTTGCTGTTTATTTTTGCTGTTTATAATTCTTGATGTATTGATTGAATTTCCCTGACTGTATTGCTTGTTGTTTAACCTGTTAGGTTGAAAGTGAATTCTGTTCACTTTTGCCTATTGTTTTCTAGGTTCGAGGTTGAGTGGGACTCCCTTGCCTCGCTTGTATTGCTGCATCCATGCATTTTACTGCTTTGTTGTATATATGATATTTTTTCTGTTTCCATCTATTCCCTTAGGATCTCTGTTTCTCTCTGTGCAAGAGAGGAGCATGATAGACACTAGGTCTTAACCCATGCATGATAACATTAGGTTAGTTTGATTCCCTTTGCAACCATAGGTTAGGGTTCTGTCTCTTCTTTCTCAAAACAAACAGAAAAACACAATAAGATTTTAAACACAATAAAAGACACTTCTTTCGTAAAAGAATGTGAACTCATCAAAACGTCATTTTTGTCCGCTTGGACCAGTAATCAGAAAAACCCTTTTTTAGAAGGAATAAAAACAATCAAGACAAGCTTGTGTCGTACGTGGCCCGAACTATGTTTGCTCTGATCTTTCATGCTGTATGAAAGTACGTAGGCATAGGATGCGATATCCTAGCGAGCAACCTTCCCCTCCTTTCCCGTAGGTAGGCGAACTACGTTGACTCTGATTTCTCGTTCCCGATGGGAATACGTAGGCATGAAGTGCGATACTTTGCCGAGTCATTTTATTTTCATTTTAACCCTAGACCTGTAGAGTAGATAGAATAACAATCCATACCCGAAAACAAGCGTGGATCCCGTCGAGTACGACGGACGTGAGGGGTGCTAATACCTTCCCCTTGCGTAACCGACTCCCGAATCCAGGATTTGGTTGCGATGACCATACCTTTCCCGTCTTTGCGGTAGGTTTACTCTGAGCGTTTCCTTTCCCTCCGTTGGGATAAATAACGCACGGTGGCGACTCTTCTGTTCAGTCGGCGCCGATTTTTGCAGTAGCAACAGCGTGTACACTTGTTTTGATTGGAAAATGATTGGATTGAGGGGTTCATTTCAAATTGCATTTTCAAACAACCAAAAGCAACTACTATCGGGTTTTTCATTAGAGAAGGAATTTTGAAAATCTAAAACCACCATCATGTTCATTGTGTTTGTCTACATAATTTAGACTCAAATTTCATCCAAAAACATCAAGATTTAAGAAAGTTATGGCCAATTTGCAAAACTGATTTTGGTGCCTTAATTTTGCCCAATCTGGTTTTTGAGTACCCCTCATATATTTATGGGGTGGCTTCCGTCAATGGATGTATAGCCACCCCAGTGGTAAGACCATATGCCTAAACACGCCTTGCAAGCCTTGAACCTAGGTTCGACCCCTGAGGAGGGCAACCCTTTTGATTAATTTTGTCATTTTTCATCCAATCTTCAAAAATTCATATCTCTCTCATTTTTAATCATTTTTCACCCATTCTTTTTGCATTGTGTTCATCTTGATGTCTACTTTCATGTCATATTTTTTATTTCCATGTTTGCGTAATTTTTCATCTCTTTTGACTATGTGCAAGTTATGTATTGTTTGTGTTCATTTTCACGTATGCAGATGAATTTTTCTTTGTTAAAACTTGTGTTTGTATGTGATACTTGCTTACATTGATATCCTCAAATGTTAGTTAACATGCTAGGATTTCATCTTTGGTTGTTACCATGTTCATCTTACTTCATCTGTTAATTTTACTAAAGCTTGATCTGTTGTCACACTTCCTGCTTAAACAACTGCTTTGATTGTCAATGCATTTCCAGTTTCATTATTTCCCATGTTCATTTAATGGTTGTCACCATGATATTTATATTTATCATGTTGTTTCTTTGCCTAATATTTTTCTTCCCCATGTGATGAAGCTTGTTAGCTCTCATCCAGTTGCCTCTCCTGTCTACTTCCAAAGGAAAAGTCTGTCCATTTGACCCTCATGTCATGGATACATCCCTCATCCCTCTCTTGACTTTGTTAAGTCACTTTAACCCTAGATTATAAGCCATTAGACTTTGCTTCAAGTCTAAGAAACCCACCTGTACTAGGAGTGTTCTTCAACTAGAACCCTAGGAAAGAGTTTGTCAACTCTGTGTAAGAATCATTATCATGATTTCTTACTTCCCCTTTTGAATATTACAACTTAGATTAGGGAGTTTTGTCAAACTCCACACAAACATTGTCATGTTTGTTCCCCCTTGAACCTTGATCATAATCAAGTGTTCTTCTTCCCTTGTGAGGTGAACTACGATTGCTCTGATTCTATCATAGTCAGGATACGTAGGCAGAAGATGCGACGTCTTTGCGAGCAAACTTAGAAAACCAATTAGGTCTTTACTTATCTTTACACTCAACTCCCAATCCTAAATTCGTAATACATATTTCACACTTAGCAAACAATCAAACAAAAGGTTCCTGTAGAGTACTATAGATACTTAGGGTGCTAAAACCTTCGCTAGGTATAACCAACCCCCGATCCCCGAATCTCGTAAGCGTTTTCGTTACATCGCGAAAAAGGTTTTTCTTTCTTTAGACCTTTCCTTTGGATAAAATAAAGTTCGTTGTAAAAGAAGTAAGATTCAAGTTAATTTAATAGCTTGATATCCAATTTTCACCGTAATAGAAATGGCGACTTCACTGGGGATTTGAGCTCATTTTGTTTTGAGGGTTTAGCCTATCTTGTTTGAGTACTTGCTATATTTGTGAATACTTGTAAATATGTACATATGTGCCCTGTTGGATCTTGGGAACTTGGAATGGTGAGACAACACTATACCCGTGTTCGAGCGTACTTATGATAGGATGGTGGTATATTCAAGGAGACTTACAGGGAGTTGATTCCCGACCAAGTTGACTTGAGAAAACCACCACTCAGTAGAGGCCCTTCTGAGAGTTAGTATTGTTGATCGAGTATTCGTGAAAACAATGCTACTTTCTACATGGGAGCCCGTGATACTGAGGACCTTTAGATCACCTTTTCCCCACTATGGCTTTATTAGGATGTAGTGCGATGACTATAAGGAAGTAATTCCAAAGTAGTTGATACGCGATACTACGCTTGGACGAGACTCTCTTGAGAATATTGTCAACCACCAAGTATTTGGGAAATTGATAATATCCGAAAGATGGGTCAAGGACTCTGGGAACTCTTTTAGAACCTTGTTCTGCAGTTTTAAAGACCTTAGTACATACCTTTGGGGTAGGTAGACCTTGACTCCATACTCGTGTTCTCTAAACCAAAACCTTTATCTGCTTACCCATGTGTATATGTGAATCTGTGCTTACCTGTGTTTGTGCATTCATGCATTCATGAACATCATATCATAAAAGTTTCATGGAACTCAAATCTCTTATTTGTAAACATTAGGATCATCATGGATGGTGGAAAAAAGAAAACTATGAAGTACACTTACAAAAGTCCTAACTTGGATGACATAGAAAGGTTGAGTACTTTGATAACAGATCCAGAAGGATTCAAGAGCAGATATGGGAACTTATTGTCATTATTGAGGGTAAAAAGGAAGATGGATCTGGGACTTCTCTCCACACTTCTCCAGTTTTATGATCCACTCTATCATTGTTTCACTTTTCCTGATTATCAGCTGGTACCTACACTTGAGGAATATTCTTTCTTGATTGGTTTGCCTATTCTTGAAGACTCTCCTTTTCCAATCATGGAGAAAGACCCTAAGGAAGAAGAAATTGCTAAAGCTACACGTTTAGGATTGGTGGTATTCAGAAAAACATGGTTACTAAGGGAGGAGTATTTGGTTTGACTGCAGAATTCTTGATTGGAAAAGCACAATACTATGTTGATCATTTGAGTATGGATGCATTCGAGGCTATCTTTTCCTAGCTCATTTATGGGATCTTATTGTTTCCGAGTTTTGATAATTTTGTGGATCTCAACGCCATTAAGATTTTCTTGAAGAAAAACCCTGTGCCTACTTTACTAGCTGACGCCTATCATTCTGTTCATCTGAGAAATTTGCATAAAGGAGGAATGATTACCTGTTGTGTCCCTTTGTTATATAGGTGGTTTATTTCTCACTTACCTAAGGCTCATGCTTTTTGGAAGGAAGGTTGGTGGTCTCAGAAGGTTATGGCTCTTACTCACTCTGATATTGATTGGTACAGTCGTAATTACAATGGGATAAAAATCATTGACAGTTGTGGAAGCTTTGGTAACGTACCTCTCCTGGGTACAAGTGGAGGAATCAGTTATAACCCTGTTCTCGCTCGCCGTCAGCTTGGATATCCTTTGAAGGACAAACCAAACAGCGCTCATGTGGAGAATTTTTTCTTTAAGGGAGAATCAGAATTAAGAAAAGAGATCCTAAAAGCTTGGGGTCATGTGCATAAGAAAGGAAAGGAAGCCTTAGGGAAACTTAATTGCGTCTCTCTCAAGCCTTATCTCCAATGGGTCCGAAAGAGAGCTATTCAGCTGAAGATGCCTTATTCTCAGCAGAAACCCATGGTTTTAGAGGAAGAACACCCAATGATCTTTATGTTTGAAGAGGAGAAGTTAAAGATTGCTTTGAGGAAATCACAATAAACTGAAGTAGCCTGGAAGTACAAGTACCAAGTAGCCATGGAAGAGAATGAGGAACTCCGTAGACAACTCCAGGCAAAGGATGAAGAAATGATTGCTTGTAAGAAGAGGAAGACACTGGAAGGTTTGTTTCCTTCCAGCTCTCAGCCGACTCCATGGAAACTAGTCGTGGACAAACTCATTTTTGAGAAGACTCAGATGGAAGAAGAAATCAAGAAACTCAAAGCAAAAGAAGACTTTTATTTAGAATACTGTCAGCCTTATATTTAGGACTTTTGTAAAATGTACTAGATATTTTGTAATGCAATCTTGAAAATCAATGAAATAAAATGATGTTTTGATCTGAGTTCCATGAAACCTTTGCATTTGCATTTTCATTAATTAATCATTCAAGGAACTAAAGATTGTTTTGCAGATATTATAGGATAGATTCTGGAAAGAAAGCCGAGGTTGTGTTCCAAAGACCAAAATTGGAGAACTTGAAGAAACTGGGAAGTTTAGTAGAAGACCCCGAGGCATTCAGAGAGAAGTATGGGAATATGCTGTCTTTGCTAGAAGTTCAAGTATATGAAGAGATGTTATCCGCAATCGTGCAGTTCTATGATTCAACCTATCACTGTTTCACCTTTCCAGACTATCAGTTGCTACCAACCTTGGAAGAATATTCCGCCCTGATGGGAGTAGGCGTCACTCCTAGACCATTTTCTGGAAGAGAAGGGATTCCTAATGAAAGAGCAGTTGCAGAGGCCGCGTATTTGGAGGTGGACGAGGTACGATCTCATATGGTTGCTAAGGGAGGGTTGTATGAAAAAGCTCAAAGCTATGCCTTGTCAAAGAATATTGAAGCATTTGAGGCCATCCAGGTTTTGCTAATTTATGGACTGTTCCTGTTCCCGACTGCTAATGATTTTGTGGATGCAAATGCAATCAACCTTTTCTTAATAAAAAATCTTGTACCTACCTTGCTGGCTGATACGTACTTTACCATCCACCGTAGGAACCATTATGGAGTTGGACGGATTGAATGTTGCACTGTTCTCCTGCACAAGTGGTTTATTTCGCACTTGCCAAAAATTCCAGCCCTCTGGGATAAGCAAAATGGGCTCTCATGAACAGAAAAGCTGTTATTGCTCAAACACTCAGATATTAAGTGGTATGACCCTATGTATGGAGGGATTGCCATGATCCAAAGCTGTGGAGATTTCCCGAATGTACCGCTTATCAGCGTCAATGGTTGCATCAGCTATAATCCTATTCTGGCTCGTCGATAGTTGGGGCACCCCATGGAGGATGAACCTGACCCAGACTTTTTGAGAAGATTTTACATTGAAGAGGGGAAGAATCCCGCTTACAGGGCTCGAATTGTGTATGCTTGGCGTTATGTCCACACGAGGGAAGTAACTGCCCTAGGTTGCCACGACACTACTGTTTCAGAATCTTACTTATCATGGGTAAAAGAAGCAGTGTTGAAGATGTTCTATACTCGTTTTGAGCCTGACTCACCCAAACCTACTCTCGTAGAAGAATTGAAAGCTACTTTGGCAAAAGCTGAAAAAGAAGGAAAGACTTGGAGAGATAAGTATTTCAAGGCTATGCAAGAGAAGGACGAACTTCAAGAGTTGATCCGCCAAGGTGGGAAGAGAAGTCAGCCAGAAGACGGAGGACCATCCAACCAGAAGATCTAAAATCCTTTTGTTTTCTGTTTCATTTCATCATGTATTTTGTATTGAAGACTTGTATTTCAGTTTCAGAATCGTTGTTGTAAAACTCTCAGTTATTAATCTATGAGGACTTTTGAATTTGCTTATTTCCCCATTGTTATAATTTATGCAAATATTTCTTTGGATTCCTTGAATGATTAATTTTGCATTTGTTGCATTTCGCATTCATAAGCATCGCATGTGCATGTTCTTGTGTTGTGTCTCATCTCGCCGTCTTGTCTCCAGAAAGAATCACACTGAATCCTCAACACTGATACAACACCCGAGCCCAAGCTCGCCTAAGAATGGAAGGACAGAATTTGGATGTGGACAAGATTGATAATGAACTTGGAGAGCTACGAGGAGGCATGGGGCAGATCTTGGAAGCCCTACAGGTCATTCGTGCAAAGTTGGACACTCAAGCCACTGTTGTTTCTGAAATCACTGGCATAGCTGTAGAGCCGATCCCAACGACAATCACTGTTGCAAATGTTCCACCATACGGGTTATCACCTGGTTTTGTACCTCCACCAGTAGTCAATCAACAAGCAGTTCCTTTAGGGCCAGAAGTTCCTCAAGCTATTCCTACTTACACTCAACCTTCTATTCAGGTTCAAGCGCGCCCTATTTTTCATAATCCTCCACCAGTGTACGAAGGTCTTGATGAGTACGAAGAAGAGAGCGGACGACATGATAAGTTGAAAGAAAGTGTAGAAACTATCGGAAGGAAAGTCAGAGCAATGGAAGGGAATGACATCTTTGGTACTGATTCCAGAGATATGTGCTTAGTGTCTGGGTTGGTAATTCCGCCGAAATTCAAAATTCCCAATTTTGATCAGTATTCTGGGGCCACTTGTCCTCGGACACATCTGATTATGTATTACCGAAGAATGGCCGCTCATGTGGAAGATGACAAGTTAATGATTCACTGTTTCCAAGATAGTCTGAAAGGAGCTCCTGCTAAATGGTATTTGGGTTTGGATCAGTCTCGTATTCACAGTTTCCAAGACTTGGCTGATGCTTTTGTGAAACATTACAAGTACACCATGGATTTAGCCCCTGATAGAAGACAGTTACTGAGTATGTCACAGAAGAGTTCAGAATCTTTCAAAGAGTATGCACAAAGGTGGAGGGAAACTGCCTCTCAAGTAGAACCTCCTTTGAGTGAAAAAGAGCTGACAGATTGGTTCGTTGATACAGTAAGACCGGAGTTTTATGAGAAGATGATCAGTAGTATAACCACAAGTTTTTCTGATAAAGTAGCAGTGGGGGTAAGAGTGGAGTTAGGAATGAAGAATGGGAAGGTGATTAGCAGTTCCAGCAGTTCTGGTAACAACATTGTCAAGAAGCTCAGCAGTAACTTCCATAAAAAGAAGGAAGGGGAGACAAATGCAGTAACTATGGGAAGAAAGAGTTGCACCTGGAGACCACCTTACCAACAGTATCAGCAGAGTTATGTTCAACAACCTCAGCAAGGCTTTGTTCAGCAGCCTCAAGCAAGTTATGTTCAGCAATCCCAGCAACAACGACAAATGTATCCGTTGCAGTATGCCCAACAACCTTATGTGGCAGCTGTAACTCCGGCTTTCAGTCATCTTGTTCCCAGTTATCAGATAGTGCAACCAGCACCTGTATATCAGCCAATTCAACAAGGGTATCAACGAGCGTCCAACGCTCCACCCTATCAACAACATCATCAGCCTAGAGCTCAGGCACCCAGACAGAACTACTAGAATCGGAGACCAACAACAAAACCTCCACTTCCTCAGATACCAATGACTTATACAGAGTTGTGCCCCTCCTTAGTCCAGCAGGGATTGGTAACAACATGACCATTAAATCCAGACACTACATCTCCTCACTATAATCCAAATGCTCATTGTGCCTTTCACGAAGGTGTTGCCGGTCATGATTTAGAAGGCTGTCTTGCTTTAAAACACCTTGTCAGGGAGTTGATGGAGAAGAAGATCTTGTCTTTTGATGATGTACCCCCAAATGTTAAAAGTAATCCATTACCGAACCATGGAGGGGTTAATGTTGTAGAAGAAGTTTCATATGAAAGGGTAGTCCGAAGTGTGTCAGAAATCAAAACCTCGTTGAGGTTACTTCGCGAGAAGCTACTGAAAGCAGGATTGATAGAAGATGCCCATAATAATTGTAAAGAATGTTCTAGTGATTCTAGAGGGTGTGATGAGGTACGAAGAGATATACAAAGATTGATTGATGAGGGAGTGTTGCAAGTGTGTAGCAAGGTGAGAAAAGAAGAAGTTTCAATAATTGAGCCTGCTTTTAATTTACCAAAGAAAGGTGAGAAGGTTCCGGTGTTCAAAACAACCAACAAAAATATGAAGCCTATTTTCAACAAGTCGGCTGTCAATCCACCTCAACCGGTTATTATCCAGAAACCAAGACCATTTCCTTTTGAAAGCACGAAGGCTGTACCATGGAAATATGACACGAATGTGATAGACCGAGGATCAAGGGAGGTTAGTCAGAAAGAGACAGTAAGAGACGACCAAGCAGACGTGACAAACATTGCAGGTACAAGCAAAATGACCCGTAGTGGTCGCATCTATCAACCAAAGATGACAGTAGCCGCTCCGAAAGAGGTTACCCCTACTGCAACAAAATAAACAGAGGTACTAGGTACTAAAGGAGATGACGAAGAATTCTTAAGGATTATTTGGAAAAGTGATTACAATATTATTGATCAGCTCCACCAAACCCCATCAAAGATATCGATCTTGTCTCTCTTAATGAATTCTCCAGCTCACAGAGAAGCTCTGCAAAAAGTATTAAAACAAGCACATGTGACAAAAGACATAACTCTCGGACAATTTGATTCAGTAATAGCCAACATTACATCATGTAACACCCTGAGCTTTAGTAATGCAGAATTGCCGAACGAAGGACGCAATCACAACTGTGCATTGCACATATCTGTCAGGTGCCAAGAAGACACAATGGCACGAGTTTTAGTCGATACTGGATCCTCATTGAATGTATTGCCCGCAAGGTCGCTCGCAAGGTTAGCATATACAGGGACGGAAATGAGACCGACATCTTTGATTGTAAAAGCTTTTGACGGTTCAAGAAGAACGGTTGTTGGAGAGATAGAATTGCCAATCATGATCGGACCTCATGTGTTCGACCTTACATTCCAAGTCATGGACATTAACCCAGCTTATAGTTGTTTGTTGGGATGTGTTGCACCCCAAAATTTGCCCTCACAATACAAGACTTTGTGTTCCAAGAAGGTTCACAAGGTTCACAAAATTCATAATTGGTCAGAAGAGTTGACAATTCCCTCAGACAATGCACCTCCTAAGCAGTGCATCCAAAACTAGGGTTTTTGACCTTAATCAGGCTAAATGGACTTCCAAGACTTCAAGTGAGCTTCATAACATCTTATATGTGTATAAGAACCCCCATGTCAAGTTTCAAGACTTTTCTCAAAAGTTTGCTCAGTCAGATGATCAGATAAGTCAAAAGCAGTCAATGCAGTTAAAAAGTCAAACTGAGGTCAACTGTGGTCAAACCAAAGTCAAACTTCATGATTTTTTTTTGCCAACATCAAAGAGAGGTTGGGTGAGAAATATTATCATAATAACTGTAATACCCCAAATTTTGCCCTAAGATTTGTCGTCGCATTTCATTGCATTTAATCAATTACTAACAAATTTGTGTAGTCGTTTGACTTTTTGCAGGTAAATATCAAATGGCATGCATTTTTTTTCTAAAAAAGTAAAAATGGCACAATTGGCAGGAGGACATGTGTAAGGAGTTATGAGTGTGAGAGGTTGAGAGTTCGAATCTCACCTTTGTCATTTTTTTTGTTTTTTATTATTTTTACTCTAAATTTTTCTATCTTTCATTAAAAAAATAACAAAAATAGTTTTTTTATTATTATTTAATTATTATTTTCGTATTTTAATTAAATCATTTTTTAAAATATTATTTTTTTTCACTTTTTTCTAAATTATTCATAAAAATATCCAAAAAATCATAAAATAAAAAATATTGAAAAAAATTTTGTTCTTTTTATAATATTTTTTATTTTAGGAATCAATAGGATTATTAGTTTTTATTTTAAGTTTATTTTAATTATTTTAAATTATTTAAATTTTATTTTTTCTTAACTAATTATTTAGTTTGGGCTTTAAAATGGGCTTTAGGGACATTATTGACAATTTGGTGTTAACCCTAATTTGTTCCCTATATATACATGTGTTGCCTTGTTGGAAAAATGGGGAGAATGAAAAAAACCTAAGAGGAGTGAGTGCCGTTTGCCGTTATTTAGTTTTCTTCTTCATCCATTACTATTGTTTCTTTTTCTTCATCGTTTACCGTTATTTCTTTTCCTTCATCTATTACTGTTGTTTCTTTTTCTTCATCTTTTACCGTTATTTCTTTTTCTTCATCTATTACCGTTATTTCTTTTTCTTTATCTATTACTGTTACGTTTATATATATATAATTTTTAAATTGTTAGAGTTTATATATATAAGATTTTTGATCGAATTATGTCGATACGATGTTTGCACATTTGTGTGCATGACGCGTGACATTTGTGTTAGTTCGATCTGGTTGCGATGATCGCATTTTTGTGTGAGCAATAATACTATTTTTTGCTTAATTTCTTTTTCTTTGCGATAAATTTTGTTTCGTCCGATTTAGATCTGGTTGCGATGAGCGCATTTCTGCGTTAGCAACATTGTTGGGTTATTTGGCACATTTAAAATTCATTATTGCTTTATTATTATTATTATTATTATTATTATTATTATTATTATTATTATTATTATTATCATTATTTATTATTATTATCATTATTATCATTATTATTACCATTATTATTATTATTGTTATCATTAATTTATTAAAATTTGTTATAATATAAAAATCTGTTTTTTTAAAATAAATAACATTAACATCTTTTCCAAATTAATATGAAAACCTATTATTTTTAAGAAAAGCTTTTTTTTTAGATAAATTTAAAATAATAACTAAAATCTTTTTTTTAAAATAATAACTAGAACCGTTATTTATTTTATTTTATTATTGTTCAATTCAAATTTCATTATCATATTGTATCTGCTCCTCTCATGTAACCTCGCGAACTTAACAATCGCTCTTTAAATTCTGCCTTTAAATTTCTGCTTGCATGGTTTAAATTATGACATTATCTCTCTGTTTGCATGATTCAATTATTTCACACATTTATCAATACTTCTGTCACACTACACGCATCCGAAGGTTAGGTCTAGCATATGACCGTCGCGTCAATAGTCCTCAACTTCAAACCCTTACAACCTTACAAACCCTACTTTTCACAAATGCCTCGCCGCAGGCAAAATTACAACTTTACCCCTAGCATTAGGTCAAAGAGCCGCCGCGCTCATTTTAGGGTTTCCCGTCGCGGAATCCCTAACCTAATTTAACCCTAATTACAACTTAACATTTCAACGTAGAGATTTGGAGTTTCTACACTCCACGTAAGCGTGTCCTTAAGATGCGTTTATTCCCCTTGAGACCTTGACCACAGTCAAGAAGTTTCTAACCTCCCTATTGAGGGGAACTACGATTACTCTGATTCCACTCCCGTAAGGATACGTAGGCACAAGATGCGATGTCTTGCCGAGTAAACTTAGAATTAACCCCCTTTATTATTTATTATTGCTTATTTATATTTTATTTATCTTTGCTATTTAATTATTTTGCTTATTATTTTGTAATTGTTTCTTGGATGTAAAGTTGTTTAATTATTTAATTATTATTATGGTTAGTAATTAGGGAGTGTAACAACATGTATGTAATATTAAAATAAATTTAGATCACTTTTAAATAAAGATAATTAAAATAAACACGTCACACACGTAAGTCGATTTTAATCGCCGTCTCACTTCCTAAGGATATCCCTCAAGTTGCCTACGAATAATGGTTAAGTGGGGTGTATAAAGCAAGTCCCTCAAATAAAAAAATCATCAAAGTCCCTTATGGTTGCCTTTACGAATCAAGTCCCTTTCGAAAAATGATGATGGTCCCTTATATGTGCTTATTACATCCCACAATGGCCTTCAAAGTCAAATTGTCCCTCACATACCCCTTAACATCCAAAGTAAGGACTACCTACTCCATTATAGTAGGGATAGTCTTACTAAAGGAAAGAATGAAGAATAAGAAAGACCTTTAAACATTAGGGTAGGTTACTCCTAGGTGCTTGCTCACTTCAAAACTGTTTCACACTTAAACAAATTTTCAACAAGTTTTCAAACAAGTTCTTAACACATCCTTACATGGATTATTTATTAACTATTCTGAAAATTTTCTATTCACACACTACAATTTCAAAACAATTCAAAAGTGAGCTTAAGTACCTAAGAGCCCATGGATAACCATGGATGAAAAGGATGCTAATACCTTCCCTTTTCATAACCTACCCCCCGGACCCAAAATATTCTCTAAGGTCTTTCCTGTTCTTTTATAACCTTTCCTTACGGATAAAATAAAAGTCGGTGGCGACTCTTGCTATCCGCAACATTGTTTAAAGTCAGTTCTCCCACCGTGTTACAGAACTGGCGACTCTGCTGGGGATCTATTTAAGAGGGGTACCCTTAGGAATTAAGATCACTTTAAATTGTTTGCCTTGTTTGCTTTATTATTATATTGTTGGGGTGCTCTTATGTGTGAAAGGTCCTAACCCGGATCTAGTGTACCTTAGGTAAATGGCAATAGACCAAGGAAACTGTACGACGTATATCGATACGGTTGATCTGGTGGCCATAGTTAGTGCGACTTCTTGGTTGGTGCTTATATTCCTTAAGTCAAGTTGAGGATAATATTGAGGCTGCCATATGTTGTCAATGCACTAACTGACTTTTAGAACCCTAGTTAACTCATCTTGGCCTTTAGAAAGTAGTGAGGTAACCGGCTTTGGTGCAGACTGAAGTTGGTTGACACTCGATACTACGCTCATTGAGATCTTAAACTTGGAGGGTTTTGGTTGGCAAGTAAGTTGCCTTCTGAACAACCACCCTTGTGAAGGATCAATGATATTGAGATCCCTTAGAACCTGGTTACTTTTGTAGGACAGGATGAACCATCTAACTTCAGGGGAGGGTACTTGCCTTTGAACCTCATGCAAGCCTTTAAACCTAGGGCTATGGTGTGACTTGTTTGTGTGTGCCACATGTTTGTGATTGAGCATGACATCATGACATCATCATGCATCATAAGCATATCATTTTCCCTAACCATTTCAAGGACCAAAGGATTTATCTTTGTTCTTTGTTGCAGGTCATGGCTTCTGCTCGTAGAAACACCATCAGGATCAACTTTGTAGGGATACCTGCTAAGCTCAAGGAGTTGGTTTCCCTAGTGCCTGATCATTCCCAGTTCAACAAGAGACATGGTCACTTATTGGACCTAGTTACTTCAGGGTTCAGTGAAGACATGATGAGTGTGCTGTTTCAGTTCTTTGACCCTAAGCACCATTGCTTTACATTTCCTGATTATCAGCTGGTTCCAACCATGGAGGAGTTCTCTAAACTTCTGGGTATACCTGTTCTTGATCAGAAGCCATTCACATGCTTAGAGAAGGAGCTTAAACCAGAAGTTATTGCTGCAGCTCTACATCTGAAGAAGTCTGACATTGTTCTAGAGACGAGAAGTGGAGTTAAAGGTATTCTTGCCAAGGTATTAGTGGATAAAGCTCAAATGTTCTTGAAGGCTATGAGCTACGATGCTGTTGAGGAGATCTTAGCCTTATTGATTTATGGCTTAGTGTTGTTCCCCAATCCTGATCAGTTCATAGACGTTCATGCCATCAACATATTCCTGAGTCACAATCCAGTGCCTACCTTACTTGGAGACATCCTACATTCTCTTCACACCCGTACTACAAGGGCAAGAGGAACTTTGATGTGCTGCATACCTTTACTTTCTAGGTGGTTTATTTCTCACCTTCCTCGCTCAGTAATGAAGAATGAGCAAGGGTTCAGATGGTCCAAGAGGATCATGTCACTTTCTCACTCAGACATCCATTGGTGCTCCAGATCTATGGAGAATGTCACCATCATTGACCGTTGTGGGGAGTTTCCTAATGTGACACTTCTAGGCATAAGAGGAGGCATCACCTACAACCCATCTCTAGCTTTACGACAGTTTGGTTACGCCCGGAGCGATGGTCCACATGACATGTTGATTCAGGGCATTGTGTTTGATTACGACAACGATCTTCAGGGTTACCGTCAGAGATTCATCCGAGCTTGGGGAAAGGTAAACAGGATTGACAGCAAGACACTGGAGCCTAAGTACATTATTCCTATGGAGGCTTATCTCAGATGGGTACGATCTCGTGCTCAGACACTCATGATGCCATATCCTGCCGTCCTACCAGTTACCATGGAACCTGTTGCTGAAGGAGACACAGCTTATACCATCCTTCACCCAGACATGCCTACTGATATGGAAGACTTGCAGAGATCATGGATCCAACTGAAAGAGCAAAGGGATACTTTCGAGGCTCATTACAAAGCAAGCCAAGCAAGGATCCTAGAGCTAACAAAGCTACTTCATGAGGAACGAAACCTCAACTCATACCTCAACACAAAGAGGAAACGTCCATGGGAGACTTAAAACCCCATCTTTTGTACTTATTTCGTTTTCATTTTTTTGTAAGCCTAAAAGGCAAAACAAGTTATTACTAATAAAAAGTTACTTTCTTGTTTGTTTAAGCAAATTTAAATCCTGCGGTCCTTGAAAACATTGCATATGCATTCCCATATCATTGCATCACAGGTTTATAATTGTGCACAGGTTTCTCATCTCCTCGCTGTTTATTTCAGCAATGGCTCTTGAACAATCAGTTAAGGATCTCCAGGCACAGAATGCACAGTTCCAAGAGCTGATCCTGAACCTATCCAAGGGGCAGGATGAATTGAAGACACTGCTGGCCAAGAAGACTAAGAAGGCTAGAAGGTCTGCTGGGTTGCTCAACATGGGAAGAAGGTTCAAAGGTCCTGCCAAGACCAAAGGACAGGTTGAAGACTATGAATCTGAAGAATCTGAGCAGGAGAGAGGCAGTCTCCACAACACTATGGGGGACTCTGATTCTGAGGCTAACTACTACCATGAGCCTAACAAAGACAAATTCAAGATGCTGGTGGATAGAATGGATGCTATGGAATTACAGAAATCATCTGGGTTGGATTTTGAGGATTTGAGCTTGATATCTGGGGTGGTCATACCCATTGGGTTCAAAGTTCCTACATTTGTTGTCTATGATGGGGTCTCTTGTCCCAAATTGCATCTGAGGTCTTATGTCAGAAGAATTCAACCCCACACTGCTGATAAAAAGTTGTGGATCCATTTCTTTCAAGAGAGTTTATCTGGAGCTCAGCTAGAGTGGTATTACCAGTTGGAGAGTGTCAACATCAGAGATTGGAATGACCTTGCTGAAGCTTTCTACAAGCAGTATCAATACAATGCTGACTTAGCCCCCACTCGCATGCAGCTTCAAAGCATGTCTATGGGTGCCAAAGAAAGCTTTAAGGAGTATGCTCAGAAGTGGAGAGACTTAGCTGGAAGAGTTCAACCCCCTTTGACTGATAGGGAGTTGGTTGATATGTTCATGTGTACGCTGAATGGTCCGTTTTACAGTCATCTCATTGGAAGCTCATCATCTGGCTTCACTGAGTTGATCATGACAGGAGAGCGAGTAGAGAATGGTATCAAGAGTGGTAAGATCCAAGTGGGCACTTCTTCATCAGGTGCTGCAAAGAAGCCTCCCACTGGGAAGAAAGAATCTAATGTTGTGTATGGTCAGCCTGATCGTAACAGAAGGCATCAGTCTGTTAGTGCAGTTCATATTTCAAATCCAACTCCTGCAACAACAGAGCAGCCTCAAGGCAACCAACAGAGGGCTAGAAGACAGTTCACGAAGATCAACATGCCAATGGCTCAGGCATTGCAACACTTGTTGAAGGCTGAACTTATTACCCTGAGGGAGGCTCCTCAGAATCCCAATGTTACCTCTCCCAAGTACAATCCCAATGCACGATGTGCATATCATTCAAACTGTCCAGGACATGATACTAATAACTGCTGGGTCTTGAAGAACAAAATTCAGGATATGATTGATGCTGGAGAAATTGAGTTTGATCCACCAGGTACTCCAAATGTGATACAGCTCCAATGCCAAATCACGAGAAGACTGTCAACGCCATTGATGAAGATATTGATGAAGATCTGCATGTCTATTCAGTTATGGAGTTGAGCACACCATTGTCTGTTATCAAAAAGAGGTTAGTACAAGCTGGGATCTTTCCAGGTTGTCATGAAGATTGTCTATATTGTACCTATAAGCCGGATAGTTGCTTCATTTTGAGAGATGGGATTCAACGTCTCATGGATAAATATACTATAGTGTTTGAAAGAAGACCAACATCTGTAGAAAGTATGGTGGATCATCTGACTCAGGGTAAGAAGATTGAAGAGGTTGACATGGTTGACAAAGTACCACTAAGAATCACTTCAAAGGGTCCCATTAAAATCACTCATCAGGGCCCAATCAAGATTACTGCTGAAGGTCCTGTGAAAGTTGTTGCTGAAGCCAGAGTAGCTCCTCTGATCATTACCACTCCTGGTCCTATTCCTTATACATCTGACAAAGCTGTGCCTTGGCACTATGGGTCGGATGTTTACATCCACGGTGTCAAGCAGGAGCCTTTACCTGATATGCCTGTTGACATTGATAATATTGCTGGATCTAGCAAGATCACTCGTAGTGGAAGAGTCTTCTCTCCTCCAGTTGCTTCTAAGAGTGCAGTTACTCCTGCTGTTACTTCCACCACTGATGCTCGGGGCAAGGGTCCTGTTATTGAGCCTGTATCTACTGATGTGCCAGCTGCTGATGACCTCTCTAAGCAGATGGAAGAAGTATTGAAAATCATTCGCAAGAGTGATTATGATATTATTGATCAGCTGGGGCATACTCCCTCAAAGATTTCTATGCTCTCCCTGTTATTATGTTCTGAGGCTCATGCCAAGTCATTGATCAAGTTTCTAAAGATGGCTCATGTACCCAGTGCAATTTCTGTGGACCAGTTTGAGAATTGTGTTGCGCACCTGACCTATGACAACGGGTTAGGATTTTCTGATGCTGACTTGACCCCTGCCAAGAGGGATCATAACAGGGCCTTGCATATTTCAATTGAATGCAGGGGCACTACCCTGTCTCATGTGCTGATAGACAATGGTTCCTCTCTGAATGTGTTGCCTAAGGAAGTCCTGAACAAGCTGAGTCCTGAAGATACGGTATTGAAGCCCAGTAATATTGTGGTAAAGGCTTTTGATGGTTCTAGAAGAGTAGTGCATGGGGAAATTGATCTTCCAATCAAGGTTGGCTCTCAGGTGTTTACTGCTACATTCTATGTGATGGATATTCGTCCTTCGTACTCATGTCTGCTTGGTCGTCCCTGGATCCATGGGGCAGGTGCTGTGACCTCCACATTACATCAAAAGTTGAGATATCCGGTGAAGGGAAAAGTTGTTACTGTCTTTGGAGAGGAAGAATACTTTGTCAGCCATGTAAACACTTTCAAGTATCTGGAAGTAGAAGGTGAATACATTGAAACTCCATGTCATTCATTTGAAGTGGTTCCCTGGGCTGTTAAGGATTGTGTGACTCCTCCTGCTGTGAAGAAGTTTCCTGTGGTCATCAGAAACCCTCCAACAATGGCAATGGCCTCCCTCAATGATGCAAAAGCTGCGGTGGAAGAAGGTGGTTGTACTATTTGGGGTCAGCTTCCTGATATTCCATACAAGTCTGACAAGTTTGGTTTGGGTTTCACTGCAGAGTCACAGAAGGCTGTTCGTCGTGCTCGTGCTGTTCGTATCACCAATCAAGGGGTTATCAATGCTGTGGGAGATCAAGATGAAGACTACAACTTGGAGGCATGGATTTTTCCTACTGTGGGTGCTGGACTCAATAATTGGACAGCTGAAGATGTTATCCCTATCTCCTTTAGTCAGGAGTAAATACTATTACTGTGTTATGGAACAATTAAAACTTTCAAGCCCTGTGCCTTACCCGGGGCACAATGGTGTGCTTGTTACGGGTTGTCATTTCATTTGCATACTTCATTCAATAAAATCAGTGGACGTTTCGTTTTCGTAAATATTGTGTTCCTTGTCTTTCTTTTTCTTTCATTTTTGCTTTATCAGCTATGTGTTCTTACACACACCCACGTCACTAAAATGCAGATCCTCATCCACTCTGGATCCAGTTGATAACAGTTCTACTATTGCCAATTACAATTTCGAGAATCCGATCTATCAAACTGAAGACGGAAATGAGGACGATTGTGAAATACCTGTAGGGCTTGCTAGGTTGTTACAACAGGAAGAGAAATCTATACAGCCACATGAAGAGCCAGTCGAAGTTGTGAATCTGGGAACTGAAGAAAACAGAAAAGAGGTCAAGATAGGGGCTGATTTAGAGGACAATGTCAAGAGCAGGTTGATTCAGATGCTACGTGACTATGTGGAGATCTTTGCTTGGTCTTATGGAGATATGCCAGGGTTGGATACAGACATTATCAGCGTGCTATGGTGGCTTTGTTTCACGATATGATTCATCATGAGATAGAGGTATATGTGGATGATATGATAGCCAGGTCTCAGAATGAAGAACAACATCTTGATCATCTGCACAAGTTGTTTGGGAGGTTGAAGGAATACAGGTTGAGATTAAATCCAAACAAGTGTACTTTTGGAGTTAGATCTGGAAAGCTCCTGGGTTTCATTGTCAGTGGAAAAGGTATTGAAGTGGATCCTGCAAAAGTGAAAGCTATACGAGAGATGCCAGCTCCCCGTACTGAGAAGGAGGTTAGAGGTTTCTTGGGACGATTGAACTATATTGCAAGATTTATTTCCCAATTAACTACCATCTGTGAGCCAATCTTCAAGTTGTTGAAGAAAGATCAGGTGATGGAATGGAATGATGAGTGCCAGACTGCCTTTGATGAAATCAAGAGATATTTGCTAGAACCTCCAATTTTAATGCCACCAGTTGATGGAAGACCCTTGATTATGTATTTAACAGTATTAGACAACTCAATGGGGTGTGTATTGGGGCAACATGACGAGTCTGGTCGAAAAGAGCAGGCAATATACTACCTTAGCAAAAAGTTTACCGACTGTGAAACAAGATACTCACTGCTCGAGAAAACTTGCTGCGCTTTGGCATGGGCTGCTCGCCGACTAAGACAGTATATGTTGACCCATACTACCTTGTTGATTTCGAAGATGGATCCAATCAAGTACATATTTGAGAAACCTGCTCTCTCCGGAAGAATTGCAAGATGGCAAATGATCTTGACGGAATATGATATACAGTATACTACTCAGAAGGCCATTAAGGGGAGTGTTGTTGCTGATCATTTGGCTCATCAAGCAGTAGGTGATTACCAGTCAATGAATTTTGAGTTCCCTGATGAAGACATTATGTCTGTTACCAAAGAACCTGGACAATATGACGGACCTGAACAAGGATCCCGATGGACTATGGTTTTTGATGGTGCCTCCAATGCACATGGTAATGGTGTTGGTGTTGTGATTAGTTCCCCTGAAGGTTGTCATACCCCGATTACTGCCAGACTTTGTTTCTATTGTACCAATAACATGGCTGAGTATGAGGCATGTATCATGGGTATGCAAGTTGCTATTGATATGAAGATTCAGTTCCTTGAGGTGTATGGAGATTCAGCTCTGGTAGTAAGTCAGATTAAAGGAGATTGGGATACAAAGCATGATAATCTCATTCCTTACAGAGAACATGTGTTGTCTTTGATCCCACATTTCAAAGAGATTACTTTTGGACATATTCCACGAAGAGAGAATCAGTTGGCAGACGCATTGGCCA
This sequence comes from Lathyrus sativus, assembly GCA_963859935.3. Classification (NCBI taxonomy): domain Eukaryota; kingdom Viridiplantae; phylum Streptophyta; class Magnoliopsida; order Fabales; family Fabaceae; genus Lathyrus; species Lathyrus sativus. Next base: position 330,197,380 of record OZ012741.1, read on the forward strand.
CCATGGCATCTATGTTTGAGATCAGCTGGGATGATGAAGCTCCCAAGATTACCATTGATAGATTTGAGAAGCCTGCATACTGCAATGAGATTGACACTGAAGGGGCAGAGGAGAAGCCTTGGTTCTATGAAGTGAAAAACTAGAAGCTCAGGAGTTCCCTGAAGGGGCATCTGTCAAAGATAGGAAGTTCCTGAGAAGGTTTTCTGCTAAGTTCTTTCTGAGTAATGGCATTCTGTATAAGCGTAATCATGATTCAACTATGCTTCGTTGTGTGGATAAGAAGGAAGCTACAGAAATTATGGAAGAGATGCATGATGGGACCTTTGGCACTCATTCTAGTGGTCATACCATGGCAAAGAAGATTTTGAGAGCAGGTTACTATTGGTCTACCATGGAAGCTGATTGCTATCAACACTCCAGAACATGTCACAAATGTCAAATCTATGCTGATAAAGTACATGTACCTCCATCTCCATTGAATGTGTTGACTGCTCCTTGGCCCTTTGCCATGTGGGGCATTGATATGATTGGTGAGATCAAGCCTACTGCTTCTAATGGGCATCGTTTCATCCTGGTTGCTATTGATTACTTCACGAAGTGGGTAGAGGCAGCTTCATTTGCATCTGTGACTAAGAATGTTGTGGCTCGGTTCATTAGGAATAATCTCATATGTAGGTATGGTATCCCTGAAAGGATTATCACTGACAATGGCTCTAATCTGAATGGATGGTGAAGACTTCCCACAACCTGTAAACGCAGACATAGTTAAAAAATACTACGCATAAAAAGAGACACGCTAGGTTGACAGGCCTAGGCAAAAATAAGGGCATCCCGGCAAACCAAAAGGGTTTGGGCAAAAATTAGGGATATATATATATATAAAAAAAGATGTACACCCGGCAAGTCGAAAACCTGAAAAGGCGACTTGGGCAAAAAAGGGTATCCCGGTGGATTGAAAACCTGAAAGGGCAATCCAGGCAAAAGTTAGGGATTAAAGCGTATGACTATGTCTCGTTTGGATCACTCATGAAATTGCAACCAGTTGTACTACTTACTCAAGCTCAAACAGATAAAGCTCAATCTAATCGTTTCCGTCTCAACAGCAAGAAGATGAGATACTTGAGTGGCAATAGTAGAATTGAAACTCAATAGGATTATTTCCCACATAGCTGATTCTTTTTGTAAAACTTCATGACAAAATTCTCTTACTAGGGTTTATGTCTCCTTGTACAAACTTACCCGTGCATGGGTCACTTTTGATATAAATAAATTCCATCTTTTGAATCCAGATTTACTTTTACCCTATTTACATAAGCGAAACGTCCATTGGTTGTGTTTGAATGTATGTATGCCTTTGAATATGATTGATGTTTACCAGAAATGCATGTATGCTTTTAATATGATTGATGTTTACCAGAAATGCCTGAAAATGCAGTAATAGTATTTACTAAGGACGAACGAGGGAAGGATTTCAACGAAGCTTCGCCGGTTCATCCTTACAAGACAGTTACAAACCATCAGTAGGACTAATCCATTTTCACAAAGTCTAATCTCCCCTGGAATTTATATCCATCTCTTTTATCCTCATACGGATATACGGGAAATTACTTTCCAATAAGGGCACGATGAACGAAGACGGGATGTTATACTTATCCTACTATCAAACGAAAACGAAGGTTATCTATACCCTACTATCCCCAACAACGGGAGGTTATCTATACCTTGTTATCCCCAACAACGGGAGGTTATCTATACCTTGTTATCCCCAGCAGACGGAGGGTTATATATTCCTCAACAACGAATCGGGATTTATTTTCCTTGGCCAGCAGTTGTTATACAAGGATATCCAGACACTTCCAGTAGTGTCATAGCATACATACATCATTTACATCATACCATAACATATATGTCTATAGTACATTACCTAAGTGCATCATGTCATACATGCATACATAAAGCATAAACTAATGTTGTTATACAGAGTGCTACCTTGTTTTCAGGTTAATTATCCAACAAACAAGCTTATGATCTTTGGGACTGCTTTATTGTAACCTCAGGGTTACTTTATCCTCCTGATGAGCTTCTTATTACTTTGGACTGCTTTATTGTAACCTCAGGGTTATTTTATCCTCCTGATAGCCTCTCATGACTTCAAGACTGCTTTAGAGCTACTGATTGCTCTATCCTCCTGAAATCATCCTATTACTTCAAGACTGCTTTAGAGCTATTCATTGCTCTATCCTCATGAGGTCATATTACTACTTCAAGACTGCTTTAGAGTTATCCATTGCTCTATCCTCCTGAAATTACATTATTATTTCAAGACTGCTTTAGAGCTATTGATTGCTCTATCCTCCTGAAGACATATCACATTATTATTTCAAGACTGCTTTAGAGCTGTTGATTGCTCTATCCTACTGAAGCCATTCTATTACTTCAAGACTGCTTTAGAGCTATTGATTGCTCTATCCTCCTGAAGCCATTATTACTTCAAGACTGCTTTAGAGCTATTGATTGCTCTATCCTCCTGAGGTCAGATTTATCACTTCAAGACTGGTTTAGGGTTATCATTATTGATTGCTCTATCCTCATGAAGACATGCTGTTACATCAGTATTACTCCAGACTCCTGACAGTTCTCATTATACTACTGAAGAACTTTCCCCTAGTGGCATCTTTAAGCCCACTCAATCATGTTCAACCAACCATCAATATCACTCCATGCACTGGTGAGTGCAAATTTTTGGGCTTTTGTGTTCAATCCCCTTCAACCTTCCAGGTTACGACTGGCAAATATACCAATCTAACCCCTCAGGTTTCAGAAAATTGAACAGGGGCAGCTGTTGCACCCCAAAATTTGCCCTCACAATACAAGACTTTGTGTTCCAAGAAGGTTCACAAGGTTCACAAAATTCATAATTGGTCAGAAGAGTTGACAATTCCCTCAGACAATGCACCTCCTAAGCAGTGCATCCAAAACTAGGGTTTTTGACTTTAATCAGGCTAAATGGACTTCCAAGACTTCAAGTGAGCTTCATAACATCTTATATGTGTATAAGAACCCCCATGTCAAGTTTCAAGACTTTTCTCAAAAGTTTGCTCAGTCAGATGATCAGATAAGTCAAAAGCAGTCAATGCAGTTAAAAAGTCAAACTGAGGTCAACTGTGGTCAAACCAAAGTCAAACTTCATGATTTTTTTTTTGCCAACATCAAAGAGAGGTTGGGTGAGAAATATTATCATAATAACTGTAATACCCCAAATTTTGCCCTAAGATTTGTCGTCGCATTTCATTGCATTTAATCAATTACTAACAAATTTGTGTAGTCGTTTGACTTTTTGCAGGTAAATATCATATGGCATGCATTTTTTTTCTAAAAAAGTAAAAATGGCACAATTGGCAGAAGGACATGTGTAAGGAGTTATGAGTGTGAGAGGTTGAGAGTTCGAATCTCACCTTTGTCATTTTTTTTGTTTTTTATTATTTTTACTCTAAATTTTTCTATCTTTCATTAAAAAAATAACAAAAATAGTTTTTTATTATTATTTAATTATTATTTTCGTATTTTAATTAAATCATTTTTTAAAATATTATTTTTTTTCACTTTTTTCTAAATTATTCATAAAAATATCCAAAAAATCATAAAATAAAAAATATTGAAAAAAATTTTGTTCTTTTTATAATATTTTTTATTTTAGGAATCAATAGGATTATTAGTTTTTATTTTAAGTTTATTTTAATTATTTTAAATTATTTAAATTTTATTTTTTCTTAACTAATTATTTAGTTTGGGCTTTAAAATGGGCTTTAGGGACATTATTGACAATTTGGTGTTAACCCTAATTTGTTCCCTATATATACATGTGTTGCCTTGTTGGAAAAATGGGGAGAATGAAAAAAACCTAAGAGGAGTGAGTGCCGTTTGCCGTTATTTAGTTTTCTTCTTCATCCATTACTATTGTTTCTTTTTCTTCATCGTTTACCGTTATTTCTTTTCCTTCATCTATTACTGTTGTTTCTTTTTCTTCATCTTTTACCGTTATTTCTTTTTCTTCATCTATTACCGTTATTTCTTTTTCTTTATCTATTACTGTTACGTTTATATATATATAATTTTTAAATTGTTAGAGTTTATATATATAAGATTTTTGATCGAATTATGTCGATACGATGTTTGCACATTTGTGTGCATGACGCGTGACATTTGTGTTAGTTCGATCTGGTTGCGATGATCGCATTTTTGTGTGAGCAATAATACTATTTTTTGCTTAATTTCTTTTTCTTTGCGATAAATTTTGTTTCGTCCGATTTAGATCTGGTTGCGATGAGCGCATTTCTGCGTTAGCAACATTGTTGGGTTATTTGGCACATTTAAAATTCATTATTGCTTTATTATTATTATTATTATTATTATTATTATTATTATTATTATTATTATTATTATTATTATTATTATTATTATTATTATTATTATTATTATTATTATTATTATCATTATTTATTATTATTATCATTATTATCATTATTATTACCATTATTATTATTATTGTTATCATTAATTTATTAAAATTTGTTATAATATAAAAATCTGTTTTTTTAAAATAAATAACATTAACATCTTTTCCAAATTAATATGAAAACCTATTATTTTTAAGAAAAGCTTTTTTTTTAGATAAATTTAAAATAATAACTAAAATCTTTTTTTTAAAATAATAACTAGAACCGTTATTTATTTTATTTTATTATTGTTCAATTCAAATTTCATTATCATATTGTATCTGCTCCTCTCATGTAACCTCGCGAACTTAACAATCGCTCTTTAAATTCTGCCTTTAAATTTCTGCTTGCATGGTTTAAATTATGACATTATCTCTCTGTTTGCATGATTCAATTATTTCACACATTTATCAATACTTTTGTCACACTACACGCATCCGAAGGTTAGGTCTAACATATGACCGCCGCGTCAATAGTCCTCAACTTCAAACCCTTACAACCTTACAAACCCTACTTTTCACAAATGCCTCGCCGCAGGCAAAATTACAACTTTACCCCTAGCATTAGGTCAAAGAGCCGCCGCGCTCATTTTAGGGTTTCCCGTCGCGGAATCCCTAACCTAATTTAACCCTAATTACAACTTAACATTTCAACGTAGAGATTTGGAGTTTCTACACTCCACGTAAGCGTGTCCTTAAGATGCGTTTATTCCCCTTGAGACCTTGACCACAGTCAAGAAGTTTCTAACCTCCCTATTGAGGGGAACTACGATTACTCTGATTCCACTCCCGTAAGGATACGTAGGCACAAGATGCGATGTCTTGCCGAGTAAACTTAGAATTAACCCCCTTTATTATTTATTATTGCTTATTTATATTTTATTTATCTTTGCTATTTAATTATTTTGCTTATTATTTTGTAATTGTTTCTTGGATGTAAAGTTGTTTAATTATTTAATTATTATTATGGTTAGTAATTAGGGAGTGTAACAACATGTATGTAATATTAAAATAAATTTAGATCACTTTTAAATAAAGATAATTAAAATAAACACGTCACACACGTAAGTCGATTTTAATCGCCGTCTCACTTCCTAAGGATATCCCTCAAGTTGCCTACGAATAATGGTTAAGTGGGGTGTATAAAGCAAGTCCCTCAAATAAAAAAATCATCAAAGTCCCTTATGGTTGCCTTTACGAATCAAGTCCCTTTCGAAAAATGATGATGGTCCCTTATATGTGCTTATTACATCCCACAATGGCCTTCAAAGTCAAATTGTCCCTCACATACCCCTTAACATCCAAAGTAAGGACTACCTACTCCATTATAGTAGGGATAGTCTTACTAAAGGAAAGAATGAAGAATAAGAAAGACCTTTAAACATTAGGGTAGGTTACTCCTAGGTGCTTGCTCACTTCAAAACTGTTTCACACTTAAACAAATTTTCAACAAGTTTTCAAACAAGTTCTTAACACATCCTTACATGGATTATTTATTAACTATTCTGAAAATTTTCTATTCACACACTACAATTTCAAAACAATTCAAAAGTGAGCTTAAGTACCTAAGAGCCCATGGATAACCATGGATGAAAAGGATGCTAATACCTTCCCTTTTCATAACCTACCCCCCGGACCCAAAATATTCTCTAAGGTCTTTCCTGTTCTTTTATAACCTTTCCTTACGGATAAAATAAAAGTCGGTGGCGACTCTTGCTATCCGCAACATTGTTTAAAGTCAGTTCTCCCACCGTGTTACAGGATGGTCGTGGATTCACGCAGCTGGGGCAGTAACTTCCACCTTACATCAGAGAATGAAATTTGTTGTGAATGATAAATTAGTAATTGTACACGGTGAAGAGGGCCTAATGGTGAGCAATCTGTCATCATTCAGGTATATTGAAATAGATGAGGGCGCGTTAGAAACTTCCTTTCAGGAACTTGAGATAGCTAATGCAGTGATGTTGGAAGAAACAGTGGCTAAAAGTGGTCCGTCTTTTGCATCCGCTCGGAGCATCAAGTCTACACTGGAAGAAGGCACTCCTGCAGTTTGGGGAGAGATTATTGAGGTGAAGCCAAAGATGGATCGCCGAGGGTTGGGTTACAAACCAACTCATGATGAAGCACCGACACATGACAAAGGACGTCCAAAGAGTATGCAAGAAGTATTCATCAGTGGAGGTTTCCAAATTAGTGTTGTGGAAGAAGATTCCGAAGATGAAAACCTTGAACAGTTAGTGTATCATTGCAACGCTGCCTTGAGCAACTGGGAAGCTATTGAGATTCCGTTGGTTTTCCCTGAGTCAAAGTAATTTGTTTGTCTTTTTTTCTTGTTGTTGTTTTGAATCTCCATAGCCATGCCCAAGGCTATAGGAATGTTTTGTAAGGGCCCCGAGCTTTCAAGAAAATCAATGAAAAATGAACTATTTTGTTAATTTCCTTGTGTTATTTCCTTTACTGCTTTTGCTTTCATTTTAAACGAAAAATGGCAATCTTAAAAAACCAAAACAAATTTCTCTTTTGTGTGCTGCATTTGTCTTTGTGTGTTTTAATAAATTAAGCCATTCCAACGTGCAGTGATGTCCTAAAACCCATTGAATCCCATGACTTTGCATTCCCTCCTGACTTTGATTCACCAATATACCAAGCTGAAGATGAGGACGATGATTTTGAAGTACCTGATGAACTGGTAAAATTGGCGCACCATGAGTATGCAAAGCTTCAATCCTACAAAGAACAGATAGAAGTCATTAATCTTGGAACCAAAGAAGACAAGAAAGAAGTCAAGATTGGGGCAGCTCTAGGGGCAGAAGTCAAGCACCAACTAGAAGAACTTTTGAAAGAATATGTGGATGTATTTGCTTGGTCATACCAGGATATGCCAGGTCTAGACACCGACATAGTGGTTCACAAGTTACCACTCCGACCAGAATGCCCACCGGTTAAGCAAAAGCTCCGAAGAACCAGACCTGACATGGCTCTCAAGATTCGAGATAAGGTGAAAAAACAGGTTGATGTGGGTTTCTTAGTAGTGTCCAAATACCCCGAATGGGTGGCCAATATTGTACCTGTACCGAAAAAAGATGGGAAAGTCAGAATGTGTGTGGATTACAGGGACCTAAACAAGGCCAGTCCGAAGGATGATTTCCCTTTGCCGCATATCGACACGTTGGTGGATAGCACGACTCGTTTTGCAGTTTTCTCATTTATGGATGGGTTCTCCAGTTACAATCAGATTAAGATGGATCCCGATGACATGGAAAAAACTACTTTCATTACTCCATGGGGGACTTACTGTTACAAAGTTATGCCTTTCGGTCTAAAGAACGCAGGTGCTACTTATCAAAGGGCCATGGTAACTTTATTTCACGATATGATGCACAAGGAGATAGAGGTATATGTTGATGACATGATAGCCAAATCTCAAAGCAAGGAGGACCATTTGGAACATCTTTTGAAATTGTTTAAGAGACTCAGAAGATATCAGTTGAGACTGAATCCAGCCAAGTGTACCTTTGGAGTAAGATCTGGGAAGTTACTCGGTTTCATTGTCAGTCATCGGGGGATTGAGGTAGATCCAGATAAAGTCCGAGCCATTCAAGACATGCCAGCTCCACAAACAGAAAAGCAAGTCAGAGGTCTTCTTGGAAGACTGAACTACATATCCAGATTTATTTCCAATATGACTCCCACTTGCGAGCCCATCTTCAAATTATTACGCAAGGACCAGACGGTTGTTTGGAATTCAGATTGTCAGCAAGCGTTTGATAAGATCAAGGGTTACCTACAAGAACCTCCGATCTTGATACCTCCGGTGCCGGGAAGACCCCTCTTCATTTATTTGACAGTGCTTGAGAATTCAATGGGTTGTGTGTTAGGTCAGCAGGATGAGTCTGGACGAAAAGAACATGCTATCTATTATTTGAGTAAGAAGTTTACTGATTGTGAAAGCCGATATTCGCTTCTGGAGAAAACTTGTTGTGCTTTGGCATGGGCGGCCAAACGTTTGAGGCAGTACATGATTTGTCATACCACTTTGTTGATTTCAAAAATGGATCTAATAAAGTATATTTTTGAGAAGCCTGCTCAAATTGGAAGACTCGCTCGTTGGCATATGTTATTACCAAAATACGACATCCAGTATGTAGCCCAGAAGTCTATCAAGGGTAGTGTTTTGTCAGAATATCTTGCAGATCAACCAGTGGAAGATTATGAGCCTCTCAAATTTGATTTCCCAGATGAAGACATTATGTTAGTAAAAGATTGTGAAGAGCCAAGTCTTGATGATGGTCCGCAGGAAGGTCTTTGGTGGAAAATAATGTTCGATGGTTCCTCCAACTACAGTGGGCATGGCGTAGGTGCCGTTTTAATGAATCCGGAAGGTGGTTACACTCCATTCACAGCCAGGTTGGATTTTGACTGCACAAACAATATCGCCGAATATGAAGCATGCATTCTCGGCCTCGAGGCAGCTATCGACCTGAAAATCAAACTTCTTGAAGTCAGTGGGGATTCAGATTTGGTTATCTATCAGGTTACTGGAGAATGGGAAACTAGACATGAGAATTTGATCCCTTATAGAGCCTACATCGTCAAGATGATGGAATGTTTCGATGAAATCACTTTCAATCATGTCCCGAGATCTGAGAATCACATCGCCAATGCCCTAGCCATGTTGGCATCAATGTGGAGAATCAAGGATGTCAATAATGCCACTCTCATTCGAATTGAACGTAAGACCGATCCCGCCTACTGTCAGATGGTTGAAGAAGAAACTAATGACAAGCCATGGTTCTATGACATAAAGAATTACCTGTTAAAACAAGAGTATCCAGCAGATGCTACATCACTTGACAAGAAAACTCTGAGACGATTAGCATCCAAGTTCTTCCTCAGTAATGATGTGCTCTACAAAAGGAATCATGATATGATCCTTCTTAGATGTGTCGACAGACGAGAAGCAGAGTTGTTAATGCAAGATGTTCACGAAGGAATGTTTGGTACTCATGCCAATGGATATGCTATGTCTAAAAAGATTTTGAGGGCTGGATATTACTGGTTGACTTTGGAAACTGACTGTATTTGATATGCTAAGAAATGTCACAAGTGTCAGATTTATGCGGACAAGGTGCACGTACCACCAACATTGCTAAATGTGTTATCATCACCGTGGCCTTTCTCTATGTGGGGCATCGATATGATTGGGGAAATTGAACCAAAAGCTTCTAACGGACACCGGTTTATTATGGTTGCTATTGACTATTTCACAAAGTGGGTTGAAGCCGCATCTTACACCAACGTTACTCGACAAGTGGTGGCTCGTTTTATCAAAAAGGAGATTATCTGTCGTTACAGAATTTCGAGCCGAATCATAACGGACAATGGTACCAACTTGAACAACAAAATCATGAAAGAGTTGTGCGATGACTTCAAAATTGAACATCACAATTCTTCTCCTTATCGTCCCAAGATGAACGGAGTTGTAGAAGCTGCAAATAAAAACATCAAAAAGATTTTGCAGAAGATGGTGAAAACTTACAAAGATTGGCATGAGATGCTACCATTTTCCTTGCATGGGTATAGAACGTCTGTCCGCACTTCAACAGGGGCAACTCCTTTTTCTTTTGTATATGGAATGGATGTGGTACTTCCTATTGAGGTCGAGATACCTTCTTTAAGGGTCATAATGGAAACCAAGCTTGAAGAAGCAGAATGGGTGAAAGAAAGGTTTGATCAGTTGAATCTTATCGACGAAAAGCGCATGTCTGCAATGTGTCATGGTTAGTTATATCAGAAAAGAATCAAAAGGGCTTTTGACAAGAAAGTTCGCGTCCGAGAGTTCCGAGAAGGGGAACTTGTACTCAAGAAGATTTTACTAGTTCATAAAGATGCACGGGGAAAATGGATGCCTAACTATGACGGCCCGTTTGTTGTGAAAACAGTCTTCTCAGGAGGCTCGTTGATTCTCACTACCATGGATGGGGAGCAGCTTACTCATGCAGTAAATTCTGATGCAGTACGGAAATATTACGCCTAAAAGAACCCGATAAGCCGAAAACTCAAAGGAACGGCTTATGCAAAAGTTAGGATTGAAGAAAAAGAAAAGAAAAGAGAAAATAGGAGAAAAAGAAAAATAAGAGCTCGCTAAGTTGAAAACCCGAAAGGGCGGCTTAGGAAAAAATGAGCGTCCCAGTGGATTGAAAACCCGAAAGGGCGGTCCAGGCAAAAGTTAGGGACAAAGGCGTTTCACTGCATCAGATGAGTTGCCACTAACGCAGAAAGTCCTACAAGAATTCACTCCAACCGCTCTCGTCAGAAGCAAGGATTTCGGGGAATTTTAGTCTTTAGGGATAGTTTGGTCATGGAATTCAATGTAACCTTGTCCACTTTGCCATTCTTCACTTGTAAAATTTCTATGGAATTTTGTCATTTGCAAGATTGCATCCTTGAATAAAATCAGTTTTGAACCATTCTTTCCTTTGCAAATTTATCATTTCCTTTATTTTCTTTGTTATGCAAAATATTGTTCGTTGATCAATGATAGTTTTGAAAGCATTAGGGTCAAGTTATAAAACTTGAAAAGATTAACAAACGTAAAAACTTCAACTCATGGAAAAAGTCGAGGAAAATCATACTTCCCGAAACCTCAGGGTAGCGGAAGCTTTGATATGCAATCCAATTACATTCCCCGATAAAGTATAAGCAAGTCGAACTGTCGATTCTCCTTTGATCATGTGTGGGTATCAAACCTTGAAGCCTATTTTCTCAAGGAACTTCTTATGATGATGTGAAGGCTCGTCCAAGTAGAAGATGTCTAAGCACTTGAATCTACTTTGTCATCTCTGAATAGATTTTTTTAGAAAGCTCGGTTCCCCTGTTAGGATTGGATTTATTTTCAAAGAACTACATACACCTTTCAGCCCGGGTTCAGTGTGATTCATTTTGTCTCTCGAGTTCGATGCGCTATCTGTCGATCCCCCGTGAAATGTCCAATCACTACTAGTGAACCTCCTCCTAAAGATCAGTTGTAACTGGCATTGTTTTAGAAGCCAATCGTTATTGGTATTCTTTTGGTCGTCACCATATTTCTTGTTAAGATCAGTTGTAACTGGCATTGTTTTAGAAGCCAATCGTTATTGGTAGTTTTTTTGGTCGTCACCATATTTCTTGTTAAGACCAGGCGTAACTGGCATTGCCTTAAAATCCACTCGTTGGTATCTTTTGATTCGGTCGTCACCACTTTCTCCATTGAAGTCCAGTCGTAACTGGTAGTGTTCGAAATCCAATCGTTATTGGTTTTCTGTTGGTCATCACCATACTTTCCTTTGAAGTCCAGTCGTAACTGGCGTTGTCTTAACTTCACTCATTATTACCTTTTGGTTCGGTTGTTACCAACCTTTTCCCTCTGAAGTCTAGTCGTCACTAGCAGATCCCCTGTGAAAGTCCTATCAGCATTGATATTTTATTGGTCGTTACCAACTGTCCCCATGGAAGTCCAGTCATAACTGGTGTCATTTGGAATCCAATCGTTATTGGTATCTTCTGGTTTGGTTGTTACCAACCTCCCCAGCTAAAGCCTGGCAACTTGCTAGCATCCTTAAATCCACATGTGTTGGAATACCCTGATTTGGTCGTCACCATGTTTCCTTTCAAGGTCCAGTCGTAACTAGCATGGCTTGAAACCCAATCGTCATTGGTACCCGGACTTGGTCGTTACCAATCTCCTTTAAGTCCAGTGGTTACTGGCATTGCTTGAAATTTGGTCGTCACCAATTTCCTCAGTCGAAGTTCTACGTATTACCGATTGGATTTAAGAAATCTCATTGGTTATTATCTCAGGTTGTTCGTTACCATTACCTCCGGAAAGTCTAGTGGTTACTAGCACTGTTTGAACTATTTGTTAAAACCGGGTGACATCATTATCCCCAGCGAGACCTTTTTCCCAGACAAGTCTCGGAGATCTAGTCGTCACTAGTATCCCCAATATGTTTTGTCTTTGTTTCTAGTTCATTGCTGAAGATCCCGTTTGAACTCTTCACTATAGGAAGCTCCTCATCTGATCATCCCCAGTGAGGTTCGTGTTTTAATTTCCCCAGTAAAAAGTCGCTCTTGTCCCCGGTGGAAATCTACCTCTTTCCCCGGTGGAGTGTTTGCTTTTCCCCAGTAAGATTGTCATCTTCATTAGACTTTGTACATCCTCATGTGAAATTTTCCTCTCAGTTATCACTAGTCATGTTTGAACTATTGATTGTTATATCGCTGTTTTCCCCAGTGTCGGATCCACAATACCAGGTCCCCACGAGTGGTTACTCGTTGTTTTGTTTTTCTGTCTTTTGCATATGTCTTGCATCCAAACATCATGAAGCATCATTTAGAATTCATGGCATATCATGGCCTGTCCTTTTGCATATCATCGGATCTAAGGGACAAAATTTTCGGTTTTCTATATTTAAATACCTTTCACTACGATTCTACGAGGATCGTCATCTCTCAGTTCCATCTAGTGAAGATATTTAAATAGGGGCAACAGTTGCACCCCATATTTTGACCCCTTAGATTCTCATTATCATTTTAGGAGCATACTCATGAATTATCTAACCCTAACCCAGTGCAAGTTTGTCTTTGTCAAATTACAGATGAATCAGGGTTTTGTACAGTTAAGTCGAAGCTTCAGGGTTTGTGATCGATCAAAGTTTTAGGCTAATTCAATCATGAAACAAGATCAAGGGTATCATATGATGTCAATTGAGAATCCAATTTGAGGTTGTTACCCCAGAATCAAGAACAGTGTATTTCAGGGCACCCGATTAGGGTTTTTGACTAGTAAAAGTCAACTGTAGTATGACTTTGATGTTGGAACGTGTTTTAATGATGGGATTATGATTCATGAAGTTCATATAGCTTAATAAAGTTCACCCAAGAAGTTTCAAAGTCTCAGAAGGTCCAAAGTGTCAACAGACGACTCGGTAGTCACCGATCGATCGTACGGTTGACCAAAAAGTCAACTCTTCAAAATTAAGGAATTGGACTTCAAAGTGTGAATCAAAAATGTTACTTATATCATGCTGCACTTGCCTATCAATTTTCATTACCATTGGATCAAGGATAAAGGAGTAATCGAAAAATCGGGAAATTAGGGTTTTGAAAGGGGCTAAACCATAACTCCTTAACCCACACATCCAATTGAGTTGGTTCAAAGTTCATTTGGAAGCTCTTGGCAAATCCTACAAAATTCCCTAAGTGGTCCATAATCAGAAAATGCATAGATTTGGAGTTATGATCAAATTCATTTCTAGAAGGGAAAAAGACTTAGAGAAATTTCACTTTTAAGTTCATTTTTTGGCAACTTTGGGAGACTTTTTGGCCAACTTTATTTGGGAAATTGAAACTCATGAAAACATGAATGTTTTAGAGCTATTTGAGGGCTTTCTAAATAGTACTAGCACATCTCAAAAGGATTTGTGAGCTGAAAGTTATGGTTATGGCAAGTTGAGGGTTTCATACTTTAGTCCCACATTGTCAAAATTCAAGAATTCATTCTTTCATCAAAATTGACCAAACTCAGCTGGTGAACCATGTTCTATCTAATATGTGAGGAGTTTTTAGTATGAAAAACAAAGGAATTATGCAGAAGAGCTCAAAAGGCCAAGCTTTGCAAGTTGCCTTGCAAGTGGGTTTGCAACTTGCACCAAAAAGTGAAAAACAAGCATGAGGTGTAAAAGGCAATTCTGAACCAGCCACAAGATGTACCTCCTAGCCTGCAATTAACCACACTAGCTCATCATTTTTTTTGACTATTGAGGGTTGCCTATCAGCCAAGAAAACCCTCTTGTGGAGGTTTCATCCAAAAAGTGAAAAACCTTTCTTCAAAGTGAAGAAATCTTCAAATCTTCCCCAAGCCACTTCCTTGCCTATAAATAGAACCCTCACCACTTCATTTCCAACACAATATCAATTCTTAAAACCAGAGAAATTGAAAGCTTTCACTATTTCCACTCCTTGCTTCAAAAATCACAAAGTCACTTTTTTCACTAAAACACCAAAAATACGTCTTGGTAGTTTTGCTGCCAAATTCATTTCTCTACATTCAAACTCCTCAACAACCATCCACACAATCTCTAAATATGATATAGAAGGTGTCCAAGACCTTAAACCACTCAAAAACCTCACCATTCAAAAAGTCAACTTCATCACCAAGTTACTTTGACCAAAAGCCACAAAACCTGCCATATCTTGTTCCATACATTTCCTTGGTGTTCTAATAATCCTAACACCTCTCATATATCATTCCTCAACTGTCCAAAGCATTGAGGGGCATTGGTGGAGTTTATTTCTCCAACTGTCTTGAAGTTTGCTTTGTTACTTCCCAAGGAAGGAATCTCTCAAAGTTAGGAGCACTTGAAGTTCCTCTGGGTTTCTTGGTGTTTAAACTTGTTCAATACAGGCTACTAGAGGTATGTAAACACTTCATTTTTGCTTTGCACCATAATTCCATAATTTGGCATTTTTGAGCTCATTATAAAAGTATGTCATGTGTTTATCTCATGTATGAATTTTGTCATGACATAGAGGTAGTTGTTTTATTGATTTAATACATTTTAAAATCATGATTGTTTTGTGTATATATGTTTATTCAAAGCTGTTTGCACTTGGTTCATGATTTCATTCACAAAATGCCACATTTTTGCATTCTTATGCCATAGCCATATCAGTTTGGCTTATAGGACACAATATGCTTGAGTTTGGATTTAGAATCACTCTTTTGTACCTTTAAGATTTGTGTGTACAAATGTTTGGGGTTAATCTTAACCAAAAAATGATTTTGAACTTTTTCATGAACATCTCAAAGTTGCCAAACTGTACCTAGCATGACATTTTTCCACCACAGACCTGTTTGAGCCCTTTATTATGTTTGAACACATGTAATAATATGTATATGAATTGTATGCATGGTTGGTTTAAGTAAAATAGGCTTAGAACATGAATTGAGTTTTCTCATGTATGATCAAAACAACAATTTGCAACTTGAACACCACATTTTGTCACAGTCTGTTTTTAATCTCAAATGATGTTTAAACTCACTTAAAAACATGTATATATGATGTGTGCATGATTGATTTGATCTACAAATGCTTTTAATTGAAAATGAACACCTTCTTGCACTTTCACAAACATAATTGCATATGAAACATCACATTTCACAACAGCTAGTTTTAAGCTATAAATCATGTTCATACTCATCTTATATCTTATATGCAGTGTGTGTGTGTGTAATTGAAATGACTTGAAACTGTCTTGAACTGAATTTGCACATGATCATGCCTCTCACAAAACACAAGCCTACACTTGACATGTCATTTTTCATAACAGTTTGCCTTGCATCAATTTAACTATTTGAATTCACTTGAGTATGTATTTGTAGCATGTAAGTATGGTTAATTTGAATTAAAACAAACTGCATCTCTGAATTGACATCAACTTGCATCTCATTCATACCATGTTTGCAACTCTTATGTCACTTTCACATACAGCCTGTTTTCAATTCTCTTTTATTCTCATAATCACTGCATAGCATATTTGTGTCATGTGTGTACACTTGTTTTGATTGGAAAATGATTGGATTGAGGGGTTCATTTCAAATTGCATTTTCAAACAACCAAAAGCAACTACTATCAGGTTTTTCATTAGAGAAGGAATTTTGAAAATCTAAAATGACCATCATGTTCCTTGTGTTTTTCTACATAATTTAGACTCAAATTTCATCCAAAAACATCAAGATTTAAGAAAGTTATGGCCAATTTGCAAAACTGATTTTGGTGCCTTAATTTTGCCCAATCTGGTTTTTGAGTACCCCTCATATATTTATGGGGTGGCTTCCGTCAATGGATGTATAGCCACCCCAGTGGTAAGACCATATGCCTAAACACGCCTTGCAAGCCTTGAACCTGGGTTCGACCCCTGAGGAGGGCAACCCTTTTGATTAATTTTGTCATTTTTCATCCAATCTTCAAAAATTCATATCTCTCTCATTTTTAATCATTTTTCACCCATTCGTTTTGCATTGTGTTCATCTTGATGTCTACTTTCATGCCATATTTTTTATTTCCATGTTTGCTTAATTTTTCATCTCTTTTGACTATGTGCAAGTTATGTATTGTTTGTGTTCATTTTCACGTATGCAGATGAATTTTTCTTTGTTAAAACTTGTGTTTGTATGTGATACTTGCTTACATTAATATCCTCAAATGTTAGTTAACATGCTAGGATTTCATCTTTGGTTGTTACCATGTTCATCTTACTTCATCTGTTAATTTCACTAAAGCTTGATCTGTTGTCACACTTCCTGCTTAAACAACTGCTTTGATTGTCATCAATGCATTTCCACTTTCATTATTTACCATGTTCATTTAATGGTTGTCACCATGATCTTTATATTTATCATGTTGTTGCTTTGCCTAATATTTTTCTTCCCCGAGTGATGAAGCTTGTTAGCTCTCATCCAGTTTCCTCTCTTGTCTACTTCCAAAGGAAAAGTCTGTCCATTTGACCCTCATGTCATGGATACATCCCTCATCCCTCTCTTGACTTTGTTAAGTCACTTTAACCCTAGATTAGAAGCCATTAGACTTTGCTTCAAGTCTAAGAAACCCACCTGTACTAGGAGTGTTCTTCAACTAGAACCCTAGGAAAGAGTTTGTCAACTCTGTGTAAGAATCATTGTCATGATTTCTTACTTCCCCTTTTGAATATTACAACTTAGATTAGGGAGTTTTGTCAAAATCCACATAAACATTGTCATGTTTGTTCCCCCTTGAACCTTGATCATAATCAAGTGTTCTTCTTCCCTTGTGAGGTGAACTACGATTGCTCTGATTCTATCCTAGTCAGGATACGTAGGCAGAAGATGCGACGTCTTTGCGAGCAAACTTAGAAAACCAATTAGGTCTTTACTTATCTTTACACTCAACTCCCAATCCTAAATCCATAATACATATTTCACACTTAGCAAACAATCAAACAAAAGGTTCCTATTGTCGCTTCTGCGAAAATAAGGTGCCGGCAAAACAGAAGAGTCGCCACCTTTCGTTATTTATCCCTCAGAACGGGAAATGAAACGATCGGAAAAACCTGACGAAAAAGGTATAAGACAAGGTCATCGCAACCGTTGTCTGGGTTCGGGAGTCGGTTACGCAAGGGGAAGGTATTAGCACCCCTCACGTCCGTCGTACTCGACGGGATCCACGCTCGTTGTGTTTACTGGACGAGTTGGTTTATCTATCTACCTATCAAGGTTGGCTTAAACAGAAAAGAAAATGACTCGGCAAAGCATCGCGCTTTATGCCTACGTATTCTCATCAGAGAATGAGAAATCAGAGTCAACGTAGTTCGGCCTACTACGGGTTACGGGGAAGGTGGCTCGCCAATACGTCAGTATTGTGCCTACGTACTCTTAACAGGTATGAGAGATCAGAGCTTACGTAGTTCAGGGTAATACGAATTACGGTAACTCAGATTCATCTGTTTTATCGAGTAGGGTTAAACAGCAGTTCCAGCAGTTAGGGACAAAGCCTGTTTGCGTTGGCGCTGAAGTTTAACGACACTCTTTTCTTCAGAAAATCTTTCCTTTGAATTATGGGCCCACGGGGCAAAAAGGTTTGAAGTTTGTTTTCTGTCTTTTACGAAAGAAGTGTTTTTTATTGTGTTTGCAATTTCAATCACACTAAAGACTATGACCTGAGAGTGAATGCGTCGCATGTCACCCAAAGGGTGCCATACTAAACATCCAGAATGTTAAAAAGAAACTCTCCAACAATCCTTTCTCCGATAGCTTAAGGCTCGTAACGTACGAAAGAAATCATTCATGATTACTGTATTTTAAGCTGTTTTGAGATGAGAAGAGAGGGCTCAACTAAGGGAGACTATCAAAAACTACTGTTGTCATGCCAAGGATTCATCCTATAGTTGAGGTTCGAAACAGGGAACTCTTAGAAGTTATCATGCATAGGTTTCATCCTAAAGTTCTATCATCACTTCCTTATCAAAGGAAATGAGAGTCCTAAGGGATCATGTCAATGATAAACAGAAACAGATAAAGCATCAGCTTAAACAGTAAACAATTATATAGTAAACGACTGTAAAATGCATGCAATGCAAGTGAGGGAGGAAATGTGTGTGGGGCAGCAGCCTCCACAAGCTCATCTCAACCTCAAGCCAGAATGAATAACAGCAATCATACTGAAGAAATAAAACATGCTGTCAAGTAGGATATAAGAGACTGTAATCATACAGAAGAGAATGAAATAAATGCCATAAAGCAGAATAAACCACATGGGCAAGGGAGCAGGGCTCTACCGAATACCCGCAAGCAAAGCCATACAGTAACAATACAAGCAGAGGGAGCAACTCAACCTCTAGTGCAATCATGCCCCTAGCCTAAAGTCAGTCTAATCATGGACTTATTCTAATGCATCAAGCAAGTCAAACAAGGCACATCAATACAGCAAAGAAAGCAGCAGATCAACCCCTCTCTCAATTCCAAGCTTCAGCTCTTCTGACAGCAATCCAGTCTTCAGACTTCAATTACCCTTCAAGACTATCATCCTTCATGAAAAATATCAATTTACTTCCTCAGGTTTCAACCCTTTAACATAAGTTTCAACTCAATCTTCAAGCTTCAGCTCTCTTATTCAATTCCACCTTCAGGCTTCACTCCTAACTGCAAGTATCAACTTGATTCCTTCAGGATCTCCAAGCTTCAGAGTAAGTGTCAACTTATCCTTCATTCCTCAAGCCTCATCTCTTCACTCAATCTCAATTGAACCCTCTTCATAAGTATCAACTCAGCCTTCAAGCTTCTCAAGCTTTCTTTGCTTTACCAGTCTCAACTAGCTTCTCTTCACCTACAAGCTTTAGCTTCTCAGAGTAGTCTTCAATCACTTAGAAGTGTCAACTTCATCCTTCAATCTTCTTCTAGCAAGGAACTCCTCACTCTTCATTCAATATCCATTGGGTCTTCAAGTATCAACTTGTTCTTCTTGCTCTTCCAGCTTCAGCAGCAATGGCAATGCTCAAGGAATCATCCTCTTCCACACTCTTCAGTGAAGTCCTCATCTTCAAACTCAATCCCAACATCTTTCAAGATACTCAAACCAGAAGAAAATTGATTTAACAGGATGAGAGGAAATGATAAACAACTTACTGACAACCAAAGGAAGCCTGTAAGGGTTCATCATCATGAGAGACTGGTTCCCTCAAAGTTCTACTTCCCAGATAAAGCCACTCATCCTTCCAAAGGAGGGATGTGAATATCTGAGAAGGACTTTTAGTCATTGGGAGGAATGGAAGCACAAGAGGCTTTCCATGTTTGTGAAAGAAATCATTCTAACTACAAGGCTCTCCCTATGTCCTATCTCCTAATCTTCATCAGACACCTTCAGGCATAAGCAAATCCAAGCTCCAAGCAACTTCAAGCCACCTCAAGCATCTTCCACTTTGTCTTCAACTTGTCTTCAATCTCAACCAAAGGCAAATCAAGCACAAACCCTAATCTAAGGGAACTAGATGAGTTAAACTAGTTGAATTAGTAAATTAGGATCACCTAAAACCTAGCACTAAAGTTAGTCCTAACTAAAATACTAAAAACAATTGTAAAATCCTACAAAAATTACTATGGGAACCTAGGCCAATCATGACTCTATCACATTAGTTTCAAAGATCATATCATCAATTTGGACCTAGAACTAAATCCTACATTACAAGGTATCAACCTAAAACCCTAAAAAGGAAGCACCCAAATATCAATCTAGAAGGCATACCTATTTTCATCACAAAAATGTGAGAAAATTACTATGGGATCATACATGTCTAACCTAATCACACACAAACAACTAGGCCAAGAATCATCACCATGAGATCAAACAAAATTCTACAAAAATATGCATCAAACATAAACATTTTAATATCAATTAAAATGCAAAATTCCAATTAAATCAGAAATTGTATGAAATGAAAATATAATTTCTCTAAAAAATAATAGACTCAATCATGAGTAATATGCAAAAAGAATGGATTTGATTGGATTAATATTCAATTTATTATGAATTTTACAAAAACCATGAATAAAATGAAAAAATAATGAAAATCAAATAAAAATAATAAGCGCGTGGTGCAGGAAGTAAACATTTTCAGTTCAAAACGTGGGTTGGGCTTGCTGGGGGGTGTGGATAACACTCAGATTACTAAGCCCAAATGCCTGAATAAATGAAACGCATCATTTCATGCTCAGCCCCTTCACAATCCAATTTTAAAACACAGCCCTTGGATCTTCTCCCAGTCAATGGTCAAAACATGATCTGATGGTGAGAACTTCATCTTCTCCAATTCAAAGCCCTGAGCTTCGCGCCCAGCTCTGGCCACCGCCGGTGGAGCTCCGGTCGTCCCCTTCAACCCTAGTTCTTCCTAGAGGCCTCCAATCCAAGAGGTCAAAACATGAATCTTGTTCCAAATCTTGTCACGAGTTCAATCATACCATTAGTTTCCTTTGAAACCCCAAGAATCAACATCTCCCGATCTCAACCGAAAATGGTGATCTTCCTATTTTGTCTCTAATTCAACAATTAACCATCTGAAATCCATCCTAGGCCATTCTACAACTAATCTAGCACCCTAATTCAACCTAATTCTACCTAAATTAAGCTATAGGAAGAAGGTTACAAACCTGGAAATTCGTGAATAACAGATGCACGAAATCTCCACTTCAAGCCCTCAAATCTTCTAGACACGATCACTGAACCTCCTCCTTGCTTCTGTATGCAAAAGATTCAATGGAAAGTGCTTCAATCTTGAAACACGATGAAGAGTTGCAGGTGCTGAAAATCACTTGCTCCCACACGATCTAGCCACCAATTCTTCTTGGAAATGATCTGGAATCAATCCTTGATACTCATGGAAGAAGACTCAATCAAGAAAATGGAAGGAAATGGAGGAATTTAATGAAACCGATTTCAATTGCAATCTATGAAAACTTAATCTCAAACTATGCTCAAACCTTCAATGATCACCAACCTCTGCCATGAATTCATTCTACTCAATATATAGGTGAAGTTTGGATGATCTAGAACCCTCTAGATCCTTCCAATGAGATTTTACACATCTCATGTTATGAGATTTTGAATCACTTATCATGCCATGCTCAATTCTGTTTGCAGCTTGAAAACCATCCTATTCTCTTTCAAAATCTCCTCTAGTGACATTTTGGAATGGTTTAGCTTGCCAAGTTCCTTGCCCATGCCTCAATTTTAAGTTATGCACATGTTACTTAATATGCAAGCAAGTGCTTTTCAAAGCAAGTCCATGAATTGGATCTCAAATCAAAAATGTCGCTAAACCATTGTTTCTAAAATGTTTTCTAGAGTCAAAATGATATATTACATGCCATGGTTTGGATGTTTAGGTTGAAAATATCAATTTCCAACTTTGACTTATTTAACTTATGCCTTCATTTTAGGTCATTTTTACCACTTTGAGCTACAAGCCTTTTCAACATCTCATGACCTCCTTACTAGCCTTAAAACATTATTTTAAGCAAGTTTGATGTTGAAGATTTTCCATTTGAAGCTTGGAAATAGAAGTTATGGCCTTATGCTTGAAATGACCTATAATCTCCAAATGACCAAAATGCCCTTGACTTGTCAAAGCCATAACTTGAGTTCTACAAATCCTATCAAGGACTTCTAGTACTCTCTAGAAATCTAAGAAGATAAGGAACAACATTAATGTTGACCAAAAGTTCATAGGAATCATCCTTCTTGGGCAAAAGTTTGATGAAAGTTGGGTGACTTTCAAGGCCCCAGATTCACATACCTCAGATGACCTGTAACTTGTCAAAGCCATAACTTGAGTTCTAAAAATCCTATCGAAGACTTCTAGTACTCAAATTAAAGCTAAGAACAAGCTATACAACATTCATGTTGGGGGTAAGATGAGATGACAATCACATCTTAAGCTAAACTGCCTTGAAAATAGGGGTCAAACTAGGGGATTTTACACTGTCAAGCCTTAGAAACCCTAGCTTGAAACTTCTCAAACTCTTCAATCATGATGATTTAACGTTGGAATCATCCTTATAACATCTCAATGCATCAATCCATGATCACCTGGATCTTGGTTTAGGTCTCAACCCTCTCCAAATCATTAGTTGACCTAGGTTGACCCAGTCAAACCCTAATTACACCAAACATGGCTGAGTCTTCTTAATCTTGCACAATGACCTATCTAGGCTTCATGATGGCTTTCAAGACATCTCATAAGCTCTCTCAAGGCTTCAAGTCTTTCTTCATAGCCTCAGAATCATCTGAGAAGCTCCCCACAACTCTCAAGTTAGGAGGCACACAACCTTGGTTTCAACCAATCTCTCTGAGGATCTTTTAACATCTCTGACAAGGATATCAACCCTTGAACACTTGAATAACCTTCTTGGCTAGCTTCAAAGTTCTTGATTGGTACTCATATCTCTTGATCTCCTGCATACATGTCTATGAAATGCAAATGATAATGCTAATGTGAATGAAATGAAACACAAGCTAGGTAAAGAAGTGTTGGTCAAATTTTGGGGTGCAACAGCTGCCCCTATTCAAACGGCTTGAACCTGACTGGGTAAGAAGCGAACGAATCTCAACCAATCAAGGTGCGAGACGGTTGAATACCGACAAACCCGGAAATTTGCCAACTGCCCAAGTACACGATACTCTGATGGGAACGAATATTCGAAAACTGAAATACTAGCTAGACGACAACTGGCTGGAGAATTGGTCACACGGTAACCGGTGCTACATGGTCGATCACGCCGTCAGGCATCAAGATTCCTCGGGACTCATCAGGTCGACAATCAGGTTAATCATGTCGTCGGGCATTCGAAGAAATCTTTGGGCGTCAGCCGGACTTCATCAGTAAGTTGGGAATAGAATTCTCGGTCAGTCATGAACCAATTGGGGATACCCAAACTTCTACCATCGGGTACTTCGCATCAGCTGAGGGAACTGATTCACTAACACGGTTAGACTTCAATCATCAAGTCTTCGAGGGAAGTTTCAACTTCACTGTTCAGAAACCTGCTGGGGATGACGCATCTCCACTGGGGATTCTGGAGAACTATCAAGTAACTCTGCTTCGGGGATCCAGAAATCATTCTGACTGAATCATCTTTGCTGAGGAAATCAAGAATCATCTTGCACAAATAACTCCGCGGGGACTTCAAGGATCATCCTGAACCGATAACTCTGCTGGAGATTTCAGGAATCATCCTGAGCAGACGCTCTGCCGGGGACTCTAAGCATCAACTTGAGCAAGCAACTCTGGCGACTGCACTGGGGATTTTAAGAATCATCTTAAGCAAACGACTTTGCCGGGGGAGAATTCAAGATTCATCTTGAGCAAGCGACTCCGGTGGGGAGAATTCAAGAATCATCTCGAGCAGCCGACCTGCGGAGGAACACCTGTAAAACAAGAACGGTAACGACCTAGCTCATGTTTACTATGCATATGCTTCGGCAATGGCGCAATGTTCCACGCGGTGGAAATGCTACGCGTTTATGGTAAATGCTATGCAATCATGCAAAATGCTGCGATCCTGTCGACAAAATAAATGCTAAAGGGAGAATCCTCCTGTCAAGGAGAAAGAACCACTCTGATAGGGGAAGGAATCATCCTGCTGAGGAGAAACAGGTCACGCCAATCTCAATCGGACTCCGTGGGGAAGTGAACTTCAGTTGACTGCTGCAGGGGAACGCAGCTCCACGAGAACCTGGACCTGCTGAGGAGAGCGATGTAAATCGCATAAATAAACTGCACGGCATTCGCAGCCAGAGCTTTCCTGGAGGTAACGACTCCGCGGGGATATACAACATCAGCTATTCAACTCTCTACTGGGGAAAACCAATCATGGCCCGAACGCCCTCCAAGGACTCGACTCTCTTGGGGGTTGGCAAACTCGGCTGGGGAAGAAGGAATCATCCTGCTTCGGGGGAGAGTACGACTATGTGGAGAATCTCGATTCCGCTGGAGACTTCAGTCTTGAACTATCGAGTGATGCACACTTCAGTGAAAGACTCAGCTGGGGAGATGCCATTCCCTTAGGATGTAATTGACTGGGGAGAGAATCTTCTCTGCTTGGAGAGACGTATCAATGCTTATGATCTCACGTTCGGACTCTGTGGGGAGAGACTGTTGAACCTGCTGGAGAAGGAGGAGTCATCCTGCTTGGGGAAAACATACGGCGTGCTGCCTGCTACACCTGTAACAACACAAACAAACAGACAAGATACCCTTCTCAAAGGGACCTATCACGGTTATCATCTTGTGACAATGCTTAAGTAATTCATTGTTTCAACAATCAGTGGCCTAGGCCAGTAGGTTTATGTATGCGCATTTTATCAAAAACATCGGCGTTCTTTTTCGCAAACAAAACAGATAAATGCTAAACATACAAACAGAATTGTTGAATAGTATATTTCATTAATAACAAACCCCTGAATGGGTAAAAATGTTTTACAGCAGATGCAAGCTCCTGGAATGAGGAAGCCGCGCAAAAATAAAACATAAATATACATCAGTATATACAAATGTCGGCAACGAGGCGTAGACGAACACCATGAGTTGATCCCTCTATGACCCACTCGACTTCGATACTTCTCCGACGCTTCAGCTTCAGAAGAGATTGATTCAGATAAACGGCCCTCAGGTCTTCCAAACCACTAAAGAATGAAAGTCCACACGCGGAACACAGTCATTTGCTTTTTCAAATCCCTAACTTTTGCGTGAACCGCCCTTTACGGGTTTTCAGTTCACCAGGATACCCTTTTTTGCCAAAGTCGCCCTTCCGGGTTTTCGACATTGCGGGTGTACATTCTTTTCAATTTATATCCCTAATTTTTGCCCGGACCTTTTTCCTTTTTTATGGTTCGCCGGGATGCCCCATTTTTGCCTGGATATTCTTTTTCTTTCTAGCGGGTCATTTTTTAAGCAAAGTATTTTTTAACTGCGTCCACGTTCACCGGGGATGCAAAATCTTCACCATCCATCGTGTATAACAACAAAGCTCCTCCCGAAAAGTCCTTGCTGACGACGTACGAACCTTCGTAATTGGGAGTCCACTTACCCCGGTGATCGGAGTGTGGAGGAAGAATCTTCTTCAGGACGAGATCACCCGTCTGAAAGCTTCTAGGACGCACCTTCTTATCATAAGCTTTCTTCATTCGGCTTTGGTACAAACGACCATGCGTAATCGACGCTAACCTCTTCTCGTCCATCAGGCTGAGTTGGTTCAGTCGGTTCTCAATCCATTCTGCCTCGTCGAGTTTCACGTCAACCAAAACTCGTAAAGAAGGGATCTCCACTTCTAACGGTAGGACAACTTCCATACCATACACTAAGGAGAAAGGAGTTGCCCCGGTTGATGTACGTATCGTCGTACAATAACCGTGCAGTGCGAATGGCAGCATCTCGTGCCAATCTTTATAGGTCACAACCATCTTTTGAACAATCTTCTTGATGTTCTTATTGGTCGCTTCAACGGCGCCATTCATCTTCGGCCGATAAGGAGATGAGTTATGGTGTTCAATCTTGAAACTCTGGCACAGCTCCTTCATCATCTTGTTATTTAAATTCGAACCATTATCAGTAATGATCCGCTCGGGAACTCCGTAACGACAAATGATATCCCTCTTTATGAATTTAGCCACCACCTGCTTGGTCACATTAGCATATGAGGCTGCCTCCACCCACTTGGTGAAGTAGTCGATAGCTACTAGAATGAAGCGATGACCGTTAGATGCAGTGGGCTCGATCTTGCCTATCATGTTGATGCCCCACATGGAGAACGGCCACGGGGAGGACATGACATTCAACGGGCACGGCGGCACATAAACTTTATCAGCATAAATCTGGCATTTATGACATCTCTTCGCGAATTTAAAGCAATCCGACTTCATCGTCAGCCAGTAATATCCCGCTCTCAGGATCTTTCTCGTCATAGCATACCCGCTGGCGTGCGTACCAAATGTGCCTTCATGGACTTCTTCCATGAGCATACTCGTCTATTTCTCATCTACACATTTGAGTAGCACGAGATCGTGGTTTCTTTTATACAAAACTCCATCAGGATTGAGATAAAAATTTCCAGATAGCCTCCTCAGAGTCTTCTTATCCTGGGTTGACGCTCCCGCAGGATACTCCTTAGTCATAAGGAAGG
This sequence comes from Lathyrus sativus, assembly GCA_963859935.3. Taxonomy (NCBI): domain Eukaryota; kingdom Viridiplantae; phylum Streptophyta; class Magnoliopsida; order Fabales; family Fabaceae; genus Lathyrus; species Lathyrus sativus. The sequence continues at coordinate 330,224,121 of OZ012741.1, forward strand.
TCTGGATGTCATGGAACCATGGCTTGCCGTCGGCGGCTTCCTCGATCGCAAAGACGAATGCAGGTCTATCAAGACGAGAAAGGACAATTCTTGGAGCTTCACTCCAAAAATTGACTTTATACATCGAAGCCAACGTGACTAAGGCATCAGCCATCTGGTTTTCAGCCATGGGTACATGATGGAGTTCCACTCGATCAAAGAACGGAAGCAGCCTTCTGGCGTAATTCATGTACGACACCAAATTCGATTGACGAGTCTCCCACTCCCCTTTAATCTGGTTGATCATAAGCGCTGAGTCACCATATACGTCTAGGTTCTTGATTCTCAAATCAATTGCCTCTTCTAGACCCATGATGCTTGCTTCGTACTCCGCTTCATTGTTGGTGACTGGAAACGTCAGTCTCGCAGTGAACGGGATGTGGGATCCGTGGGGAGTCGTGATGATCACCCCAATGCCACTTCCGTAGGAATTAACCGCCCCGTCAAATATCAATTTCCATTGGGATTTCCTATCTGGACCCTTGTCGGGAAACGGTTCATTGCAATCTTTCGCTTTGAGAAACATGATATCCTCATCAGGGAATTCAAATTTCATTGGCTGGTAATCCTCGATCGGCTGTTCGGCAAGGTAATCAGACAATACGCTTCCCTTGATGGCCTTCTGGGAAACGTACTGAATGTCATATTCTGTCAACACCATTTGCCATCTGGCAATCCTGCCCGAAAGTGCTTGCTTCTCGAAGACGTACTTGATCGGATCCATCTTCAAAATTAGCATGGTGGTGTGGTTGAGCATGTATTGTCGTAAACATTTGGCAGCCCAAGCTAGTGCGCAACACGTCTTCTCCAGCATCGAGTAACGAGATTCACAGTCAGTGAACTTTTTACTCAAGTAGTAAATGGCATGCTCCTTTCTGCCCGTCTCGTCGTGCTGACCGAGAACACACCCCATACTATTCTCCAGAACTGTCAAGTACATGATTAATGGTCGTCCAGCCATTGGGGGTATCAAGATCGGAGGTTCCTGCAGATACTGTTTTATCTTGTCGAATGCCTTCTGGCAATCCTCATTCCAGATAATCGCCTGATCTTTCTTTAACAGTTTGAACATCGATTCACACGTGGTCGTGAGCTGAGAGATAAACCTTGCAATGTAGTTTATTCTACCCAAGAAACCACGAACTTCTTTTTCTGTTTTTGGCACTGGCATTTCTTGTATCGCTTTAATCTTCGCAGGATCAACCTCGATGCCCCTTTCACTCACGATAAACCCCAGTAACTTTCCGGACCGTACTCTGAAAGTACATTTGATAGGATTCAGCCTCAACCTGAACTTCCTAAGCCTCTCAAAAAGCTTCAGCAAATGACCAGATGTCCATCCTCTGTTTGGGACTTCGCAATCATGTCATCAACATAGACTTCAATCTCATGATGAATCATATCATGAAACAAAGTAACCATTGCTCGTTGGTAAGTGGCCCCTGCGTTCTTCAGACCGAAAGGCATTACCTTGTAGCAGAATGTTCCCTAAGGAGTGATAAACGTAGTTTTCTCCATGTCCTCCGGCGCCATCTTGATCTGGTTGTAACTGGAGAAGCCATCCATGAACGAAAACACGGAGAACTGAGTTGTATTGTCGACCAACACATCAATATGAGGCAGCGGGAAATCATCTTTAGGGCTCGCCCTGTTCAAATCCCGATAATCAACGCACATTCGTACCTTACCGTCCTTTTTCGGTACAGACACTATGTTGGCGACCCATGGAGGGTAAGTAGTGACCGCTAAGAAGCCAGCATCAAGCTGTTTCTGCACTTCTTCTTTGATCTTAACGGCCATGTCTGGTCGCGTCCTCCTAAGCTTCTGCTTGACGGGAGGGCAATCTTCTCGCAGCGGCAAGTGGTGGACCACGATGTCAGTATCAAGTCCGAGCATATCTTCGTATGACCAAGCAAAGACGTCACTATACTCTCTCAGCATCTCGACCAACCTCTGCTTGACATCACTCTGCAATGTAGCCCCTATCTTGACGTTTCTGACGAGTTCTTCAGAACCCAGATTCACGATCTCAATCTCCTCCTCATGAGGCAGAATAACTTTCTCTTCTTGTTTCAACAAGCGGGCCAACTCTTCGGGAAGGTCTTCGTCTTCATCAATCTCTTCTTCGGCTTGATAGATCGGGCAATCAAAGTCGAAGTGAGCCGTAGAAGGTCCAGAGTCGATGTCATCTGTTATGTGGATCCTGCAATAACAAGGGTTAAGTTTAAAACAAGGATGTGCAGGTTAGCACAAACCCCATTGCCATTTTATTGTTTTTCAAAACAAATATAAAACAGGAATAACAGAGATCACAATATTTGAATACGAAGAAAACGCCTTTGATTTATTAACAAAATGCATGTACATAATCCAACAAGGCCCTGACAATAAAACCACTATGCCCCGGGTAGGACATAGGGTTGTACAATGATTGGAAAAAGTAAATCATTACTCTTTGCTTGTCATCTGGATGATATCCTTGACGGACCAATTGTTGAGGCCCTCGCCTGGCTTGCTTGGCTGGATCCAAGAGTCGAGGTCACAGTCGCTATCTCCGCTGTCTTCAGACACTGCATTGATGCTTTCAAAAATCACTTCGCCACTGGTAAACTGGATCGGCCCCTTACCTCGCGACGCACTGCTAGAAGAAGAAGCTTCAGCTCCAGGAGAATATCCCAACCCAAACTTATCTTGCTTGTTAGGTATCTCCAAAATTCGCCCCCAGCCTGGGGTAGATCCGGATTGGACAACGACCCAGGCTTCCTTGAAGGAAGAGAGAGTCATCTCTGGCTTTTCAGTGACTACAGGAGCTACGTCCTTCACTTTAACGGCTTCGAACGCTTGGCATAGAGTTTCGTGGATTTCTCCATCCATCTCGACATACTTGAAGGACGACAAATGGCTCACCATTATGTCTTCCTCGCCACATACAGTCACGATGCTACCTCCGACGGCATACTTGAGTTTCTGGTGCAACGTGGAGGTCACGGCTCCAGCAGCATGGATCCACGGTCGGCCTAAGAGACAGCTGTAGGCAGGCATGATGTCCATAATATAAAAGACCGTGTCGAACGTTTCCGGCCCGACTTGGATTGGCAGGGTCACCTCCCCGAAAACATGGCGTTTGGTTCCATCGAATGCTTTCACCACCAGATCACTGGGTGTGCAAATCACTCCACGAGTATCCAACTTCATTAATGCCTTCTTTGGAAGAACATTAAGCGATGAACCCGTGTCCACCAACACGTGCGACATAATCGTGCCCCTACACTCTATCGAGATGTGCAGAGCACTATTGTGGTTCCTCCCTTTCGGCGTCAGCTCTAGGTCAGTGAACCTTAGCCCATTTCCAGCATTTACGTGGGCTACGACCTCTTCTAGCTGATTTACCGATATTTCTTGCGGTACATATGCGGCGTTTAACACCTTCAGCAGCGTGTTGCGGTGGGCCTTAGAACACAGCAACAAGTTCAGGATGGAAATCTTCGAGGGTGTCTGATGGAGATGATCCACAATCTTGTAGTCGCTCTTTTTAATCAACCTCATAAATTCCTCGGCATCTTTAACAAGTAAGTCTTTTTCTGCCCCACGCGGGATCTCTTCAACGACCTTACTTTTACCTTTATCAGTTGCATCAGCTCTGTCCGCTTTGTCCGCCACGACCTCAGGTGGTGCAAACACTCTTCCGCTGCGAGTAATACCACTGATTCCCGCAAGGTTCTCCACAGACGACCCAAACGGTTCTAGCTCCAACTTCTGTCCGTTGCAGTAGACTTCAGCCCCATAATGCCACGGGACAGCATTAGTGCTCTCAAAGGGTATCGGCCCAGCTTTGGTGATAGTAATTGTAGGCGGTCTGGGCGCAGAAATAGTTATCGTCTGGCGAGGGATGGTGATGGTGGCGACCTCATCATCTTGCTTCAGCACTACCTCTCCTGATCCACTTTCGGCCCTCCGGCTAAACTGTAAAATCCCTTCGGTCATCTGACTTTGGATTCCTTCTACCAACTGTTCACATCCATCAGAACATGTCGCACAGCCCATACACAGCTCTCCGCAACCTAGAAAGAAACCCCTTTTCATCAACTTAGCCTTAACGAAGCTAAGCGGCGTCTTCAGATTTCTGACGTCAGTCAACACATCCAAGTTCTCGTCTTCGATAATGGCGTTTACTCCACCTCCCCTATGGTTCGGCATAGGGTTCTTCGTGACATTCGGCACATTATCGGAGAAGTTGATGATCTTGGCATCCACCATGTCTTGCACCTTGTGCTTAAAGGCTTTGCAATTCTCTATTGTGTGGCCTGGTGCCCCTGAGTGAAACTCACAAGTTGCACTCGCATCATAACCTGGCGGAGGTGCCCCTGTCAAGGGAGCCAGTGTTCTCTTTTGAATCAACTGTAGCTGAAGCAAAGTCTGCAATAGTTGCGCGTACGACATGGGCGGTGTCTCGAGGTGACGGCTCGACAAAGGTGCCCTATTCTGATACTTTCTGTACCCTTGTTGATTCGGCTGCTGCTGCTGTTGTGGCTGTTGCTGTTGAACTGCCGGGATAGTTATGCTGGCCACCTGTTGGTGAGGGCCTTTACCCTTCCTTCGAGCGTTGGTCACAACGTTCGCTTCTCCTTCCCGTCTTTTTCCAGTATAAGGTTTCTTCCCGCCTCCTCCAGCTGAGGATGACTCACCTTGAATTTTCCCGAGCTTGATCCCATTCTCGATGTGCTCACCCGTGATGATGAGATCTGAGAAGGTTCCAGACATACCGCTGACTAATTTCTCATAATAAACCCCTGGGAGGGTGGCTACGAACATTTGCACGAGCTCACGTTCAACCATCGGCGGCTGAACCCTGGCTGCCAACTCACGCCACCGCTGGGCGTATTCCTTAAACCCTTCGTTGTTCCTTTGCGACAGATTCTGCAGCTGGACTCGGTTCGGAGCCAAGTCACTGTTGTATTGGTAGTGGTGCGCAAATGCTTCAGCAAGGTCCTTCCACGTGCGCACACTAGTAGGCTCCAGACTCATGTACCATTCGAGGGATGGTCCGGACAGACTGTCTTGAAAGAAGTACATCAGCAACTTCTCGTCCTCAGAATGGGCGGACATTTTCCTGTAATACGATCTCAGGTGGACACGAGGGCAAGTGGTGCCCTTGTACTTTTCAAAGTCAGGTACCTTGAACTTGGGAGGCACCTTGAAATCAGCAATCAATCCCAACTTGGACATATCAACGCCCAGGGTGTTCTGGTTCTCGATATTTCTCATCTTATCCTCGAGGGCTTTGAACCTTAGACGTGCTTCAGCATTCAGCTCCCCTTCAGCACCTCTCTGAGAGAACACATCGTCCTGACGATCTTCTAACCACGGCTGAGGCCCGAACAGATTCCCGACACCTGCATTGCCGTTGCCCAGCCCAACATTGACGATAGCTTCAAAATTTCCATTACCGACGCCCGTCGTATTGAGTCCCATGTTAGCCATCACATTGTCGTTGGCATTGCCATTTCCCCCGGTCACGGGGACGCCATTCTGTGGAGTTTCAACTGGTGGAGGAGTAGGCACGGTCCCACCATGGAATACGCCATTGCTATCGACCCTTGAAATCAGAGGCTGAACCAAGGTTCTGAGCTGATCCTGGCCATTGGCGACCGCTTGCATGAGCTCCATGAAGCGATCCATTCTTTCGCGGAGTTCTTGAACATCAGTTTGCACTTGCTCCATGATTCTGGTTTGATTTGCTCTGGTCGGATAGCGATGAATTGGTCTCTGATCAATCCTGGAACAACCTGAAACAACCTAAAAACACAAAAGAGTTAGGAAAAAACGACAAAGTGCTTGTTATGCAAATGCTTCATGCAAATGCAAACGTGTGTCTGTGCGTTAGGGAGATCTCCCCCGATCCTAGTGCTTGAGTGCCAGTGCTGATAATAATAAGAAGTCCGAGTCCAATCATGGAAATAACAATCTCGTATATAGAAAGAAAGCCCATCAAGGCAGTACACCACGTCAGTGAATACAAGATGAATCAACAGCGTGACCTCAGCCAACAAGCCTGGTGATGGCCAACATACAACAACGATCAAAACAAAAGGAATACAAATTTAGTCAAGTACGGCCCCGGGCGCGAAACTCTTCTAACAACCCCTTCGTTTCTGGATGATCAGGGCGAGTGAGCAACCCTTCGACGAGTAGCTCCCTATGCATAATGGTATACTGAAGACCTTCGACCGAATCTTCCCATGCTCCTTCGCCGAAACAATCTTCTAACTTCCGCTTCTTGGATTCAAACGTCAGTTTGCGCTCCTTCAGGTTAGCGAGAGCTCTGTTGAGCTAGCCTTCGGCGGCATATCTGCGAGCGGTTTCTTCATCAAACCTCTTCTCACTGGCCTTCACCTGGGCTTCCAGCTTGGAGATCTGTTGCATCAGCTTATCCTCCCGCTCTTTCCTGGTGGCTAGGGAGGCCTTCCAGTTCTGGTTGAACTTGGATATCCTCCGATATGCTTCGTCCAAGTGCTGCTTCTTCGTAGCCAGTACGTCGTTGACAGCCTTGAAGTCTTGACCCATGCGCTCACGCTCGGCTATCTGCTTAGTCAGATCTGTCCCCAACTGGTTCACCAGCTCGGTCTGCCTCTTGAAGGAATGAACGACTTCGTTTCTCTCGCTTCTGAGCTGTGCCAGTTCTTTCTCCAGTTCTTCATTTGCCCGCTTCAATTCATCTCGCTCAGCTAACACCTGATTATGCTGCTGAATGGGCACAGTAGTAGGCTCTTCAATCATTGGAGGGATTTCTGGCTTGGCAGGAGGAAATGGCATCCCTATAGCATCTGCTCTGGCTCTGATCCACATCACATACGGAGGGTAGGCTTGGCTATTGCTTCTCCCCAGAAATGGTTTTCCCCTTTGTCGCTTGCGCGAAAATAAGGTGTCGGCACAACAGAAGAGTCGCCACCTTTCGTTATTTATCCCTCAGAACGGGAAAGGAAACGATCGGAAAAACCTGACGAAAAAAGGTAAGACAAGGTCATCGCAACCATTGTCTGGGTTCGGGAGTCGGTTACGCAAGGGGAAGGTATTAGCACCCCTCACGTCCGTCGTACTCGACGGGATCCTCGCTTGTTTGTTTACTTGGACGGGTTGGTTTTATTCTATCTACTTATCAAGGCTGGCTGAAAAAGAAAAGAAAAATGACTCGGCAAAGCGTCGCGCTTTATGCCTACGTATTCTCATCAGAGAATGAGAAATCAGAGTCAATGTAGTTCCGCCTACGAAGGATTATGGGGGGAGGTAGCTCGCCAAGACATCGCCATCTTGTGCCTACGTACTCTCAACAGGCATGAGAGATCAGAGCTCACGTAGTTCGGGAAACTACAGCTTATTTCCTGTTTTCGAAAGAAGTGTTTTTTATTGTGTTTGCGATTTCAACCGCACTAGAGACTATGACCTGAGAGTGAATGCGTCGCATGTCATCCAAAGGGTACCATACTAAACATCCAGATTGTGGAAAAGAAACTCTCCCACAATCCTTTCTCAGATAGCTTAAGGCTCGTAACGTACGAAAGAAATCATTCATGATTACTGTATCTTAAACTGCTTTGAGATGAGAAGAGAACGGGCCCAACTAGGAGGGAGACTATCAAGTCCTACTGTTATCATGCCATGGATTCATCCTATGGTTGAGGTTTGAACAGGGAACTCCTAGAAGTTGTCATGCATAGGTTTCAACCTAAAAGTCTATCATCAAATCCTTATCAAAGGAAATGAGAGTCCTAAGGGATCATGTCAATGATACACCGAAACAGACAAAGCATCAGCTTAACAGTAAAATGCATGCAATGCAAGTGAGGGAGGAAATGTGTGTGGGGCTTCAGCCTCCACAAGCTCGTCTCGACCTCAAGCCAGTCATGAAATAACAGTAATCATACTGAAAATAAACAACATGCTATCAAGCAATAAACAGTAAACTGCAATCATACAGATAAAAGAAAACATGCTATCAAGCAAACAAACCACATGGGCAAGGGAGCTGGGCTCTACCGAATACCCGCAAGCAAAGCCATGCAGTAACAATACAAGCAGAGGGAGCAACTCAACCTCTAATGCAATCATGCTCCTAGACTAAACTTATTCTAGATGGACTTAATCTAATGCAACAGACAAATCAAGCAAAACACACAATACAGAAAAGAAAAACAGAAGAAAGCCTCAGCTCCTCCAGCAGCAACTCAGTCTTCAGACCTCAATCATCAACTGCTTTCCAGGTATCAACCCTACAATATGAGTATCAACTCATCTTCTCCCCTTAAGCTTCAGCTTCTTTGATCAGCTCCACCTTCAGGCTTTACTATCTTCAGGGATATTCAAGTATCAACTTGATCTTCATGCTCTTCAAGCTTCAGCTGGAATGGCAGTCTTCAAGGATTCATCCTCTTCAACAATCTTCAATGGAGTCCTCATCTTCATGCTCAGGCTCTGACAGCTCTCAAGACAAATCAAATCAGAGAAAAATCACTACTGGATAAGTTGGGGGATATTGAACTGCTTATCTGATCACCAAAGGTGACCTATAAGGGTTCAATATCAAATGAAGGGATCCCTCAAAAGTTCTACCTCCTGGGTATAACACTAATCCCTCCAAAGGAGAGAGGTGTATACCCTGGAAGGACTTTGAATCACAGGGAGGAATGGATGTGAAGAATACTATCCATGTTTGAGAAAGAAGTTTATCTAACTAAGCTCTATCCTGATCCTATCCCTAAAACAAAAGCAAAACCTAAGACTAAAGCCTCCAAGCTCAACTTCAATCTTCAAATGCTTCTCAATGCTCCATCAAGCTCCACAAGGCCAACCAAGCATAAAAGAAAGCAAAACAAGCAAGCACCCAAAATACAATGCCCACAAGGCAACATACATACTAACCATACATTCAAAAATCAATTAAAAATACTAAAATACTATATAATACTCTAGTAAAATTCTAGGGGATTCTATACATACCTACCCTTAACCCATATATTCCCCATACTCTAATCTTGACCTAAAAACCCAAAACAAAATTGTTAAGTCTACTTATGTTGAATAAAACCCTAATTTTGTTATACTAATGCTAGCCTAAACAAACTAATCAAATTTTAATCTAAAAATTATGAATAAAATCCTATGGGAACTAAGGCTCAATATCTAATCACACCAAAAAGAATGAATCAAAAAGATTAAGGGAAGGTCCTAAAAGAAATTCTACAAAATGGAGTATCAAACTAAACTTCTAAAAAAGCTATTTACATGGAAAATATACTAAAAATATTAAAAGAAAATAAAATGCCAATTTTATTTATTGATATTTTTCTAGACAAAATTATGAACATGTAGAAAAAACAAGCATTAAAAAACAATCATTTTTCAATTTTATATGAATTTTATAAAATGCAAGAAAATAAAAGAAATTAAAAAAATAAAAGAAAATGAATTAAAGGGGAGGGGGTGTCAAACTTAATTGCGCCCAGTTATTTATGATGGTGGGCCAAGAACCCAGGGGTGCAGATAGTGAAGGCGCGCAGGCCCAACGTAAATCAGAAAAATTAATGAAAATTAAAAGAAAATTGTTTAAGCTGCGGTGTGAAAAGCAACTATTCTAAGTTTAAAATTGGATTGGGCCAATGGTGGGGGTGTGAGTATCAAAGTTTTCATTAAGCCCAGGATTCATCACTAACTCAAACGCAGCATTTTGATGTTGGACTCTCCCTCCATTTTCTCGTTTGAATCGCAGCCGTTGGATGGAATTAACAAGTCAAATAACCAGGATGATCCAACGGTGCTCGCGTCGTCTTCTCCAAATGCCATTAGGGTTTCATCAGAACAGAATTCATGCACGAATATTCAACCCGATCGTTCTCTCTGGTTACTTGATGGAATTCAAAAATTCCAAAAGCAAAGATGATCCACTTCTCTCCAAGAACGCGATGGTGCCCCTAGTTTTCATTAAAACCTCATATATCTCTCTAACAGAACGCACAAACATTAGGGTTTCACCATTTTCCTCTGAGATCAACCTTGCTAGAGCTTCAATCTAATGATGTAAACTTGTTCTATATGTTACCCTCACCAATCTAAATCATAACATGATCACTAAAACTCCATACACAGCCTATTCTTGAATCTTGAAAAAATCGTGACCTGCCATGAAACCTTATGCCAAGCTCTCTAATTCTCAGAACATGATCTCCTAACCTAGCATGCTACTTCTACACCTAGAAATCTAATAGAAAGTACATAAATAAGGAGGTATGGAGCAAGTTACCAACTGTTGCACCCCAAAATTTGACCAACCGGGTCTCGCATTTGGCTCGATGTTTCGACGCATAATCGCATTCGCATCTGCATATCGCATACATTGCATTGTTCATCTGTATTGATTTTATCAGGGATCACAGCTCCCGTCTCGTGTTTCAGGTGTTTTTGATCAGTAGAATCGTATTTTTGGGATATGTCGGTGCCCGTTTATTTTTACCGATTATTTTTGTGTCGTTCGGTGCTCATTTTGTCCCTCTGGGAATTATGATGATTTTTCTGGATTTTTAGGATTTAATAGAAGTTTAAATAGATTTCAATATTTTTAAATCATTTTTTTAGCATTTTATAGGTTCAATTCATTTTTAGAATATCATTAGAACTTAAATAGATTTTAAATTCATTTTAGAATATAAATAGGATAATACAGATTGTCTTTTAAATAATATAGAATAGAAATTAATTGTTTTTAATTTTAGAGGTAGAATAATATAGAATTTTTTAGAACATTAATAGTTTTTTTAATAGTCTAAATAGATTTTAATCTTTTTCAATATAGAATTTTTCTTATTAAATAAATAGGAATTAAATGTTTGATTTTAGATATTATAGAAATTTATTAGATTTTTCTTAGTAGGTTTATTAGAGTTTATTAATTAGGAATTAATTAGTTTAATTGAATTAGTAGTTTAGTTAAATAGGATTAAGGGTTAATTAGTTCTTTTAATATTGTTTTCAGTTTTTTTGAGTTTTTGTCCCATTTTTGTGTGGGCCTTATTTCCACTCGCAGGCCCAATTGATGGAAAAAGTCCAGAACTGTCCAAGGCAAATGTCCAATTCAATCCAGTATTCTACCGTTTTCCAGTAAGCACTAGAACCTTCCAGAGTAATCCAGACTTCATCAGCATTTAAAAGCCAGACGCTGACACGTGTTGTAGAGGGGAGGACCCACTTTTCGCGTCCAAGCAACGCCACGTACACCCCACTAACTCCTCTCTCTCTGCCACATGCTCCCACGTGGAAGTCATGCATCATCTCCCTCCACCATCAGCCACCACGTGTAAGCCCTAGAAGCTTCGCCGGAAATCGCCACCGGCCGCCTTGCATGTACTCCGGCCACCATGCAACTCACCGGCGGACCCAAATCTCCAGAATCCGATCGCCCTTCATCTTCTTCCCAACATCCATTCATCTTCATCTTCCCTAAACCTCCTTCTCCGGCCGCCAGAAAACTCAGATACAACAACCAATTCACCATGAACACAGTTCCTTCTTCTACTACGATCCTTCTTCATTCACGCCCTTTCTTCAACCACCAAATCCAGAATCCGGCCACCACAAATCCCTAACCCTCATCACCAGAAAACCTATGATCTTCATCGTTCAACCATCAGATTCCAGAAACTTCCATCCTTTTCTCTGATTCACCACCATGAAACAACCGATCCACAACAAGAACACTTCAACGAATCTCCATCATCAAAGTTCATCAACATCATCGTCATCTCCATTCAAGAACTCAGATCCAGAATCCATCAACAATCATCGAGTTTTCTATATATATATTTCTCAGATCCGTGCGAATTCTCCACCAAGAACAAGATTCCAGAAACTTCATCATCTTCGTATCCGTTTTCCAGAAGAACTTACACTATCTTTCCAGAATCTCCTCACCAGAGCAAGCCATGAGTTCATCAGCGAGTAGAACGAAGAACATTTCGTGAAGTTCCAAGATCTTCATCAAGAGCTTTCCAGACATTTCAAGAACACACGTTCGCAAACCTTCAAGTTTTCGTTTCTTCGTCTTCGTTGAGATTCTTCCGCCACGAATGTATCCAGAATCAGCGTCTGAAGTTGGTTGCGTAGAGAGGTGTGGAGGGATTCGTGAAGAGATTGAACGAAGGGTGGCTGAGAGATGAAGGGGACGGAGGTGAGAATGGAGAAGGTGAAGAGTGGATGTCAATGGTGGCGGCGGCGGAGAGAAAGGAGAAGCATCTAGGGTTTTTCTGAAACTGAGTAGAAGGGAGAAGGAGAGGGTCGTGGGCCTCAGGCCCAGTCAGTTTTTTTGACACATACCTCCCTCCGTTTTTGGACAGAGTCTGGGCCTTGGGCCCCAATTTTTGCCAGTAACACCCAGCATCACAACGCACCCCCCCCTCTGCACTTTTGGGGAAGACTTGGGCTGGGCCCAGTTTAGCTTGTTTTTTTTATTTTATTTTTTTCTGCATATAACCCCTGTAAACAGGTTGCACCCCCCCAGCCCATTTTCTGGTGTTCTTTTATTCTTTTTTTTAAAGATTTGAAAAATGTAATAGAAAAAAAGAGAAAAAGAAATATAGTGAAAAAAAAGAAGAATATAGAAAAAGATTGAAAAGAAGAAAATATGAGAAAAGAAAAAGGAGAAAAAAGGAGAAAAAAATATTAAAAAGTAGTTTAATATTTTTCAAGCATTTCTTTTAGAGTATTTTCGTAGACTTTATTTTTCGACTTTTAGGGATAGAATTAGAGGCCCATTTGTTAGGGGGCTGTTTCCAGTCGACTTTTCAAGATAGAATAGGATAGCGTTTCCTAGGAGATTTATTTCAGTATGCAACCATTGTAATCATTTTTCAGAGATGAATAAAACGAGATTTGAGCTGTGGTCCGATAGTAGCCGAACTACAGCTGCTCTGATTCTTCGTACCAGACGAAGATATGTAGGCATAGGATGCGATATCCTAGCGAGCACACTAACGACTAACCTGTTGTTCTCTCGCGGCTATGCGATCGAGACTTTCCCGCTGACGATTAATTGAGTAAACCCTTTTTCTCTCTTGCCCAAGTGCATTTGAGACTCAGCCATAGTTGTGACCATAGGTTCCCGACCCTGTGAAACCAGTTGTTTTTCTCACTGCTGTGTGAGAATGTTTGTTTAGCCGTAGTTAGTCTGAACTACGCAAGGCTCTGATCTTCCATCCAGTGGAAGTACGTAGGCACAAGACGCGAGGTCTTGGCGAGCCAATTTTCCCCGTAGTCCCGAACTACGTTGACTCTGACTTTCTCTCTTGAGAATACGTAGGCATAGAGTGCGACGCTCTATCGAGTCAATTCCCTTCCCTTTAGATTTAGCAGCCGTAGATAGATTGTTTTGCATCCAGTAGACAACCAAACAAGCGTGGATCCCGTCGAGTACGACGGACGTGAGGGGTGCTAATACCTTCCCCTTGCGTAACCGACTCCCGAACCCAGGCTATGGTTGCGACGACCATACCTTTTCCCCGTTTTTTGCGAGGTTTACTTCGAGCGTTTCCTTTCCCGCTCTGAGGGATAAATAACGCACGGTGGCGACTCTTCTGTCAGCCGGCGCCGATTTTCGCAGTAGCGACAGCTGGCGACTCTGCTGGGGAATGCGATAGTTCCCCATGCATGTGGGATCCAACGTCCCCTAAGAGAGAGTCAATCCTAGCGCTTGTTTGGGGCCTATTTATCGATATTATCTGTTGCTGTTGGGGTGTTACGGGTGTTCTACGATATTGAGTGAGAAGCCGGACCTGGGCTTGGAGTGCACCTTAGACTTAGAGTAGAAATTAGTGGGTGCCCGCTTGCTTTGCCTTGCTTTGGTGTCCCATGAAATCTACACTCAGACGAGGTTCTGCTGGTTGGCCTCCTGTCCCTTCCTTTGGTTGGCGTGGGTTGCTGGTTAGTTGGATTGTCGACTCTGGGAACCGATCATTTGGAAGTTAGCTGAGTGAGGCCTCTTCAGGATTCGATGATGCCACTCCTTCTGGGAATCGTATCATCAGTTCTGAATGTCTGTGACGCTGACGACCGCATAGGATGCCGTACCTTGTCAGATATAGGTCCATACCTGTGAGTGGGGGGGGGTTTTTTATGCAGGAAACTTGACTTCCAACCTACCCGTTATTCTGGTCCTCTTTTCAGAGAGCGTCTCCGTCAGCAGCGCAGCAGTATTCAGATTTTGTGTGGGGGCTGTGGTCCCATTGTTTGCTGCATTTTGCATATCATATGCATATCAGTGTTGCATTGCATATCATCCTCCAGCTAGCCAGAGTTCTGATCCAGCCTTTGTTTCCTGAAGGTGATTACCCGGAGTTTGGATTGAGCAGCTGTTGATTGTCAGAAGACCTACCTAGGGGTTGAGTAGATTTGAGCAGAATCAAGTGTCGGAGTCAGCTGAAGATTATTGGTAGCCATGTCTGAAGGCAATTTCCAGTCTCCTAACACCTTGACAGGGTTCACTATGGCGTCCAACCCTCTGTATGATTCCATGGAAGATTTCCCGCAAGTGAACAACGTTGCTGCAGACCAAGTTGTACAGCCTTCTGTTGAGAACCGAGATCGACATGAGCAGTTTGTTGCCCAGAATGAGCGTCCTCCTCCTGCCAACAATCAAGGTGTTGCTTTCCCTGTGATGAATTACCGAAGAGATATTCCAGCAGCTGGGATGGTAGATCCAAGAGCTCTTGACGATGCTAGAAGAGTCCGAGTGTTGGAAGAGCAAATGAAAGCTTTGAAAGCCAAAGATGCTGTCAACCTAGATGCTGTAGGCATGTGTTTGGTTCCTGACCTGGTGTTGCCTTACAAGTTCAAAGTGCCGAAATTTGAGAAGTACACAGGAGATAGCTGTCCGAAGCTGCATTTGATGATGTTCTGTCGAAGAATGACTGCGTTTGCGCGAAATGATAAGTTGATGATCCATTGCTTTCAAGATAGTCTGACTGGGGCATCTTTGAGGTGGTATATGCAGTTAGAGAGGAATCAGATTCAGTCATGGATGGATTTAGCCAGAGCTTTTCTGAAGCAGTATGATTACAACCTAGACATTGCTCCTTATCGCATGCATTTGCAAGAGTTGTCTCAAGAGATCAATGAACCGATCAGGAGGTATGCTCAGAGATGGAGAGAATTTGCTGCTAAAGTGCGTCCCCCGCTGTTAGACCAAGAGCTGGCAAGCATGTTTGTAGATTCCCTACAATATCCGTACTTCAAAAGATTGCTCGGAGTTCCGGCAAGTTTCTCTGACGTGGTAGCATTAGGAGAACGCCTTGAGTACTCCATAAGAATGGGGAAAATTCAGATTACTCCATATGATCAAGCTGGTGAAACTGAATACCCTTATGACTATCAGAGTGAAGAAGAAGTTGTGATCAACTCAGTCATGCCAAAGATTGAATATCCTCAAAGCGAATCAGTGAATTTTGTTGGTTCGTCATCTTATCAGAGATCAGTACCTCCCGTGGCTTGTTATACTGAACAGACAGCCGTGCCTGGGGCACCATATCAGGAATCTTATGTCGCTTCCATTGCAAATCAGCGAACTCGTGGCCGAGGTTATCAGAATCAGCGTCAGAATCAGAACAGACCTCGCAACAACCTGGAACGAAGGAAAGCTCCTTTTCACCCAGTGCCGATGCCGTATAGCCAGTTGCTACCATCTTTGATTCAGAAGTCTTTGGTGGAGCCGAAAGCTCTTAAGCCAGTTCCAGAACCTTACCCTCCTGGGTACAATCCCCACGTGCAGTGTGGTTATCATGGTGGCTCTCCGGGGCATTCAACCGAAGATTGTAAAGCATTTCAGGCGAAGGTACAGCAGTTGATTGATCAGGATCGCATTTCCTTTCGAGAAGGGTTTCTGTTTGTTCATCCCTAACCGCTCAGTTGTCTAAGCTCGTAAACTCAGAGGGTATTCCCCAGCATAAGCCAGTGGTTCAGACAGGCAGGCGCCTCAGCATTGGCAGTTCTCAAGCTTTTACATCATTTGCATTTGTAGTTTCTTTTTCTGTTAGTTACTACCTGCTTTTAAGCATTGTATGTTCCGAATGGTGATAATAATAAAGTGATTATGCATTTTTCTGAATTAATCATGTCGCTGTCGCTCATTTATTGCATTGCACTGACACTTGCATTTTATTCACTCCACTTTTTCGCTGTGACTAGCAAAGTTAGGAGGGAGGATGACGAAATAAACTCATAACCGATGATCGTATGCTTTCAGATAAGACCGTACCGATGACGTACAAGGCATTGTTTCAAATTCCCCAAACACTGGAGATATAAGGAGTTAGTCCCTTGTTAACCACTTCGAGCCAGGAAGTAGAAGTTTTTCGGACTTATAAACCCTCACATCTTAACCCGGGGCAGGATAGTTGTCAGTTAGCTTGACCGAGCATTCAAGTCTTACAGAGGAGTGTTGTCTTTCAAGGACCAATCAGTTGATACCTTTCAAGAGATCAAACCTCACCAATCAGGAGTGAGACAGTTACAATCCTTTCGGAGCAATCAAGACAACCAGTGTCACACGACTTTGTTCCAAAAGAAAGAAAATAAGAAAGCCCGCTAAGTAAAAAGAAAGAAGAGCTGGAAAGCTAATACTTAGGCAAAAATCAGGGCATCCCGCTGGACTTCAAAAGAAAACTAAAAATCGAGAAGAACTCAAAATGAGTCAGTCCAGGCAAAAATTAGGGAATCAAAAGAATGGAAAAGAGGGATCAAAAAGAAAATTTTCCCCAGCAAATCACAAAGTCGTGTACACAGACACCGAAAGCGAAGAAGGAGTAACTATCACTCTAGAAGAAAAGCTTGTGAATTCCTTAACTGTGGTTCTTACCATTCAACATACTTCTCGAAGAGGCGAGTGCTCGTGCCAGGTTAACTGAACCTTAGGATCGGAGATCATCACGTAGACGGGGTGGGAACAAATCAAAATTTGAGCCGAATGTCCTTTGTTTTACGAACCGTGAACCCGACCACGATACAACCCTCAAAAGACCTAATTGAGGTAGGGTTAGTCTGAAGCGCATTACGATAAGGTTGAGTAACCTGACTCCTTCTTGACTTGCTAGTCACATCTTGTTGTATTTTCACTGACCACGTAAGCACTGCGTTTGAACTTCGGTTCATACGTCACTCACAATCATATGCATGTAAATGAGTGACAGCTCAAATTTTTTCAAAATCTGCATAACCATTGCATTAAGATTACCATTCGTAGACAGCCGATTCTAATTGCAGGTTAGTAGTTGGCATGAAAGAAATTCCATCAGGGAGTAATCAAGCAGGACTGAGTAATCCAGCAGTCTGAACCAGAATGGTGAATGTTGTGGAGCCCAATGAATCAGGGGCATTATCTTCCGATAAGTTCAGTATCAGTCAGTCTGAGGACCAGTCCCGAAGCTTCAGTTGAGCAGGGGCAGTGTGTTTGAAAAGCAGTTGATCAGAGGGAGTCTTCTCGGGAGCCAATCAGGGGCAATTATGCAGAGCGCTGAGATTTGAAAGCAGATACTTCCAATGGATAATCAGATCGGGTTGAGTCGCTAGAACGCTCATTCAGGGGCAAATCATCGCAGAGAATGTTGAAATCAACTGGGTCGTTAGGTGTTTAATTGGAGATTGAATTCTTTTGTCGTGCAGATACCGGGGCAAGTATTCTCGAAGTATTCTCGTAGCAAGTTGTTCGGAGCAGGTATTCCCAAGAGTTAGATTGGGGCAAGGTGAATCGTACTGGGGCAAGTTGTGCAAGCCAGTCTTTTATCCCCCAGCTGAGTGCACTGAAAGAAGTTGTTCAAACCAGCTTGTTTATCCCCAGCCAGAGCTGAGTATCGGGGAATCATGTCAATACCCTTACCAAAAGCCTGAACCTTTCGAATAAGAAGATCTTGTTGTCAGTGGATCATTATCCTGCAGTTTAAACCTGTTGCGTGTCAGTAACCAGTAGTTTCCAAAGTCCAGTTCTCGCCTGGCAAACCGGTAACCAGTTCTCGTCTGGCCCACCTTCTGTAAGCATCAGTTCCCGTCCTGGTGCAGTTTATCGTAAGCAGCAGTTCCCGTCCTGATGCAGTTTATTGGTAACCAATTCTCGTTTGGTCACCGTTTCTTCAAGTGTTGTATCAGTTCTCGCCTGGTACATGTCATCGCATAATCAGTTCTCGTGTGTTTTACCCTATGTGTTACACCAGTTCTCGCCTGGTGTACGTTAAGCTTTCAGCCAGTTCTCGCCTGGTTGTCTATATCTCAGTCTGTTATCCAGTCAGCTCGTCTGATGTTCAAACACAAAAACACAAAAATCAATTTTTCTAACCTATTTTCCTATCAGTTCTCGCCTGGTAGTCTACCTTTGAATGCTAGTTCTCGTCTAGTATTTCCATTTCCCTGTGTACATAGTCCATGTTTATCCTAAACCAGAAAACGAAAAAAACCCTAAAGGTATCTGACACAGTATTTCCCAATGACCCGCATGTTGTCATGTTCCCCGATACGAAGCTCGACAAATACCAGTGCTTCGAGTAATGTTTGAACTCCTTGTGGATGTTGTTAAATCAGAATTGTTACTCTTCAGCAGATGAAAGTTGTTTATTATCCCCGGAAGAGTCGAGATTGTATTTTACCCCGTATCAGAGTAGGATCAGGAGTGTCTTCAGCAGATTAAGATTGATATCCTCGATAGTAGGGGCATTTCCAGCAGTGTGCTGCATTCAATCGACCTCAGTTTGGGTCAATCCCCGCAGAGTACAATCAGTTGCCAACGGTTTGAAGAAAGCATCCCCGAGCAGAGTTGTCTTTATTTCCCCAGTGAAGTCTTCAAGCAGGGTTGCCTTTTCATTTCTCCAGCAGGGCAGTTATCCCCAGAGGATTTGATTTCTCGTTTCCAGCATTTATTTTGTTGAGAGGGTTCTGTGACTTCAGGTCATCCCCAGTAGAATTGACGTCATCTTCGGCATTTATTTTGCCAAGTGGTTTTCAGACCTGGTGTTCTCTGGCAGCTCGAGCTTGCATTAGCATTAGCATATATAGTCATAGCATTTATACAAGCATATAGCATATCCATGTCGACTGAGCATCGCATTTTCAAACAAAACGCATAGCATATCCATGTCATATAGGGCATTGCATCATTATCAAGCATACGCATGTCGAAACATAGACCAAGATGGTTGCCTATTGGATTTCGAATTTGTTCACCTGCAGAGTTGTGTGGTTCAGCTTCTCGTCTTCCCCAGCGGAGTGATTCTTCATTTGATTGTTACGTCAGCATCGGAAAAAAAAACAACAACAACAACAACAACAACAACAAAGATTGACATATATCAGACTTCTGAAGCTGCCCCCTTTGTCAAAACAGGTGCAAGGCAGTTCCATTCAGAATCCCCAGGAGAATTGTCCTCAAGTTCGCAATGAACTGTGAGTTGACCAGATTTGATCCCACGAAAGAGATGGGAATCAAGGTGTTTGCTTTATGAAGCATTATTTCAATACTTGTGGCGTCACACAGGTTTTGGAGAAGAAAATTGTATCAGAAAATTGACCAGATGTTGCCGTGACAACCAAACTTCAGTTTATTGGAAGCTATTCCTCAAGCAGTTTTGCAGTATATTCTTGCGGTTGGCAAATTTTAGGGTTCCATTTGTATTCAACCGTCATCTACCTTGAATGTCTGAAGGCTAAGCGCTCTTCACCCATTCAGGTCGAAGTCGCTTGAATAGGGGCAGCTGTTGCACCCCAAAATTTGACCAACCGGGTCTCGCATTTGGCTCGATGTTTCGACGCATAATCGCATTCGCATCTGCATATCGCATACATTGCATTGTTCATCTGTATTGATTTTATCAGGGATCACAGCTCCCGTCTCGTGTTTCAGGTGTTTTTGATCAGTAGAATCGTATTTTTGGGATATGTCGGTGCCCGTTTATTTTTACCGATTATTTTTGTGTCGTTCGGTGCTCATTTTGTCCCTCTGGGAATTATGATGATTTTTCTGGATTTTTAGGATTTAATAGAAGTTTAAATAGATTTCAATATTTTTAAATCATTTTTTTAGCATTTTATAGGTTCAATTCATTTTTAGAATATCATTAGAACTTAAATAGATTTTAAATTCATTTTAGAATATAAATAGGATAATACAGATTGTCTTTTAAATAATATAGAATAGAAATTAATTGTTTTTAATTTTAGAGGTAGAATAATATAGAATTTTTTAGAACATTAATAGTTTTTTTAATAGTCTAAATAGATTTTAATCTTTTTCAATATAGAATTTTTCTTATTAAATAAATAGGAATTAAATGTTTGATTTTAGATATTATAGAAATTTATTAGATTTTTCTTAGTAGGTTTATTAGAGTTTATTAATTAGGAATTAATTAGTTTAATTGAATTAGTAGTTTAGTTAAATAGGATTAAGGGTTAATTAGTTCTTTTAATATTGTTTTCAGTTTTTTTGAGTTTTTGTCCCATTTTTGTGTGGGCCTTATTTCCACTCGCAGGCCCAATTGATGGAAAAAGTCCAGAACTGTCCAAGGCAAATGTCCAATTCAATCCAGTATTCTACCGTTTTCCAGTAAGCACTAGAACCTTCCAGAGTAATCCAGACTTCATCAGCATTTAAAAGCCAGACGCTGACACGTGTTGTAGAGGGGAGGACCCACTTTTCGCGTCCAAGCAACGCCACGTACACCCCACTAACTCCTCTCTCTCTGCCACATGCTCCCACGTGGAAGTCATGCATCATCTCCCTCCACCATCAGCCACCACGTGTAAGCCCTAGAAGCTTCGCCGGAAATCGCCACCGGCCGCCTTGCATGTACTCCGGCCACCATGCAACTCACCGGCGGACCCAAATCTCCAGAATCCGATCGCCCTTCATCTTCTTCCCAACATCCATTCATCTTCATCTTCCCTAAACCTCCTTCTCCGGCCGCCAGAAAACTCAGATACAACAACCAATTCACCATGAACACAGTTCCTTCTTCTACTACGATCCTTCTTCATTCACGCCCTTTCTTCAACCACCAAATCCAGAATCCGGCCACCACAAATCCCTAACCCTCATCACCAGAAAACCTATGATCTTCATCGTTCAACCATCAGATTCCAGAAACTTCCATCCTTTTCTCTGATTCACCACCATGAAACAACCGATCCACAACAAGAACACTTCAACGAATCTCCATCATCAAAGTTCATCAACATCATCGTCATCTCCATTCAAGAACTCAGATCCAGAATCCATCAACAATCATCGAGTTTTCTATATATATATTTCTCAGATCCGTGCGAATTCTCCACCAAGAACAAGATTCCAGAAACTTCATCATCTTCGTATCCGTTTTCCAGAAGAACTTACACTATCTTTCCAGAATCTCCTCACCAGAGCAAGCCATGAGTTCATCAGCGAGTAGAACGAAGAACATTTCGTGAAGTTCCAAGATCTTCATCAAGAGCTTTCCAGACATTTCAAGAACACACGTTCGCAAACCTTCAAGTTTTCGTTTCTTCGTCTTCGTTGAGATTCTTCCGCCACGAATGTATCCAGAATCAGCGTCTGAAGTTGGTTGCGTAGAGAGGTGTGGAGGGATTCGTGAAGAGATTGAACGAAGGGTGGCTGAGAGATGAAGGGGACGGAGGTGAGAATGGAGAAGGTGAAGAGTGGATGTCAATGGTGGCGGCGGCGGAGAGAAAGAAGAAGCATCTAGGGTTTTTCTGAAACTGAGTAGAAGGGAGGAGGAGAGGGTCGTGGGCCTCAGGCCCAGTCAGTTTTTTTGACACATACCTCCCTCCGTTTTTGGACAGAGTCTGGGCCTTGGGCCCCAATTTTTGCCAGTAACACCCAGCATCACAACGCACCCCCCCCTCTGCACTTTTGGGGAAGACTTGGGCTGGGCCCAGTTTAGCTTGTTTTTTTTATTTTATTTTTTTCTGCATATAACCCCTGTAAACAGGTTGCACCCCCCCAGCCCATTTTCTGGTGTTCTTTTATTCTTTTTTTTAAAGATTTGAAAAATGTAATAGAAAAAAAGAGAAAAAGAAATATAGTGAAAAAAAAGAAGAATATAGAAAAAGATTGAAAAGAAGAAAATATGAGAAAAGAAAAAGGAGAAAAAAGGAGAAAAAAATATTAAAAAGTAGTTTAATATTTTTCAAGCATTTCTTTTAGAGTATTTTCGTAGACTTTATTTTTCGACTTTTAGGGATAGAATTAGAGGCCCATTTGTTAGGGGGCTGTTTCCAGTCGACTTTTCAAGATAGAATAGGATAGCGTTTCCTAGGAGATTTATTTCAGTATGCAACCATTGTAATCATTTTTCAGAGATGAATAAAACGAGATTTGAGCTGTGGTCCGATAGTAGCCGAACTACAGCTGCTCTGATTCTTCGTACCAGACGAAGATATGTAGGCATAGGATGCGATATCCTAGCGAGCACACTAACGACTAACCTGTTGTTCTCTCGCGGCTATGCGATCGAGACTTTCCCGCTGACGATTAATTGAGTAAACCCTTTTTCTCTCTTGCCCAAGTGCATTTGAGACTCAGCCATAGTTGTGACCATAGGTTCCCGACCCTGTGAAACCAGTTGTTTTTCTCACTGCTGTGTGAGAATGTTTGTTTAGCCGTAGTTAGTCTGAACTACGCAAGGCTCTGATCTTCCATCCAGTGGAAGTACGTAGGCACAAGACGCGAGGTCTTGGCGAGCCAATTTTCCCCGTAGTCCCGAACTACGTTGACTCTGACTTTCTCTCTTGAGAATACGTAGGCATAGAGTGCGACGCTCTATCGAGTCAATTCCCTTCCCTTTAGATTTAGCAGCCGTAGATAGATTGTTTTGCATCCAGTAGACAACCAAACAAGCGTGGATCCCGTCGAGTACGACGGACGTGAGGGGTGCTAATACCTTCCCCTTGCGTAACCGACTCCCGAACCCAGGCTATGGTTGCGACGACCATACCTTTTCCCCGTTTTTTGCGAGGTTTACTTCGAGCGTTTCCTTTCCCGCTCTGAGGGATAAATAACGCACGGTGGCGACTCTTCTGTCAGCCGGCGCCGATTTTCGCAGTAGCGACACCAACCTGTCAAATGGTGATGGTAGAGGTGTGAACAGATGGCTTCAAGTCTTGCTATCTCTTCCAGATGCTCCTCCAATGGAGTATAACTTTCTGTTTGCAAGAATTCTGATGGAAGAGACTTGTAGAGATCAAATCGTGTGTGGCTTGCACTTGAAGGAAACTTTGAATATCTCTTTCTCCTCTCACTCTTCACCAATGGATTCACCAACTTTCACCAACCTCTTTCTTCACTATGGCTCACTCTTTAAATAACAACCAATGGAATCATCTAGGAGCTTCTAGAATGAGCTAGAAAGCTTTAGAATTTCTCATGAAGTGATATGTGATATCATCTCATATCATGCCTTAAGACTTGTCATTTTGTGCCAAAATCTCCTTACAAGAGATATTGAAAGGGAATGTGTGAAAAACAAGCTTAACCTTGCCTTTGGTGAGGTTTCTCATGGGTTCCTTAATATGCAAGCATGAACTTTACAAAGCAACCTCCATTTTAAGAACTCAAATCAAAAATCTATTTGAACCATTGTTTTTAAAATGATGTTTGGATTCAAAATGACATATTGGATGACCTATTTTGGATTTGTGGATCTCCCAAACCAATTTCCAACTTGGATTCATTTAACTTATAAGTCATTTTTAGGTCATTTTCAACCATTCTTGTAAATCCTTGCTACAAGCTTTTTCAACAACTCATGACCACTTTTCTAGGCTTAAAATGCCATTTTGAACAACTTTGATGTTTTGAGTTTTTTCATCTGAGGCTTGGAAATAGGAGATATGGCCTTTGCTCAAAATGACCTATAACTTCCAAATGACCAAAATACCCCTGTTTTGTTCAAACCATAAGTTGAGTTATACAAATCCTATCAAGGACTTCTAGTACTCTCTATAAAGCTAAGAAGATTCTCTTCAACATTCATGTTGACCAAGAGATCATAGGAGTCATCCTACTAGGGCAAAAGTTGTCTGCAAGTTGGGTGACTTTCAAGGACCCAGATTCACATACCTCAGATGACCTGTAATTTGTCAAAACCATAACTTGAGCTCTGCACATCCTATCAAGGACTTCTACCACTCAAATTTCTAAGAACAAGATCTACAACATTCATGTTATGGGGAAGATGAGATATCAATCACATCTTGAGTTAAAACTGCCTGGAAGATAGGGATCAAACTAGGGTTTTTTCACTGACAATCCTTAGAAACCCTAACTTAAAACTTCTCAAACTCCTCAATCATGATGAGTTGGTCTAGGAATCATCTTTATAACATATCCATACATCATTCCATGATCTCATGGCCCTTGGATTAGGTCTCAACCTTCTCCAAATCTTCAGTTATCCCAGGGATGACCCAATCAAACCCTAATTCTACCATTCATGGTTGAATCTTCTGAATTCTTGCACAATGACCTCTCTGGGCTTCATGATGGCTTTCAAGACATCTCATAAACTTTCTCAAAGCATCAAGTTCATTCTCAAAGTCTCAGAATCATCTGAGGAGCTCCCACAACTCTCAAGTTATGAGACACACAACCTTGGTTTCAACTAATTCCTCTGAGGATCTCTTGAACTTTCTGATGAAGGTATCAAACTTCAAACACTTGGTGGGTGAATAATTATTGGTCAAATTTTGGGGTGCAACAGCTGCCCCTATTCAAACGGCTTGAACCTGACTGGGTGAGAAGCGAACGGCTCTCAGCCAATCAAGGTGCGAGACGGTTGAATACCGGTAAACCCGAAAATTTGCCCACTGCATAAGCACGCGGTACTCTGCGGGGAACAAACCTTCGAACACTGCAACACTAGCTGCCCAACAACTAGCTGGAGAAATACTGATCTGATATCGCCGTCAGTTACCCACGTTAACTTCTTCTGATATTACCTTCAGACAATCACAACACCCAACATCGCCGCTGGAAGACTAAACCATCTGACATCGCCGTCGGACAATCAAAATACCCTGCATCGCCGCTGGAGAACCAAATCTGACATCGCCGTCGGACAATCAAAATATCACTCTGAGAGACACTCGACATTGCCGTCGTACAAACATCGTCCCTGCTGGGAATTTAAAGAGCCTGACCTCGCCGTCAAACAAACATCCAACCTTGCCGTCGAACACAAACATAATCTGACCTTGCCGTCAAAACAAACATCCAACCTCGCCGTCGAACACAAACATAATCTGACCTCGCCGTCGGATAATCAAAATTCCCTGCCTCGCCGCTGGAGAAAATACAACACTGAACAACTCTGACCTGGGGTTCACCCCTGGCAAATGGAACAAAAGGTACACTTGCGTATTTGAAACTACTCTGCTGGGAATGAGAGACTTAACCAAGCACACTCTGATCTGGGGTTCTCCCTCAGAACCATAACGAACATCCACATACTACTGCATACTGATCCCACCGTAGAACTTCAAAATCAAAGCTATATGAAACCCTGGCCCCTGGCCACTTCCAGCTTCAGCTAGAAAAGATCTTCAAGTATTTCTGAAGATAAGCATCCTTGGCCTTCAAGGATGTAAACGTTGCCCGTCGGCGATTCCAGCTTCAGCTAGAAAAGATCTTCAAGTACTTCTGAAGATGGAATCCTTGGCCTTCAAGGATATAAACTTTGCTCGTCGGCAACTCTGCAGGAGGTATCTTCGACTTTAGTCTGAAGAAAATGATCCTTGGCCTTCAAGGATGCATGGATCTGCCTTCAGGCAACTCCACCTCTGCTATAGAGTATCCGTGACTTCAGTCAGGGATATACTTCGGCCCTCAGTCCGAAAAATGAATCCTAAGTCATTCATGACTTTGGGGATAACCTTGCCTTCAGGCACCTTCGCTTCAACTTGGGAAATCTATGACTTCAGTCAGAGAAATGGTATCCTGAGCCATTCATGACTCTACGGGGATTCAAACACTTTGCCTTCAGGCAAACTCCGCTTCGGCTGGAGAAACATCTTCGACTTCAGTCAGAAGAAACACTATTCACTTGATCACAATCAATCATCACCTCAGGATAACTGACTTGGTCTTCAGGCCAACATGGATCACCTTGCATACAAAAGTTGCATCTACAAACTTTTGAACCTTGTCTTCAGCAAACGTTGATTCATCAACACGGAAACCTGAATCCACAGGAACATTCTGATATCGCCTTCAGGCGTTTACGAAGTCAATCTTCAGATTAGACATCACTGTTGGAGCAAACATATCACGCTGCTAAGGATTTCAAGAATCATCTTGAGCAAACAACTCCGTCGGGCACCTTCAAGAATCATCCTGAACCGATAACCATTCTGGAGACTTTATTCTGCTGGGAGTTCCAGGAATCTTCCTAGACAACTTTTGCTGGGTACAAACCAATCACGGCTTGAGCAAACGGCCCTGCCGAGGGATTCGAGAATCATCTCGAACTGAAGGCTTCGTTGGGGATCTCAAAAATCATCTTGAGTACGCGACTTCGTTGGGGGAGAATGTCAGGAATCATCCTGAGCAACTGATCCTTCGGTGGAACACCTGTAAAACAAGAACGATAATAACCTAGATCATGTTTATGATGCATGTGCTTCGGTTCCATGCCCCACATAGTGGAAATGCTATGCGCTTATGCTAAATGATATGCAATCATGCACAATGATGCGATCCCGTCAGCAGAATAAATGCCGAGGGGGAAATCCTCCTGTCAAGGAGAGAAGGGCTACTCCGATAGAGGAATCATCCTGCTGAGGAGAACGTGGGCACGCCAATATCAATCGGACTCTGTTTGGGGAGTTGATCTTCCGTTGACTGCTGCAGAGAAAACAACTTCAGTTGATTACTGCAAAGGAACGAAGCTCTACGAGAACCTGGACCTGCTGATATCAATTGCGAGAATAAACTGCGTGGCCGCCATGGCTACTCTTCTGGGGATAACAACTTTGTGGGGAAACAACTTCAGCTGCTCCACACTCCAGTGGGGAAAAACCAATCATGATCTGATCAACTTCCAAGGACTCGGCTCTCTTGGACATCTGCGAACTAGGCTGAGGAAGGAGAAGTCATTCTGCTTCGCTGGAGAGAGTGCGACTCTGGGGAAATACAGCATCAGTTGTTCAATGCTCTGCTAGGGAAAACCACTCACGGTCTCAACTGCTTCCAAGGATTCGGCTCTCCTGGGGTTTGCGAACTCAGCCGTGGAGAGAGAAATCATTCTACTTCACTGGAGAGTACAACTCTGATGAGGAGTTCTAATTCCTCTAGGGAAGAAGGAATCATCTGACTTCGGGGGAGAGTACAACTCTGCAGGGGAACACAACATCAGTTGTTCCAACACTCTACTGGGGAAGAGGGAATCATCCAACTTCAGGAGAGGATACAACTCTGGTGGGGAATCTCGATTCCGCTGGAGACTTCAGTCTGGCACGCTCAATTACTGCACACTTCGGCGTACGAACAATTTCCTACGAAACCTGCACTTGTGACTCGGTGCGGGGGAAAGAATTCTGCCCCGGCGACTTTACTGGGGAAAAACCAGCTTCGGTACCCGAACATTTCTATGAAACCTGCACTTGTGACCCGGTGCTGGGGGGGAATAAGAGCTTCGGCGCGCGACTCAGCTGAGAAGATGACGTTCCTTCAGGATGCGTCTGCTTGGGGAAGAGAATCACCTCTGCCCGGGGAAACATATCAATGCTCACTATCCTGCGTTCAGATTCTGCGGAGGAGAGACTACTGAACTCTGCTGGAAGGAGGACTCGCCCTGCCTCGGGGACGCGCACGACACATCTTCTGGAAGGCGCTACACCTGCAACAACACAAACAAACAGACAAGATACCCTCCTCAAAGGGGCCTATCAAGGTTATTATCTCGTGACAATGTTCAGGTAATTAATTGTTTCAACAATCAATGGGCCTAGGCCCGCAAGTTTATGTATGCGCATTTTATCAAAAACATCGGCGTTTTTCATTCGCAAACAAAACAGATAAATGCTAAACAGGCAAGCAGAATTGCTGAATGATATGCATTTTATTAATGATGAGCCCCTGAATGGGCGAAAAATGTTTTACAACAGAGGCAAGCTCCTGGAATGAGGAAGCCGCGCAAAAATGAAACATAAATATACATCAGTATATGCAAATGTCAGCAACGAGGCGTAGACGAACAACATGAGTTGATCCCTCTAAGACCCACTTGACTTTGATACTTCTCCGATGCTTCAGCTTCAGAAGAGATTGATTCATGTAAACGGCCCTCAGGTCCTCCAAACCACTAAACAATGAAAGTCCATACGCGGAACGCAGTCATTTGCTTATTCAAATCCCTAACTTTTGCGTGAACCGCCCTTTACGGGTTTTCAGTTCACCGTGATACCCTTTTTTGCCGAAGCCGCCCAGTGTAGGTTTTCGACTTCGCGGGTGTACATTTTTTCAATATATCCCTAATTTTTGCCCGAACCTTTTATTCTGTTTTTGGTTCGCCGGGATGCCCCTTTTTTGCCCGGACTCTTTCTTTTTTGTCCAGCGGGTCTCTTTCAAGCAAAGTATTTTTTAACTGCGTCCGCGTTCACCGGGGATGCAAAATCTTCACCATCCATCGTGGATAACAACAAAGCTCCTCCTGAGAAGACCTTGCTGACGACATACGGCCCTTCGTAATTCGGAGTCCACTTGCCCCGGTGATCGGAGTGTGGCGGAAGAATCTTCTTCAGGACGAGATCACCCGTCTGAAAGCTTCTAGGACGCACCTTCTTATCATAAGCTTTCTTCATTCGGCTTTGGTACAGTCGACCAAACGCAATCGATGCCAACCTCTTCTCGTCCATCAGGCTGAGTTGGTTCAAACGATTCGTAATCCATTCTGCCTCGTCGAGTTTCACATCAACCAAAACTCGCAAAGAAGGAATCTCCACTTCTAACGGTAGGACAGCCTCCATACCATACACCAAGGAGAAAGGAGTTGCCCCGGTCGACGTACGCATCGTCGTACGATAACCGTGCAAGGCAAACGGCAACATCTCGTGCCAATCTTTGTACGTCACAACCATCTTCTGAACAATCTTCTTTATGTTCTTGTTGGCGGCTTCGACGGCGTCATTCATCTTCGGACGGTAAGGAGATGAGTTGTGGTGTTCAATCTTGAAGCTCTGGCACAGCTCCTTCATCATCTTGTTATTCAAATTCGAACCATTATCAGTAATGATCCGCTCGGGAACTCCATAACGACAGATGATGTCCCTCTTTATGAATTTAGCCACCACCTGCTTGGTCACATTAGCATATGAGGCTGCCCTCCACCCACTTGGTGAAGTAGTCGATAGCTACCAGAATGAAGCGATGACCAGTTGATGCAGTGGGCTCGATCTTGCCTATCATGTCGATGCCCCACATGGAGAACGGCCAAGGGGAGGACATGACATTCAATGGGCACGGTGGCACATGAACTTTGTCAGCATAAATCTGGCATTTATGACATTTCTTCGCGAATCTGAAGCAATCCGACTCCATAGTCAGCCAGTAATACCCTGCTCTCAGGATCTTTCTCGTCATGGCGTGCCCGCCGACGTGCGTACCAAATGTGCCCTCATGGACTTCTTCCATGAGCATACTTGCCTCTTTCTCATCCACACATCTGAGCAGCACGAGATCGTGGTTTCTCTTATACAGCACTCCATCAGGATTGAGATAAAAGTTTCCAGATAGCCTCCTCAGAGTCTTCTTATCCTAGGTTGACGCACCCGCAGGATACTCCTTAGTCATAAGGAAGGTCTGGATGTCGTGGAACCATGGCTTGCCGTCAGCGGCACCCTCGATTGCAAAGACAAATGCCGGTCTGTCAAGACGCGAAAGAACAATGCTTGGAGCTTCATTCCAAAGATTGACTTTATACATTGAAGCCAGCGTGGCCAAGGCATCAGCCATCTGATTTTCAGCCCTGGGTACATGATGAAGTTCCACTCGATCGAAGAACGGAAGCAGCCTCCTGGCATAATTCATGTACGGCACCAAATTCGCTTGACGAGTTTCCCACTCCCCTTTAATCTGATTGATTACAAGAGCTGAGTCACCATATACGTCTAGATTCTTGATTCTCAAATCAATTGCCTCTTCTAGACCCATAATACATGCTTCATACTCTGCCTCATTGTTAGTAACTGGAAACGTCAGTCTCGCAGTAAACGGGATGTGGGATCCGTGAGGAGTCGTGATGATAGCCCCGATACCACTTCCATAGGAATTAACCGCTCCGTCGAATATCAACTTCCACTGAGACTTCCTATCTGGCCCCTCACCGGGCAATGGCTCATCGCAATCCTTCGCTTTGAGAAACATAATATCCTCGTCAGGGAATTCGAACTTCATCGGCTGGTAGTCTTCGATTGGCTGTTCAGCAAGGTAATCAGACAATGCGCTTCCCTTAATGGCTTTCTGGGAGACATACTGAATATCATATTCCGTTAACACCATTTGCCATCTGGCAATCCTGCCCGAAAGAGCCTGCCTCTCGAAGACATACTTGATCGGATCCATCTTCGAAATTAGCATAGTGGTGTGATTGAGCATATACTGTCGTAGACGTTTGGCAGCCCAAGCTAATGCACAACACGTCTTCTCCAGCATCGAGTATCGAGATTCACACTCAGTGAACTTTTTACTCAAATAATAAATGGCATGCTCTTTTCTGCCCGTCTCGTCGTGCTGACCGAGAACACACCCCATACTATTCTCCAGAACCGTCAGGTACATGATTAATGGTCGTCCAGCCACTGGGGGTATCAAGATTGGAGGTTCTTGAAGATACTGCTTTATTTTGTCGAATGCCTTCTGGCAATCTTCATTCCAAGTAATCGCCTGATCTTTCTTTAAAAGCTTGAACATCGGTTCACAAGTGGCCGTGAGCTGAGAGATAAACCTTGCAATGTAGTTTATTCAGCCCAAGAAACCACGAACTTCTTTTTCTGTTTTCGGCGCTGGCATTTCTTGAATAGCTTTTATTTTCGCAGGATCAACTTCGATACCCCGTTCACTAACGATAAACCCCAATAACTTTCCGAACCGCACTCCGAAAGTGCACTTGTTAGGATTCAGCCTCAGCCTGAACTTCCTAAGCCTCTCAAAAAGCTTCAATAAGTTGACCAGATGCTCTTCCTCCGTTTGGGACTTTGCAATCATGTCATCAACATAGACCTCGATCTCATGATGAATCATATCATGAAACAAAGTTACCATTGCTCGCTGGTATGTGGCTCCTACGTTCTTCAGACCGAAGGGCATTACCTTATAGCAAAACGTTCCCCAGGGGGTGATAAACGTCGTTTTCTCCATGTCCTCCGGTGCCATCTTAATCTGATTGTAACCGGAGAAGCCATCCATGAACGAAAACACGGAAAACTGGGCTGTGTTGTCGACCAACACATCGATATGAGGCAACGGGAAATCATCCTTAGGGCTCGCCCTATTCAAATCCCGATAATCGACGCACATGCGTACCTTACCGTCCTTCTTCGGTACAGGCACTATGTTGGCGACCCACGGAGGGTAAGTGGTAACGGCTAGAAACCCTGCGTCCAACTGCTTCTGGACTTCTTCTTTGATTTTTACAGCCATATCTGGTCTCGTCCTCCTAAGCTTCTGCTTGACCGGAGGGCAATCTTCTCGCAACGGCAAGCGATGAACCACGATGTCTGTGTCAAGTCCGGGCATATCTTCGTATGACCAAGCAAAGACGTCACTATACTCTCGAAGCATCTCGACCAGTCTATGCTTGACATCATTCTGCAGCGCAGCCCCTACTCTGACATTTCTGACGAGCTCTTCAGAACCCAGATTTACGATCTCAATATCCTCCTCGTGAGGTAGAATAACCTTTTCCTCTTGTCTCAATAAGCGGGCTAACTCTTCCGGAAGGTCTTTGTCTTCATCAATCTCATCCTCGGCTTGATAGATCGGGCAATCAAAGTCGTAGTGAGCCGTAGAGGGTCCATAGTCGATGTCGTCTGTTATGTGGATCCTGCAATAACAAGGGTTAAGTTTAAAGCAAGAATACGCAGGTTAGCACAAA
The DNA here is from genome assembly GCA_963859935.3 of Lathyrus sativus. NCBI lineage: Eukaryota > Viridiplantae > Streptophyta > Magnoliopsida > Fabales > Fabaceae > Lathyrus > Lathyrus sativus. Next base: position 330,256,319 of record OZ012741.1, read on the forward strand.
CCCCGTTGCCATTTTACTGTTTTTCAAAATAAACATAAAACAGGAATAACAGAGAACACAATATTTGAGTACGAAGAAAACGCCTTTGATTTATTAACAAAATGCATGTACATAATCCAACAAGGCCCTGACAATAAAACCACTATGCCCCGGGCAGGACATAGGGTTGTACAAAGATTGTAAAAAGCAAATCATTACTCTTCACTTGTCAGCTGGATAATCTCCTTGATGGTCCAATTGTTGAGGCGCTCGCCCGGCTTGCTTGGCTGAATCCAGGCGTCCAGATCACAATCGCTATCCCCGCTGTCCTCAGACGCCGCGTTATTGCTTTCGAAAATCACTCCGCCTTTGGTAAATAGGATCGGCCCCTTCCCACGAGACGAGCTGCTAGACGAAGAAGATGAAGCTTCAGCTTCAGGAGAATACCCCAATCCAAACTTATCCTGCTTGATCGGTACCTCCAAAACATGCCCCCAGCCTGGGGTGGAACCGGCTTCGACAACAGCCCGAGCTTCTTTGAATGAGGAGAGATTCATCTCTTGCTTCTCTACGATGACAGGAGCTACCTCTTTCACCTTGACGGTTTCAAATGCTTGGCAGAGAGTTTCATGGATTTCGCCGTCCATTTCAACATATTTAAAGGATGACAAGTGGCTCACCATGATGTCCTCCTCACCACAGACGGTTACTATGCTTCCCCCGACAACATATTTGAGCTTTTGATGCAGCGTGGACGTCACGGCACCAGCAGCATGGATCCATGGCCGGCCTAAGAGGCAACTGTAGGCAGGCATGATATCCATGATATAAAAAACCGTATCGAACGTCTCCGGACCAACCTGAATCGGCAGGGTTAACTCTCCGAAAACGTGGCGCTTAGTTCCATCAAAGGCTTTCACCACCAGATCACTGGGCGTGCAAAGCAATCCACGAGTGTCCAACTTCATTAGTTCCTTTTTCGGAAGCACATTAAGCGACGAACCCGTATCCACCAGGACATGCGACATGATCGTGCCTCTGCACTCTATCGAGACGTGCAAGGCACTGTTGTGATCTCTCCCTTTAGGAGTCAGCTCTAAATCTGTGAATCCCAGCCCATTGCCAGCGTTAACATGGGCTACCATCTCTTCTAGATGATTTACTGATATCTCCTGCGGCACGTAGGCAGCGTTCAATACCTTCAGTAATGCGTTGCGGTGCGCTTCGGAACACAGCAACAAGTTGAGAATAGAGATCTTTGACGGAGTCTGATGAAGATGGTCTACAATCTTGTAGTCGCTCTTCTTGATTAACCGCATGAACTCTTCGGCATCCTTGACAAGAAAATCCTTCTCTGCCCCACAAGGGACCTCTTCGACAGCTTTGCCTTTACCCTTATCAGCAGCATCAGCTCTGACTACTTTCTCTGCCACAATCTCTGTCGGTGCGAACACTCTTCCGCTTCGAGTAATACCACTGACTCCTGCGAGATTCTGCACAGTCGACCCGTATGGCTCCAGCTCTATCTTCTGACCATTGCAATAGACTTTGGCGCCGTAATGCCATGGAACGGCGTTAGTGCTCTCGAATGGGATCGGCCCAGCCCTGGTAATAGTAATTGTAGGTGGTCGGGGCGTAGAAATGGTAATAGGTCGACGAGGAATAGTGATGGTGGCGACTTCATCTGCCTGCTTCAACACAATCTCCCCTGATACACTTTCGACTCTCCGGCTGAACTGCAAAATACCCTCAGACATCAGACTTTGGATACCTTCTAACAGCTGCTCACACCCATCAGGATGTGTAGCACAAGCCATGCATAACTCTCCACATCCTGGAAAGAATCCCTTCTTCAGCAACTTAGCTTTGACGAAACTAAGCGGCGTCTTTAAGTTCTTGACATCAGTCAACATATCTGCGCTCTCCTCTGTGACAATGGCGTTCACTCCGCCTCCCCTATGATGAGGCATAGGGTTTTTGGTGACATTGGGAACACTGTCAGAAAAGTTAATGACCTTGGCGTCTACCAGGTCCTGCACCTTGTGCTTAAAAGCTTTACAGTTCTCAATCGTATGGCCTGGTGCCCTAGTATGGAAATCGCAAGTGGCATTTGCGTCATACCCCGGTGGTGGTGCCCCTGTTAAGGGAGCCAACGTCCTCTTTTGAACTAGCTGAAGCTGAAGTAAAGTTTGCAAGAGCTGCGCATACGACATAGGTGGAGCTTCAAAATGACGGCTTGCCAAAGGAGCCCGATTCTGATATTTCCTATACCCCTGCTGATTCTGCTGCTGCGGTTGCTGCTGCTGCTGCGGCAGAGGAGCTGCCGGGATATTTATGCTAGGAATCTGCTGCTGAGGGGCCTTGCCCTTTCTCCGAGCGTTGGTGACAGCACTGGCATCCCCTTCTCGACGCTTGCCAGCGTAAGGTTTCTTACCACCTCCTCCAGCTGAGGATGATTCGCCTTGGATTTTTCCGATTTTTATACCGTTCTCGACGTGCTCGCCCATAGTGATGAGAGTCGAGAATGTCCCAGACATGCCACTGACTAGCTTTTCATAATAGATTCCAGGAAGGGTAGCCACGAACATTTGCACCAGCTCGCGCTCAACCATCGGCGGTTGAACCCGAGCAGCCAATTCACGCCACCGCTGGGCGTACTCTTTAAAGCTTTCATTATTCCGCTGTGAAAGATTCTGGAGCTGAACTCGGTTGGGGGCCAAGTCGCTATTGTACTGATAGTGGAGGACGAACGCTTCAGCGAGATCCTTCCAGGTGCGTACGGTAGCGGGCTCCAAGCCCATATACCATTCGAGGGATGGACCAGAAAGACTATCTTGGAAGAAGTGCATCAGCAACTTCTCATCGTCAGAATAGGCAGACATCTTTCTATAATAAGATCGAAGGTGGACACGGGGGCAAGTAGTACCCTTATACTTCTCAAAGACAGGCACCTTGAACTTATGAGGTACCTTGAAATCAGCAATTAACCCCAGCTTGGACATATCAACGCCCAAAGTATTCTGATTTTCAATGTCTCTCATTTTGTCTTCCAGTGCTTTGAACCTGAGCCGCACCTCAGCATTCAGCTCTGCTTCCACACCTCTTTGAGAAAAGATATCATCCTGATGATCCTCAAGCCACGGTTGAGGCACCAACAGATTTCCGACGCCAACGTTGCCGTTGACCGGCCCGGTGTTGATATTAGCTCCCAGACTACCATTGCCGACGCCCGTCGCATTGAGTCCGATATTAGTCATCATATTGCCATTAGCACTGCCGTTGCCCCCGGCAACAGGAATAACATTCTGCGGAGCATCGACTGGAGGAGGGGTAGGCACAGCCCCGCCATGAAGTATGCCGTTACTATCAACTCTGGAGATCAAAGGTTGAACCAAAGTACGAAGCTGGTCCTGACCATTAGCGACCACCTGCATCAGTTCCATAAAACGATCCATCCGTTCACGGAGCTCTTGAACATCTGACTGCACCTGATCCATGATCCTTGTTTGATTAGCTCGAGTTGAGTAACGGTGAATGAGTCTCTGATCAATCCTGGAGACTGGGAGCAGCTCGGAACCTGTGAACCTGAAAAACCTGAAAACATTAAAGGTTAGGAAAAGCAACAAAATGTATGCCATGCAAATGCTTCATGCAGATGCATGCGTGTGTCTGTGTGCTTGGGAGATTTCCCCCGATCCTAGTGCCTTAGTGCCAGTGCTGATAATAATAAGAGGAAGAAGTCCGAGCCCAATCATGGAAACATCAATCTCATATATATATGGAAAGGCCTGTCAAGGCAGTACACAGTATCAGCGAGTACAAATCAACAGCATGACCTCAGCCAACAAGTCTGGTGATGGTCAGCATACAACAAAGATAAAAACAACAGGAATACAACTAGTCAAGTACGGCCACGGGCGCGATACTCTGCTAATAACTCCTTCGTCTCTGGATGATCTGGCAAAGTGAGCAACCCCTCGACGAGTAGTTCCCTCTGCACAATGGTATGCTGAAGCCCCTGAACTAAACTTTCCCACGCTCATTCGCCAAAGCAATCCTCCAGTTTCCGCTTCTTAGACTCAAACATCAGCTTATGCTCCTTCAGGTTAGCAAGGGCTTTGTTGAGTTGGCCTTCGGCGGCGTATCTGCGGGCGGTCTCTTCATCAAACCTCCGCTCACTGTCCTTTACTTCGGCTTCCAGCTTAGAGATCTGCAGCATCAGCTTGTCCTCTCGCTCCTTCCTGGTGGCCAGGGAGGTCTTCCAATGCTGGTTGAACTTAGATATCCTCTGATATGCCTCGTCTAAATGTTGCTTCTTTGTAGCTAGTACATCATTAATAGCCCTGAAGTCTTGACCCAAGCGTTCCCGATCAGCAATCTGCTTTGCCAAGTCTGCACCCAGTTGGTTTACCGACTCTGTTTGCTTTTTGAGAGCATGCACGGCTTCGTTCCTTTCACTTCGAAGCTGAGCTAACTCCTTCTCCAATTCTGTGTTCGCCCGCTTCAGTTCATCCCGCTCGGCTAATACCTGGTTGTGCTGATGAATGGACACAGTGGTAGGCTCTTCGACTGGTGGAGGACTCTCTGGTCTGGCATGAGGAAATGGCATCCCTATAGCGTTGGCTCTGGCTCTGATCCAAGCTGAATAAGGAGGGTAGGCTTGACTGTTGCTCTTTCCCAACAAAGGCTTTCCCCTCTTGCTGATACTGTTCCACGCACGCTGAAGCTTGGACAACAAATCCCCCTCTAGAGTACCCGTGAGGTACAGAGATTCCTGTACCTCTTCCTCCTTCGGTGGAGTCCTCAAAGCATATGCGAACTGACGAACTAGCAACGACGGATTGTAGTTGATGCAACCCTTCCTACCTATCAGAGGTACATTAGGAAACCCACTACAACTGAAGATCACCTCGGTACCTAACCTGTCTCTGTCAACGAACCAATCAATATCTTCTGCAGACAAACTCATCAGACGCTCAGGCCACTCAGCTGTGGCTGCAGACAAGACGAAAGAACCCCTCTTGGGAAAATGACTATCAAACCATTTGTACAGCAACAATACACAACATGAGACATTCTTCCCTCTCCGGTTCTCATTCTTGTAATGTACTGAGTGATAGACATCCCCGATCAAAGTAGGGACTGGATTCCCTGAGGCGAAGATGTGAAATGCATCAAAGTCTACGAAATCAGGCATGTTGGGGAACAGGATAATGCCATATATGCATAAAGCAAGGATGGCATTGAATGCGTCCCAACATTTGTCCTTAGCACACTGCTGAGCCTTAGCTATCAGAAACTGCAAGGAGAACCCAGGAACCTTGTTCCAACTCGTCACTACTAACTCAGAGGCGCCCAAATGGAGTGAAGAAGCTAAACCAGCCAGATCAGGCTCAACATCCATGTGAACAAAAGGCATCTGCCTTTTGATAGGCACACCCAGCAAATCAGCATAGTCTTCCAGCGTCGGCGCGAGAACGAAGTCCTGAAAAGTGAAACACCTCAGAGGAGGGTCATAGAACTGCAGAAGAGCATGTAACCCATTCAACTCGGACGTAGAGGGTTTGCAAACCAGACTGAGCAACCTGCCATAAGACTTCCTGAACCCATCCTTCACAGAATCACCTGCTAGAGCTATCAAACCAGTCAACTTCGACACATCAGGGGTCGGGAACTTGTACGCAACAGTCTTCCTGAGAGAGGCCATAAGAACACAATAGGAGGCGAGAAATCCTGGATCGGGGAAACGGTACCTGCAACACAGACACACGTTAATGGAATGCAAATGAACATGCAAACTAATGAAAAATGCAGGCATGCAATAATATATCCGGATAGCTGCTGTGGAGATTCTGTATCAACAATCACTGATGAGAAGAAAACCCCGGTGTAAGACCACTGATCTGATCTGCTAAGAACGACCATTTGATAGGACCATATACATAAGATCAAAATTCTGCTCTGTCGAGAACAAATGGCTGATAATAAGGACCTCGGATGTATGATCAAGAAATATCTGCTGGTGAAGTCTTCAGACCCCAAATCAAAAATCTGCCCTATTAAGAACAAACATACAGCTGCTGATGAGATCTTCAGACCCCACTCAAAATCTGCTCTATCAAGAACAAACAACATCTGCTGATGAGATCTTCAGACCCCAGAAATATGCTCTATCAAGAACAAACCACTGATGACAATACTCTGATCAAACCTGCTCTATCAAGAACAGACATACACCTGATGATAAGATCCTCTGATCAAAACCTGCTCTCTCAAGAACAGACACACACATGATGATAAGATCCTCTGATCAAAACCTGCTCTATCAAGAACAGACAAATCTGCAACTGAAGAACCCTGGTACCAACATAACTGATTCACTGTCGAGGAAACCAGGTAATCTGAAGGTCTAAGTTTCCTGCAATGAACCCAATCCCACTCACAGGTATGGACCTAAACTGACTCAAGGTACGGCATCCTATGCGTTCATCAGCGTCACAAACTTTCAAAACTGACGATACGATTCCCAGAAGGAGTGGCATCATCAAGTCTTGAAGAGGCCTCACTTAGCTGAATCACAAATGATCGGTCCCCAGAGTCGACAATCCACCAAACTAGCAACCGTCTCAACCCAAAGGGTTGAAAGTGAAGCCAACCGGATGAACCTCGTCTGAGCGTGGATTTCATGAGACACTAGTGCCTGCAAAGCAAGCACGCGCCCACTAATTTCCACTCTAAGTCTATGGTGCACTCAAGCCTGGGTCTGGCTTCTCACTCATCAGAACTCTCATCCCACAACAGCACAAATAATCATATTATACTGAAAATAAAATGCGGGAAATAAAGTGCGAGAAGTAAAATGCGATAAATAAACGCAACCCAACAGGTAAACATACAAACGGTAGGATTGACTCGCAGGGAACCGTTGGAGTCCCCAGCAGAGTCGCCAGCTGTCGCTTGCGCGAAAATAAGGTGCCGGCACAACAGAAGAGTCGCCACCTTTCGTTATTTATCCCTCAGAGCGGGAAAGGAAACGATCGGAAAAACCTGACGAAAAAAGGTAAGACAAGGTCATCGCAACCATTGTCTGGGTTCGGGAGTCGGTTACGCAAGGGGAAGGTATTAGCACCCCTCACGTCCGTCGTACTCGACGGGATCCTCGCTTGTTTGTTTACTTGGACGGGTTGGTTTTATTCTATCTACTTATCAAAGCTGGCTGAAAAAGAAAAGAAAAATGACTCGGCAAAGCGTCGCGCTTTATGCCTATGTATTCTCATCAAAGAATGAGAAATCAGAGTCAACGTAGTTCGGCCTACGAAGGATTATGGGGGGAGGTAGCTCGCCAAGACATCGCCATCTTGTGCCTACATACTCTCAACAGGCATGGGAGATCAGAGCTCACGTAGTTCGGGAAACTACAGCTTATTTCCTGTTTTCGAAAGAAGTGTTTTTTATTGTGTTTGCGATTTCAACCGCACTAGAGACTATGACCTGAGAGTGAATGCGTCGCATGTCACCCAAAGGGTACCATACTAAACATCCAGACTGTGGAAAATAAACTCTCCCACAATCCTTTCTCAGATAGCTTAAGGCTCGTAACGTACGAAAGAAATCATTCATGATTACTGTATCTTAAACTGCTTTGAGATGAGAAGAGAACAGGCCCAACTAGGAGGGAGACTATCAAGTCCTACTGTTATCATGCCATGGATTCATCCTATGGTTGAGGTTTGAACAGGGAACTCCTAGAAGTTGTCATGCATAGGTTTCAACCTAAAAGTCTATCATCAAATCCTTATCAAAGGAAATGAGAGTCCTAAGGGATCATGCCAATGATACACCGAAACAGACAAAGCATCAGCTTAACAGTAAAATGCATGCAATGCAAGTGAGGGAGGAAATGTGTGTGGGGCTTCAGCCTCCACAAGCTCGTCTCGACCTCAAGCCAGTCATGAAATAACAGTAATCATACTGAAAATAAACAACATGCTATCAAGCAATAAACAGTAAACTGTAATCATACAGATAAAAGAAAACATGCTATCAAGCAAACAAACCACATGGGCAAGGGAGCTGGGCTCTACCGAATACCCGCAAGCAAAGCCATGCAGTAACAATACAAGCAGAGGGAGCAACTCAACCTCTAATGCAATCATGCTCCTAGACTAAACTTATTCTAGATGGACTTAATCTAATGCAACAGACAAATCAAGCAAAACACACAATACAGAAAAGAAAAACAGAAGAAAGCCTCAGCTCCTCCAGCAGCAACTCAGTCTTCAGACCTCAATCATCAACTGCTTTCCAGGTATCAACCCTACAATATGAGTATCAACTCATCTTCTCCCCTTAAGCTTCAGCTTCTTTGATCAGCTCCACCTTCAGGCTTTACTATCTTCAGGGATATTCAAGTATCAACTTGATCTTCATGCTCTTCAAGCTTCAGCTGGAATGGCAGTCTTCAAGGATTCATCCTCTTCAACAATCTTCAATGGAGTCCTCATCTTCATGCTCAGGCTCTGACAGCTCTCAAGACAAATCAAATCAGAGAAAAATCACTACTGGATAAGCTGGGGGATATTGAACTGCTTATCTGATCACCAAAGGTGACCTATAAGGGTTCAATATCAAATGAAGGGATCCCTCAAAAGTTCTACCTCCTGGGTATAACACTAATCCCTCCAAAGGAGAGAGGTGTATACCCTGGAAGGACTTTGAATCACAGGGAGGAATGGATGTGAAGAATACTATCCATGTTTGAGAAAGAAGTTTATCTAACTAAGCTCTATCCTGATCCTATCCCTAAAACAAAAGCAAAACCTAAGACTAAAGCCTCCAAGCTCAACTTCAATCTTCAAATGCTTCTCAATGCTCCATCAAGCTCCACAAGGCCAACCAAGCACAAAAGAAAGCAAAACAAGCAAGCACCCAAAATACAATGCCCACAAGGCAACATACATACTAACCATACATTCAAAAATCAATTAAAAATACTAAAATACTATATAATACTCTAGTAAAATTCTAGGGGATTCTATACATACCTACCCTTAACCCATATATTCCCCATACTCTAATCTTGACCTAAAAACCCAAAACAAAATTGTTAAGTCTACTTATGTTGAATAAAACCCTAATTTTGTTATACTAATTCTAGCCTAAACAAACTAATCAAATTTTAATCTAAAAATTATGAATAAAATCCTATGGGAACTAAGGCTCAATATCTAATCACACCAAAAAGAATGAATCAAAAAGATTAAGGGAAGGTCCTAAAATAAATTCTACAAAATGGAGTATCAAACTAAACTTCTAAAAAAGCTATTTACATGGAAAATATACTAAAAATATTAAAAGAAAATAAAATGCAAATTTTATTTATTTATATTTTTCTAGACAAAATTATGAACATGTAGAAAAAACAAGCATTAAAAAACAATCATTTTTCAATTTTATATGAATTTTATAAAATGCAAAAAAATAAAAGAAATTAAAAAAATAAAAGAAAATGAATTAAAGGGGAGGGGGTGTCAAACTTAATTGCGCCCAGTTATTTATGATGGTGGGCCAAGAACCCAGGGGTGCAGATAGTGAAGGCGCGCAGGCCCAACGTAAATCAGAAAAATTAATGAAAATTAAAAGAAAATTGTTTAAGCTGCGGTGTGAAAAGCAACTATTCTAAGTTTAAAATTGGATTGGGCCAATGGTGGGGGTGTGAGTATCAAAGTTTTCATTAAGCCCAGGATTCATCACTAACTCAAACGCAGCGTTTTGATGTTGGACTCTCCCTCCGTTTTCTCATTTGAATCGCAGCCGTTGGATGGAATTAACAAGTCAAATAACCAGGATGATCCAACGGTGCTCGCGTCGTCTTCTCCAAATGCCATTAGGGTTTCATCAGAACAGAATTCATGCACGAATATTCAACCCGATCGTTTTCTCTGGTTACTTGATGGAATTCAAAAATTCCAAAAGCAAAGATGATCCACTTCTCTCCAAGAACACGATGGTGCCCCTAGTTTTCATTAAAACCTCGTATATCTCTCTAACAGAACGCACAAATATTAGGGTTTCACCATTTTCCTCTGAGATCAACCTTGCTAGAGCTTCAATCTAATGATGTAAACTTGTTCTATATGTTACCCTCACCAATCTAAATCATAACATGATCACTAAAACTCCATACACAGCCTATTCTTGAATCTTGAAAAAATCGTGACCTGCCATGAAACCTTATGCCAAGCTCTCTAATTCTCAGAACATGATCTCCTAACCTAGCATGCTACTTCTACACCTAGAAATCTAACAGAAAGTACATAAATAAGGAGGTATGGAGCAAGTTACCAACCTGTCAAATGGTGATGGTAGAGGTGTGAACAGATGGCTTCAAGTCTTGCTATCTCTTCCAGATGCTCCTCCAATGGAGTATAGCTTTCTGTTTGCAAGAATTCTGATGGAAGAGACTTGTAGAGATCAAATCGTGTGTGGCTTGCACTTGAAGGAAACTTTGAATATCTCTTTCTCCTCTCACTCTTCACCAATGGATTCACCAACTTTCACCAACCTTTTTCTTCACTATGGCTCACTCTTTAAATAACAACCAATGGAATCATCTAGGAGCTTCTAGAATGAGCTAGAAAGCTTTAGAATTTCTCATGAAGTGATATGTGATATCATCTCATATCATGCCTTAAGACTTGTCATTTTGTGCCAAAATCTCCTTACAAGAGATATTGAAAGGGAATGTGTGAAAAACAAGCTTAACCTTGCCTTTGGTGAGGTTTCTCATGGGTTCCTTAATATGCAAGCATGAACTTTACAAAGCAACCTCCATTTTAAACCTCAAATCAAAAATCTATTTGAACCATTGTTTTTAAAATGATGTTTGGATTCAAAATGACATATTGGATGACCTATTTTGGATTTGTGGATCTCCCAAACCAATTTCCAACTTGGATTCATTTAACTTATAAGTCATTTTTAGGTCATTTTCAACCATTCTTGTAAATCCTTGCTACAAGCTTTTTCAACAACTCATGAACACTTTTCTAGGCTTAAAATGCCATTTTGAACAACTTTGATGTTTTGAGTTTTTTCATCTGAGGCTTGGAAATAGGAGATATGGCCTTTGCTCAAAATGACCTATAACTTCCAAATGACCAAAATACCCCTGTCTTGTTCAAACCATAAGTTGAGTTCTACAAATCCTATCAAGGACTTCTAGTACTCTCTAGAAATATAAGAAGATGCTCTTAAACATTCATGTTTACCAAGAGATCATAGGAGTCATCCTACTAGGGCAAAAGTTGTCTGCAAGTTGGGTGACTTTCAAGGACCCAGATTCACATACCTCAGATGACCTGTAATTTGTCAAAACCATAACTTGAGCTCTGCACATCCTATCAAGGACTTCTACCACTCAAATTAAAGCTAAGAACAAGATCTACAACATTCATGTTGTGGGGAAGATGAGATATCAATCACATCTTGAGTTAAAACTGCCTGGAAGATAGGGATCAAACTAGGGTTTTTTCACTGACAATCCTTAGAAACCCTAACTTAAAACTTCTCAAACTCCTCAATCATGATGAGTTAGTCTAGGAATCATCTTTATAACATCTCCATATATCATTCCATGATCTCATGGCCCTTGGATTAGGTCTCAACCTTCTCCAAATCTTCAGTTATCCCAGGGATGACCCAGTCAAACCCTAATTCTACCATTCATGGTTGAATCTTCTGAATTCTTGCACAATGACCTCTCTGGGCTTCATGATGGCTTTCAAGACATCTAATAAACTTTCTCAAAGCATCAAGTTCATTCTCAAAGTCTCAGAATCATCTGAGGAGCTCCCATAACTCTCAAGTTATGAGACACACAACCTTGGTTTCAACTAATTCCTCTGAGGATCTCTTGAACTTTCTGATGAAGGTATCAAACTTCAAACACTTGGTGGGTGAATAATTATTGGTCAAATTTTGGGGTGCAACACCCTCTTACTGACGCCATTCCAGGCGCGCTGAAGCTTAGATAACAGATCCCCCTCTAGAAGACTAGTGAGGTACAGAGATTCCTGCACCTCTTCATCCTTCGGCGGAGCTCTCAAAGCATACGCGAACTGTCGGACCAGCAAAGACGGATTATAGTTTATACAGCCCTTCCTGCCTATCAAAGGCACGTTCGGAAACCCGCTGCAGATGAAGATAATCTCGGTACCCAACCTATCTCTGTCAAACCAGTCAATATCCTCTGCAGATAGACTCATCGAACGCTCGGACCACTCAGTTGTGGCTGCAGACGAAACAAAGGGACCTCTCTTAGGCAGATGACTATCAAGCCATTTATAGAGCAAGGGCACATAACACGAGACATTCTTTCCCCTTCTGTTCTCATTTTTGTAGTGGATGGAATAGTAGACATCTCCTATCAAGGTAGGGACTGGATTCCTTGAAGCGAAGATGCGAAAAGCGTCGAAGTCCACAAAGTCGGGCATATTGGGGAACAGAATGATGCCATATATGCACAGAGCGAGAATGGCGTTGAACACGACCCAACATCCGTCTTTGGCGCACTGCTGAGTCTTTCCCACTAAAAACTGCAAGGAGAAGCCGGGAACCCTGTTCCAACTAGACAATACCAACTCGGAGGCATCCAGATGAAGTGACGGAGCTAGACTAGCCAGATCAGGCTCAGTATCCATATGAACAAATGGCATCTGCCTCTTGATAGGCACACCTAACAAATCAGCATATTCCTCTAACGTAGGTGCGAGAACAAAATCCTGGAAAGTAAAGCATCTCAACGGAGGATCGTAGAACTGCAGCAGAGCGTGCAACCCATTCAACTCGAACGCAGAAGGTTTACGAACCAAACTGAGCAATTTGCCGTAAGATTTTCTGAACTCATCTCTCATAGAATCATCTGCTAAAGCAATCAGACTAGTCATCTGAACCACATCAGGGGCAGGGAGCTTGTAAGCCACGGTCTTCCTCAGAGAACCCATAATAATACAGTAGGAGGCAAGAAATCCTGGATCGGGAAAAACGGTACCTGCAACACAGACACACGTTAATGAAATGCAAATGAGTATGCAAAGCAATGTAAAATGCAATCATGCAGCAGAAGATCAAGGCAACTGTGCTGTGGAGATTCTGTATCAACAAAACCATGATGTTGCTCTGTCAAGAACAACCACTATCTCTGATAATAAGAAAACCCTGGTATCGGACCACAAATCTGCTCTGTCAAGAACAACCATATATAGGACCATAAATCTGCTCTGTCAAGAACAACCATCTGATAATAAGGACCTCTGATACAGGACCAAAAAATATGCTCTGTCAAGAACGACCATACATCTGCTGATAAGGACCTCTGATACAGGACCAAAAATATGCTCTGTCAAGAACAACCACCTGATAATAAGGACCTCTAATACATGACCGAAAATATGCTCTGTCAAGAACAACTATCTGATGATGAGATCCTCAGACCCCAGTCATAAACCTGCTCTGTCAAGAACAAGTACTCATCTGAATATAAGGTCCTCTGATACAGGACCAAAGCTCTGCTCTGTCAAGAACAATCATGTCTGATGCAGAGAACCTCTGGTACCAACAAAACTGATTCACTATCAAGAAAACCAGGTAGTCTGAAGGTCAAAGTTTCCTGCAATAAACCCAACCCTGCTCACAGGTATGGACCTAAACTGACTCAAGTTCGGCATCCTATGCGTTCATCAGCATCACATACATTCAAGAGGGGTGATACGATACCCAGAAGGTGTGGCATCACCAGCTCATAAGGCGGCCTCACTCGGCTGAATCACAAATGATCGGTCCCCAGAGTCGACAATCCTCCAAACCAACAACCCCCTCAACCCAAAGGGTTGAAAAAGAAATCAACCGGGAGAACCTCGTCTGAGCGTGGATTTCATGAGACACTAGTGCCTGCCAAGCAATCACGCGCCCACTAATTTCCACAACTAATGATATGTTCACTCAAGCCTGGGTCTGGCTTCTCACTCATCAGAATGCCCCTCCCACAACAGCACAGATAATCATATCATACTGAAAATAAAATACGGCAAGTAAAATGCGATAAATAAACACAACCCAACAGGTAATCATACAAGCGCTAGGATTGACTCTCGCAGGGGACGTTGGATCCCCAAACTGACTCGCATACGGGACGTTGGATCCTAGGAAACTATGAAGTCCCCAGCAGAGTCGCCAGCTGTCGCTTCCGCGAAAATAAGGTGCCGGCAAAATAGAAGAGTCGCCACCTTTCGTTATTTATCCCTCAGAACGGGAAAGGAAACGATCGGAAAAACCTGACGAAAAAGGTATAAGACAAGGTCATCGTAACCGTTGTCTGGGTTCGGGAGTCGGTTACGCAAGGGGAAGGTATTAGCACCCCTCACGTCTGTCGTACTCGACGGGATCCATGCTCGTTGTGTTTACTGGACGAGTTGGTTTATCTATCTACCTATCAAGGCTAGCTTAAACAGAAAAGAAAATGACTCGGCAAAGCATCGCGCTTTATGCCTACGTATTCTCATCAGAGAATGAGAAATCAGAGTCAACGTAGTTCGGCCTACTACGGGTTACGGGGAAGGTGGCTCGCCAATACGTCAGTATTGTGCCTACGTACTCTCAACAGGTATGAGAGATCAGAGCTTACATAGTTCGGGGTAATACGGATTATAGGAACTTAGATTCATCTGTTTTATCGAGTAGGGTTAAACAGCAGTTCCAACAGTTAGGGACAAAGCCTATTTGCGTTGGCGCTGAAGTTTAACGACACTCTTTTCTTCAGAAAAGCTTTCCTTTGAATTATGGCCCACGGGGCAAAAAGGTTTGAAGTTTGTTTTCTGTCTTTTACGAAAGAAGTGTTTTTTATTGTGTTTGCAATTTCAATCGCACTAAAGACTATGACCTGAGAGTGAATGTGTCGCATGTCACCCAAAGGGTGCCATACTAAACATCCAGACTGTTGAAAAGAAACTCTCCAACAATCCTTTCTCCGATAGCTTAAGGCTCGTAACGTACGAAAGAAATCATTCATGATTACTGTATTTTAAGCTGTTTTGAGATGAGAAGAGAGGGCTCAACTAAGGGAGACTATCAAGTCATACTGTTGTCATGCCAAGGATTCATCCTATAGTTGAGGTTCGAAACAGGGAACTCCTAGAAGTTATCATGCATAGGTTTCAGCCTAAAGTTCTATCATCACTTCCTTATCAAAGGAAATGAGAGTCCTAAGGGATCATGTCAATGATAAACAGAAACAGATAAAGCATCAGCTTAAACAGTAAACAATTATACAGTAAACGACTGTAAAATGCATACAATGCAAGTGAGGGAGGAAATGTGTGTGGGGCAGTAGCCTCCACAAGCTCATCTCAACCTCAAGCCAGAATGAATAACAGCAATCATACTGAAGAAATAAAACATGTTGTCAAGCAGGATATAAGATACTGTAATCATACAGAAGAAAATGAAATAAATACCATCAAGCAGAATAAACCACATGGGCAAGGGAGCAGGGCTCTACCGAATACCCGCAAGCAAAGCCATACAGTAACAATACAAGCAGATGGAGCAACTCAACCTCTAGTGCAATCATGCCCCTAGCCTAAAGTCAGTCTAATCATGGACTTATTCTAATGCATCAAGCAGTCAAACAAGGCACATCAATACAGCAAAGAAAACAGACAAGAAAGCAGCAGATCAACCCCTCTCTCAATTCCAAGCTTCAGCTCTTCTGACAGCAATCCAGTCTTCAGACTTCAATTACCCTTCAAGACTATCATCCTTCATGACAAATATCAATTTACTTCCTAAGGTTTCAACCCTTTAACATAAGTTTCAACTCAATCTTCAAGCTTCAGCTCTCTTATTCAATTCCACCTTCAGGCTTCACTCCTAACTGCAAGTATCAACTTGATTCCTTCAGGATCTCCAAGCTTCAGAGTAAGTGTCAACTTATCCTTCATTCCTCAAGCCTCAGCTCTTCACTCAATCTCAATTGAACCCTCTTCATAAGTATCAACTCAGCCTTCAAGCTTCTCAAGCTTTCTTTGCTTTACCAGTCTCAACTAGCTTCTCTTCACCTACAAGCTTCAGCTTCTCAGAGTAGTCTTCAATCACTTAGAAGTGTCAACTTCATCCTTCAATCTTCTTCTAGCAAGGAACTCCTCACTCTTCATTCAATATCCATTGGGTCTTCAAGTATCAACTTGTTCTTCTTTCTCTTCCAGCTTCAGCAGCAATGGCAATGCTCAAGGAATCATCATCTTCCACACTCTTCAGTGAAGTCCTCATCTTCAAACTCAAGACCAACATCTTTCAAGATACTCAAACCAGAAGACAATTGATTTAACAGGATGAGAGGAAATGATAAACAACTTACTGACAACCAAAGGAAGCCTGTAAGGGTTCATCATCATGAGAGACTGGTTCCCTCAAAGTTCTACTTCCCAGATAAAGCCACTCATCCTTCCAAAGGAGGGATGTGAATATCTGAGAAGGACTTTTAGTCATTGGGAGGAATGGAAGCACAAGAGGCTTTCCATGTTTGTGAAAGAAATCATTCTAACTACAAGGCTCTCCCTATGTCCTATCTCCTAATCTTCATCAGACACCTTCAGGCATAAGCAAATCCAAGCTCCAAGCAACTTCAAGCCACCTCAAGCATCTTCCACTTTGTCTTCAACTTGTCTTCAATCTCAACCAAAGGCAAATCAAGCACAAACCCTAATCTAAGGGAACTAGATGAGTTAAACTAGTTGAATTAGTAAATTAGGATCACCTAAAACCTAGCACTAAAGTTAGTCCTAACTAAAATACTAAAAACAATTGTAAAATCCTACAAAAATTACTATGGGAACCTAGGTCAATCATGACTCTATCACATTAGTTTCAAAGATCAAATCATCAATTTGGACCTAGAACTAAATCCTACATTACAAGGTATCAACCTAAAACCCTAAAAAGGAAGCATCCAAATATCAATCTAGAAGGCATACCTATTTTCATCACAAAAATGTGAGAACATTACTATGGGATCATACATGTCTAACCTAATCACACACAAAAACTTAGGCCAAGAATCATCACCATGAGATCAAACAAAATTCTACAAAAATATGCATCAAACATAAACATTTTAATATCAATTAAAATGAAAAATTCCAATTAAATCAGAAATTGTATAAAATGAAAATATTTTTTCTCTAAAAAATAATAGACTCAATCATGAGTAATATGCAAAAAGAATGGATTTGATTGGATTAATATTCAATTTATTATGAATTTTACAAAAACCATGAATAAAATGAAAAAATAATGAAAATCAAATAAAAATAATAAGCGTGCGGTGCAGGAAGTAAACATTTTCAATTCAAAACGTGGGTTGGGCTTGCTGGGGTGTGTGGATAACACTCAGATTACTAAGCCCAAATGCCTGAATAAATGAAACGCATCGTTTCATGCTCAGCCCCTTCACAATCCAATTTTAAAACACAGCCATTGGATCTTCTCCCAGTCAATGGTCAAAACATGATCTGATGGTGAGAACTTCATCTTCTCCAATTCAAAGCCCTGAGCTTTGCGCCCAGCTCTGGCCACCACCGGTGGAGCTCCGGTCGTCCCCTTCAACCCTAGTTCTTCCTAGAGGCCTCCAATCCAAGAGGTCAAAACATGAATCTTGTTCCAAATCTTGTCACAAGTTAAATCATACCATTAGTTTCCTTTGAAACCCCAAGAATCAACATCTCCCAATCTCAACCGAAAATGGTGATCTTCCTATTTTGTCTCTAATTCAACAATTAACCATCTGAATTCCATCCTAGGCCATTCTACAACTAATCTAACACCCTAATTCAACCTAATTCTACCTAAATCAAGCTATAGGAAGAAGGTTACAAACCTGGAAATTCTTGAATAACAGATGCACAAAATCTCCACTTCAAGCCCTCAAATCTTCTGGACACGATCACTGAACCTCCTCCTTGCTTCTGTATGCAAAAGATTCAATGGAAAGTGCTTCAATCTTGAAACACAATGAAGAGTTGCAGGTGCTGAAAATCACTTGCTCCCACACGATCTAGCCACCAATTCTTCTTGGAAATGATCTGGAATCAATCCTTGATACTCATGGAAGAAGACTCAATCAAGAAAATGGAAGGAAATGGAGGAATTTGATGAAACCGATTTCAATTGCAATCTATGAAAACTCAATCTCAAATTATGCTCAAACCTTCAATGATCACCAACCCCTGCCATGAATTCATTCTACTCAATATATAGGTGAAGTTTGGATGATCTAGAACCCTCTAGATCCTTCCAATGAGATTTTACACATCTCATGTCATGAGATTTTGAATCACTTATCATGCCATGCTCAATTCTGTTTGCAGCTTGAAAACCATCCTATTCTCTTTCAAAATCTCCTCTAGTGACATTTTGGAATGGTTTAGCTTGCCAAGTTCCTTGCCCATGCCTCAATTTTAAGTTATGCACATGTTACTTAATATGCAAGCAAGTGCTTTTCAAAGCAAGTCCATGAATTGGATCTCAAATTAAAAATATGGATAAACCATTGTTTCTAAAATGTTTTCTAGAGCCAAAAGGATATATTACATGCCATGGTTTGGATGTGTAGGTTGAAAATATCAATTTCCAACTTTGACTTATTTAACTTATGCCTTCATTTTAGGTCATTTTTACCACTTTGAGCTACAAGCCTTTTCAACATCTCATGACCTCCTTAATAGCCTTAAAACATTATTTTAAGCAAGTTTGATGTTGAAGACTTTTCCATTTGAAGCTTGGAAATAGAAGTTATGGCCTTATGCTTGAAATGACTTATAATCTCCAAATGACCAAAATGCCCTTGACTTGTCAAAGCCATAACTTGAGTTCTACAAATCCTATCAAGGACTTATAGTACTCTCTAGAAAGCTAAGAAGATAAGGAACAACATTCATGTTGACCAAAAGTTCATAGGAATCATCCTTCTTGGGAAAACGTTTGATGCAATTTGGGTGACTTTCAAGGCCCCAAATTCACATACCTCAGATGACCTGTAACTTGTCAAAGCCATAACTTGAGTTCTACAAATCCTATCGAGGACTTCTAGTACTCAAATTAAAGCTAAGAACAAGCTCTACAACATTTATGTTGGGGGTAAGATGAGATGACAATCACATCTTGAGCTAAACTACCTTGAAAATAGGGGTCAAACTAGGGGATTTTACACTGTCAAGCCTTAGAAACCCTAGCTTGAAACTTCTCAAACTCTTCAATCATGATGAGTTAACCTTGGAACCATCCTTATAACATCTCAATGCATCAATCCATGATCACATGGCTCTTGGTTTAGGTCTCAACCCTCTCCAAATCATCAGTTGACCTAGGGTTGACCCAGTCAAACCCTAATTACACCAAACATGGCTGAGTCTTCTTAATCTTGCACAATGACCTATCTAGGCTTCATGATGGCTTTCAAGACATCTCATAAGCTCTATCAAGGCTTCAAGTCTTTCTTCATAGCCTCAGAATCATCTGAGAAGCTCCCCACAACTCTCAAGTTAGGAGGCACACAACCTTGGTTTCAACCAATCTCTTTGAGGATCTTTTAACTTCTCTGATAAGGATATCAACCCTTGAACACTTGAATAACCTTCTTGGCTAGCTTCAAAGTTCTTGATTGGTACTCATATCTCTTGATCTCCTGCATACATGTCTATGAAATGCAAATGATAATGCTAATGTGAATGAAATGAAACACAAGCTAGGTAAAGAAGTGTTGGTCAAATTTTGGGGTGCAACGCCTATAGAGTACTACAGATACTTAGGGTGCTAAAACCTTCCCTAGGTATAACCAACCCCCGATCCCTGAATCTCTTAAGCATTGTCGTTACATCGCGAAAAAGGTTTTTCTTTCTTTAGACCTTTCCTTTGGATAAAATAAAGTTCGGTTGTAAAAGAATTAATATTCATGTTAATTTAATAGCTTGATATCCAATTTTCACCGCAACACTAGTCATGGGATCCATGTCTTATGTTCTCTTTGCTATCCTTCAATAATACTTCAAGCTTGGTCAGATGGTTGAGATGTCAACTGATAGGCAAAGACAAAAAGCCGGATGAGCCACAGAAGAGGAGAGACACATGCATATGAAGGATGCTAGTGCAAGAATGCAGAATGCATAAAATGAAAGGTTTCATGGAACTCAAGTATTTATAAACGTTATAGAATACCGAAGAAAATTCGTTTATCATTTTTGATAAGGGATTACAGGGAAACATTCTTATAAGAGTTCTGACATAATAGCTAAATAAAAGCTAAAGAAAGTCCTAAGGAAGTCCTTCATCGTGCTTGTTGATTTGTTGTTCTCGTTGGATTTTCTTGAATATAAGTTATCCATGGTCAACTTCCAAGGAATAATGTGATAGAGGAAAATAAATCCTCTATCTCTTGTTGGAAAAAAAAAGGAAGGAATCCCTTGTTTACTTGGATCTTCAATATTGATGAAAGCCTTTTGAAACTTCATTTGATCCTCAATAATAAAGGGAAGCCTCTTGTATTTGTCTTTTGAGTTTTCTTCAATCTGAGCTCCTACTTCCTTAGGCCATCCAAGTTAGGACTCTTAAAAGAATATTTCAAAATATTTTTCTTTTGTAATCCCTATTGGTTTTATAATGTTTATAAATAAACTCGGGATTCTATGAAACCAATGCAATATGATACTGCATGGATGCAACAAACACAGGTAAGCACATAAGGACACATATGTAAACAAATAAAAAAGGCCCTAGGTTTGCAACAAGCATGGAGTAAAGGGTATACCCATTCCCAAAGGATAAGGACTAAAGGTTGATTGTATCTGCAGAACAAGGTTCTAAAGAGGTTCCCAAAGTCATTAGCCCATCTTTCGGATATTATCAACTTCCCAAGTACTCGGTGGTTAATAATATTCTCAAGAGAACTTCTTTTAAGTGTAGCATCGTGTAGCACTATTTCGGGGGGTACCCCCTCATAGCCCCGCACTACATCCTAATAAAGGTCAAAGTGGGGTTAAGGTAACTACGGTCCTCAATATCATAGGCTCCAACATCGAATATAGTGCATGTTTTCACGATTAAGAACTTGTTCAACAATACAACTTTCGAGAGGGCCTCAATTGAGCGTGATTTTCAAGTCAACTTGGTCGGGATTCAACTCCCTATAAGTCTCGTCGAACATATCACTATCCTATCTTAAGTTCACTCAAGTCCGGGTGTAGGACTTTGTCTCGCCACTCAAAGGTAGCAACCCAAAAAGCAATAAAAAACAAGTAAGCAAATAAGCAGATATAAAGCAATAATCAAGTAAATAAAACAAGATAGGGAAACCCACTGAGGTGTCCCCAGTGAAGTCGCCATTTCTCTCGCGGTGAAATTTGGATACCAAACTATTAATTAGTTTGAATCTTATTCATTTGCAACCGAACTTTGATTTGTCCAAAGGAAGGGATAAAGATCGAAATTCCCACAATGCAATGCAAATGCAAGGTTTAAAGAGTTTTAGGTTCGGGGTTGGTTAAACTTAGGGAAGGTGCTAGCATCCTAAGTTTCTGTAGTACTCTACAGGAACCTCTTGTTTTATGTTTGTTTTATTGCTAAGGTTTATCTGCTTAAGGATAAAAGGCCTAGGGGTTTATTTCTAAGTATACTCGATAAGATATCGCATTTTATGCCTACATATCCTTACGGGAGTGGAATCAGAGTATCTGTAGTTCTCCTAAAGGGTTTGAGGAGTTCTTTGACTGTGGTCAAAGTTCCTATGGGTTTAGGGTAGTTGATTGATTGAGTTTAGGTGAAAAGATGAGTTGTCATTTTAAGGGAGATTACTTTGATTTAAACCACCACAACGTTGTAGGAAAATAATCTTTGCATCGTCTTAAGAGAAGGGCTCAAGCACTCGGAGTTTAATCGACAAGTACGCCTCTATCTCTCTTAAGGAAAAGTCCCTACGATTTGATTGATTTAATTGTTATGGGGGTAGGAGTTTTATCCCACTTAAGATGATTAACATATTATTCTCTAATGTTTGCATGTCTGGATTGAGTTGTATTTGTTTGTATCTAAGTTGTAAAGATAGATGTCCTTCCTATGGGGTAGGATCTATCTTAAGGGATCGACTTGAATGGGATCAAGGATCGTAGGGGAGTATGATGCAAATGTAGATGCATATGCACGATTGTTTAGATCATGCGTAGATTCTTCCTTTGGACGGAATGCAGTAATGCGACAAAGGTAAATGCGATAATGTAAATTATGGAAGATAAATTGCGGGTAAAGATAAAACATACACACGCATGAAAGCGCTAAGTGTGTGAATGTGAAGCGCGAGGACGGAGAGAGGCATAAGCGTGCACGATTGGATTGATGTTTTACGATGTTGATTCATTTAAAGGGGTGTTTGATTAGAAAAAGGTTGAATTAATTTATAAGAAAATATTATTTTGGTGAGATTGATTTTAAGGGAAATGTCTTTAAAAGAAGGGTTCAATTATTATTATTACCAAATGTTATTTAAATTATAAAAAATAGTTTTCATGTTATAAAGGTTTATTAAAATTATAAAAGATTATTTTTATCGATAAAATGAATAGATCATGAAGTGAATTTTTTTAATAAAATAAAATAGTTGGCTTAATTATGAAATGAATTTTTATTATAAAAGTTATTATTATTATTAAAAAAAGAGTTCTTAATTATAAAACTAGAGATTGATTTTAAATTGAAAAAAGGTTTTATTATTACATTTCTAAGTTATTTAGGAAAATGAGTTTGAATAAATATTATTTAAGGAATTAATAAAATAGAAAAAGTTGATTTAATTAATTATAAAATGTCACTAGTTTTTATTTATTTAAAAAAAAGTCTAATTAAAATTATTAGATTAACTAGTTAATAAAATAAAAAAATAATTATATAAAAAAAGGTTAATTATATTCTTAGACTTAATGTTAATTATTATCAGGTTAATTAGGGCTGATTAATTAGGTTAATGAGGTGATTAAAGGGGGGGCGCATGGTTGTGTGTGTGTTCAGGGAAGGAGGCTCACAGTGGAAACGCGGTATGGATCGGGGATTTAGATCTGTTGGAGATCAGTGGGTGTGTGCGTGAGGTGCATGTTAATATGGTGGGGATACACGTACAGGATTACAACATAAAACAAAATGAAACTGAACCCTAATCCTCTATTCGGTCTCCCTCTCCGTCGCTCCGTCTTCGCGATCTCCCTCTCCTCGCTCAACCTCGACTCCCCTTCTTCCTTCGTCTCTTCTTTCTGCTTGTTTCTTTCTTCTTTTCTCCCTTCAATCTTCGCGATTCTCCTCTGATTCCTTTCTCCGGTTTCTTCTCTTCGTCAACGGTTCCCCAACACATGAAATTCAAAGCAAAGAACAACAACAATCAGCGAAGTCAGGTTTAAATCGACATTCGTAAATAAAAAATGAGAGGCAAAGAACGAGTATACCAATTCGATAAGGTATTCAGGTTGAGAACAGTGCGGCGATGCGTGGTTGTTGGCGGATGGAAGCGATTCGAAGCTGGTGGTTGCGATACGATGATGATGACTTCGCCGGTGGTGGTGTTCTTTCTGAGATAAGTCTTTCATGATTCTCGTTTAGGTTTTTGATTAAGGATTTTGTATTGGGTTTTTTCTGTGAATTTTGGGGTTTTGCTCTGAGTTCTCCCCCTTTTGTATGTTCTAATTTGGTTTCTTATATAGGGTTTCAGGAGGCAAAGTGAATTGAAGAAGAATGAAGAGGTTTCCAAATCCGGTGGAGCATGTTTGGACCACTTTGGAAGGTAATGTTAACGCTTATAATACTGTTAAGATAATTCTGTTTTCGTCTGATATGCCAGAAATTTGGCCGTAAGTTTCTGATTCTTTCCTTTTTGGCTACAATGTGTTGGAACAGTCTGTTGTTGCCTTTAATTTCCTGTTGAATATGTTTGCGGTTCTTCTTCTCTAACTTGTTCTTAATTCTTCTCATGTATCTATCCTGGAGCAATGCAGACTTGACAATTCACGCAAAATTCGGTATAAATGACTTTTACAATGTAAGTTCTGAACTTGTGTAACCCTCCTTGGATGGAACTGATGCGGGTTTGTTGGATGTTGCAGGGGATTTTAAGTTTAATGGAGGATGAAGATTAGAGTTACAGTTATGGAGTTTGTTTGGTTAGTGTTATGGAAGAACTTTTGGAAACTGTTCATTAGAAGTTGTTGTAGTTCTGCCAGAAATAAGGTCCTCATGTCTTGCAAGAACTTTCTGAAGCTGTTCGTTTAGTTCAATTGCTCGAGAAACTGTCTTTTCATCTTCGAGAAGCCAACACAAGATGCATTACCATTTGCTTCTGAAATGAACATTGTTCTACAAGATAAAGAGTGAATTCATCACTTGCTCCCTGAGGATATTGAGCATCAACAGCATCAAGGACTTCTTTCAAAACTTCCAATGCATTACTAGCCTTTTGAATAATGCTAGATTCAGGAACTGTCTTGGACTCTGTTTGTGGTACAACCGCTTCATGTCTAGGTGAAGCCTGCTCCCTGATTGGTACACTACCAGCCCTACTAGGTTGTGAACCAGCATGATTTTATTCGACCACTTGAGCACTCTGCGGAAACTGCACTCCGGCATTCACCAAATCATAATATGCATGATAATACCGAGGAAACTTTCCAGAAGCACCATCAAGGGATAATTGTGTGGCATCTAGTAGGAGAAGTATCCTCTCTCTCACAGGCAAATCAGACTTTTTCTTCACGATTTTCACCAGAATAGGAATAATTCCGATATCAATCACCTGTTCATGAATATGCTCTCCAGTATTGTTCATCAACATTTCCAGCAACGCATAAAGTTGAGTGTTTGGGTGTTTGCTGCCCAGGTCACATGATGCTAGAGGCGTTGAGTTGGATTCTATGATGGGGGCTGCAGATTGTAGATTCTGAGCATTTGATGCCATGCCACCAAATGCGCCTTGTGAATTGTGTTATTGCTGCTGCTGGTAGGAGCTTCGAGCAATCGTGTAACCTCACAGGAAGAATACAACAGCATACACGTATAGGGTAATCGTGTCTGTTAAATTGCTTTCGAATCTGTAACTGTATATTCGTTCAATGATTTCTTTTGATTTTGTTGCAGGTCATCGAAGAGGAGCAATTGCATAAGTAGCTTTGGTCGCATAAGTAGCTGTGCAAGACTTCTGGAGAATGTACTAAGTTTCCTTTAGATTCTTCATTGCCTGGTCTGCTGTCCATGTTGTTGAGAAAGAGTTAGCCAGCCATAGAAACTGATGCAGCAGGAGAACTGTAGCTGGAACTTGATGCGTAACGACGACGAAGTTTGTCACTACATTGTATCATTGGTATGTCTTAGCTTGTATCGAATATCATAAATATCTGTCGTTTCGATATGCCCACAGTTCACGCCGAAGTAATGTATTCTCTGTTTGGCAGGTTTGGACTGTGAGCTTGCCGGTAATAAAGTCTGATATATGGAATTTTGTAGGAATCAGTACGGATGGCGCTGCAGCTTGTCTAATTCGGTTATGACTTCCTTTCGAAGTTCTGCAGGGAATTATCCTACTGTGCTGATTTGTAGGCGGACCAAGATCTGTTGAAGAAACTGTTGGGAAAAGGCGTGTGACATTACCGTAGTCCGAAGTATGAAGGTCGTTTAGAAATTCTTTCAAGTGGAGAACACGAAGAAAGTTGCAAGGGGGACACCAAGTCATCCTGTTAGAAGACTGAAATAGTGACCTTATTAGGAATCCGTTCCGAGTGGACTTGGTGTGGTTTATTCTCATTAGCCGCATTTGTTGAGTTTTGCAGCTTCAACCAATGCCAGTAGAATAAGAGATGTGAACTGTAGTTGGATTATAAAGCATAAGTTGCTTAGCCATAATAATTACCCCCCAACTTGTTGTAAACTTCGATATGAATTTCATAAACTACTTTGTAATAAATGAATGAAGTTTTTAGAGTAGACTCATGAATTATCTTGGTTAATGCTATTGTTAATTAATAGTCTCACCAATTTCACTTTCAATAAAGCCAAGAATCATACCTCTTGCAAGTTTTTCAAATCATTTCCTTTGTTTTCTTTAGGTTTAAATTGAACTTGTATCAATTTGCACCAATCATCTATATTGGTTAAATCAAATATTTATCTCAAAATAAATAAAAGCATACCCCAAAGATAGTGGCACGCAAAAAATGGACCCTTGAAGAAATGAAAAGTTGTGGGACCGTGGCATGAATAACTTAGAATAAATGTTGAAGCATGGAATGCATTGGAAACGAATCACCACGTAGTTATGCCTTTGTTTGAATAATTCCCTTAAATGAATTTATAGCACACCATTTCCTTTATGGATCCAGGTGGGCCTAAGTCCTTGAAATCGTAAAGTGAATCTCGACTCTTCATTGACAAACCCAAACTACAGTCACATAGATTGGCCTTGGCTTATGACTATGATCAGGATGTTGATTTAGACCATGACATTCTCATTATGACCTTGTGAAGAACATGAGTATAGAAGCCTCAGACTGTAATTATACCAGGGCCCCTCTGAATAATAAAATTCTTGATAATTATGACCATATTCATAACTTGTGGTAGGACACACAACTCCTTGAGGAAATCCTTGGATATAACTTGAAATCATAATTGCGCCTTCACAACATACTTAAATATTATTAATTGAGAGAACCAGTGATTTATCTTTGGAACTTATGTTCCTGCATAAACTTGTTAATCACAATAACATAAATATGAAATAAGAAACGTGCAAAGGAGGTGGGATCTTATGGTCAAAAATTAGGGTGCGACACCGGGGATACTCAGCTGAGGAATAATCTACCTCTGCTATAGATTGACCCAGTGAGGGAATCGGCACCGACCTCTGCTTGGGGATTAAATTCATCAATATCGACCTCTGATTAGGGGATGAGTCAATAACCTAGACTCGGAGGGTAAAGGAGCCAAAGACTTGGACTCTGTGGGGATACTGCGCTCGTCCCACTGCTGGGGAAATAAAACCAAATCCGCTTGTCAGGGAAAACTTCAATCCTAACCCGTTGGAAATGCACAATAAATTTGTCGGGGATGGCTACACTCTGCCGGGGACATCAATCTTGACCTGCCGAGAATAATCTTGATCCTACTCTGATAAAGGAAAAATGCCATCTCAACTTGTTGCAATCTCAAACTGCTGAAGAGAACCAAACTTAACTGCTCATCTCTGCTGAAGAAATCTTCCTGATTTAACAACATCAACACGGGGAATACAGAATCTCTACTGATCATGGAGAACTGAAATCAATCGAGCCTCGTGTCGGGGAACATGATAGCACATGTGAACCATTGGGAATTGTCGTGCTAGGTATATTTAAGCTTTTTCTAGTTTTAGGGATGGGAATAGGTTTATAGTGATAGGGATTTATTTCTGGTTATCAATAAAATGGATTTGAGGAGGAAATACTAGACGAGAACTAGCATTCGAGGTAAGACTACCAGACGAGAACTGGTGGCAAAAGGGTTTAAGCTGTCAGACGAGAACTGACTTCTGTGGTTTTGGTAACTGATGGGAACTGATTTCTGGTTTGCCAGACGAGGACTGGACTTTGAAACTGTGCTAGCCAGACGAGAACTGGTTAAACAGTGGGTTAGAGAAAAGGTGACCAGACGGGAACTGGTTTAAAAGTGGATATGCACCAGACGAGAACTGGTGGTTACAGACGGGTTGACCAGACGGGAACTGGTTAAAAGATGACAGGTACCAGACAAGGAATGGTATTCTAAGAAAGGTGGACCAGACGAGAACTGGTTACCGGTTTTCCATATGAGAACTGGGCTTTGGAGTTTTGCCAGACGATAATTGGGCTTTGGAAATGACTTTGGTTACAAGGTAGGTAACAGGTTTAGGCTATAGGATAACGATCCAATGACAGCAAGGCTTTTTCGGAAGGTTAAGGTTATTTGATGAGGGTAATGACACGATTCCCTGACACTCAAATCTTGCTGGGGAGATCAAACTAGCTTGAACAACTTGCCCCAGTGCAGTTCAAATTGCCCCAGTCCGACTCTTTGGGAAAGTTCACTTCGATCAGAAAGTAGCTTGCCATGAGACAACCTCGAGATGCCTTCCCCCAGAATCTGTATCACAGAAGGATTCATCCTTGGTTGACCAACTCTCAGCACAGTTGGTTTCAATATACTCTTGAAATGGGTTGCCCCTGAATGAGCGTTGAAGCGACTTAACCTGATCTGATTGATTACCAGAGGGATCTGCCCTCAACTTACAGAAACTCTAGGCGATTGCCCCTGATTAGGTCTCGAGATGATTCACTGCTGATCAACTACTTCTTGAATAAACTATCCCATAATTAAACGACGCTTCGGGACTTGTTCTCAGACTAACTAATTCCAAACTCACTGGATGTCAATGCCCTAGATTCACAGGGTTTCAAAGTATACACAATTCTGATTTAGACTGCTAAACGATCTAGTCCTGTTCGATTATTCCCTGTTGGAATTTCCTCCATGTCAACTACTGACCTGCGATTAAAATTGTTTGTTCACGAATGGTAATTTTAATGTGGTGTTAATGCAGATTTTGAAAAAATGTTCTCACTCATCAAGTGTCGTCATAGTGAGTGACGAATGAACCAAAAGTTCAAACGCAGTGCTGATTTGATTAGTGCAAGATACAACAAGGATATGATTAGCAAATCATGTAGGAGTCAGGTTACTCAACCTTATCGTAATGCGCTTTCAGAATAAACCCTGCCTCAATTAGTTCTTTTAAGGGTTGTATCATGGTCGGGTTCACGGTTATTGAAACGAAGGATATTAGGCTCAAAGTTTAATTTGTACCCACCCTTTCTACGTGATGATCTCCAATCCTATGTTCAGTTAACTTGGTGTCGCTACTGCGAAAATCGGCGCCGGCTGACAGAAGAGTCGCCACCGTGCGTTATTTATCCCAACAGAGGGAAAGGAAACGCTCGAAGTAAACCTCGCAAAAAACGGGAAAGGTATGGTCATCGCAACCAAAACCTGGGTTCGGGAGTCGGTTACGCAAGGGGAAGGTATTAGCACCCCTCACGTCCGTCGTACTCGACGGGATCCACGCTTGGTTGGGTTGTCTAAAGGATGCAAAAACAATCTATCTACGGCTGCTAAATCTAAACGGAAGGGAATTGACTCGACAGAGCGTCGCACTCTATGCCTACGTATTCTCAAGAGAGAAAATCAGAGTCAACGTAGTTCGGGACTACGGGGAAATTGGCTCGCCAAGACTTCGCGTCTTGTGCCTACGTACTTCCACACAGCATGGAAGATCAGAGCTTTCGTAGTTCAGGCTAACTACGGGTAAGCAGGGTGTTCTCACACAGGAGTGAGATATTAATCTGGTTTTACAGGTACGGGAACCTATGGGAAAAACTACGGTCCAGTCTCAAATGCACTCGGGCAAGAGAAAAGGATAACATCAGTCGTCAGCGGGAAAGTCTCGATCGCACAGCAGCGAGAGAACAAAGGGTTAGTTGTTAGTGTGCTCGCTAGGATATCGCATCCTATGCCTACATATTCTCGTCTGGTACGAGAAATCAGAGCAGCTGTAGTTCGGCTACTTCGGGACCACAGCTCAAATCTCGTTTTATTAATATTCTGAAAAAAGGTTACAATGATTGAGAACTGAAAAATAATCTCCTAGAAACTATCCAACTATCCTGAAAAAAAAATCAAATAGAAAATAGTCCCCTAACAAGTGGACTTCTAAAACTACCTCTAAAAGTGTAAAAAGTCCCCTAACAGATGGACATTTAAAACTATCCCTAAAACAAACTCCATGAAGAAAAATACACTCTAAAAGAAAATAAAAAAAACTATACTAATATTTTTTTCTTTTCCATATTTCTATATTCTTTTCTTTTTCTTTTTTTCAATATTCTTTTTCAAGTATTTTTTTTCACATATGATTTTTCTCTATATATTTTTTCAATATTTCTTTTCCACTATTCTTTATAGAAAAAACTAAAAGAAAACAATATAAGGAGAATAATGAAAAAAAGGAAAATACAGAAGGGGAGGGGTACATATGAGTACAGGGGTACAATCTGCAGAGAAAACAATGGGCCCAGCCTAGAAAAAAAATAACCAAACAAAAAAAACTGGGGAGGGGTGTAATACTGAAATGGAGGTGCAGTAGCCACAACACACTGGGCTTGGCCCGGTCCACAAGAACACACACAGAAGGGGGGCGCAGTAAGCGAAAGGGGTGTGTGACTCCAAAAACGCAATTGGGCCCAAACAAGTCCAGCAAGCCCGAAGAGTCCACGAGTGACTTCTCCTCTCCCTCACTCACTCTTTCATTTCTGAAACCCTAGTTCTTCTTCTTGGCACTGTTCACGGCCGTCACCCTCAACCTTCTCTCAAACCCTCGTTTCTCTCCGTCTCCATTTCCTCCACCCCAAATCGTACCAGACAAACTCATCAAACTTAATATCAACACCTGAAACTCACAACCAGACTGCTACGATCAAAGATCCCTGTTGACCACTGTTACAGTTGGACATTCATGAAGACGTTTGGAACGAAACTCACGAAGATTCCGCGTCTTGCTCGGTGAAGACGGACAACGAAGGTTGGAGATGAATGCGTCCATGAGCGTGGGTGGAGATCAGAGAGATTTTGACGTTCCTGGTGAACAAGTTCTTGGACGAGCCTTGCTATTCAATGATCTCTGGGAAACATGCAAAGCCCGACGGAGTTTCTTCGCGGAGGTCTTGAAGATTCGCTGAGGATTTCTGGAGACGATGAACTTCAAGAACTGCGATGAAGATCTCGATGCTCTTTCTGGAAAAACGTTTATGGAGGATCTTGATCGTGATGAACGTTTGAAGGTGCTTATTGTTGATGAACGCTTCTTGGAGTGGAATGATGAAGATCGAACGATTATTGATGATGATCGGAGTTTTCTGGGTGGAGTTGTAAGAACATTGATGGAAGCTTCTTGAGTTTATGGATGAACAAGGTTGAAGATCGCTGGGAAATGGATGAACAAGGTTGAAGAATCTTTGAAAGATCTGGAAAAGTATTGATCGGAGAAGATAACGATCTGACGAATCTGGAATTGATGATGTTCGCGGATGAGTTTCTGATGATTGTTTGAAGAACATATGAAGAACATTGAGGGAGGTTGATGAAGATCTGCGGTGGTTTCTGATGGATTTTACGTTTTCCGGTGACGGTTAGGAAGTCTGGCGACGGTTACGGTGGTGGTTACCGGTTTCCGATGGTGGTTGCATGGCCGCCGACCATGCAACCGGCGAGTCTCCGGTGAGGACAAGTGGCGGCGTTAGTGGCAGAGGGAGAGTTGCATGCGTGCCACGTGGGGGGGTTACGTGTGAGTTCTGAGTGTTAATGGAGATGCTACGTGTGAGTTCTGGGATGAAGATGAAATGAAGTGGCACCTTTTGATGATACGCGTGGCTTCTCTTATATAGTGACACATGTCACTGCAATTCTGGGCAAAAAATGGACAAAAATGGACTGAGATGGATAAACTGGGCCCAACGAAAATGGCCTGAAAAACCTGAATTAAAATGAATTAAACTCAATTAAGAAAGCTAATTAAAGACTAAATGAAAACCTAATTAACTAATCTGAATGGACTTAATGACTAATGGGTTATTAAACCTGTATCTAATTAAAACTAATACAATCTAACAATTAAATTTAACAAATTAATATTCTAAAAAACAGCAAAATCTAATAATATCTAATTAACATCTAGACTATATCTAATATTCTAGAAAAACTAATTAAAAGCTATTAAACTATTAAAGGTAAAACCTATTTAATCTATTATTCTAAAAACATATTAAGAGCCACTAATCACTAATATATTCTAAAAAAAATGATTAAAACTATTAACTTCTATTTAAAAATCTATAAAGTCTATGTTAATATCTAATTAAAATCTAGAAAAATGATTAATGCTTTTTTTAAAAGATTTTTTTATTTTCCTAAAATGATTTAAAACCCAAACTAATATCTAAAAAATCTATTAAAACTCTAATAACAGCCAATAAAATCCAGAAAATTCAAAATAATTCCAGAGGGAACAAAAAAAGTACAAAACGACAAATAGACCGACGAGAGCGCACCAAAATGGCCGGTAAAAATCAATGGACACCGAAATATCCCTAAAAACAACAGCGCGAGCTGAAAACACCGGGAATAGCACGAATTCCCAAAAATACGATTCTACCTATCTAAACTGACTAAAAACACCTGAAACGCGAGAAGAGGGTTGTGATCCCGATAAAATCAAAACAACTGAAAAATGCAATGTATGCGATATGCGGATGCGAATGCGGTCATGCATCGAAACATAGGGCCAGATACGGGACCCGGTTGGTCAAATTTTAGGGCGCAACACTTGGTACAAGCGCTCACCTCTCAAAAGGCTTAATGAATGGTAGGAGTGATGGTTACGGAACTCACAAGGTTTTCGGAGTGACAGTTACTCCTTTTTGTCTTCGGCGTTTGTATCCACACGACTTCGTCCTTGTTTGAGGATTTTTATTTTGAGATGTTTTCTTTTATTCTTTTATTCCCTAATTTTTGCTTGGACTGACTCTTTTTGAGTTCTTTTGATTTTGAAGTCCAGCGGGATGCCCTGATTTTTGCCTAAGTATTTGCTTTCCAGCTTTTCTTTTCTTTTTACTTAGCGGGCTTTCTTTTTTTTCTTTTCCTTTGAAACAAGTCGTGCGACACTGGCTGTCTTGATTTATCCGAAGGGATTATAGTTGTCTCACTCCTGACTAGTGAGGTTTATCCATTGCGGCTGATGAGGTACGACCTTTTGAGGTGTGATTGATCCTCGAACGGGATACTCTTCTATGGAACTTGAACGCTCGGACAAGCTAACTGACAACTACCCTGCCCCAGGTTAAGATGTGAGGGTTGAAAAGTCCAAAAGAAACTCCTACTTCTCGGCTCGAAGTGGTTAACTAGAGATTAACTCCTTATATCTCCAGTGTTTAAGGGATTTGAAACAATGCATGTACGTCATAGGCAAGATTTTATCCGAAAGCATACGATCATCAGTTATGGGTATTCAGTTTTCGTCATCCTCCCTCCTTGCTAATCAATAGTGATAAAGTGGAGTGGATAAAATGTGCATGTGTCTGTGTTGTGCAATAAATGAGCGAAAGCGACATGATTAGTTCATAAAAATGCATAATCACTTCGTTAATATTACCATTCAAAACACAAATTTAATAGCAAGTAGCAACTAACATAAAAAGAAACTACAAATGCAAGTGATAAAAAGTCCGAGGACTGCCAATGCTGAGGACGTCTGCCTGTCTGGACCACTGG
The DNA here is from genome assembly GCA_963859935.3 of Lathyrus sativus. NCBI lineage: Eukaryota > Viridiplantae > Streptophyta > Magnoliopsida > Fabales > Fabaceae > Lathyrus > Lathyrus sativus. The sequence continues at coordinate 330,289,763 of OZ012741.1, forward strand.
CTTCTGGAAGTAAAACTCTGAAACTGCAAGCTCAGACAGCTGAGAGGTTTACATGAACAACCAAAACTCCTTCTAGAAAGGAAATGCACCCTTTATCAATCAACTGCTGCACTTTTGTCTGAAAAGCTTTGCAATCTTCGGTTGAATGCCCTATAGATCCGCCATGATATCCATACTGAGCATGGGGATCGTACCCTGGAGGGTAAGGTTCTGGCACTGGCTTAAGAGCTTTAGGTTCCACCAAAGAATTCTGAACCAAATGTGGCAAAAGCTGGCTATATGGCACAAGAACTGGATGAAAAGGAGCATTCCTTCGTTCCAAATTGTTACGAGGCCTGTTCTGATTCTGACGCTGATTCTGATAACCTCGGCCACGGGCTTGATGATTTACATGAGGAGCGACCCAAAGTCTCTGATGTGGGGCCCTAGGCACAATTGTCTGTCCAGAATAACGAGACACAGAAGATACTGACCGCTGAGAAAATGAAGAACCAAAAGATTTCACCGATTCATATCGAGAATAACCAACATCTGTCATGACTGTATTGACCACAGTTTCGTCTTCAGCTTGAAAGCTACAGAGAGATTCGGTTTCACCAGCCTGACCGCTTGAAACATTCTGAATTCTTCCAGTTTTTACGCCATACTCAATATGTTCTCCTGTTCTTACCAATTCAGAGAAATCTGGTGCAATCCCAAGCATTCTTTCGAAGTACGAGCTCTGCAAGGAGTTTACGAACATGTATGTTAACTCTCAATCTAGAAGCGGTGGTTGCACTCTGAAAGCAAACTCTCTCCATCTCTGAACATACTTCCTGAAAGGTTCATCGTTCTCTTGAGACAATTCTTGCAACTGCATGCGATTGGGAGCCATGTCTAGGTTATACTCATACTGCTTCATGAAAGCCTTAGCTAAATCCACCTATGATCGGATCTGATTACTCTCCAACTGCATATACCAACTCAGAGATGCCCTGATCAGACTGTCCTGAAAACAGTGAATCATCAACTTGTCATCATGCACAAACGAAGTCATTCTTCTGCAGAACATCACCAAATGTTGCCTCGGGCAGCTATCCCCTTTTTACTTTTCAAACCTTGGTGCTTTGAAATTCGGAGGTAACACCTAGGCCGGAAACCAGACACATATCTGAAGCATTGAGACCAACAGTATCTTTAACTTCCAAGGCTTTGAATCTTTCGTCCAACGCATGCAACCTCTTAGCATACTCAAGAGCTCTTGGGTCTTCAGTCTTCACTACGGGAACTTCTCTTCTGACAATCAACACAGAGGAAACAACATCATGATAATCTGAGGTATCAAGAGAAGAAGAACGTTCACTTCGGACAACAGACTATTCATGTAGATCCTGGTCTTCAACAGAAAGCTGCACAGACTGAGCTTCAGTTATGTTGTTCACTTGCGGAAAATCTTCATCAAGCAAAGAACCATACAGAGGATTGGTCGTCACAGTAAAACCTGACAAGGTATCAACATTCTGGAGGTCGTTCCCTGGCATATCTACCGACAACTTTCAACGGACTACACTGCTTGAACCTGCTTGATTCTACATGATTCTACTTCAACCCCTTTGTCGCCTTCTAACAATCACCACTTGCTCAGACCAAACACTGGAGAATCACCTACTGAAGCAAAACAAAGGCTGGATAAGAGCTCTGGCTAACTGGAGAAATGATATGCAAAAATGATGCAAAGATGCTTATGCAAATGCAATGCAAGATGCAGCAAACACGGGATCACAGCCCCTACAAAGCTCTGAATATTGTTGCGCTGCTGACTGAATAAAGTTCACTCTGAAGAGAAAACCAAAATACCAGGTTGGCTGGAAGTCAAGTTTCCTGCAAAAACCCTCCCACTCACGGGTATGGACCTAAACTGACAAGGTACGACATCCTATGCGTTCGTCAGCGTCACAGACTTTCAAGAAATGATGATACGTTCACCATTTCTGGTTTAGCATCATAATCTCTTGAAGAGGCCTCACTTAGCGGACTCACAAGTGGTCGGTTCCCAGAGTCGACAATTCTCAAATCCAAAATCCCAACCGATCCTAAGGATCTGAAGGAAAATCATCAAAGAAAATCTCATCCGAGTGTGAATTTCATGGGGAACTGTATCTGCTAAGAAAATAGGCCCCCCACTAGTCTCCACTACTAATGCTAGGTGTGTACTCAAGCCTGGGTTTTGGCTTATCTCTCAGAGGAACAACCACCCAACAGCTCAACAGCAACAGATAAAAAAAGTGCAGAAAATGTAAATACAGTAATATACAAAATACAACACACAAATATACACACCCACAAACCAAACAGACAAGCGCTATGATCGACTCGCATAGGGGATATTCCTGTCCCTAGCAGAGTCGCCAGCTGTCGCTACTGCGAAAAACAACCGACGGAAAAAACAGAAGACTCGCCACTTTCGTTATTTATCCCAAAGAGAGGGAAAGGAAACAATCGCAAAAACCTAAAGAAAGAGGGAAAGACAAGGTCATCGCAACCATGTCTGGATTCGGGAGTCGGTTACGCAAGGGGAAGGTACGAGCACCCCTCACGTCCGTCGTACTCGACGGGATCCACGCTTGGGTTGTCTAGTCTATGGGTGAAAAACAATCTATCTACGGCTGCTAAAGCTAAACAGAAAGAACTGACTCAATAGATCATCGGCGCTCTATGCCTACATATTCCCTCGTGCAATGGGAAAGTCAGAGTCAACGTAGTTCGGGAAACTACGGGGGGAATTGCTCGCCAAGACGTCGCGTCTTGTGCCTACGTATTCTCATCTGGCATGAGAAATCAGAGCAAAACGTAGTTCAGGCTAACTACGAGAAAGCAAAGGGTGTTCTCGATCACACGTGGGTGAGAGAAGAGATTGACGATACTAGCGTACGCATTCTAGCAGTTAGGTGTATTGCTGCTCGACCATTGGAGACTTAGACGTTACCTGTTTGCGGTAGAACGGACGTAGCACGTCTTTGGTTTAAAGGTACGGGGACCTACGGGAACTAGAACTACGGTCTGGTCTCAATTGCGCTAGGGCAAGAGAAAGGAAAAAATTAGTCGTCAGCGGGAAAGTCTCGATCGCACAGCAGCGAGAGAACATAGAAGTTAGTTGTTAGTGTGCTCGCTAGGATGTCGCATCCTATGCCTACATATTCTCGTCTGGAACGAGAAATCAGAGCAGCTGTAGTTCAGCTAACTACAGAAAACGGTCTCGATTGCACGGGGGAAAGAGAAAAGAACTCAATCGCCAGGACGCGAGAGAAAAGGGGAAGTCTCAATCGCCAGGATGCGAGAGAAAAACGGAAGTCTCAATCGCCAGGATGCGAGAGAAAAGGTTCGGAATGGGACGCACACGCGAAGTCCTAGACGTAGGAGCGAATGCGTCGCATATTGTCCTAAGGACATATACTAAACACTCTAGGCAATTGAGAGGTGGCCCCCCAATCACCATTTCCCATGTATCTAATGCTACAACTCACAACACTCGACGGTTACAAAAAAAGGAGATGAAAGAAGTGAAATAAAAACAATGTTACCGAACGGAGTGGTTCCGTTGACCCTTGACTTTTGCGTGCAAATTCCATTTCCAAGCTCTACTCTTTTATCCTTGATGATGATATTTCGAACCAGAACCAATGTGACACTGAACCGTCATAATTCGACTTATAAAAGAAGTCAAACCCCAAGAGGTAGCGTATTGATATCCGTTTCAAAGACAAGATAGAGAAATGATATTGAGAATCATTCTCCATTTAAATCATGTCACACAGATATCACAACAGAAAAGCAAAATAAAATCAGAAGAAGAAGAAAAGATGAGGAGAGAAAAAGTTGTCTCGGATCCTACTTCATCCATCAATAAGTTGATTTATAATGGTTTATGGAAGTCTCGTCATCGACCTACAAAACAAACATGGTGAGGGTACAAGGAGTAATACGGGGGGTATGATCCAGAAAAGTGAAAATTGGGCCCGAGGCCCACTAACCCATTCACGAACTTCAGCTCCCTTCATGTTGCTCAACCCTAATTGCCTCCTCCTTCCCTAATGCCAACTGTTTTCAGAAACAAAACCTACGCCGCCGGTCACCCTCGCTGTCCCTTCCGTCTCTTTCCTTTCGCTCACCTTCTCATTCCATCACTCACCTATTAACAAAACAAAACCAGCCAGCAAAACAAAAACGTTCAAGAATCCAAACCAAATCCTCCCATTTCTTGATGATTGATGAGGAAAACAAACTTGCGGATCCGGATAGCGACGAATCATAGCTTGCATGCTGAAGATCCGTGAAGCTTCAATGGAGGCGGATCTTGTTGAGGTTGACGGTTTCCGATATAAGACTAGATGACGCTGACGGTTTCCGATCTACGAAAACTTCATGAGTTGAAGATGATGACTCGCGAAAATGGCGGATCGGAGGTTGCATGTGAGATTGGAGATGTTTGATTGTTGGAGTTGATGGACGATGAAGGTTCGTGATGTTGAAGATCCGAAGTTGTATGTGAGTTTGGAGATTGAAACTCGTGAGGTTTTGTTGATGGAGAAATTGCATGTTGAAGATCTAACAGATCTTCATAACGACGATGAAGCTTTGAAGATCTGAAGGTTTGTTGAAGACTTATGGATGTAGTTTGTGGATCGTGTGAAGTTTGATGATTATGGGTTGTGCGATGAGGATTTGGAGTTTTGTTGTGTTCGTGGGAGATCTAGAGAAATCTGGAGAAGGTGTTGAACGGATGAATTTGGATGATGAGGTCTGAAAATCTTGATGAATGTGGATGAAGGCGTTTGAAGATTTCTGGAAAGAATTTGATGAACACGAAGAAGTTCATGGAGAAAGTGATGAAGGTTAATGTAGATCTACGAAGATCTGGAAAAATCTATGAAGATTGATGAACACCGTTGAAGTTGGTATGAGTTCCGGAAAAAGGTGTATGAAGGTTTGCACATGGATGATGATTCCTGGGAAATTTCTGGAAAAGTTTGAAGAACATATGAATGTTATTGTGTTTCTGGGGAAAATCTGGGGGATTGTATGAATATTGGATGAATGTGTATGAATGTTGTTGAAGAATATGATGAAATCTGAAAAATGGTTTGATGAACGTATGAACTGGATGAAGATTCTGGGAAAAATGTGACGTAGATTGATGGAGGTTGAAAGAACATTGATGAATTTGCTGGAAAACTAGAGAAAAGGATGAACACGGATGAATGTATGAAGATTCCGGTGACTACATGAATTTTCCGGCGTGGATTTTCTGATGGGGTTTGGCCGATGAAGTTTTCCGGCGATTTTCCTTGGGACGCGTGCCAAGCATTTAATGAGTACTGTGCAGGCTATTTATAGCCTGACAAGTGTCAGACTGCAGACTGAAAAAGAATGATTAGTTGACAGACAAATAATTAATTAACTAAAACTACATTAAAATCATAATTAATTAAAGTTGACAGTTAACTAAAAGCTAACTAAAGATTAATTAAAATTGACTTAAAGATGACTTAATTAATTAAACTAATAATGCTGATAGTTAAATTAAAATGACTTAAAAAATCTAACTAGAGATTAAAGAATTAACAAAGCTGAACAAAATTAAAGCTGAAAATGATTAATTAATTAATATCCTAGAATTAAAACAAACTAACTACAATTAAAGAGAATAAACCGTAAAATAAAATTAAATAAAATGCACTAATTAAAACATTAACAAATAATATTTAATAAACTCTAGATTAATAAATTCTAATAAAAGAAACTAGAATAAATAAACCTAAAATATTCTAAAAACAAATAAGTTCTAGGAAATATTATTTAAAATCTATATTAAAATTAAATCTAAAAAAAAAGAATAAATCTACAAATCTATTTAAAAAACTAATAATATTCTACAAACCTCTAAAAAAAAGAAATAAACCTATTTAAAATCTAAAAACCATGCCAAAATAAGAAATTAAATCTAGAAAAATTAAAATCGACGAACATAAAATGCGAGAATGCCAAAAAATAAACGGTAACAAGACCGGATACCAAAATACCACCCAAACCAACAGCGTAGACTGAATCACCGGGCAGAGCCGCGAATTCCACAATAAATCTCCGTATCCGAAACGGTTTGAATTGTCTGAGACACGATAAAAAGGGTTGTAATCCCGATTAAATCAATCCGGCTGCAAAAATGTACAATATGTGGTATGAAAATGCAAATGAAACGAAACATAAGCCAAAAATAAGAAACGGTTGGTCAAATTTGGGGGTACAACACCTTGTTGTAGTATGCATTCAAAATAACCTTGCTTCAGTTAGGTCTTTTGAGGGTTGTAACGTGGCCTGGTTCACGGTTTATGAAACAAAAGATAAAGGCTCAAAATTTATTTGTACCCACCCAATCTACGTGATAATCTTCAGTCCTATGCTCAGTTAACTCATATTATGCATTCAGGTTCCTGTAGGTTAGGAATTGCACTGACGGTAGTAATGATGGTTCAAAAGTCAAAGGACCTATGAAAAGGCAGCCACTACTTCCCTATAACATTTGGTTATTTTGACGTTGAGGATTTTCAGGGTAAGGATTTAAAGATCTCCTATTTTTATCATCCCTAACTTTTGCCTGAACTGTTTCTTTTAAAGCACACAGTCAGCGGGATGTCCCAGTTTTGCCTAAGTCTCCTTCATAGGTTTTGACTTAGCGGGCTTTTTCTTTTGATTTGATTTGTTTTTGGAAGAATGTGACTACCTGGATTAAATGATCACGGTAAACCATCATCGGCTTTTGACTTGGAAACATCTTTGATACTTACTTGTTGTGTGCGATGGGAAATTGTGAATGCAACCTTTATATGAAAGGTATATTGCAGGAACACACAACTAAGTTAACTGAGAACTACCATGCCTCAGGTTAAAATTGCGGGTTTTTTGTAAAGAAAGAAAACTCCGACTTCTGGGCTCGAAGGGGTTAACAAGGGATTAACTTCCATATTTCTCCAGTGTTTGGGGATTGAAACAATGCCTTACATCGTCAACAAAGTTTGATTGAAAGCATACTGATTGCAGTTATAGGTATAACGTTTTCGTCATCCTCCCTCAAATCTTTGCATATTAAAAATTTGGACAAGAAGTAAATATTTGAAAGATAAAACATAAAGATGCAAATAATAGACAAAATGAATTGAAATCAAAAGTTGCAATGCTCAGTTCATTAATGTAAAACTACAAACATAATTTGAAAGCAAGCAGCTAATATAAAAATAAGGAAAGTACAAACAACGAGAAACAAAAGGCCTAGTGACTAAATCAGTACAAGGATGAGCCGTCCTGTCTGAAGCTTCACTTTTGATGCACTGGCAAAGGATTTTTCTGGACATTCGGAGGATTATCCTCAAAATCAAGTATTCCATCTCTGACCAACTCGTGCACTCTAGCCTTCAGTGTAAAACAATGCTCCAAGTCGTGGCCTAGGGCATCCTCATGAAAAGCGCACTGGAGGTCATCCCTAAATCCGGCTGGAGGAGGATTATGAGGAGGTTGTAAAGCCCTTGTAGTGATCAGCCCTTGTCAAACCAGGTCAGGATATAGTTCCGTGTAAGTCATGGGAATAGGATCAAATTGATTCCTATTTCAATACTGGTCTTGTCTAACAATGGGACGTTGAGGAGTCTGAGCTGGTTATGGAGCAGCAACAACATGATGATCAACAGATTGAGGTCCATGGCGAGGCCTTCTTGATTCAATCATGACAACATTCGTTTGATCCTCTTTCCTCTTATGGAAATTTCCATAGGATTTCTTTGCATCATTAGAAGATTCGGCAGCTTTGGATACCTTACCATTTTTCAAACCCTCTTTTAACCTTTGGCCAATAGTCACCAGATCTGTAAAGCTTGAAGAGACACTCTCAATCATCTTTTCCCAATAGAAAGGAGACAAAGTATTCATGAACATTCCTGTTAGTTCCTTCTCTGCTATAGGGGGTTCAACTTGGGAAGCTAACTCCCTCCAACACTGAGCGTATTCTTTGAACGACTCTCTTTCCTTCTGAGACATACTTTGAAGTTGAAGGAGATCGGGAGCCATGTCTAAATTGTATTTGTATTGCTTCATAAAAGCGTTGGCAAGATCCTGGAAGCAGTGGACACTGTTATGCTCTTAGTTCATATACCATTTGAGAGAAGCACCACTCAAACTATCCTGAAAGCAATGGATGAGCAGCTTCTGATTGTTGGTGTAAGCTGCCATCTTTTGGAAGTACATGACTAGATGGGCTCTTGGACATGAGTGACCTTGATAATTCAAAAACTCAGGAGTCTTGAACTTGGCAGGCAAAACAAGACCAGAAACTAGGAACATATTGTCTGCATCAACATTGAAGAAATCAGTACCCTCAACAACTTGGAGTCTCTTATTTATGATCTGAAACTGTTCACAGGTGATCTCAGGCTCAACAAAATCTTCCTGGTCTCCCCCTTGAGTACCGGCAGCATTCTACTCATAGGAAGGATTCTCAAAGGGAGCTTGGACAGTATGGTTAAAAGTGTGGACCACAGGTCTGGGCTCGGCAAGGATGGGAGCTTGAAAAACCGATATGACAGTCTGACCAATCCTAGCAGCAGATGCAAGAGGTGGAGAGTAGTTAGGAGGTAAACCAAATTCTGGCCAAGTAGACGGTGGCAATTGAACAGGAGGTGGATCAACACTTGAAACTTCCTGAATGACGGTCCTCTGAGGTGGATCTCCTCTGGCAACTAGTACTTAAAGCATCTCGATAAGCCTGGTCATACCTGATTTCAACTTATCGATCTCCATTCAGATTTTCGCATTATGTTCCTCTTGCTCTGACATCTGGAGTCTATAGTTAGCTCTAGTCCGATATTTGTGTCAGGGAATCAGCTTGACGACTCAAAGGAACACTGGAAGATAAAGACAACTGGACATGAGTTACTGGGGGGAAAATGCAATGCAAGGCCTGATGCTAGTGCAATGCAATGGTTTCAATAACTTCGACGATCGATTGCAAATGTTTTCTAAGAAAAGCTGGAAAATGTTTTAGACTTTAAAATGTAAGACTTTTTGAATTTGCAAAGGACGGTTGAATTCCTTGAAACTAGGAATGATATGATGCTTTATGGATGCAATGCACAATCACACACAAGCAAACAAAGGTCCTAGGTTAGAGGGACAATGAGCGGAGCCAAGGTCTACCCATGCTAAAAGTTATGTACTATAGGTTAATTGTACCTGCAGAACAAGGTCCTAAAGAGGTGCCCAAAGTCATTAGTCCATCTTTCGGATATTATCAATTTCCCGATTGACTCGGTGGTTAATAATATTCTCAAGAGAACCTCTTTTGAGTGTAGTATCGCATAACAACTATTTTGGGAATACTCCCTTATAATCCTCGCGCTACGTCCTAGATAAGGCCAAGGTGGTGTTAAGCTACTATTGTCCCTAATATCACAGGCCCCAATCAAAGATAGTAAGTGTTTTCACAAATACTCATTCAACAGAACCATTTTCGAAAGGGCCTCAACTGAGCGGTGATTCTCAAGTCAACTTGGTCGGGAATCACTCCCTATAAGCCTCGTTGAATATATCACCTTCCTATAATAAGTTCACTCAAGTCTGGGTGTAGGAATTATCTCACAACAAAATAGATACCCCAAGCAAGGTACAACAAATATATTATATACAAGCAAGCAAATAATAAGGCGAATAATAAGAAATAAACAAAGTAGGGGTAACCCTTAAAAGTTAGGCTGGTCCCTATTGAAGTCGCCATTTTCTGTTGCGGTGAGAATAGGATATCAAACTATTAATTAGTTTGAATTACATCTTTAGTTCACAACCGATCTTTAATTTATCCGAAGGAAAAGGTCAAAAGAAGGAAAACCTAATTTTTGCATCGTAAACAATGTGGGGAGAGATCTAGGTAAGGGGTTGGTTAAGCCTAGGAAAGGTATTAGCACCCTAAACTTCTGTAGTACTCTACAGGAACCTCTTGTTTACTGTTACTATTTTGCTTTATTATTTGCTTGAGGGTATACGCTAGGGGTTAAAGGTGACAGAGAGACCTAAGGGTTAGTCCTAAGTTTACTCGGCAAGATTCGCATCTTGTGCCTATGTATCCTGGGTAGGGGATGGAATCAGAGTAATTGTAGTTCCCCTTGAAAGGGAGGAGGAGAAACTTTTTGACTGTGGTCAAGGTTTCAATGGGGAATAAGCGTTCTTAAGGAAGCGCTTATGTGGAGTGCGGCGACTCCTATCTCTACGTTGTAAAGAGTTGAATTAAAGCGGAGTAAAATAGGTATTCCACAGCGGGAAACCTAAAACGGAGTACGGCGAACCCTTAACCTAATGCGAGGGTAAAAGGTATTTTCGTCCACGGCGGGACACCTAGTCAATTAGGGTTTTGAAATGGTCAAAGGTTAGGGTTATTGACTCGGTGGTCAAACGGATAGACCTAATCCTTCGGAAGGTTTAACGGTAAATAATGTCATGCAAAATAATTAAAGCGGCATTATGAAAATATGAAAAAGTGCGAAAGCGGTAAAAACCGCAAAGCGACGATATACTCGCATAAATTACAAACCAAAAAATGCAAGAATAATGACGGAATAGAAAGCGACAATGTCCTCGCATAATTACAACCGAAAACTAAAAATGCGAAAAGTACAGGGAATTTAATAACGGTACAAATGAGAAACGGCAGAAGCGTTATACAACTCTAACGGGACAATTAACGGGCAAGAATTAATTCTAGATTATCTGAAGAATCTACACAGAGGGTTTATTAACAAAGTCTTATTTTGAAAAAAAAAGGTTTTAAATTTTGAAGAAAATTTGTAATTAAAAATTAACAGGGTTTCCAGAATACTTTAAAAATAAAAAGTTTAATTATCAAAGTGTTTTGATTAACAAAAATGGTTTTTAAATTTTGAAGAAAAAGTTTTAATTTTAGATGTTTCAATTTTTAAAAACAGAATTTAATTATAGGAAAAGGTTTTAAATTTAAACAAAACTTTTAATTTCTACTTATTTACTTTATTTTTAACAAAAAAAATTTTACTTAGAAATAAATTTTTTTTAAAGAATGGTTTTTTATTTATTTAGAAATATGTTTTATCAAAAAAGTTCTAATTACATTCTTAATTTTATATTTTTGTTGGAATGGTTAAATTTAATTTTTGAAAAAAAGTGAACTTTTAACAAAACAAAAAAAAATGGTTTAATTTGGGAACAAATTTTAATTTTAAATTAAAAACTAAATTAAGTGTTTTAATTACAATTTTCATATTGATTACGTTAAAAGAAAAGTTTAATGACAATTTTGGTTAAAGTTAATGGTTAACTACCTAATTAATAATAAGACGAAATAATAACATACTAATGTTGTATAATAATAAAATAAAATAAAAATGGAAAAAAACTGATGAATTAAATTGGGGAAAGGGAACACGTTGCTGCACATTGTTACTAGGGTTTTCACAAACCCTTCTTCTTCCTCTGACGGCGGCCTCCATTGTAGAGTGTCGTGAAGCTTTTTCCTTCTTGTTTGCATGGCTTCATCCGCTTCTTCTTCTTATCCGTATGATTTCTATAACAACACAACAACAAACATCATATTAAAAGAAATGTTCACCCTTTTATTGGGGTTTGGAGTGATTCTTGAATGAGGATGGTGATGAGGAATTTAATTTCTCTGAATCCGGATGTTCGCGGTTCTGTTTTTGCTGTTATCGAAGTGATGGTGTTGCTCGGTGCTTCCTCCGTTTGATGGATCTTCGAACTCTTCTTCTATTTTTCTGGATGGGGCACTCCTGGGTGTTGTTGGTTGTCACCGTTTTATGAACCCCCCCCCCCCCCCCCTCTTCCCTCTTTGATCCAAACTAGTGATGATGTTCTTATATTTTTGTTTCTGTGGGCCTGGATCAGTCGCGTTTTTTACGGCTGATTTTGTAACACCCCACTTTCCCAAAATTAAATAAAATACAATTATTTCAAATAAACATCATAGTTCCTTCCCCAAAAGTGGGATATCACATTCATAAAATTCAACAAAACACTTCATTAGATGTTTTCACATTAAAGCAGCGGAAATAATCCTTAACTCAACATTTTCGGCCATACGCCAAATACATGAACTCAATCATTAATAAAATTCACCAACATATGATACGTCACGGGAATAAAACAAGTTCAACATAAAAAAAACAAATAAACACCCAAGTTTCGTGCTACGTATCAGAGCATCCTAAGACTCGATTCGCACACCACTATCCAAGCTAGCTAAGTACCTGGGTTATCTGTACTTCCGAAGAAGCACAGACCACAACAACAACAAAGGGGTGAGAAAACATGATCAAAATTATCGGTAACAAGATACATGAAATAAAGGTAGCAATAAATAAATATCACCCAGCATGCATCAACCACGACCTGCTGTCCAATCATCAAACACAACACACCATAATGCAAATATGCAACTCAACACCATACATGCGGTACCGACTCATCGATTCATTCAATCGAACCCCAAATAGATCACATACACCCCTCCTTGACAATGATCTATCCCCACCATTCTCCACAAAGGAGTACGGATGATCGTATACACTCCTCTTGAGCAACGATTTCATCCCACCAAAACACTATGATATGCACGACACCAAATGTACAATAAATAACTCAAGCATGCTACGTGCACAGGATCCTACTGATCACATCACCATACACAACCAATAAATTCAAGCACACTAAGTGCACACGATCCTCCTGATCACATCACCATACATCATATATATAATATAACACTAATTAGTCATATCAATTAAATCGAATATCATGGGGATTCATATTCTAACACCCAGTATACACTCTTCACCACCAAACATCATCCCTATACCCATCAAGACCAAAGGGATCCTACCAAACATCAGCATTGGTTAGAAACCACAAAAATCAAACAATGCTGTCACGCTCGCCACCCTGCTCGCTTAGCGAGGCTCTAGCGAACGTTCGCTACCTGCTCGCCTAGCGAATATGCTGGCAAAGGCAGACAGTGGCTACTGGAAGTGTTTGCTACCTAGCTCGCCTAGTGAGTCCCTAGCGAGTACTTGCTACCTGCTCGCCTAGCAAACCTGCTAGCGAGCATCTGCGATACTCAAAACCTTCACTGTCCAAAATGTCACTTTGATTAATTCCAAGCTTGTCATTCTTCACCCATATTCTACCTATTATTACTACAACTATTATACACTACTCTAATCAATTGTTCCTCAAACTTTCTCTCTAGAACCAAAACCACAGAAGTTACACAGAACCCCCACCAAAATCACAACAATACATGCCCAAATTCATCAATAGCAGCAACAATCATAAACATAACAATATACTCATCTTGTTCATCAAATCCCTCCTATGGGGTTAAGGAATCCCCTCTACCCAATTTATGTAAAATACCAATCCCAATCAGTTTCTCCCCCTTACCTCGATTAATTACTCAGATTGTTGAAGAACTTTGAAGAATGGGTAGCCCTAGCCTTGCTTCTCTTCCTCCTGGCTCTTCCTTCTCAACCTTTCTCTAAAACTGATTTATCGTGTTCTATCTCCCTTTTCCCCAAAACCCCTTCTTATATCTCTTAATCCTCATTTTATTTAATCTCATAATAATAATAATAATAATAATAATAATAATAATAATAATAATAATAATAATAATAATAATAATAATAATAATAATAATAATAATAATATTACTACTAATTATTAAATTATCATCATTATTAATTATATTATCTTAATATTAAACTCTATAGCTTATTAAATAATCCCTATAAATTAAGGACACCCACCAACGCGCTCAAACACACCCCTACATAAGGACACACCAAAAATAGAATAACACCAAAAAGACTAAATAATTAAAATGGGTGTTACAACTTTCCCCCACTTTAATTATTTTCGTCCTCGAAAATTACCTGATGGAAACAATTTTGGATACGCTTCCCGCATCCTGCTTTCCAATTCCCATGTCACACTGCCTCCCGCAGCACCTCCCCAAACCACTTTCACCAAAGATATCTCCTTCCCTCAGAGTCGTTTCATCTTACGATCTTCGATCCTCAACGGCATCGTCTCAACAGTAAGATTCTCCTGGACTTGAACTTCATCTCTGTGAATTATATGAGATGGATCCGAGACATACTTTCAAAGTTGCGACACGTGAAACACGTCATGTAAATTCGACAGTTCAGGAGGCAACGCCACCCTATAAGCTACAACACCAATTCTCTGTAAAATATGATACGGTCCAATAAACTTAGGATCCAGCTTCTTGGACTTCAACGCATGACCCACACTAGTCACTGGGTTAACTCTTAGGAACACGTGATCACCTTCACTGAATTCTAGTTCTTTTCTTCGGTTATCATGATAACTTTTCTGCCTACTCTGAGACGCTTTCATCTTTTCACGAATCATCTGAATTGTCTCAGTAGTTTGTTGCATAATTTCTGGTCCCAATACCATATTCTCACCCGTCTCATACCAACACAGAGGAGTTCTGCATCTCCTACCATATAAAGCTTCAAACGGTGCCATCCCAATACTAGAATAGTAACTGTTGTTGTACGTGAACTCGATCAACGGTAAATGAGTATCCCATGCACCACCCTTTTCCAACACACAAGCTCTTAGCAAATCCTCCAGCGACTGAATAGTCCTCTCTGACTGACCATTAGTTTGCGGATGGTAAGTTGAACTCAGCTTCAACTTAGTACCCAAAGCTTTCTGTAAACTCCTCCAAAATTCTGAAGTAAACCTCGGATCTCTGTCCGACACGATACTCGACGGAACACCATGTAGCTTCACAATTACCCGAATATAAATCTCTGCCAGCTTCACCAACGGAAAACTGATATTAATCGGTACAAAATGTGCAGACGTCGTAAGTCAATCCACAATTACCCAAATAGAATCAAATCCTTTTGCCGTATTTGGAAAACCCGTAACAAAATCCATGGTTATACAATCCCATTTCCAAACCGGAACTTCCAACGGTTGCATAAATCCAGAAGGTCTCTGATGTTCTACTTTTAACTTCTGACATATCAAACAGGCGTAAACAAATTGAGCTATATACCTTTTCTTACCAGACCACCAAAATAACTTCTTTAAATCGTGATACATCTTCGTAGCTCCTGGATGGATACTCAAACTACTACGATGTCCTTCACCCAGAATTGACTTTTTCAGTTCATCATTATCTGGCACACAAACCCTGCCTCTGAATCTCAACACACCTGTACTATCCAACTCAAAATCACTATCGGAGTCACTTCCTACTCCAGGAATCAAATCCACTAACTTCACATCTAGCTCTGGTTTTCTCTAATCATATCCAAGAAATCGTTGTTCACTTGCAACTTGCCCAACATCACACCATCTGCTGTTGTCTCACAAACCATGCTCAAATCTCTGAACTGCTCAATTAGTTCCATTTCCTTCACCATCAAAGCCAACATAGGAATCGTTTTTCTGCTCAAAGCATCGGCTACTACATTCGCCTTTCCTGGATGATAACTCAAGCTGAAATCGTAATCCTTCCAGAATTCCAACTATCTTCTATGTCTCATATTTAGCTCTTTCTGATCGAACAGATACTTCAAAATTTTATGGTCGATAAACACCTTAAATCTCGAACCATACAAATAGTGCCTCCAGATCTTTAACAAGAAAACTATCGCAGCCAATTCAAGGTCATGAGTAGGGTAATTCCTTTCATGCACCCTCAATTGTCGCGAAGCATATGCCACCACCTTACCATTCTGCATAAGAACTCCGCCTAATCCCATCTTAGACGCATCACAGTACACCACAAAAGGTTCACTCGGAGTTGGCAACACTAACACCGGTGCCGTAGTCAGCTTCTTGTTCAGTTCTTCAAAGCTTTCTTCACCAGCAGTATCCCACACAAAGACTTGATCCTTTCTTGTCAACTGAGTCAATGGCAATGCCAAATTAGAAAACCCCTCAATAAACCTTCGGTAATATCCTGCCAAACCCAAAAAGCTTCTAATCTCCATTGCTGTCTTTGGAGGTTCCCACTGCAACACTGCACTCACTTTCGATGGGTCCACCGCTACACCATCACCAGATATTACGTGCCCCAAGAAACTCACTGTCTTCAACCAGAACTCACACTTCGATAGTTTAGCAAACAGCTTATTATCTTTCAATACCTGCAAAGCAATTCTCAAATGTCTCGCATGCTCTTCATCCGACTTAGACTAAATCAATATATCGTTAATAAATACAACAATAAACTGATCCAAATAAGAATGGAAGATTCGGTTCATATACTCCATAAATACTCCTGGCGCATTAGTCACTCCAAAAGGAATTACGACATATTCGTAATGTCCATATCTGGTTCTAAATGCCGTCTTCTGAATATCACCTTCTTTCACTCTAATTTGATGGTAACCCGACCTCAAGTCAATTTTGATGAACACACAAGCTCCCACCAATTGGTCCATCAAATCATCAATCCTTGGAAGGGGATATTTATTCTTAATGGTCACTTTATTCAACTGACGGTAATCGATGCACAGACACATACTACCATCCTTCTTCTTTACCAACAACACTGGAGCTCCCCACGGCAACACACTCGGTCTGATAAACTTTTTATGCAACAATTCTCCAATCTGAGATTTCAATTCAGCCAATTCCACTGCCGACATCCTGTACGGCGCCATAGATATAGGTCTCGTACCAGGAACAAGATCAATACTAAATTCAACTTCTCTTGTCGGAGGTAATTCTGTAATATCATCAGGGAACACTTCGGGAAATTCATTCACCACCGCCAACTCTTTCATTGACGTCTTGCTGTCAACAGATAATGATGCAAATAAAGCAAACATTTTATCTTCGTCCTCCAACAAGGTCCTCAATTCCTTATTAGACAAGGAATCTGCCAATGCTTCCTCTTTTGGAGTAAGGAACAACAACACCTTTCAAAAACAATCGATGTAGACTCGGTTGAACTCCAACCAGTTCATACCCAGAATAACATCTAAATTACCAAGTGGCAGACAAATCAGATCTACCCCAAAGTCTCTACCGAAAATATTCAGTGGACACTTCAAACACACAAAAGAAGTAGTCACTGAACCAATAGATGGAGTCTCAATAGTCATCCGTCGCTCAAGCGTAGACAACACCAATCCTACTCTCTTCACACACTCAACAAAAATGAACGAGTGAGTTGCACCCGTGTCAATCATAGCAGTCAAAGGAATATTATTGATAAAACAAGTACCTTTGATAGAACGCTCCTCGCTGGCCGATTGAGCTCCTACCACAACAAACACTTTACCGCTGGCCTGAGACGCCTGAGACTTCTTCGGCTTCTCGCAATGCGTATTGATATGACATTTTTCACCATAGTTATAACAGGTATGCATAGTGGCCCTGCAATCCACTATCACATGCCCTGGCTTACCACACTTGAAACACTTCTTCACCTCATTAGGACACTTATTAGCACGATGACCTGCGCCACCTCACCGGAAACATTTCAAATCAGCAGATGCTTTTCCTTCTCTGGAATTCTTATCGATAGCAGCCTTATGTTTTCCCTTATCAGCAGGAACACTGTAAGGAGTACCACCAAATCTTTGCTTACCTTTACGGTCATTCACAACCTTATAATGTGCAATCCTGGCCCGGTTATCATTATCATAAATCCTGCTTCTGCTTACCAACTCCGGATAATTCCTAATCTTCTGATAAGCGATCCCCAGCTTGACTTTCGGACGCAGCCCATTTTCAAACTTCAAACACTTGGAAGTCATTGCCGCCTCAGTATTGTAATGAGGACAATATTGCACCAGCTCTTCAAACTTAGCAGCATACTCTGCTACAGTCAGATTACCCTGCTTCAGCTCCAGAAACTCTATCTCCTTAGCACTTCGTATATCTTCCGGAAAATACTTTTCCAGAAAACCAGTTCGAACCACATCCCAAGTAATTGCAGTTCCAGCAGTCTCCAATCTTTGGCGGCTGTTGTCCCACCAAGCCTCAGCTTCTCCTTCCAGCATGTGAGTAACAAACTTCACTTTTTGCTCATCACTACAACCCATTGTCCTGAAAATTTTCTCAATCGCCTTCATCCACTTCTGTGCAGCTTCAGGATCCAAAATTCCTCCTTCAAACGTCAGTGGTTTGTTACTCTGAAACTGTGCCAAATCTTCGAATTGCGCACCTGCAGCTTGGTTCTGATTAGCAACCACCTGCACCATCGCTTGCATAGCAGCAGCCAAAGCAGCATCATTCCTTCCTACCATACTGCTTAACAATAAAAACACCAGGTTAAAAGGTACACAATCTCTATCCTAAGGACGGACTCAACTACTACACTGGCCGGACGGACCGACCTGCTCTAATACCAATTGTAACACCCCACTTTCCCAAAATTAAATAAAATACAATTATTTCAAATAAACATCAGAGTTCCTCCCCCAAAAGTGGGATATCACATTCATAAAATTCAACAAAATACTTCATTAGATGTTTTCACATTAAAGCAGCGGAAATAATCCTTAACTCAACATTTTCGGCCATCCGCTAAATACATAAACTCAATCATTAATAAAATTCACCAACATATGATACGTCACAGGAATAAAATAAGTTCAACATAAAAAAAAAAAATAAACGCCCAAGTCTCATGCTACGTATCAGAGCATCCTAAGACTCGATTCGCACACCACTATCCAAGCTAGCTAAGTACTTGGATTATCTGTACTTCCAAAGAAGCACTGACCACAACAACAACAAAGGGGTGAGAAAACATGATCAAAATTATCGGTAACAAGATACATGAAATAAAGGTAACAATCATATAAATATCACCCAACATGCATCAACCACGACCTGCTCTCCAATTATCAAACACAACACACCATAACGCAAATATGAAACTCAACACCATGCATGCGGTACCGACTCATCGGTTCATTCAATCGAACCCCGGATAGATCATATACACCCCTCCTTGGCAATGATCTATCCCCACCATTCTCCACAAAGGAGTACGGATGATCGCATACACTCCTCTTGAGCAACGATTTCATCCCACCAAAACACTATGATATACACGACACCAAATGTACAATAAATAACTCAAGCACGCTACGTGCATACGATCCTACTGATCACATCACCATACACAACCAATAAGCACACTAAGTGAACACGATCCTCCTGATCACATCACCATACATCATATATATAATATAACACCAATTAATCATATCAATTAAATCAAATATCATGGGGATTAATATTCTAACACCCAGTATACACTCTTCATCACCAAACACCATCCCTATACCCATCATGACCAAAGGGATCCTACCAAACATCAGCATTGGTTGGAAACCACAAAAATCAAACAATGTTGTCACGCTCGCCACCCTGCTCGCTTAGCGAGGCTCTAGCGAACGTTTGCTACCTGCTCGTCTAGTGAATATGCTAGCGAAGGCAGACAGTGGCTACTGGAAGTGTTCACTACCTAGCTCGCCTAGCGAGTCCCTAGCGAGTACTCGCTACCTACTCGCCTAGCGAACCTGCTAGCGAGCGTCTGCGATACTCAAAACCCTCACTGTCCAAAATGTCACTTTGATTAATTCCAAGCTTATCATTCTTCACCCATATTCTACCTATTATACACTACTCTAATCAATTGTTCCTTAAACTTTCTCTCCAGAACCAAAACCACAGAAGTTACACAGAACCCCACCAAAATCACAACAATACATGCTCAAATTCATCAATAGCAGCAACAATCATAAACATAACAATATAATCATCTTGTTCATCAAATCCCTATGGGGTTAAGGAATCCCCTCTACCCAATTCATGTAAAATACCAATCCCAATCAGTTTCTCCCCCTTACCTCGATTAATTGCTCAGATTGTTGAAGAACTCTGAAGAATGGGTAGCCCTAGCCTTGCTTCTCTTCCTCCTTGCTCTTCCTTCTCAACCTTTCTCTAAAACTGATTTATCGTGTTCTATCTCCCTTTTCCACAAAACCCCTTCTTATATCTTTTAATCCTCATTTTATTTAATCTCATAATAATACAAATAATAATAATAATAATAATAATAATAATAATATTACTACTAATTATTAAATTATCATCATTATTAATTATATTATCTTAATATTAAACTCTATAGCTTATTAAATAATCCCTATAAATTAAGGACGCCCACCAACGCGCTCAGACACACCCCCACATAAGGACACACCAAAAATAGAATAACACCAAAATGACTAAATAATTAAAATGGGTGTTACATATTTGTTGTTATTTGTGACGAATTGGTTGCGTTTTTAGATGGTGATTGCGATTTTGCAGGCTATTTTTCAGATTTGTTATTGTTGCTGCGGAAATGTTGTTAGATTTTTCAGGATTTGGAAAGTTGTTGGTTTTTTTTACGTGGATTGTGTTTGATCCATTGGCTTCAGAAAATATTGGGACATGTTGTTAGTGACTTGTTTGGCCAAACAGAAAAAATATCATTTTTTTTAAATGATCATTTTTTCCAGAAGCACTTTTTCGAATAATCACTCTCTCTCTCTCTCTCTCTCTCTCTCTCTCTCTCTCTCTCTCTCTCTCTCTCTCTCTCTCTCTCCCTCTCGGCTTGAATTGAACAGATATTGTCGGTCTTGTGCCGAGGTCTGAAAATAAGTTGGGAGATGGCTTCGACTTCGTCGTTGCCCTCCCGACGTATCTGATGATGAAATTAAACTGAGGGTATCGGATTACAACCAAAAAACCGTTTTTCTAACCAATTAAAACTATTTTCTCGGTTGTCGATTTTTTTGTGCAGGTTTGGGAACAATAAAGTCGAGGAATCGAATGCAAAGACGACTTTAGGACAATTAGGAATTTTTAGAAATTAAGGATTTATTTTGTAATTAATCTTGTAATTGGAACTATTCTTGTAATATTGTAATAAAATAGAATTTAAATGAATAAATTCAATTTTATTATTTTTCCCAATCCATTTCTCCGATTAAATTTCCAAATAAACTCTCCGATTAAAATCTCCGAATAACTTCTCTAAATAATTCGTCCGCTTAACTCATACGAATAAATTAAATTTATCCGATTAACTCCTCCAAGTACGTTCGTCCAAATGAAATCGTCTGACTAAATTTATCCAAATAAAATCAACTGCTTAAATCCATGTTCTTTGTAAAATCCTCTCGAGATGACTCTTTCTTAAAGCAAGTACTCTAGGGCATCATGTTTTTCAAAATGGCGACTACTACAAAGTCCCTTAAGATCAAAACTATTGTGTTTTCACAACGTTCTTCATGCACCCGATGGATTTTACTCCCGACGGTATTCATTCCCCAATAAAGCTCATCATTGCAGAAACACGTCTAAACCATTTCCTCAACACAGTCCCCAGCGAGACTTTAAGCTGACGCAGTCCCCAGCGAGACTTTAAGCTGACGCAGTCCCCAACGAGAATTTAAGTTGACATAGTCCCCAACGAGACTTTAAGCTGGAGTCGGTAATCTCCAGTAACATTCAAGACTGCAGAGATCATACCAGCGTCTTCCAAGTGATACATTTATTCTGAGGGCCCATCCTCAGGTGGAACCATCTTTTCCGCACCGAAGCTGCCATGCTTTCCTTAGGAAACAGTCCCCAGCGAGACTTTAAGCTGACAACACTTTTGGGATCCATCCGATAAATCCCCAGTGACTCTCAAAACTGCAGGGATATCCCCGGTATCCTCCATATGTTCCATGTCCTTGAAGACCAACTCCTAGCGGAATCATCTGTTCCTCAGTAAAATTGTCTTACTTTCCTCAGGAAATACTCCCCAAGAGATCGCTATATTTTCCCCAAGAAGTCAAGATACTTTCCCCAGGGATGTCTGATGAATTCTCCCCAGTAAGTCTGATGAACTCTCCTTAGGGAAGTCTAATATAGTTTATCCCCAGGGAAGTTGGATGTACATTTATCCCAGGAAGCTGATGTATTATTCCCAAGAAGCTGCTACACTTTTCTCCATGAAGCTGCCTAGCTCCACATCTTCCCCACAAAGCGGATATTTATTTTATCCCCGGAATTCTCTAGTCCTGAGATTTTCCTTGGCTAATTATGATTCATGATAGCAATCCCTCCAGTGAAGTCATGACATCATACTCTCCGGTGAGGTCGTATCGTATCCCCATGTGGAAGTCATGATACCGTATCCCTAAGTGGATTATTTTCTCCCTAGAGAATTTGGGACTTTAAAGCAAGATTTGGTTCTACCACCAACTTTTCCTATCTCTTGATAGATTTACTTTTGCAGAGGTCGTCGGGTATCCCTTCGAGATATTTATTTCATCTCCCGTCTCCTCTCTCGTCTTCTTCGTCAACATATAGCATAAGCATGGCATTTTCATTACATACACATTGACATACGCATCAGCATCTGCAGGGTTGCTATTTGTCTTCGTCCTTTGTCGTTACCGCCGAGTAACTAGGTTGGTCCGTTCTCTCCAAGTAGATCGTCAGCCCTAAGCACAAAATACTTATCATTTTCGGTATCCCCACGGAGTTCAACCCTCGTGGGCGATGGTTATTTCAGTTATCTTTATGCGCTAGGATAAGATAATCCCTATTTTAGTTCATTTCCTCAATGGAGTCTTGTTTGACATATTCTTTCTAGCTCAATTCTAGATTGAACATCGGTCTTGTCGGTCGCCGAACCTACTTGGACGTGCATTTATTTTGCACTAACTTTCTAGAAAAGCCTCTTACGACGCCTTTGCTGATCAACGACAATTCTCGTCCAAGAAGCTTATCATTACATTATTACACACCAACAAGCAACCATTCTCGCCTGAGATGTGTATCATTACATTACAACAACTGGTACATGACAGTTCTCATCTGAGAAGTTTATCATCATTACACTTTACATAGTAAACGACCGTTCTCCTTATTTGAGAATCTTATCATTACATTACAAATATTACAAACAGCGGTATGCGATTGTTCTCACCTGAGAAGCCTATAATCATTACATTACACTTTACAATATCGGTATACGACAGTTCTCGTACAAGAAGCCTATCATTTCATTACAACTTTCATTACCACTTTCATTACAAATTTCATTACAAATTTCATTACAACTTTCATTACAACTTTCATTACAACCTTCATTATACAACCTTCATTACAACCTTACATTACATTTTACAACCTCTATAAGCAATTCTCATCCGAGAAGCTTATTATTGCTACTCTTGCAAATAAGCGGCATTTCTCGTCTGAAAAGCTTATCCTATATTCGTCATGACTAGCAGCAAATGGCCATCTCTGTTGAGAAGCTGGTTTCCATTTCCCTTTCATCTTGAAGAGCAGGGAGGTTTAAACTAAATCATATTCAGGGCGCAGACCTTGAAGTATGAAGAAGTTTATTTTACCCTTTAGTAAAAGAAGAACCGAGACCTGTTCATGGCATGCAACCTTGAAGTATGGGGGGAGTTTATTTTACCCTTTAGTAAAAGAAGAACCAAGATTCGTTCATGGCATGCAAACCTTGAAGTATGGGGAAGTTTATTTTACCCTTTAGTAAAAAAAGAACCAAGACCCGTTCATGGCATGCAAACCTTGAAGTATGGGGGAAGTTTATTTTACCCTTTTGTAAAAGAAGAACCGAGACCCGTTCATGGCATGCAAACCTTGAAGTATGGGGGAAGTTATTTTACCCTTTAGTAAAAGAAGAAGTTGAATCATGTTTTGATCATGGAAGCTTATTTTATCAGATGAAAGACAGTCCCTCCAGTGGAGCCTATCAATCAATTCTTCGTCTATTATTCACAGATAAGCAATAGTCTCTTTATTCGAGAGCTTATCCATCTTGGCATGTAACTCCCGCAGCGATAAGTGGCAGTTCTCTCCCGAGGAGCTTATCAGGGCATTTCCCATTAAAGTCCATTTATTTTGGCATACAGTCGGTTTTACCCTGTATATTTTCTACAGACTCCCGAAGATTCCGTTCGATCCTGTCATGAGGAAAGTTTCCAGAAGCTCAGATGTTATTCTTTGCTCAATACTCCAGCATTCTGTTTACTTAATCCTACAGTCGTGCGGATCCAGTTTTACTTTTTATCCTAGAGTATCGGCCGGTCACACCCGAACCTGTTGAACAATTACTCTCGGATATTCCCCAGTGGAGGTTGTCTATTCGGTGCCATATCCATTGAGGACCCCGTCTTATCGTTTCCTTCTAAAGTGACAATTGGTCGTGCTCGCACCGGTTGGCCATCACTTTAGAATTCCCCAATATCGTGTTGTTTCCCCAGTGCGTCGTATTCCCCAGTGTGTACTCGTCGCGTCTGTCCCCTGTGTCGTCGTGTCGTCTGCATCCTTGCATTTATCATTTTCATCATACGCATCATACTAGATTCATGGCATTGTCAGCATTATGGTTCGATCTGTTTTGTTCATAGAATTGCATATCACTGCATCTAAGGGCAAAATTTTCGGTTATCTGTATTTAAATCCCTTTCACCATGATTTCTCGAGTCTACGTCACTCAAATCATCTAGTGAAGCTATTTAAATAGGGGCAACTGTAATACCCCAAATTTTATCCTTAGATTAGTCGGTTCATTTTGCATTTCATCTCATTTTGCATTGCATTGCAAACTAACCGCTAACCATTTTGCTCAGTCTGTTGGTTTTGCAGGAAAAATCACATTGTGCACTCTTTAGCTTGGGAAGGGCAAAATAGTCATTAAGTTGCAACATGCTGACAATGTATAAAGCTGAGTCGTCTTCAAGAATCCCTCAAGTGACCAGGGTTTCCATCTCTAAGTTAGGTGACTTATTTGGTGAAGAGCTGAATTTTGCGACAATTTTGACGTTAGACGTCTCGTGACACAGCGCATTTTATTCAAGAGCTGAGATTTAGTCGTCAGTTGGGTTGAAGTGTTGTTTGAGTAATAAGCCATCTGGAGCTGAATGTGTTGAGATATCAGTGGGTTCGGGTTAAATCGGTGCGAGAATATGCTTTGATGAATTTATTTTAACATACGCATGTTTGTTGCACACCAAAATTTGCCCAACATTTCTTCACCTAGCTTATGTTTCATTTCATTCACATTTGCATTTTATTGACATGTATGCAAGAGATCAAGAGGTATGATTACCAATTAAGAGCTACACAAGACTGTGAGGCTAGCTAAGAAGGTTATTCAGATGTTCAAGGGTCAATATCCTTGTCAGAGAAGTTAAAAGATCCTCAGAGAGAGTGATTGAATCCAAGTGTGTAGGTCTCCTAACTTGAGAGTTGTGGGAAGCCATCAGATGATTCTGAGGTCATGAAGTTGTACTTGAGGTCTTGAGAGAGCTCATTAGAAATTTTGAAGTTCATTTTGAGGCCTAGATAGGTCATTGTGCAAGATTAAGAAGACTCAGCCATGAGTGGTGCAATTAGGGTTTGACTGGGTCAACCCTAAGTCAACTGAGGATTTGAAGAAGGTTGAGACCTAATTCAAGAGCCATGTGATCATGGATTGATACATTGAGATGTTCTAAGTATGATTCCAAGGTTAACTCATCATGATTGAAGAGTTTGAGAAGTTTCAGGCTAGGGTTTCTAAGACTTGACAGTGTAAAATCCCCTAGCTTGACCCCTGACTTCAAGGACATTTAACTCAAGATATGATTTTCATCTCACCTTGACCCCAACATGATTATTATAGAGCATGATCTTAGCTTTAATTTTAGTACTAGAAGTCCTTGATAGGGTTTATAGAACTCAAGTTATAAGCCAAACAAGTTACAAGTCATCTGAGGCATGTAAATTTGGAGCTTGAAAGTTACCCAACTTGCATGACACTTTTTTCCTAGAAGGAGAATTCCCATGAACTTTTTGTCAACATGAATGTTGTTCCTTATTCTCTTAGTTTTCCATAGAGTACTAGAAGTCCATGATTGTATTTATAGAACTCAAGTTATGGCTTTGACAAGTCAAGGGTATTTTGGGTATTTGGGCATTACATGTCTTTTTGAATTATAGGTCAAGTTCACTACCTTACAAGCCTCAAATGAAGTTTTTTTCAACATGAAAGTTGCTCAAAATGATGTTTTTAGCTTAGCCAAGTATCTAGAGTCCATTGATATGGGTTATATCAAGCATTGGTTGAAGAAAACTCACAAAAAGACCATTTTAATGAATTAAAGTGTAAAAAAATTCAAAACAATTGGAAATGGGATGTTTTCAGGCCAAATTTGTGATCATTTTGATTGGAATTGACATTATAAATACTTTGGCATCATCACAATTTTGAATTGAGGTTCATAACATGGCCATTTGGAAGATTGCTTCATGATAAAGAAACATATCAAATGCATCCCTTTGATTGAAATCAATGAGGGAAAACTATTCAATTGTACTCCACAACTGTCAGGCAAGTAAATTGGACTGAATTTGAAGTAAGATCAAGGCCAAATCGTGCACACCATCATTGAAATTTTGGAAGGAAAGTGAATATGGTAAATCATAAATTGGGCTTTGCTTGGGCCTCCAAAGATGTTAAACTGAATATAAATTGGATGTAGATCATTCTGAGAAGCTTCTAGTGGCAAATTCTGTTGAGAATCCATTAGAGCAAGTTTGTGAAGGAGCTTGGAATTTAATTTTCGGTCTTGGAGATTTGGAGAGTTTCAGCAGAAATTGGCTATCAAGAAACGTTCATCATCATTCACTGAAGTGATCTGCACTCGTTGGAGAAGAATTGAGGCCTGAAAGCTACCTTGATCGAAGCTCAAATTCAGGTTCCTACTTCTCAAACTTTCTCTTAATTTACACTCGTTTAGCATCTTAGATTCATGTGGCTAGGTTGTAATTAAGATATAGGTGGATTCTGGACGGAAAATTTGAGGTTTAGAGACGAATTAGGGTTGAATCTGTTTTCGGTTTGGATTTGGATTTATCTGGTTTTGAGGTTTCAGCATGATTGAGTGGGATATTTGTAATCCTCGTGGAAAATCCTTCGATTTTCATTCAAGAATCGTGGCGTTTCATTGAGTTATGAGAGAGTTAGGTTTGTGAGGAGTATGCTTGCATTTTCCGGCCACCGTGAGCTTCGCCGGACTGGTTTCCCTCCTTTGGTTTGTTTAAACGAAGAAGACGATGCACTCACCATTAGCTCTGGCTTAAGAGTTGAATTGGTAATCACATCTGACGATCGTGAGCATGTCCACGTGTGCCTCCAAGACTTTTTAAATGAAACGCAGAGTTTCATGGAAGAAACTCTGGGCTTTGGCTTCTTGCTACTATCCACGCCCCCTCCATTAGGCCCAAACGTAATAACACGTAGAAAACCATACTCAATACACCCCCTGGCGTTTATTAGATGAGAATAATTTGCTGAGTTGATTCTCAACTGGGCCCAGCGCCCATGCGCTTTTCACAACCCCTCGTCTTGGGCCCAGGCGGATAAACACGTGAATTTGTTGCTAAGTCCACCTCCCCCAGTTATTTCTTTTATTTTCTTTTTCTTTATTTCTTTTGTTTTATTGCTAGTTTGTTTAATTCCTAAAAAATAGTGAATGTTCTTAATAAATCCTGAGAAAATTTGTGAATATAGATTCGAATGTCTGGAATATTTCCATGTTTTCTATTTTAATTTTCCATTTTTTGGCAATTAATCTCATATTTTCTAGTGTAATGTGCTTTTAATGATGGAGTAATTGTGTTCTGAAATTGTTGATTTTCTTTCTCTCTCCTGGCATGGAGTTTGATCTTGAAATTTTGTGTGCTGATTATATGCATGTTGATGATGTTGTTTAATTTTTGTTATGATTTTTAGATGATTTTAAATAAGGTTTTAGGGTAGTTGTTTAGGAGTATTCATGATTGGATCCCTTTAGTGTACCCTTGAGGTTTTAGATTTAATTTGATCCTTTTGACTTAGGTTTAACCCCTGATTTTTGGACTATAACATGTTGATACATGTAGGATGATATGGTATTTTCCCTAGAATTTTTAGGAATGATTTTCAATTAGTTCCCTATTTTACAAATTAACTTTAGTTTAGGTGATCCTAACTTAGAGAACTTCATAGGTTAACCTTGTAATTGGCCATTAGATGATTCTAAGTAGTGTGTTCCTTATTGATAGAATGTTAAGTAAGTAGATACCTCATTAAGGTTTAGGAAGAGCCCTAGAGAGTGTTTTATTTCTTCAAACAAACATGGCTTGCTTTGTGTGCATGCCATTCCCATCCTATGATTCAAAGTCCTCATGTGAAAGCCCATCTCTCCTTTGGAGGGATGTATGGCATGTCATAATGAGTAGAACCTTTGAGGATGCCTTTCATGGATGCATGGTTGAGTGTCATGATGGATTCCTTAGGTTTCCATCATGCTTCCCATCATCATGTACTCATCTCGTTGACTCTCTTCTCTTTTGTTGAAGCATGAAGATGAAGACCTCTCTTGAAGATGGCTTGAGCTTGGAGTTTGCTTGCAGCTGTTTGGTTGTTTGCTGTTTATCTGCTTTGTTGTTGAGCTATTTTGTCTACTATTTGGTCTGCTACTCTTTCTGTTTGACTGTTGCTTGTGTGACTTTCTCTTGTTGCATTTCTTTCTTCCTTTATCTTTGCAGTCATTCATACTTGGCTTGAGGCTGAGATGAGCTTGTGGAGGCTCCTGCCCCACTCATATTTCCTCCCTCACTTGCATGTGCATCTCTACTGTTTATCTGTTTACTGTTTAGCTGATGCTTTATCTGTTTTTGTATCCCATTGACATGATCCCCTAGGAATCTCACTTCCTTTGATAAGGAAGTGATGATTAGAACTGGAGGTTGAAACCTATGCATGATAACATCTAGGAGATCCCTGTTTCAAACCTCAACCATAGGATGAATCCTTGGCATGACAACTGTTAGGACTTGATAGTCTCCTCTTAGTTGACCCTGTTCTCTCTTCTCATCTCAAAACAAATCAAAATACAGTAATAAAGGTTAACTGATGTCGTATGTTACGAGCCTTAAGTTACTTGGGAAATGATTGTTGAAGGGTCACTCTTCAACAGTCAGGATGTTTAGTATGGTACCCTTAGGGTGACATGCGACACATTCACTCCTAGGTCATAGTCTCTAGTGCGATATTAGTTGCAAACATCCATAAAAAACACTTCTTCCGTAAAAAATAGAAAACAAACTTCAAACCTTTTTGCCCCGTGGGCCCATAATTCAAAGGAAGCTTTTCTGAAGAAAAGAGTGTCGTTAACTCCCAGTTCTACTGCAAACGGTAACGCCTAAGTCTCCAAGGGTCGAGCTGCGTACACCAAACTGCTGGAACTGTTTGTTAACCTTACTCGAAAAAACAGATGAATCTGAACCCCCGTAATCCGTATTATCCCGAACTACGTAAGTTCTGATCTCTCATACCTGTTGAGAGTACGTAGGCACAATACTGACGTATTGGCGAGCCACCTTCCCCCATCCGTTTACCCGTAGTTAGTCGAACTATGATGACTCTGATTTCTCATTCTCTGATGAGAATACATAGGCATAAAGTGCGACGCTTTGCCGAGTCATTTTCTTTTCTTTTCAGACCAGCCTCGATAGGTAGATAGAATAAACAACCCGTCAGATAAACACAACAAGCATGGATCCCATTGAATACAACGGACGTGAGGGGTGCTAATACCTTCCTCTTGCGTAACTGACTCCCGAATCCAGACAACGGTTGCGATGACCTTGTCTTATACCTTTTCGTCAGGTTTTTCCGATCGTTTCCTTTCCCGCTCTGAGGGATAAATAACGAAAGGTGGCGACTCTTTTGTTTTGCTGGCACCTTATTTTCGCGGTAGCGACAGCTGGCAACTCTGCTGGGGAGTGCGACGGTTCCTTATACGAGTCTCGCCTTGCATTTTCTTCCTAGCTGCCTGGGTCATCCCCAGCAGCTGGCGACTCTGCTGGGGATCCAACATCCCCTGTGCGAGTCAATCCTATAGCTTGCGTGTTTACCTTGTTAGGTTGTGTTCATTTATCGCATTTTATTTTCAGTATGATATGATTATCTGTGCTATTGTGGGAGGGGCTCTGATGAGTGATAAGCCAGACCCAGGCTTGAGTGTACCTAGCATTAGTTGTGGAAATTAGTGGGCGTGTGTTTGCTTTGCAGGCACTAGTGTCTCATGAAATCCACGCTCAGACGAGATTCTCCCGGTTGACTTCTTTTCCAGCCCTTTGGGCTTGAGGGGTTGTTGGTTTGGAGGATTGTCGACTCTAGGGACCGATCATTTGTGACTCAGCTGAGTGAGGCCGCTTCAAGAGATGATGATGCCACACCTTCTGGGTATCGTATCATCGTTTCTTGAAAGTCTGTGACGCTGGGAAACGCATAGGATGTCGTACCTTGTCCGTGACTAGGTCCATACCTATGAGCAGGGTCAGGTTATTGTAGGAAAACTTAACCTTCAGATAACTTGGTGTTCTTGACAGTGAATCAATATTGTTGGGTTTAGAGGGTTCTTATCATCAGAGATATGTTTGTTTTTGACAGAGCAGAATTATGGTCCTCATCAGGGTCTTATTGTCAGAGCAGTGCTGTAATTGTGTTGAAACAGAGCCTTGGTCTCCTCAACAGCACTCTTGATTTCTTGTTGCGTATTTGCACTTACATTTGCATCATCATACCATATTTGCATATTGCATCTTGCATTCTCATTTGCATTGCTGGGTGTTCCTGATGGCTTCATGTTCTTATCTCTGCCTGGTTTGTTGAAGTGGTAGGATTGAGCATGTCAGATTCCACAGATATCCCACTCGAGGTAATCAACAAGGGTAATGGATCAAGTTCAAGCCGAAGTGCAAGAGCTCAGGGTTCGCATGACTCGGTTCATGGAAATGATGTAGGGCATCGCAGCAGGACAAGAACAGCTAAGAACCATAATTCAACCGTTGATGGCACGGGTGAACGAAGAAGGTGTTGTCCAGGGAGGTGCTGGTGTTATCCCTCTTGTTGGTGGTTCTGTTCCACCTCCTATCCTTGTTGTTGTTACACCTCCGGGAGGAGGCGCTGAGAATGGAAATGGCAATGTTGTTGATAGGAGTACCCACCCCGGGCCTGGAACCGCCGGTCCTTGCTGGGAAGATCACCAAAGCGATATCTTTTCCATGAGAGATATGGGAGCGACCATGCCAACTGAAGCTGAACAGAGGTTTAAGCTGATTGAAGAGAAGATGAAGGCCTTTGAGAATCAAAACTCTTTAGGCCTTGATATTTCTGATATGGGTCTGGTTCCAGGAGTCAGAATTCCTCCCAAGCTCAGGGTGGCAGAATTCGACAAGTACAAAGGGACAACCTGTCCTCGAGTCCACGTTCGAGCATACTTCCGAAGGATGTCTGCATATTCTGAAGACGAAAAGTTGCTAATGCATTTCTTCCAGGATAGCCTGACCGGGGCATCATTGGAATGGTATATGGGGCTTGAGAGAACCCACATCCATAGTTGGAAAGAGTTGGCTGAAGCGTTTGTGCATCATTATCAGTATAACAGTGATCTGGCACCAACCAGGATACAACTGCAGAGTTTGTCACAAAAGAGTACTGAGAGCTTCAAGTAGTACACCCAGAGATGGCGAGACTTGGCAGCAAGAGTACAACCTCCCCTGATGGAGAGAGAGCTTAATGACATGTTCACGGCTACACTTCCTGGTGTGTATTATGAAAAACTGATAGGTTGCATGACTACAAATTTCTCGGATCTGGTAATAGCAGGGGAAAGGGTCGAAAGAGGTATCAAATTAGGAAAGATCCAAGTCGCTCCTGTTTTTGCTAAAGATGCAAAGAAGCTGCATGTTGGAGAAACTAGTGTTGTGTCTACTCCAGCTGCTAGTCAACGTTCAGCCTGAAGCCAACAACCTCGTGTTCCTCGGCAGCAAAACAATCGGCGCCAGAATCAAGATAGGCCTCGTAACAACCTGGAAAGGAGGACTGCTCCTCTTTACCACGTTCCAATGCCGCTCATCCAGATTCTGCCGCATCTGATTCAACACTCGTTGGTGGAGCCTAAAGCTCTCAAACCAAGGCCAGAGCCCTATCCTCCGGGATACGACCCCAATGCTCAATGTGATTATCATGCAGGATCCCAGGGGCACGCGACTGAAGATTGGAAGGCTTTTTAAGCCAAAGTGCAACACTTGATGGACCAAGAATACATTTCCTTTTCCGAAGGAAAGCTAGTTGTGCACGTCGAACTCTCGTTTGATTGAGTCTGAAGAGTTCCAAGGGTCGCTCCCCTCAGCAGCAAATAAGTGTGAAAGCCCAGTTCCCCGAAAGCTGGCAATCTGCATTTTATCATGTCATTTCTTTACATTTGTAGTTTCTTTCCTGTAGAATCGCAAATTTCATTTGTAAAGCACATTGTTTTTCAATTGATATTGATAATGAAATAAAAATGCATGTTTTGAACTAATCCATTTGTGTTCACTCTATTGCTTTCTTTTACTTTAAACGCTTGTTTAAGTGGAATCCGGGGAGGATGACGAAATCCAATGATGCGTAAGCTTCCGATGCTATGCTTTTGAACAAAAAACCTGTTGATGATGTACAGGCATTGTTTCAATTCCCAAACACCGGAGATATAAGGAAGAGAATCCCTTGTTAACCCCTTTGAGCCTAGTTGTAGGATTTTCCTTCTGAAGATAAAAAAACCCTCAATCTTAACCCGGGGCAGGGTAGGTGTCAGTTAATTTGACCAAGCATTCAAATTACAAAAGGAGTGTCCGGTCGAGGATCAATCACACCGCTATAGGTCGTACCTAAAAAAACCATGATGGTTAAACCTGGCCGATCAGGAGTGAAACAGTCACAACCTCTTTAACAAGTCATGTAAGCCGATGCCATACGATTTGTTCAAAAAAAGAAAGAAGAAAAGAATAGAAAAGAAAAAGCCCGCTAAGTCGAATCTTGAAAGCAAGCGAATTAGGCAAAAATTAGGGTACCTCGCTGGACTTTAAGATTGAAGAAACTCAAGAGAGTTAGTCCAGGCAAAAGTTAGGGGAAAATGAAAAAATGAAAAACGAAAAGCGAAAAAGGATTACGAAGGAAAATCCTCGAGCAAGAACGAAATCGTATGGCTACCGGTGCCCAAACAAAGGCGAAAAGCGAATGAATGTCACTCTGAGAGCTTGTGGTTTCCTGAACCGTCACTCCTGTCATATAACCTTTGAAAGGTTAACGCTAAGGTTGAATTAGCTGAACGTAGGATTGGAGAACATCAAGGAGAATGGGTGGGTTAAAATGAATTTTGAGCCTTTATCCTTTCTTTCTTAAACCGTGAACCTGACCACGTTACAACCTTTAAAAGACCTAATTGAAATAGGTTTGTTTCGAAAGCATACTTCGGTAAAGATCGCATCGGAACTGACTCCTAGATAGGATTCCCAATGCAGCGTTGTTTTAGTATTGACATGTTGATGAATGATTTCATATATTTTTATGTCATCAATTTTTTTCCAGTGGACAGGAATGTATTTTGAAAACTGCCATATGCATTGCATTTGACATGTCTTTTATGCAAAACAACTTGTTTTACTAGCGAGTAAGTGCTTGACAGCAGGAATGTTTCCACAATGGAAAGTCTGATCAGGATAGAATGCAGAACGCCTGAGTATTCCAGTGAACCAGGGAAAGCTATGTCAAATGATCACAGTATGGGAGTCAGCCATCCAGGAATCGTTAATCCGGGGCAATCCGGTCGAGATTTGATGAATCTTTCGCACTCCAAGGGTATTACTCCCACAGATCAGCCCCTGAGGGGCAAAGTCATGACAAGACTGGGGCAGGTCACCCCGAGAGCGTCGAAGCCATCCTTATCCTGGAGGTTATTAACTTGAAGCACCTTTGCAAGGTTCAAGATGTTGAAGCAGATCTGGGTGCAGAGATTGCAGATTTCCTTTCGAGGAACATCCCCAAAGAGGTCCCACAGGCTGGGGTAAAAGCTGAAAGCGCAGGAACCATTCCTCCGTGGTGGCATGGATTGTCAGAGTTTGTCAGAAGTGGTCGGAAGATCCTGGGGCAAGTCGTCTCGAGTCCGTCTCATGGCAAGATTGCTTTATCCGCGAGTTAAACTAAGCTGGGGCAGTTCCTCAAGCAGGTATACTTTCCCCCCAGTCAAAGTTGAAAGTCGGAGAATCAGGTCGTCACCCTTATCAAACAACTTGAAACTTTCAGGGTCCAGTCTTGTCTGGCTAACCCTCAAACCAGTTTTCGTCCAGTATGTGTCTAAATGTTGAACCAGTCCCCGCCTGGTCCCTTCTTGTGGTAGTTCGTTTTTTAACCAGTCCTCGTACGGATAATGCAGTCGCAAAATCCAATCCTTGTTTGGCAAACCCGAAGTCAATCCTGTTTGATATTCGAACCAGATATCCAGTCCCTGTCTGATATCCATAATCCAGAACCAGTCCTGTCTGATCTCCTTACCCGAAGTCAATCCTGTTTGATATTCGAACCAGATATCCAGTCCCTTTCTGATATCCATTATCCGGAATCCGTCCTGTCTGATCTCCTTACCCGAAGTCAATTATGTTTGATATTCGAACCAGATATCCAGTCCCTGTCTGATATCCATAATCCGGAATCAGTTCTATCTGATCTCCTTACCTGAAGTCAATCCTGTTTGATATTCGAACCAGATATCCAGTCCCTGTCTGATATCCATAATCCGGAATTAGTCTTGTATGATCCCCAAACCCGAAAATCAATCATGTTTGATATTTGCACCAGATATCCAGTCCCTGTCTGATATCCGAAACCAAAAATCCACGCTGATGCCGGAGATTATTTCTTGTCTGACGACTCGACATATGACACCAATTCTTGTCTGGTGGTTCACCCATGAATGCTAGTACATGTCTAGTACTTCCTCGTTTAAATCCACTTTTTTTGATAACCTTCTGTTCAAGGTTCAGCTCTAGCTTGGAAAACCGTTTCAGAATCCAGTGCTTGTCTGGCCTGCTCTTCTTTCGAAAATTAATCCCCGTTTGATAAGCCCTCGACCGGTAGTCAGTCTGCGTCTGACCTGCTCTATTAAAATCCATTTCTAGACTAATGTCCAAGTGGTCCACTCTTCCAAGCAGGATGATTCCTTCTTCCCCAGCGAGTTCAGCAGCGTCTCCCCACAGAGTCTGAACATGGGACCGCGAGCATTGGTATGTCTCCCCAAGCAGAGATAGATTCTCCTCAGCCTGATGCATCCTGAGGGAGGATCATCATCTCCCCAACTGAGTCGTACGCTAAAGTGTATATTCATTCCCCAGCACTGAGTCAATGTGCAGTTTTCTCATGAAAGACTATTCGCAAGTGTGAAGCTTCCGATAGTTCTAGACTGAAGTCTCCAGCGGAATTGAAAGTCCCCACAGAGTTGTACTCTCCTCGGCAGGTAGGAGTGATTCCAGCGTCTGGTTGCCTATCCTCAATCGAGTTTGCAGTTCCCCACGAGAGCCGAATCCTTGGAGAGCGTTCAGGCCATGATTGGTGCTTCCTAGTAGAGTGTTGAATAGCTGATGTTGTATTTCCCCATCGGAGTCCGTATCCCCAGGAAGAGGCTATCTGTGAAGGCCGCGCAGTTTATTTCTGCGATTGACATCGTTTTCCTCAGCAGTTGTGGTTCGAATAACCAGTTGAGCGGGCTCAGGTTCTTGTAGAACTTTGTTCCCCTGCAGCAGTCGACTGAAGTTCGTTTCCCCAGGCGGAATCCAATTGAGATTGTGTGACTTCTTCTTCTCGGCAGGATGATTCCTTCTTCCACTAGAGTGGCCCGTTCTCCTTGACAGGAGGATTTTCCCTTCAGCATTTATTTTGCTGATGGGGTTGTAGCATTTTGCATGATTGCATAGCATCTACCCTAAACGCGTAGCATTTCCACCGTGTGGAGCATTGCGCCATTGTCAAACATATGCATATGAAGCATGAGCTAGGTCGTTATCGTTCTTGTTTTGAAGGTGTTCCTCCGCGAAGTGGTTTGCTCAAGATGATTCTTGAATTCCCCAGAGAAGTTGTTTGCTTAAGATGATTCTTAAAATCCCCAGTGAAGTCGCCAGAGTTGGTTGCTCAAGTTGATGCTTAGAGTCCCTGGCAGAGTTATGGGCTCAGGATGATTCCTGAAATCTCTGGCAGAGTATTTGCTCAGTATGATTCCTGAAATCTCCAGCAGAGTTATTGGTTCAGGATAATTCGTGAAGTCCTCGGCGGAGTTATTTGTCCAAGATGATTCTTGAAGTCCTCGGCAGAGTTGATTCACCCGGAATGATTTCTGGATCCCCGAAGCAGAGTTACTTGATAGTTCTCCAGAATCCCCAGCGGAGATGTGTCATCCCCAACAGGTTTTTGAAATTTCCTTGAAGACTTGATGATTGAAGTTCGACAACGGTGCCAAAACCCCTGACTTACTGATGAAGTCTAACTGTGATGTCAAAGCAGTTCTCCCAGTTGACGCGAAGTGCCTGACGGCAAAAGAATGTATATCCTTACTGGTCCGTGATGGAGGATTCCATTTGAAGACTTACTGATGAAGTCCAGCTGCGATGTCGAAGCAATTTGCCTAGCTGACGCAGAGTGCCTGACGGCAAAAGAGTGTGTATCCTTATTGATCCGTGAATGATTAAGGATCCCATTTCAAGACTTACTGCTAAAGTCCAACCGCGATGTCGAAGCAGTTATCTCAGCTGACGCGGAGTGCCTGATGGCAATGGTTTAGATATCCCTATTGGTTCATGATTGATTGAGGAGTCTGTTTTCGACTTTCTGATGAAGTTCGGCTGACGCCCAAGAATTTCTTTGAATGCCCGACGGCATAGTTACAGAGATTGTCAAAAGTTCCTAATGACCTGATGAGTCCCGAGGAATTCTTCTGCCGTAGTGTCGCAGAATGCCTGACGGCAATACCAGCTATGTATCACCGGTTACCGAGTGACCAGTGATCCCTTGATGACTTGAGGAAGAAGCTGCAGCGAAATCTGATAATCATCCCGACGGAGATTTGAGAGTAGCCCTTCACCAGTTACCGAGTAACCGGTGATCCCTTATTGACTTACTGATGAAGTCCGACAAAGATGTTGTCGACGTTCCTAGCGACATGATGAGTCCATAGGCGACGATAAGGAATTTTTCTGCAGCGGCGCAGAATGCCCGATGGCAAAATCAGCCATCATTCACCAGTTACCGAGTAACCGGTGATCCCTTATTGAATTACTGATGAAGTCCGACAAAGATGTTGTCGACGTTCCTAGCGACATGATGAGTCCATAGGAGACGATAAGAAATTTTTCTGCAGTGGCGCAGAATGCCTGACGGCAAAATCAGCCATCATCCACCAGTTACCGAATAACCGGTGATCCCTTATTGACTTACTGATGAAGTTCGACGAAGATGTTGTCGATGTTCCTAGCGACATGATGAGTCCATAGGCGACGATAAGGAATTCTTCTACAGTGGCGCAGATTGCCCGACGGCATAATCGACAATCCTTTACCAGTTACCGTGTGACCGGTGATCCCTTGATGAATTGAGGACGAAGATCTACAGCAAAATTAGATGATCATCCTGACGGAGATTTGAGATTAAACCCTTCACCAATTACCGTGTAACTGGTGATCCCTTGATGATTTGAGGAAGAAGTTGCGGTGAAAGTTGATGATCATCCTGATGGAGATTTGGGCCAGTCATCGTGCAACTTCCGTTTCAAATTTCAAGACTGCCCTACCCACTAGAGTACCGTTTACTTGTGCGGTTGGTAAATTTCTAGTTACCGTGTGACCAATTCCCCAGCAGAGTTGTCGTGCAACTGTCATGCCCAGTTTCGAAGATGTTCCTACCAATCGGAGTACCGTTTACACGTACAGTCGGCAAATCACCAGTTACCGTGCAACCGGTGATCCCTTGATGATTTGAGGACACAATGATATCAGATAAATCAGAAAATCATCCTGACGGAGATTCAGATTAGTATTCTCTAGCTAGTTGACGTGCAACTATCATTTCATTTTCCGAAGATTTGTCCCCATCAGAGTACCGTGTACTTGTGCAATTGGCAAATTTCCAGGTTTGTTGGTATTCAACCGTCTTTCACCTTGATTGTCTGAGAGTCGTTCACTTCTCACCCAGTCAGGTCCAAGCCGTTTGAATAGGGGCAGCTGTTGCACCCCAAAATTTTCCCAACATTTCTTCACCTAGCTTATGTTTCATTTCATTCACATTAGCATTATCATTTGCATTTCATTGACAAGTATGCAGGAGATCAAGAGGTATAATTACCAATTAAGAGCTACACAAGACTGTGAGGCTAGCTAAGAAGGTTATTCAGATGTTCAAGGGTCGATATCCTTGTCAGAGAAGTTAAAAGATCCTCAGAGAGAGTGATTGAAGCCAAGTGTGTAGGTCTCCTAACTTGAGAGTTGTGGGAAGCCATCAGATGATTCTGAGGTCATGAAGTTGGACTTGAGGTCTTGAGAGAGCTCATGAGAAATTTTGAAGTTCATTTTGAGGCCTAGATAGGTCATTGTGCAAGATTAAGAAGACTCATCCATGAGTGGTGCAATTAGGGTTTGACTGGGTCAACCCTAAGTCAACTGAGCATTTGAAGAAGGTTGAGACCTAATTCAAGAGCCATGTGATCATAGATTGATGCATTGAGATGTTCTAAGGATGATTCCAAGGTTAACTCATCATGATTGAAGAGTTTGAGAAGTTTCAGGCTAGGGTTTCTAAGACTTGACAATGTAAAATCCCCAAGCTTGACCCCTGACTTCAAGGCCATTTAACTCAAGATATGATCTTCATCTCACCTTGATCCCAACATGATTGTTGTAGAGCATGATCTTAGCTTTAATTTTAGTACTAGAAGTCCTTGATAGGGTTTATAGAACTCAAGTTATGAACCAAACAAGTTACAAGTCATCTGAGGCATGTGAATTTGGAGCTTGAAAGTTACCTAACTTGCATGACACTTTTGCCCTAGAAGGAGGATTCCCATGAGCTTTTGGTCAACATGAATGTTGTTCCTTATTCTCATAGCTTTCCATAGAGTACTAGAAGTCCATGATTGTATTTATATAACTCAAGTTATGGCTTTGACAAGTCAAGGGTATTTTGGGTATTTGGGTATTACAGGTCTTTTTGAATTATAGGTCAAGTTCACTACCTTGCAAGCCTCAAATGAAGTTTTTTTCAACATGAAAGTTGCTCAAAATGATGTTTTTAGCTTAGCCAAGTATTTATAGTCCATTGATATGGATTATATCAAGCATTGGTTGAAGAAAACTCACAAAAAGACCATTTTAATGAATTAAAGTGTAAAAAAATTCAAAACAATTGGAAATGGGATGTTTTCAGGCCAAATTTGTGATCATTTTGATTGGAATTGACATTCTAAATACTTTGGCATCATCACATTTTTTATTTGAGGTTCATAATATGGCCATTTGGAAGATTGCTTCATGATAAAGAAACATATTAAATGCATCCCTTTGGTTGAAATCAATGAGGGAAAACTATTCAATTGTACTCCACAACTGTCAGGCGAGTAAATTGGACTGAATTTGAAGTAAGATCAAGGCCAAATCATGCACACCATCATTGAAATTTTGGAAGGAAAGTGAATATGGTAAATCATAAATTGGGCTTTGTTTGGGCCTCCAAAGATGTTAAACTGAATATAAATTGGATGTAGATCATTCTGAGAAGCTTCTAGTGGCAAATTATGTTGAGAATCCATTGGAGCAAGTTTGTGAAGGATCTTGGAATTTGATTTTCGGTCTTGGAGATTTGGAGAGTTTCAGCAGAAATTGGCTATCAAGAAACGTTCATCATCATTCACTGAAGTGATCTGCACTCGTTGGAGAAGAATTGAGTCCTGAAAGATACCTTCATCGAAGCTCAAACTCAGGTTCCTACTTCTCAAACTTTTTCTTAATTTACGCACGTTTAGCATCTTAGATTCATGTGGCTAGGTTGTAATTAAGATATAGGTGGATTCTGGACGGAAAATTTAAGGTTTAGAGACGAATTAGGGTTGAATCCGTTTTCGGTTTGGATTTGGATTTCTCTAGTTTTGAGGTTTCAGCATGATTGAGTGGGATATTTGTAATCCTCGTGGAAAATCCTTCGATTTTCATTCAAGAATTGTGGCGTTTCATTGAGTTATGAGAGAGTTAGGTTTGTGAGGAGTATGCTTGCATTTTCCGGCCACCGTGAGCTTCGTCGGACTGGTTTCCCTCCTTTGGTT
Organism: Lathyrus sativus; assembly: GCA_963859935.3. NCBI lineage: Eukaryota > Viridiplantae > Streptophyta > Magnoliopsida > Fabales > Fabaceae > Lathyrus > Lathyrus sativus. The sequence goes on from OZ012741.1 coordinate 330,330,121, forward strand.
TGTTTAAATGAAGAAGACGATGCAATCACCATTAGATCTGGCATAAGAGTTGAATTGGTAATCACATCTAACGATCGTGAGCATGTCCACGTGTGCCTCCAAGACTTTTTAAATGAAACGCAGAGTTTCATGGAAGAAACTCTGGGCTTTGGCTTCTTGCTACTATCCACGCCCCCTCCATTAGGCTCAAACGTAATAACACGTAGAAAACCATACTCAATACACCCCCTGGCATTTATTAGATGAGAATAGTTTGCTGAGTTGATTCTCAACTGGGCCTAGCACCCATGCACTTTTCACACCCCTTCGTATTGGGCCCAGGCGGATAAACACGTGAATTTGTTGCTAAGCCCACCTCCCCCAGTTATTTCTTTTATTTTCTTTTTCTTTATTTCTTTTGTTTTATTGCTAGTTTATTTAATTCATAAAAAATAGTGAATTTTCTTAATAAATCCTGAGAAAATTTGTGAAATTAGATTTGAATGTCTGGAATATTTCCATGTTTTCTTTTTTAATTTTCCATTTTTTGGAAATTAATCTCATATTTTCTAGTGTAATATGCTTGTAATGATGGAGTAATTGTGTTCTAAATTTGTTGATTTTCTTTCTCTCTCATGGCATGGAGTTTGATCTTGAAATTTTGTGTGCTGATTATATGCATGTTGATGATGTTGTTTAGGAGTATTCATGATTGGATCCCTTTAGTGTACCCTTGAGGTTTTAGATTTAATTTGAGCCTTTTGACTTAGGTTTAACCCCTGATTTTTGGACTATAGCATGTTGATACATGTAGGATGATATGGTATTTTCCCTAGAATTTTTAGGAATGATTTTCAATTAGTTCCCTATTTTACAAATTAACTTTAGTTTAGGTGATCCTAACTTAGAGAACTTCATAGGTTAACCTTGTAATTGGACATTAGATGATTCTAAGTAGTGTATTCCTTCTTGATAGAATGGTAAGTAAGTAGATACCTCATTAAGGTTTAGGAAGAGCCCTAGAGAGTGTTTTCTTTCTTCAAACAAACATGGCTTACTTTGTGTGCATGTCATTCCCATCCTATGATTCAAAGTCATCATGTGAAAGCCCATCTCTCCTTTGGAGGGATGTATGGCATGTCATAATGAGTAGAACCTTTGAGGATGCCTTTCATGGATGCATGGTTGAGTGTCATGATGGATTCCTTAGGTTTCCATCATGTTTCCCATCATCATGTACTCATCTCGTTGACTCTCTTCTCTTTTGTTGAAGCATGAAGATGAAGACCTCTCTTGAAGATGGCTTGAGCTTGGAGTTTGCTTGCAGTTGTTTGGTTGTTTGCTGTTTATCTGCTTTGCTGTTGAGCTATTTTGTCTGCTACTCTTTCTGTTTGACTGTTGCTTGTGTGACTTGCTCTTGTTGTATTTCTTTCTTCCTTTATCTTTGAAGTCATTCATACTTGGCTTGAGATTGAGATGAGCTTGTGGAGGCTCCTTCCCCACACATATTTCCTCCCTCACTTGCATGTGCATCTCTACTGTTTATCTGTTTACTGTTTAGCTGATGCTTTATCTGTTTCTGTATCCCATTGACATGATCCCCTAGGAATCTCACTTTCTTTGGTAAGGAAGTGATGATTAGAACTGTAGGTTGAAACCTATGCATGATAACATCTAGGAGATCCCTGTTTCAAACCTCAACCATAGGATGAATCCTTGGCATGACAACTGTTAGGACTTGATAGTCTCTTCTTAGTTGAGCCTGTTCTCTCTTCTCATCTCGAAACAAATCAAAATACAGTAATAAAGGTTAATTGATGTCGTACGTTACGAGCCTTAAGTTACTTGGGAAATTATTGTTGAAGGGTCACTCTTCAACAGTCAGGATGTTTAGTATGGTACCCTTAGGGTGACATGCGACGCATTCACTCCTAGGTCATAGTCTCTAGTGCGATATTAGTTGCAAACATCCATAAAAAACACTTCTTCCATAAAAAACAGAAAACAAACTTCAAACCTTTTTGCCCCGTGGGCCCATAATTCAAAGGAAGCTTTTTTGAAGAAAAGAGTGTCGTTAACTCCCAGTTCTACCGCAAATGGTAACACCTAAGTCTCCAAGGGTCGAGCTGCGTACACCAAACTGCTGGAACTATTTGTTAACCTTACTCGAAAAAACAGATGAATCTGAACCGCCGTAATCCGTATTATCCCGAACTACGTAAGCTCTGATCTCTCATGCCTGTTGAGAGTACGTAGGCACAATACTGACATATTGGCGAGCCACCTTCCCCCATCCGTTTACCCGTAGTTAGTCGAACTACGTTGACTCTGATTTCTCATTCTCTGATGAGAATATGTAGGCATAAAGTGCGACGCTTTTCCGAGTCATTTTCTTTTCTTTTCAGACCAGCCTCGATAGGTAGATAGAATAAACAACCCGTCAGATAAACACAACAAGCGAGGATCCCGTTGAATACAACGGACGTGAGGGGTGCTAATACCTTCCCCTTGCGTAACCGACTCCCGAATCCAGACAATGGTTGCGATGACCTTGTCTTATACCTTTTCGTCAGGTTTTTCTGATCGTTTCCTTTCCCGCTCTGAGGGATAAATAACGAAAGGTGGCGACTCTTCTGTTTTGCCGGCACCTTATTTTTGCGGTAGCGACAATGTTTTCTTGCTTTCTGCTGGTCGACGGTCGATTTCAAAAGAACTGTGGAGTTTCGGTGTGCATTTGAATTTATAATGAATATCTTTTGGTTTGATCATGACTGTTAGTTGAACTGATTCAGGTTACCGGGTTAAAGTAGTCGAGATGTGGTTTAAATTTTCAATAAGGAAGACAGTTCGTTCTCCCGTTTAGCTGAATGTCTCTGCTTATTCGTTCAAGGCCACATTCACCATTAATATCGAGTACGAATTAATTTGCAAGAGAAGTTGTTTGAATTCAGTTACGTCGGATTTAAATCGTGCAAAATGATTAGTTATCGAATTTGGAGTTGGAAAGTCACAGCTTAATCGGATGAATTTCATTGGATAAATTTAATTAAATGAATTTATTTGAATGAGTTTAATTGGATGAAGTTAGTCGCTTGAATTCAATCAGATGACTTTTAATCGGATGAGTTGTTCGGAGATTTTAATCGGAGATTGTAATCAGAGAAATGTGATTGGAAAAATAATTCGAATTTATTCATTTAAATTATGTATTATTACAATATTACAAAAAAATTATAATTACAAAAAGTGCTAAAAGTCCTAATTTCTCTAAGTTTGTCTCTACGCCCGATTCGTCAATCTTCGATTTTCGACTTTGTCGGACCTGCAAAACAAATCAACCACAAATGAAAATAATTTAATCAATAAAATGGTTTTTTTATCGGTCTGGATACCCTCAATAAAAGCTCATCATCGGGTACGTCGAAAGGGCAACAACGACGAGTTCGTCGCCAGCTCCCGGCTTATTTTTTCCGGCCTCGGCACAAATCCGACAGCCTTTGTTCAATTTGGCCAGGAGAGAGAAAAAGTGATTTTAGAAAAGTGATATTTTGGAAAAGTGATTCTGGAAAAAGTGCTTTTGGAAAAAGCACTTATTTCTAAAAAATGGTTTTGTCAAACAAGGCATAAACAACATTCCAGAACTTCAGCCAAACCACAAGCAAATCAAACAACATCTCAGTCAAAACGCAGTAACTTTGTCGCAACAACAACCCAACCGTCAAATACGCAAGCAACAACCATGAATTCCTGGAAATTGCAACAAACACCTACAGCAAATCATAAAATGCAAAACGCATAATTTCAGCAACCAAATCATAAAATACGTAGCCACAACAACAAGTTCGTGGAAGGGTTCAGCGGAGTGAACAAGTCAAAAATCGTAACAAAACACTACCAAAGCCCACAGGTTCACAAAATAAAAAGGATCAAGATCATCAGTAAAAGGGGGCGAGTTCATCAGAAAAAGAGGAAATATACCAGATCCACCATATCATCATCAAAAGATTAGAAAAGAGTTTTAAGGCGTCATTACCATCAGTCACGCGAGACTCATCCTCAACAAGAAGAAGAACCTCATCCATGAATCATCATCAGAAGAAGAAAAAAAACAGTCGGTCACGATTAAGAATCAGAAAAGCACAACTTCAAAGACGTCGCTTCAAACCTTCACAAAAGGTGAGCAACAAGCTAACAGTTTCTCTGTCCTTTTTCATTCTGCAGGTATCGCGAGCAGATGAAGGGACGGGACGGAGCGAAAGAATGAAGAAAAGCTTCGGAGATGCAACAATGGCAGTGGCGCCGCAGGCAAAGAGAAAAAAGAGGGTTTTAAAAAACCTAAGGAGTGTTCATGCCCAAAACCGTCCCCTTCCAATTTATTTCCTTTTTTCATTTTTTCATTTTTCTTTTCCATTTATTGTTTTAATTTAATAGTTAGTAATTAGATGGTTAAATTTTTTCATTTTTTATAATTTGTAATTTAGTTCAATTTTAATTAAAATATTCTAAAGCTAAAACCTTTTTATTAATTAAACCATATTTTAAATTAAAAAAATTTTTTATTAGTCCAAACATTTCAAATTAGAACGTTTTAAAATTAAAATATTTTCTTAAAATTAAATTAAATTCCTTTTTAAAACTAGAACATCCAAAGTAACAATTTTAAATTGAAAACCATTTCGTAAATTAAAATCACTGTTTAAAATTAAACCTTTTTCAAAATTAAAACACTTTTTGTAAATCCTTCAATTAATCTTTTAAACCTCTTCTTAAAACATGTCTAACATTTCATTTTTGTTTCTAATTGAACCATCACTTAATTGCTAATCTGATCCCTAACCTTGCCCGATTAATTTTGTCTAACGTTCAGGACGTTTCCTAACAATATTCATTATTCGTCCGTGTTACCAATTCTTTATCTTTTGTATTCATTTTCTATGGTTGTAACTTTATGCGAGGACATCGTCGCTTTTATTATTTTTGCACTTCTCATGGTTGTAATTTATGCGAGTATATCGTCGTTGTGCATTTCCTTTGTTATTTTCGTACATTTCCCGCATTTTCCTTATTTTATTCACCGTATAATTCCCTTCCGAAGGATTTGGTCTAGCCGTTTGACCGTCGCGTCAATAGTCCTTTACCTTTGACTTTTTCACCGCCCAAACCCTAAATGCATAGGCGTCCCGCCGTGGACCAAATTACCCTTTACCCTAGCATTAGGTTAGGGAGTTGTCGCACTCCGTATTAGGTTTCCCGCCGTGGAATACCTAGTTTACCCCTTTAATTCAATTCGACTTTTCAACGTAAAAATAGGAGTCGCCGCACTCCACGTAAGCGCTTCCATATGAATGCTTATTCTCCATTGAAACCTTGACCACAGTTAAGAAGTTTCTCTTCCTCCCTTTCGAGGGGAACTACGATTACTCTGATTCCATCCCCTACCTCGGATACGTAGGCACAAGATGCGAATCTTGGCAAGTAAACTTAGGACTAACCCTTAGGTCTTTCTTTTCACCTTTAACCCTTAGCATATACCCTAAAGCAGATAATCAAGCAAAACAGTAAACTTTAAACAAGAGGTTCCTGTAGAGTGCTACAGAAGTTTAGGGTGCTAATACCTTCCCTAGGCTTAACCAACCCCTTACCTAGATCTCTCCCCACATTGTGTTTACGATGCAAAATTATGTTTTTCCTTTCTTTGACCTTTCCTTCGGATAAATCAAATACCAGTTGTGAACTAAAGATGTGATTCAAATTAATTAATAATTTGATATCTTATTCTCACCGCAACAGGATGTCACATAAAATTTCAAAACATAACACAAACACCTGTCATGCTCAATAACACTTAAATAACTTCATGTTTTTCATACACTTTCACATTAGCATGTAGCAGTGGATTTACTTTGGTCATAATAGACATAATAAAAGTCTCGTGCTCATCTCATGCATAATCAATACTTAGGCATAAAAGGCAATACTCCACATAACTCAAATAAACATAACGACATAAAGGAGACTACATAATGTATCTCTCAAACATAAATCAAAACGATCCAAGTGTTACATGATCAGAGCACGACTTGACCCAACATAAATAAAGACACAAATCAAGTTACTCCAACGGCTACCTCACACTAGAAGCAACTCTACTCCTCGGTACCTAAGCGATGTCGTATAAAACATCATTCCAACAGAAAGGTGAGAATTCACATAATTATTGAAATTATAAGATAATATATAATTTTAAGGCATACAAGTATAATCACAATCATTCTCACACTTCAAAGTTTCATCAACAAAGTATCACTCAAGTAACCATACCATTGACAAGTATATACACACACTCCACAATTTCACCAATTTCAACAATTCACGTAGATACACATAATCTCATAGCACAAACATATACACAATAAGATTCAATGTAAAACTCAATGCAAGACTCAATGCAACTCATGTCATGTGGTACAAACACTTGTTATTATTTTTCGGTTTTTACATTTAAAATGGGTATGTTCCCTAGACCAATAACACACAAAAGCCCACTCCCTAAACTTTCAAACCCCGCTCTAGGTTTGGGACAAGTCACGAGCTCTCACGGAACTAGCAAGCATTGCCTCTTGACACAAATGATGTGTGTGCAAATACAACAATCATATGCAATTAAGATCATTCTCTAATCTTAATATTCATGCATATCTTCAATAATTCATCACACTTGAATTACCACACAATCGCACACACAATCACATTTTCATAATCAAGACATTTTTACTTCAAACATTACCACTACACAAAGCAAGTAATTCACAAGAATCAACACAATCTCACCACAATTCATAAAACACGTCGAGTAAACATAAAGTAATTAATTTGTCATCAATAATTAACTCAATATTTAATAAATAATCAATATCTAAATAAATAATCAATATTTGAATAAAGTTCCATTAATAATAAATTTCAATATTTCAAATAAATATTCATTATTCAATATATATTCAGTATTTTAATAAACAATCAATATTTGAATAGATAATTAACTTTTGAATAAATGATTAATATTGAATAATTAATTAGTATTTTTAATAAGTGATCAATATTTAAATAAATAAGTAGTCACATTTCATTATAATATACAATTAATTTCCATTAATTCATTACATGTCACCATGTGCTACAGTTATGTGAATTAAAGGATTATTCATTTCCTAATATTCTTGTTTCTACCAATTTCCTTATTAAATACTCCTATATTTTGCTACAACATCATTAATATAGGTATCACTTTCCACTTCCCATTGTCTTTCTAGTGTCTCGCTACAGTAAGGCATAGAAAAGGAGAATCCCTACATTAATTGCTACAAGAACAACATCAATAATTTATATTAAACTCTTATTGGATTATAACTTATGAGTTGGAGTCTAACATAATTAGATATACATATATTCAAATCATGAAGAATGAATTAAAAGAAATACATTGCTATCAAACAATTGAATCTTAGTTTGGCATCATTTTGTAAGTGGATCTTAGAATTTACTCTACATGGCTTTATACACTACAGGATATTAATATATACCACTTTTCATTTCTCTAAATTATAGAGCTACAGGAACAGATATGTTGAGAGCTCCCGTTTTCATTTCGTAAATTACATATGCGCTACAGTCCAAGAAGAGGCAATGCTTATATTCATTTCTACTAGATTCTTAAGCTACAGTATGGGAGAGATAATGGATCGATTCATTACCCTAAGGCTTGTGGCGCTATAGGCTTGTGGCGCTATAGTACATCAAAATATATATATATATATATATATATATATATATATATATATATATATATATATATATATATATATATATATATATATATATATATATATATATATATATATATATATATATATATTCTAATTTCAATTCTTAATGATTTATTCTAAATATTGAATGTGTCTCTATAGTATACTAACATATCAATTCCAAATACAATTAAATTAACACATCTCAAAGATTATCACTAAAACCTAATAATTTTAAATTTATGAAAAATTTAGGGGTTCTAACCTAAACATGTTTCTACTCATTAAATCTATCAAATAATTTTAATAATTAGGTAAAAACTCACTCTTGTCTTGATTTTTGATGATTTATTGAGCTCCCTCTCTTGGTTCTTCTTCTCCACTTTTCTTTCTCTCTAGCCTCCTTTACCAACTTTCTATTCTAACTCTTACTCTTTTTCTTAAACTCTCACAATTTCTCAAAACCTAATAATTTCTAATGGACTTACTAACTCATTTCTATTCACACCCCCAATTAGGCTCAATTAATTAATCTAACAATTCTATATTATTCTACCAAATAGAATATATCAAATAAATTAAATAATCAAATTAAATCAATTATTTCAAATATGTCCAATAAATCAATTAATCCAAACAACTCAAATAAATCTAATAAATCAAATATTTCATATAAATTCAATAAATCAACTAATTCAAATATATCAAGTAAATCAATTAATTCAAATAAATCACATAAATTAGTTAATTCAATTAGGCACAAAATCACATAATTAATCAATTAATTTAATTAAATAAATAATTACTAAAAATTGGGGTATTACATCGGGCTATTAGAAGGAATTGCATGTGCGGTCTCTTTGGGGATAATTTCCCCTTGATAGACCAGATAGGGAAACAACTATGTATACGACACATGAATTTTGTCAAAATTTGGACGCTTGCGGTTGTTCTAATTGTTATTGTTCTGTTTGTTCTGATATTGTTGGTTTCTTTTGTTTTGTTGAGATTACTGATGTTGTGGTTGTTGATTATGAGGAGTCTGAGCTTGTTGTTGTGGATGATATTGATATGGCCATTATTGATACTGAGCAACAGCGACATAAGGATAAGGATAATACGACATGGAAGCCGTAGGAACCTGATACTGAGGAGAGGATGTTGTTATCACAGCATTCGCTTCACCTTTCTTTTTCTTCGAATAATTGCTCTGAGGTTTTTTAGTTGGTTGTTGACCAGCGGTACCAGCAACCCTACCAATTTTCAACCCATTCTTAATTCTTTCACCAATAGTCACAATATCAGCAAAATTTGAAGAAGGATTGCACACTATTTTCTCATAGTACAACCCTTGTAAAGTGCCCATAAATATATCAACGAGCTTAGTGTCAGAAAGAGAAGGCCGCACACGGGAGGCCATTTCTCGGCATCTTTGCTCATATTCCTTGAAAGTTTCAGTTGTGCGCCGAGACTTATTCTGTAATTGCAATTTGGTAGGAGCTAAATCAAGATTATAATTGTATTGCTTCAAGAAAGCTTCTGACAAGTCTCTCCATGAGCCAATCTTGCTACGCTCTTAACCCACATACATACCAATCCAAAGAAGCTCTAGACAAGCTATCTTGGAAGCAATGAACCAGAAATTCATTGTTGTCAATGTAGGAGGCCATCTTCCTACAATACATTGTCACATGACTTCGCAGACATCTCAATCCTTTGTACTTTGGCAGCTCTGGAATCTTGAACTTTTGTGGCAGCACAACATTAGGAACCAAACACAAGTCTTTGGCTTCCATGCCAAAAGCAGAATAACCTTCAATCGCTCTGATTCTTTCATCTAACAGCTTATAGTCTGTAGGTCTGTTATGATCAGCATGTATGACAAGAGTATGTGGATTTGGAAGTTGTGACGCAGCTGGAGTAGGTAGCTAAAGAGAAGTAAACTGAGATGGATTCACCAACCCAGAATTTACCATCTGAACAGAATTCTGACCCATCGGAAAACCATACGGATAACCAGTAGGAGGTACCACAACAGTAGAGGATGCCCAAGAGTAAGGCATTCTTAAATGGACATTTTGAACAACACTTTGAGCAAATTGAGACAAAACTGGAACATGAATAGGAGGACCTCTGTATACATGCTCATCTTCATCAAGGGTCTCAACATCAGTCAACACAGGAGTCTGACGAGTCTGTGCTTAAGGAATCTCATGATCATTATGGTTTACCATAGGAGGCGGAAGTGGAGTAGGCAAGCCCCATAGGTAGGCAGCAGAGTTCCCATTGGGCACAAGCACAATAAGAGGTTGGTAAGGCACAAAGGTACTACCACTGGCAATCTGAGGAGTGAAATTTAGGGGCATTCCCCATAGAAAGGAAGCAGGCATCCTATTCGAACCAAATTGAGCACTTGGTAGGTTGACAGTAGGTTGAAGAATAGTATCAGGCGGTGCTTTAACAAAAACAGGAGAAAAAGTGACAATAGGAGCGAAAGTGATACATGAGTGAAAATAGTTGCATCAATAACAATTGCGACAACAGTAGCAGTAGCAGCGACGTCCTTCTGAGCACGAAGGAACTCCATGATAACATCCATGTTAGTCTGTAATTGATCCATCCTACCTTAAAACTGAGCCAAGGTTTCCTTGTAGGCAGTATTCTCTTGTTCATAGTCAGCCATGATCTTAGACTTGCTTGATAAAGTGAAATAGCAATGTCGAGTCCTTGTCTTGCTATAAGGCGGAGACGAACAGTGTAAGCATTTTGTTTTTCTGGATGAGGGACGTGTATATGTGTGCATGAATCAATGCAATGCATGCAAAAATAAAGTTTTAATTCCAGAAATTCGTGAGCTTTTATCTTTATTAATCATAAAGCATATAAGTAAAGGCATAAAGATAAAACTGGCAATAAAAACTCTTCGTTCATTCAATAAAGGGAAAGAAGTACAACTCAAATACAACTCAAATATCTTCCCTCTGGGATACAACAAGATCAGCATGAATCATATTAAAGATCGTCCTATAAATAGATAAGAAATGAAAAACAATCCAAGGAGTCTTGTGCTGCAACACATCAGCATATGCATCCTTCAACAACTATGGCAGATCTTCAAGTGCGTGTTCAATAAATTTGGCTAGACGGTCGTGTCTCTCACTCTAATACTTTGCATCCTTTATGAGATTACACAACAATGAATGATTAGGTCCCTGAAGAAGATCCTATAAAAATGCCTCTTTTTGATCCAAGAGGACTTGCAGATGGTGGCTTTGACCTCCCAATAAGTACTCTTCAAGTTGAGATGAATGTTCTCCTCTTGGTTCTGATGCACTTGATTTTACAACTTCTGAATATCATTGAAGGCTTTGTCAAGTCGGCTTGACATTGAGAAAGGTCTTTCACCAACTGGTCAACACGTTCTTGTTCATTCTGAAGCTTTGTCTTGTACTCTGATAGCTTTCCTCAAAGTTCTCTAAGTTGTTTCTTGTATCTCAACTCATCTTTGTAGGCTTGATACTGAGTGTCAATAAGTTGTCTCTTATTTGAAGCTATTCTATTATAAGTACCCTTCAAAGCATCAGCTACTTTCCTTCTGTAATACCCCAAATTTTGCCCTAAGATTTGTCGTTTCATCTTGCATTCCATTGCATTTTTGCATTGCGTTTAACTAACCGCTAACGGGTTGTGCAGTTGGTTGATTTTTGCAGGAAACAATCATGGGGCGCACTCTTTAGTTCATGAAGGGTAAAATGGTCATTTGTTTGCAGCCGGCTGTCAGTTTACGAATTTTGAGCTGTAGTCAGGGAATTTGAGTCGTTGGATATTGCTGATGTGAATCGGGGCCGAGGTGTAGTTGGAATTGTTTGATTGCGAAGGATTCGAGCGGTTAAAATTAAATCGATCCAAGAAGGTTTAATTGGAAATTATTTCGGAGACGGGATTAATCGGTTAAATTGGAGAATTTAGGAATTAATAAAAAAAAAAGGGGGTTCATTTTCAATTTCATTTCATATTTTAAATTAATGTCGTTGTAATCAATCACATTGCATTTTAAACTAATTTCGTTTTTAAATCCATCATACTTCATTTTTAAAAGAAAATCAATTTCGTTTTATTGCATTTATTTCATTTCATTTTAAATCAGATTTTATATTTTATTCCATTGTTTTTAATTGATGTTATTTTTAATATTGATGTTATTTCATTGTTTTTAAGGTTTGCATTTTAATAATAACATTTTCATATCATTTGAAAATTAATTACATTTCATTCAATATCAAAAAATAATAAATAAATAAATAAATTTACATTTACATTTTCTTTCTAAAAATCATAAAATTCCTAAATTCCTAAACTCTTCCAATTTCTTCGACCTTTCCGAATTTTCAATTTGTCGAACCTGAAAAAATCAAAACAATGAACAATTTGATCGGTTAGTTTCATCCTGACACCCTCAGAACATTGTCATCATCGGGTGCGTCGGGAGGGTAATGGATTGCTCTGAAACCAACTCCTGACTCCTTTCCGACCTCGGTAAATCCGGTAATAATATGTTCTTATTTTGAGGCAACTGAGAGAGATATAAAGAAGTGCTTTTGAAAAAAGCTGGTTTGGAAAAAGTGTTTATCCAAAAAGTGCTTATTGGAAAAGCACTTATTTGAAAAAGCGTTTTTCCAGAAAAAAGGGTTTGCCAAACATGGCATTAACGCTTTTTCCATAAATTTCTCTGTCCAAACGGATCAAACAATGTAAACAGAAACAGTCTCGCAAGTCAACAACAACTGTAACAAACTTTTGAAAAATCCTCAGCCAAGTCTAGATCTGAAAAACCACAAGATAATCGCAGCAAACCCAGTCAAACAAACCAACTGTGAATCACCTGAAAAGCAGCAAGCAAGTTCAAACGAAATGGCAGAAAACCGGCAATCAAGCAGACGGATCCAACAAGCGCATAATCAGCAACCTTTTTCCGTAAAAAAGGGCAATCAAACCAAAACCATAAAGCCCACAATCACAAACCCGGCAAGATATAAATCATCCAGAAAATCATCAAAGGGAGATAGAAAAACCCTAAAGAAACAAGAAAAGCAGCAGCGGCTCATAGCATCTACGGGATCTCTCATCATCGCCATACGACGGATTCAGAGAAATCCAAAAGGATTTCATCATCATCATCACCGTCGGGAAAGAAGAAGAGGAGTTATTCACAAAATCCAAAGCTCGCGAAATCAAAGAGAAGGGGAAGAGAGTTTCGGAGTCGTCACCCAGCCGACCGAGAGCGGCGGCGGAAACGTCGAAACTTCATCGCCGGCCAAGCAACCGTTACAGCTTCAGTCAAGACATCATCGGCCATCCTCCCTCCATCGCCAACCAACACGAAAACGTAAGCCATGGTAACCTTTTCCGATTCCCCTTTTTTCGTTTTGTTTCAAGTGAAAATAAGAAGAAGGAGGAGGAATATTAAACATGCAAGCAAGAACGAAAGAAAAGAGGAAAGCTTCGAAGTTCATCAATGGCGAGCCGCCGCCGGCCCTAGTAGAACGAAGAAGAAGATAACAAATGAACAAACCCTAATGAATGCAGTGAACAACCTGTCCTTTTTATTTGGCCCTTTGTTTATGTTTAGTTTTATTATCTTTTATTTTATATTGTTTTTTTCTTTAACTTAAATAAACCTTTTCTTTAATGATATAGTCATAACCTCAAATAATTTTTCAGCAATTGTTAATTAAATTTTTTTTAGTTAGTTAGTAATCAATGCGAGGTCATCGTCGCAATTATGTATTTATTTTTTTTTTCATTTTGGGACTTGTAATTTACGCGAGTGATCATCGCAATGCTTTCTGCTTTACTGCTTTCTTTATTTCTGTACTTTAAATGTCTGCCACGTAATGATTCATTTTTTGCATCATTTACCGTCAAAGCACCTCCGAAGGATTAGGTCTAACAGTTTTACCGTCGAGTCGATAGTCCTAACCCTAGACCATTTCAAACCCTAATTAGCCTAGGCGTCCCGCCGTAGACGAAAATGCCATTTACCCTAGCGTTAGGTCAAAGAGTCGCCGTACTCTGTTTTAGGGTTTCCCGTCGTGGAATATTTAGTCAACCCTAATTTTAATTAACAACTTCAACATAGAAGTAGGAGTTCTAATACTCCACGTAAGCGTTTCCCTAAGAAATGTTTACTTCCTCATTGAAACCTTGACCATGGTCAAGAAGTTTCTAACCTCCCTTTCGAGGGAAACTACGATTACTCTGATTCCATTCTCTATCTAGGATACGTAGGCACAAGATGCGAATCTTTCCGAGTAAACTTAGAACTAACCCTTAGGTCTTTTAGGTCACTTTATCCCTTAGCTCAGTATATATTTTCAAGCAAATAATAAAGCAAAATAGCAAAAATAAACAAAAGGTTCCTGTAGAGTACTATAGAAGTTTAGGGTGCTAGTACCTTTCCTAAGCTTAACCAACCCCTTACCTAGGTCTCTCCCCGCATTGTGTTTACAATGCAAAAATAGGTTTTCCCTCTTTTGACCTTTTCTTTCGGATAAATCAAAGAGTGGTTGTGAATTAAGAATTGTGATTCAAACTAATTAATAGTTTGATATCCTATTTCCACCACAACACCTTCACTTGTTTTTTTCAACTTCCACCTCTTTGAGTAAGCGCTCTCTCTTCTGGCGAAGATCAATCTGTAAGCTTTCCTTCTCAGATGTGACTTTATCAAGGTTGAAACGAAGATCGAAATTCTCCTTCTTCAACACCTCTATAATTTGCTTGAGTTAGTCAGCTTCAGTTGGCGAAACAATGGTAAGTTTAGAAAGCTTAGCATTCATGGAAGGCTCATAAGGAAATGGTTGTAAGATCACTTGTACTTGTTTCTTTACCCATTGTATGTAGGCTTCTTTTGCTATGCAATTCTTCTTATCCAACTCAGCTCTTCCTTCACGGTGAATCTGTGTCCATGCAACACTAAAGCTCTTCAGTAATCCCATATCATCAACCCCTTCATGAAAGATGAATTCTTCCACTACCTCAGGCTCTGGCTTGTCAAGCATAGGATACCCCAATTGATGGAAAGCAAGTCTCAGATTGTAGTTAATTCCCTCTTTCGTACCCAAGAGAGGGCACATTGGAGAATTTACCACAATGAAGAATGACTCTAGTGTCATCGTAGACTCGAGAATACTAAGAGATGTCATCAACAGTAAGAGACATGATCCTTTGAGACCATTTGAGATTTCTCTTATTCTCAACAAAGGGACCCTTCTGTGGAAGGTGAGACATGAACCAACGGTACAACATAGGAGCGCAACAGACAATAGTTCCTTTCTTCTTTTCATTCCTCAAATGAATATAATAATAGGTATCAACAAGAAGCGTTGGAACAGGGTTCTTGGATAAGAAGATAATGATGGCAGTTTGATCCACGAAATCCTCCATGTTCAGAAATAAAACGATCCCATATACCAACAAAGCCAACACGGTGTTGAAAGCCTTCTACCTTCTATCCTCATCAAAAGAAACAGCCTTTTCTACCAGAAATTTCAAGGGAAACCCTCGAATACCATTCCCTTTAGTCTTGAGATTAGCTTCCACATCCTTCTCACCAATGCAAAGAGCTTTAACAATAAGATGAGACTTTAGACAACTGTTAGTGTAGACGAAAGGAACTTGCTTCTTGATCTCAACCCCTAAGATATGAGAGTAATCCTAAAGTGTAGGTGCTAACTGATAATTTTGAAACGTGAAACACCTCAGTGGAGGGTCATAAAACTGAACAAGTGTATGAATGGCAGTGATGTTGACTTTAATGTTGAGGATGGACAAATGCTTACCATAATCATCTCTGGAAACACTTTTATTATCTTCAACCAGACGAAATTCTAAACCTCTCAAAGTCTTCAGCTTAGGCTCCAGTATTGGGTAATCGATTACCCTGTGCGAATTTTGTGAAAATTGGTCAAGTTCAAATTCTGCACCATTTTTGGCACCAAATTCAAATGTTTCGTCATAAGAATATTCTATATCACTTCATTTTAATTCCCCTACCTCATCATGATTAATTCCCACCATACACCTTCACTAATCACCACTTGATCATTAATTTCCCTCCAAATTCAAATTCTAAGCTTAATTTTGTTTCCAAACCAAACTCCAATCCACCAAATTTTCCAAGCTTAATTTTGTTTCCAAACCAAACTCCAATCCACCAAATTTTCCAAGGCTAAATCCTATAAATAGAGGCCTCATTTCTCCCATTTCATAAGCTTTTGATAGCTAAGTTCACCTTGTCAACTTGACTCTAAATTTTTCTCCAATTACCAAATTCACCAAAGATATTTCTTCCTTTGAAATTTAGTAAGTTCATCATTAGAACTTACTAATCTTTGATATAAACCTTCATCCATTCACTTTTTCATCATCAATTCTTATAGATCAAGGCTTTGAAGTGTGGTTTGTGGAGCTGATTTGAAGAATTTCTAGATTTGGAGTGGTAATTTCTTAATCCACCATTGTTGTTCTTGATACATCTTCCATAATGTGACCTATTGTTGATTCTTGTTGCTTAATCTTTGAATCTTGGAAATTGTGTTCTATTTGTGTTGATTGCTATTATTTTACTTAAATTTCCATGCTCAATTGCATCCTTGATTATGAGGTGTTTGAAGAAATGGTTGATCAAGTTTCTGCACTTTTTAAAGCTGATTTGCTACTGTTTTAGCAGTGGTAAACGATTACCTCCTGGTGGTAATCGATTACCCAGTGTCCATTTTGAGTTTTTGGCTCTATTTTGGGACTATTTTGGTTCTTTATTCTTCTTCTTCTTCCATTTCCTTTTGGTTTTTGCCTTAGAATTCACTTTTAAAGGTCCTTTTCCTCTTTAAATTCATTGGACTTAGGGTGTAGATGAAGTTGGATAAACATTCACTAATTCAAATCTATCTTTAAAGTGAATTGTTCAATTCATTTTAG
Organism: Lathyrus sativus; assembly: GCA_963859935.3. Lineage (NCBI taxonomy): Eukaryota > Viridiplantae > Streptophyta > Magnoliopsida > Fabales > Fabaceae > Lathyrus > Lathyrus sativus. Next base: position 330,346,884 of record OZ012741.1, read on the forward strand.
GTGCTTTGATTTAGTTATATGTTTAGTGCTTTAATCCACTAAGATGAGTGGATGAACTTAAAGATGGAATGACCTTGAACTTGTAGTCCAATTTTGCATTCCCTTTCCTCTTCTCTTTTTTCTTTTGATAAATGAAAATCTTCGATATCGTTTGAACTTATTTCAAGTTCTTGATGAAGATGAGATTGTTACCTATTTTCTTTTCGTGCGGTATTGCTTTCAGAGAGTGATCTACATATCACTTCTCTAGCATGCATTAGCACTAACATTGTTATTGACTGACCTCAAATAGTTGTGGTTTCTACATAAACCCGATTACGATTGCTTAACATAGCACTAAATTATACTATAATCAGAAAGTGATCATTCGTGGCTCAAACTTATGTTTGAAAGTTCAAGTATGGTTGATTATTTGTCTTAGGTCCATCACCTATGAAACTTATTGTTAGGAAGCTTTGATTTTATCAATCCTCTTACAAGTTTTCATCAATTTTGGCTTAAGTGCATGTGTTAATCATCGTTGATCATTTGCTCTAACAACTAATCACTAACTCACTAACGATATCATTGTACTAATTTTTTTTATGTTTCATTCTTGCTCCCTATCTCTCTTTTATCTTTATGCTCCATTATTATCATCTCATATCATATTATTGTTTATGACTTTCGTTATTTTTCCTTTGTCCATTGGACACATGTTTATATTTCTGCCATTTTTCTTTTGTCCATTTGGACCATATCTTTTTCAAAACACTAATAAAGGATTAAACCTTTAAAGAAACATGGTGCTCTTAACTTTGTGGTTATCCTCTTGGAATATTCTTAGACCTTGGACTTCTTGGACTATTCTTGGACCCTTGGACTTAGAATTAGAACTCTTTCCCTATGCTTGGAGTATTATGGATCTTTGTCTTTATTTGGCTTGCTTATTGGCTTATGCTTCAAGATGGATGGAATTCTTATTTGGCTTACTATGGAGTGTGCTACAAGTTGGTTAGATCCTTCTTATCTCTAGCTTTTATTTTTCTTTCTAGGGTAGTCACTTCATCTTCTCCCGTTCTTAAATTTTCAAAATCTCCTCTCTTTTTCAAAAACTTTCTTGCTTTCAAACTTAAAACCGTTTTCACAATAAAACATTGACTTTTGTCAAGTGGTTTTCAAAATTTATTTTCTTTAATATATGTCAATCAATGTTAATCATATTTTGATAAATTTCAAAAAAGACTTTAAAAAAGATCAACCTCATTCAAACTTTTTGTGCCTTTGCATACTTTTTATTTTAAAACTTTTCATAAAGTTTAGACAAGAGTCATTTCCATTGTTGAGATATAATTCTCCTATTCCCCATAGTATTTAAGATGTTGACATTTTCCACTAAGATGTTGAGTGATAGACTTGTTGATTTTAATCCAAGCAAAATTCTCCATCTTTAGGTGATGCAAATGTTGTCTTATACTTGTGGGCGACTAATCATGATTTTATCCTTAAGAAGACGACTTATCTTTACATTCAACAGTACTATTCTCAAGAGGGCCTCAACTGAGCGGTGATTTCTCAAGTTAGTTTGGTCAGGAATCAACTCCATATAAGCCTTCTCGAATATATCATCTTCCTATCATAAGGGTACTAAAGTTCGGGTGTAGGACTTATCTCAACAACAAAGATAACAACCCAAAGCATAAACAAATATATAGATAAACATACATATAAATAAACAACAAAAACACAAATTAAACATGTTAGGGGAAACCTTCAAGCTACTCTCCAGTGAAGTCGTCATTTATGTCGCGGTGAGAATCGGATGCCAAGCTATCGATTAACTTGAATCATAAATCTTAATTCACCACCGATCTTTAATTTATCCAACGGAAGGGAAAAAGAACAAAAACCCAAATAAATGCAATGCAAAATCAAAGCAAAAGAGAATCTAAGGTTCGGGGGTTGGTTATACCTAGGGAAGGTGCTAGTATCCTAAGTATATGTAGTACTCTACAGGAACCTCTTATTTTATTGTGTTATTTGTTATTTTGTCTGCTAAAGGGTGAAAAGGTAAAGAGAGACCTAAGGTGTTATTTCTAAGTATGCTCGCCAGGAAGTCGCATCTTGTGCCTACGTATTCTGACGGAAGTGGAATCAGAGCATTCGTAGTTCCCCTCAATAAGGATAAACAAAGTTTGTTGGTTAGTTTTTAGGAGAAGAGACAAGTTGTCATCTTAAGGAGAATACTTAACTTAAACCATCACAAACATGTGGAAGATGGATCTTTACTTCACATTAAGAGAAGGGCTCTAACTCGGATATAGAATCGACGAGTATGCCACATACCTCTCTCAAGTGAAAAAGAATCAACATCTTTTTCAACTATTTCATGAGATAGTAGAATTACATCTCAACTAAGGATGACTAGTGTCTAATTCTCTCATGAGAAAAAAGAAACTAACTGTAAGTTATCTATAGTTGAAATGGTAATCCTAAGGGATATCAAGTTCTAGGATTACAAGAAGTATATACAAGAAGATACAAAATGCAAATAAAAATGTAAATGACAAGGGCGTCAACAACAAGGGATCCTCCTTTGGAATCGGGCAACAAGAAATTATTAATTAATTTAAATATAAATATTTATATCAAATAATAATTTTGACACAAATTTATTTACATTTTAATATAATTCAAATTTACTAATGAAAAACTAGAAATAAAAATACTAAAATAAATAATGAAAATATTTGTGGCATTTTCATCCTTATAAAGGTAATTAAAATAAAATTTTTTACATCTTTGTATGCTAAAATAAAGTAATTAAAATATATATTTTTTAGTCTTTTTAATATTACAAAATCAACTAATAAACTAAAAATAAGGAAATCTTCTTTGTTTTTTTAACATTATATAAATAATAATAAAATAAACTTGATTAATTGAAGTGACTAAGAATAATGATAACCGATATTCAAGAATCAATTAGATTTGCTTCTTTCTATTTTTCTCTTTAAAAGAAAAAACCATATAGTATTGACTAGAAAAAAATAATGAAAGAGAATCTACTAAATATAAATAAGAGGTAATGGTGATAAAAAAAAATTAAAAAATAACTATTCATTAATATTTGATACGTGACAGTATATGATATATAATATTAAAATGTGATATATGTAATATATTCATAAATATATGATACATGGTGACACCTAACATGAACTATAGGCAACCAAAAATAACTCATGTACTTAAATTATAAAACTAAAGAAGTTACCTCAATCAATATATGTAAAACAAACACTACGTGACACTATAAGTGGTACTACCAAGACATACATGAAATTGACATAGATACAAAACAATATCAGTTTTTCAAAATAAAATGTGAGTTTGCAATTTTACCTTCCTCAAATGGCCTTTTCTCTTGCGTCGTCGCCCCCTCTATCTCTTTCTCTCGATGACACGTCGTGGTTTATGAAAAACTTTGCGGTTTGGATGTGAGGAAGATGAGGTATGAGTGTTTTTTTCTTTTTTGTGTGATTGCTTCTTCTTTTTAATGCATATATATAGGACTAGAAAATAGACAAGAGTGATAATAACAATTAACACAATATTTTTTTTGTTTATAATAAGACAAGAATAAAAGAAATTAAAAATCATGTTTTTGTGTTTTTTTGACAAAACAAGAATAAAAGGAATTAAAAATCATATTTTTATGTTTTTTATGATAAGACAAGAATAAAAAGAATTAAAAATTATGTTTTTTTGTATTTTTTATAATAAGACATGAATAAAAAGAATTAAAAATCATGTTTTTGTGTTTTTTTATGATAAGACAAAAATAAAAAGAATTAAAAATTATATTTTTATGTTTTTTAAAAAGAAATATTAATAAAGAAATTAAAAATAAAATTAATTAATAAAAATAAAAATTTACATTAAATATCTAATTAAATCTAAATAAATTAAATGATTATTTAAATAAAAATGATTAAAAACGAAATAAAAAGTCAGGCAGAAAAGTGCTCAAAAAAATAAAATGAACACACCAAAATAATCAGCGCGAAATAAACATATTGGAAAAATACAGCGTTTGGTCAGATTTTGAAATAAATTTAAACCGGTTTGTTTGTAAATCCAACAAATTTATTATGAATGGCATTTCGGACACTATGCAAGATGAAGTGCATGTTATGCTATGCAGATGATGCAAAACAGAATCTTAGGATCAAAAGTTAGGGTATGGCAGATGCCCCTATTTAAGTTTCTTCTATCTAGAGATACGGAGATTGAAATCTTCATTTCGACGTGATAAGAGAGACTTAAATACAAACATGCACAATTTTTTGCCCTAAGACGCCACAAAATACTTATGATATGATATGATATACAAGACATAAATCTTGGGAGGAATGTCGTCACGGGGGATAACTGCATACAGAAAACACTAAAACATAGTTAAAGAAAGGAAGGCCCGATGAGGAACAACTTAGCAAGACTCCACATAGAAAGGTCCAACTCCACTAGGGATGAGACTCAACTCCACTAGGGAAAATGCACTTAACCACCACCGGGGATAGCTTAAATACATGGTATCTCCAAAATAGAACAAAGGTGTGTATCGCCTACTACCAAGAACATGGTAGCCTAAACAACAGGAAAGAAACTTGAAAATATGGATAACCTACTACCAACAGATGGTAGCCTAAACGAAGGTATCCAGTTGAAATAAAAGAACATATATTAATTATTATGAAGTACATGATAGCCTAAGCAAAGGTAATAGACTTGAAAGGAGAGATCACCTACTACCAAACACAGTAGCCTAAGCAAACATAGCTGACCAAAAAGATACAATATATTACCTACTATCAAACATATGATAGCCTAAGCAAAGGTAATAGACTTGAAAGGAGAGATCACCTACTACCAAACACGGTAGCCTAAACAAAGATATCTGGCCAAAAAGATACAATATATTACCTAATATCAAACATATGATAGCCAAAGCAAAGGTAATAACCAAAATAAGCTTCCATGATCAAAATATGATTAAACTTCTTCTTTAACTAAATAATTAATTTAGAAAGGGTAAATAAAATTCTCCACGCCTCAGGTCATAAGTCACGGACTAGTCTCAGTTTCTTCTTTAATTAAGTATTTCACTTAAAAAGGGTAAAATAAACCTCCCCTCGCTTCAAGGTTGTATGCCATGAACGGGTCTCAGTTTCTTCTTTGATCAAGTATTCCACTTGAAAAAGAATAAAATAAACCTCCCCTCGCTTCAAGGTTGTATGCCATGAACGGGTCTCAGTTTCTTCTTTGAAAAGGGTAAAATAAACCTCCTCTCGCTTCAAGGTTGTATGCCATGAATGGGTCTCAGTTTTTTCTTTGAAAAGGGTAAAATAAACATCCCCTCGCTTCAAGGTTGTATGCCATGAACGGGTCTCAGTTTCTTCTTTGAAAAGGATAAAATAAACCTCCCATCGCTTCAAGGTTGTATGCTATAAACGAGTCTCAGTTTCTTATTTAATCAAGTATTCCATCTGAAAATGGTAAAATAAACCTCCCCTCGTCTCGGGTCATAAGCCACTAACGGGTCTCCGTTTCTTCCTGGAAAGGTGAATACTCATGGGAGAGTATCTTCACAGGGGATTGAAATTTTACTAGAGATTTATGACTTCAACGGGGATCCATAATTTACTGTAGATTAGAAAACATCGTCGGGGATCTAAAAAAGATGCAAGCCGGTTGATTTGAAAAATATGTCTTCTCAAATAAAGAGAAATATCATTTGAGTCTTCATCAAAATTCTCTAAGAGATGCCATTTGATGGAAGTAAATTTAATAGTGGATTCACTAGGGAAAACATCACAGAGGAGCAGCATTGTTGTAGTTTGAAGTTACATTGAAGAAAATAAAGTCCTTGTATCAGGAATTCTCAAATAAAGAGAAACACTTGTAAAATCTTCACCAAACTTCTCTGATGGATTTCTGGAGATATGTCATTTGATGGAGGATAAGTCGATAATGTTGATAAACTCATTAGGGATAGACAAACTGTCTTGAAGAGACTGTCATTTGTCATCCAAATAGAAAACCTGAAAACGAAATAAGCTACTCAAATAAAGAGCTGCCACTTATTGTCTGGGTATAAATTGCTGAGAAAATGTTGTAACATTGCTGAAGAAATATTTTATCTTCAATCGTTATCTTCAAACAGATTCTTCCTGAGGAGACAAAGTGCAAAACAAATGCACGTTCAATCTAGGCTCAGCAGCCTAGAGAGATTCAAGATTGTAATTGTCAGGAACCAAAGTTCAATTCAGGAAGTAACTGAAAAGAAACGGTCGAGCAAGACTCTATCCATTGAGGAATGAACTCAAGTGGGGTTTATCTTTATCCAAAAATGGAAAAGAAAACTAAAGCAACCATATTCCACGAGAATCAAACTCAGTGGGGAATTAGAAAGGATGTGTTCTTTCTGCTTATGGCTGACGACTCTACTTGAAGGGAGAAGACAAACCTAGTCACTTAGGGATAAACACAGCCAAAGTAAATAAACAAACAAACATAAAAATGAAAAATGCACAGATTCCATGTATCCATATGAATGAATGTATCTTATGTTATGCTTATGCTGACAAAATAAACAAGGAGAAGTAAACCGGAGATGAAATAAACATCTAGACACAGATACTTGGCCAATCTTCGCAAGATAGAAGCATCATTGGGGTGAATGGAAAGCCACACATGGAATCATAATCTTGCTTCAAGGCTTCAAACTTCTCTGGGGGAAAGAGAGCACTCCACTTGAGGATGAACATTATGACTTCACTTAGGGGATTGTCAAGATGAACCCTGCTACTCTGTTGGGGATGAGAAAGATTTGTAAGGAATGGATCAAACTCATTATTAGAGAGACTTTATGGGAATAAAATAAATATCCACGACAAACTGAAGTAGTCTGGAAGGAAGTTGTAACTGGAGATGTCAGAGTTGAGGCCTCACAGAGGATAAAATAAATATCCACTTCATTAGGGGAACTCAGATTAAAGTCGTAGCTGCAAATATCAGAGTTAGGAAATTCACTTCACTGGGAAGGTTTAAGCCAAGGAAATTCACTGGCGTAGGCTTAGGTTACCAACTGGGGAGTTCTTGTATCAATTTTACCATAATTGCTTGAAGTAGAGATTCATCGGGGAATTGTCATGACCACCTGTGGTATAGACTTAATGGGGAATCATCACACCACTTGAGACAGGAGCTCTTTGGGGTACGGGTGAAGAATGCTACAAGAACAAAGTAGCTCTACATTGATGAACTGCGTGGTGGTCGCCATTTCGAACAACATTTGTTGTGAATGGATAAAATAATCTTCAATTCTCAAATGCCCCGAGATCACATAGTTTATGAGAAGAAAGTCATTCCAAGAGGATTTTACAGAAAACTTGGAATCCAAGATATTCCAATATCTTCCAACTCTTGGAGAGATTTGTCGAATCTTGACGTAACTGCCCTAGATTGATTGTATTTTGTATAGCTGAAACTTTAAACTTGCCCCCCTTAGGGGTGGTTAGTCTGTGAAAGCAACAATTAGGAAACAAACTTGCCTTTGGTCAGCAGAGTCTTCAGGCAACATGCCCCTGGATATGATCATTCTTGGAATGTTTTGCCTTTTTTTTATCAAAGTTTCAAGTCTCAAAAGATTAAGCTCATCATTTTTGTTCGTATGCAAGCTTCTATGATGTCAAGCAATGTTAGCGAGCAAAAAAATGTTAATTCTGAAACTGCTAATGCAACACACATGCTTGTCTTGAAGTTTTTTATTTATTTATTAAAAAGGTATCACAATAACTTGTGACCGAATCACTAGTTAGGATATGAAACTAATTATTTTTAAAAAGCCAACACAACTTTTGAGCTTAGCTCATAGGAGTCAGGAAACGTTATCTCGTCGAGTACACTTTTAAAATAAACCCTACTTCAATTAGGTCTTTTGAAGGTTGCATTGTGGCTTGGTTCACGGCTTAAGAAACAAAGGATATAAGGCTCAAATTTTATTTATGCCCATCCATTCTTCGTGATGTTCTCCAATACTAACATTCAATTAACCTGACACGAGCACTCATCTCTCAAGAGGATTTTGATATGGTTGAGAAACCACTGAGGCTTCAAACATAACAGTCACTAACCTTTTTGCTTTTGATATTTGATCACACGACTTTGTTCTTTGCTGAGGATTTTTCTTTGTGATCCTTTGTCTTCATTTTTCGCGCTTTTTTTATTTTTATTTTATTTTTATTCCCTAACTTTTTCTTGGATGGAGTTTTTGGATTTAACTTTGAAGTCCAGCGGGATGCCTCAATTTTGCCTAAGTCTCCTTCATAGGTTTTGACTTAGCGGGCTTTTTCTTTTTTCTTTTTTTATTTACTTATGAACAAGTCGTGTGACTCTAAGTTATTTTGACCCTCTAAAAAGGATTGTGACAGCCTCACTATTTAGATAGTCGAGGGATAATCGTTGTGGTTTTTTGACTTCCAACCTCCTAATATGTGAGGAATAGATAAAACGGATTCTCGAATGTTCACTCCTCCTTTTTTTAGAGTTTGGGCGTTTGATCAGTTTAACTGAAAACTACCACGCCCTAGGTAAAAATTGAGGATTTTTTGTATGTATGGAAAAGAAAACTCATACTTCAAGGCTCAAAGGGGTTAACAAGGGTCTATCTCCCTTATATCTTCAGTGTTTGAGAATTTGAAACAATGCCTTACATCACCAGCCGAGTTTTATTCAAAAGCATACGACCAGAGATCTTGCGTTTTTGATTTCGTCATCCTCCTCTCAATTCTCTATCAAAGCAAAAGGTTGGGTAAAGTTGGCATTATAAATCATGAAAAGGCATTTTATGAGTGAATACGAATGGATTTCTTCAAGACAAACATATTTATTGCATTAATCATTCAAAACAAACAAGTTCTTACATGCAAATCATGCTTTTATAATCAAATAAATAATAACAAATGCAAGAAAAGAGTCAAATAGCCTGATGATCTTGGGAATGAGTTCTCCTCCCGATTTCACCGACTTGAAAGGACTCTCTTGAGTCTTCATATCCATCAGCATAAAGGTGTTCCATTCACAGTTGGGCTTCCTCCCTTTAAAGTCAACACCTCATCATTGATCATCTCTTGGACTTTTTCTTGGAAAACCTTGCACTCTCCAATCGAATGCCCCACTGTTCCATCATGAAATTCACAACTGGTATCTGGATTGGACCAAAGAGGGCGAGATTTCATGGCTCTAGTCTTTCTGGGTGCTATTACCGAGTTTTGGATAAAATATGACCACAATTTACTGTAAGTCATTGGGATTGGGTCAAACTTCTCTTGAGCATGGCTCTAGTGTGTTCTCTGACTAAACTGTGATTGATAATTCAGAATTACTTGAGCGGCAGGAGCAACATCAACATGAACTTTCTTACCACCTTCCAACATGGTAGCATCATATCCACAAGGCACAGGAGAAGATTTCTTACTGTTGCACATAACTACCACTGGTTCTGGCATATTAAAACGCGGAACTATGACATTAACCCTTTCTCTAGTGATATGGAGAAGTTTTTTATCCAACATATCCTGAAGATCCCTCTTCAAAATAGAACATCCGCGAGGATTTTTTGAACAAATTTTTCAAGAAGCGTGATTATGCTCATAATGGATAAACCTACATAAATTGGCGTGCATATCTACCAAAGATCCTCTCATTGAATTCACGTCAGAGATACAGTATTCTCCGAGATATCATTCCTCAACGTTTCCATACTTGGGTAACAAACTTGTTGAGACATTGGGTCCGAAATTTTCAAAAAACAAAATACCACTTTGTACCAGCTTTTGTACTTCAGCTTTCAGAGCAAAACAATAATGTCATGACCGGGTTCCCCTTGATGAAATGGACAAAACCAATCATACTTAAACCACCATGGGAGATCCTTTGGGATGGCCGGTGTAGTCCTTGTTTGTACCAGATTCTTCTATACTAAAGCGAGATATAATTCAGAATAGGCCATCGGGATCAGGTCAAACTGATCCACTGTGGTCTACTTTTGTTACGAGATCCTCCATGTTTCTCTCCCGAAATAGCATTAGAAGCTTGTTCCTTCTTCTTGGGCAAACCACCTACATGCTTCTTAGAGTTGCTAGAAGCGCTAATGGGAGCCACAAAAATGGGCATTGACATGATTTCAGAAATCACGGTCCTCTAAAGCGGAGCTTGAGAAATATAAGGAGAAAGTTGATTTTGAGTAGAAACCAGAGTTTCAACCAAAGCTGAGAGTATTTCCATACCAGCCCTCAAAGTAGTCACTTCCTTATGGAGTTCATGGTTTTCTTTCTCAATGTTCTTCATCTTCTTTCTTTGATTAGCACGAGTACCATAGTGATGGATTAGCTTGTCCTTCAATTGAGGAAGAAGCAAGAGTGAGAACCTAGGATGCAAAGAATACAATGCTAATGACAGATGCAAATGCACCAATGCATATGAATTTCAAGCAACTCAAAGGTTATGTTTGCAAACACCACAAAGTGGACAATACTTTTGATAACTAAAAATCTCATTTTATTGAAAATAGAGTATAATTTCAAAATTCATGGTAAAACCTATGATGTTTGTAAACAAAAGCTTTGAATTCCACGAACCTTTTATGAACATGATGTATGCTCAAACACAGGTATACACAGATTCATATATACACATATACATTCAAACAGACAAAGACTTAGGTTTGAAATCAACGAGCCTGGAGTAATGGTCTATCCATCCCAAATGGTGTGGACTAAGAGTTTATTGTACCTGCAGAACAAAGGTTCTAAAAAGTTTCCCAAAGTCATGTGTCTGTCTTTTGGATATTATCAATTTCCCAAATACTCGGTAGTTAATAATATTCTCAAGAGAACCTCTTTCGAGTGTAGTATCGCATATCAAATATTTTGAGACTACTCCCTCATAGTCATCGCACTACGTCTTAAGAAGGGCCAAGTTGAGTTAAGGGTAACTAAAGGTTCCAAGTATCACAGGCTCCTAGGTTGAAAAGAGTAAGTGTTTTCACGAATACTTGTTCAACAGTACTATTCTCAAGAAGGCCTCAACTGAGCGGTGATATCTCAAGTCAGCTTGGTCGGGAATCAACTCCCTATAAGCCTTCTCGAATATATCACCTTCCTATCATAAGGATACTAAAGTCTGGGTGTAGAACTTATCTCACCACACAAAGATAACAACCCAAAGTATAAACAAATATATAGATAAACATACATATAAATATACAACAAAAACACAAATTAAACATGTTAGGGGAAACCCTTGAGCTACTTCTCAGTGAAGTAGTCATTTCTGTCGCGGTGAGAATCAGATTTCAAGCTATCGGTTAACTTGAATCAGAAATCTTAATTCACCACCGATCTTTAATTTATCCAAGGGAAGGGGAAAAGAACAAATAACCCAAAAAATTCAATGCAAAAACAAAGGAAAAGAGAATATAAGGTTCAGGGGTTGGTTATACCTAGGGAAGGTGCTAGCACCCTACATATCTGTAGTACTCTACAAGAACCTCTTGTTTTATTATGTTATTTTTTATTTTGTCTGCTAAAGGGTGAAAAGGTAAAGGGAGACCTAAGGTGTTATTTCTAAGTATGCTCGCCAAGAAGTCGCATCTTGTGCCTACGTATTCTGACGGGAGTGGAACCAGAGCATTCGTAGTTCCCCTCAATAAGGGTAAACAAAATTTGTTGGTTAGTTTTTAGGAGAAGAGACAAGTTGTCATCTCAAGGAGAAGACTTAACTTAAACCACCACAAACATGTGGAAGATGAATATTTGCTTCACATTAAGAGAAAGGCTCTAACTCGGATATAGAATCGACGAGTATGCCACATACCTCTTTCAAGTGGAAAAGAATCAACATCTTTCTCAACTATGTCATGGGGTAGGAGAATTACATCTCAACTAAGGATGACTAGTGTCTAATTCTCTCATGAGAAAAAAAGGAACTAACTGTAAATTATCTATAGTTGAAATGGTAATCTTAAGGGAGACTTCCTAAGGGATATCAAGTTCTAGGATTACAAGTATATACAAGAAGATACAAAATGCAAATAAAAATGTAAATGACAAGAGTGTCAACAACAAGCGACCCTCCTTTAAAATCGGGCAACAAGAAATTATTAATTAATTTAAATATAAATATTTATATCAAATAATAATTATGACACAAATTTATTTACATTTTAATATAATTCAAATTTACTAATGAATAACTAGAAATAAAAATACTAAAATAAATAATTAAAATATTTTTGGTATTTTCATCCTTATAAAAGTAATTAAAACAAATTTTCTTTACATCCTTCTATGCTAAAATAAAATAATTAAAATATATATTTTTTAGTCTTTTTAATATTACAAAATCAACTAATAAATTAAAAATAAGGAAATCTTTTTTGTCTTTTCTAACATTATACAAATAATAATAAAATAAACTTGATTAATTGAAGTGACTAAGAATAATGATAATCGATGTTCAAGAATCAATTAGATTTGCTTCTTTCTATTTTTCTTTTTAAAAGAAAAAGCCATATAGTATTGACTAGAAAAAAAATAATGAAAGAGAATCTATTAATTATAATTAAGACGTAATGGTGATAAAAAAATATTAAAAAATAACTATTCATTAATATTTGATACGTGACAGTATATGATATATAGTATTAAAATGTGATATATGTAATATATACATAAATATATGATAAATGGTGACACCTAACATAAACTATAGGCAACCAAAAACAACTCATGTACTTAAACTATAAAATTAAAGAAGCTACCTCAATCAATATATGTAAAAGAAACATTACGTGACACTATAAGTGGTACTACCAAGACAAACATGAAATTGACATAGATACACAACAGCATCACATTTTCATATAAAGGGTGAGTTTTCAATTTTACCTCCCTCAAATGACATTTTCCCTCACGTCGGCGCCCTCTCTATCTCTTTCTCTCGATTCCACGTCGTGGTTTGTGAAAAACTTTACGGTTTGGATGTGAGGAAGATGAGGTATGAGTGTTTTTTCTTTTTTTTGTGATTGCTTATTTTTTCTAATGCATATATATAGGACTAGAAAATAGACAAGAGTGATAATAACAATTCACACAATGTTTTTTTGTTTTTTATAATAAGACAAGAATAAAAGGAATTAAAAATCATTTTTTTGTGTTTTTTTATGACAAAACAAGAATAAAAGGAATTAAAAATCATGTTTTTGTGTTTTTTATGATAAAACAAGAATAAAAAGAATTAAAAATTATGTTTTTTGTGTTTTTTATAATAAGACAAGAATAAAAAGAACTAAAAATCATGTTTTTGTGTTTTTTTATGATAAGACAAGAATAAAATGAATTAAAAATTATGTTTTTATGTTTTTTAAAAGAAAATATTAATAAAGAAATTAAAAATAAAATTAAATAATAAAAATAAAAATTTACATTAAATATCTAATTAAATCTAAATAAATTAAATGTTTATTTAAATAAAAATAATTATAAACAAAATAGAAAGTGGGGCAGAAAAGTGCTTGAAAAAATAAAATGAACACACCAAAATAATCAACGCGAAATAAACATATTGAAAAAATATAGCGTTTGGTCAGATTTTGAAATAAATTTAGACCGGTTTGTTTGTAAATTCAACAAATTTATTCTGACTGGCATTTCAGACACTATGCAAGATGAAGTGCATGCTATGCTATGTAGATGATGCAAAACAGAACCTTAGGATCAAAAATTAGGGTATGACACCAGTAACCGTTAGATGACAATTATTTTGTGTTTATTACACTTATTTTCTACTCAGTAACCAGTAGAAAGTATTCCCCACCTGTTCTCTTCGGTTTGAGTATCTTCGTCCAATAACCGGCAGTTGGTATCCCTTTCCCCGTTGAGTCGTTTCCTTTCTTTTATCGGAATAGGATCTTGCTCTTTTGTTTTTCTCTGTAGAATCTCTTTTCTTCTTTTTCTCCCTAGTGTTTGTTTGTTTCCTATGGTATTTTCTCCCCACAGAAGTCTTGTGTTTGCATACCATACCATTAGCATAATCATATCATTTTGTGGCCTCTTAAGGCTAAAATTTGAGTTTATTTGTTATATTTAAGTATCTTCTATCTGGTCAAGACAAAGATGTCAATCTTCATATCTACGGATAGAAGAAACTTAAATAGGGGCAGCTGTAATATACTAATTTTTACCCCTAAGATCCCACATGTCATTTGCATCTTATCCTACAAACAAGATTACAAGCTTTAATTCTCATTCCTTCCTCTGCAGGTTTTTTCTTGAGAGATCACTGGGCACCTTTGTTTTCTCATTTATCTCTCGGATATTATAGACTTGCACAACTACTTATGCAGGCTAATAATATTCTCAAGATAAACTCGTCTGAGTGTAATATCGTATGACAATCATCATAGGTTTACACCTAGATAATCACTACACTACTTCCTAAAAAGGCTTAGAGGGGTGAAGGGATACTAAGGTCCTCAGCTTCACGGACTCCCAGGTCGGAAAAAATAATGCCAATACGACTACTCATACGACATCAGTAATCTCAAAGGGGCCTCCACTAAGTATGGTTATATCATATGTTAATCATGTTAGGACTACTCCAAACAGTTAACTATTGATTATACCACAATCTTATTATAAGTGCACTCAAGTCCGGGTTAGAACTTATCTCACCACTCAAAGGTCACAACTTTGCACGCAGAAAAACCCAAGCAATACAGATATATGCAAATGTACAAGTATATTGATAAGCAAACAGAAATAGTAACACAAATATAACAAGTTAGGCTCAACCCACTGAATAATACTTCCCAGTGAAGTCGCCATTTTTTGTCATTGTGAGATTCGAATACCATAGCTATGGGATTAGCTTGGCTCACAAAAATAAGATATCACCATCGAACTCTTAATTTATCCAAGGGAAGGGAGAAAAGATTGAACAAAAGCCCTAAGTAAAATGAAAAGCAAAAAGCAAGACCTAAAGCTAAGCAAAACGATCAAAGGTACGGGGGTTGGTTATACTAATGGAATGTACTAGCACCTTAAGCGTATGTAGTACTCTACAGGAACCTCTTGAAATATTTGTGTTTTGGCTAAAGTTGTTTGCTAAAGGTAAAAGATGGGTAAAATAAGGAGAAAAAGTGGGGGGGGGGGGGGGGGGGGGGGGAAAGGTAGCTCGTTAGGATCTCGCAATCGTATGCCTATGTATCCTTAATAGGAATTTAGAGTAATCGTAGTTCGCAAACTACGTGTGGAAAAAAGAAAAGTGTGCTCGTCGAGGATCGGGATCTTGTGTCTACGTATTCTCAAAAGGAACTCTAAGAAATCAGAGCGGCCGTAGTTCGTGGAACTACGAGTTGTCAGGTTCTAAGAACCAAGAACAACAAAGACAAGTAAAGAATAAACAAAAGACATGCACAATGACAATAAGTCAACATACAATCCCTTTCCTTGGATTAGGTCAACAAGGTACAGAAATGAAGCAATAGATACATGGAAAAACATCATGTAAATGGAAAGCATCAAAGACACAGACACAATACACGACAAGAATATCATGTATGGCCAGGCAGACATGATATCACAGAATACACATGGAAAAATATCATGGTAATTAGACAGTGAAAAGTCCACAAAAATACACGAAAAAGCATCATGTAATCAATAGACAAAGATACGTAGCAAAGCCATGCGAGTAACAAATAACAGGTACGCGAAAAAGCATCACGAATAAAATCTCAAACAGTCATGGCAAAACATCGTGAGTAAAACATAAACACAAAGAACAGTCACGGTAAAACATCGTGAAAAAACGACAAATAGTCACGACAAAACATCATGAATACATGGTAAAACGTCATGTATAATCAACAAAACAAACTCAGAGTAAGGAAGCAATCAAGTCATGAAATAGAATCGAGCAACAAAACAAACTCAGAGCAAGAAAGCAATCAAGTCATGAAATAAAATCGAGCGACAAAAAATATTAATCAATTTAAATATTAATATTTAATAAGATTTATTAATAAATTAATTAATCAGTATTGAATAAAAATATTTAAAAAGATTAATAAATATGACATATTTTTGGTATTTTCAATATTATAGAAAATAAAAAATAACTAAAACAAAATTTTACATTTCTAATATTCAATAAGTAAACTAAAAAATTTAAAAATAATTAAAGATAAAAATATATTAAAAATATTTTTGATCTTTTCTAAAATTATATAAATTAAAAATTTGATTAGAACAAGTAACTTGGAATAACAATAAAAAAATACGTAATATAAATAACAAAAAATGAAGTGCGTATTAAATAAATAAATAAAAATATTATACTTTATAACTAAACAAAAGAAAAGCATATATAACTAAAACAGAAGCATAAATATATATATAAAAGCTAAAACAAAACGTGTATATATATATATATATATATATATATATATATATATATATATATATATATATATATATATATATATATATATATATATATATATATATATATATATATATATATATATATATATATATATATATATATATATATATATATATATATATATATATATATATATATATATATATATATATATATATATATATATATATATATATATATATATATATAACCATAAACTAATATTATATACATAAAAAATGTTAACTAAACATATACACACATGATACTAAACTCAAATGTGATATAATACATACATACAGTAAACACATTCTTGAACATTAACAATAGCACAAATTTAAAGAACAAACAAATATTACAATGAGACTAGATTAACAACTAACAATCACATATGATGAACATTTAACAAAACAATAAGATACTAAAACAAAGGCTGAAACAAAAACGTTACCGACAATGGACCGTAAGCGCACTCCAAGCTCGTTTGTTTGCCGTCACAGTTTGAGTTGTTGTTGAATGACGGTGAACGGCGGTGGTGGAGTGATGAAGTATGATGAAGAATGTGGTTAGCGGCGAAATAGAAAGTTCACGATTGTTGTGAGAAAATTATGGATGGTGAGGTTTGTGTTGTCGTTGGAAAGAAGTTTGAGTTCGTCGAAAAATGGCGGTTGTTCTGTTATGGATGAAATTGGAGAACCAGGTGGTAGCAGCTCGGTTTGTTTTTTGTTGTGAACTTGGAGAAACAATTATGGTGTGGATTGTTGTGTTAAAGTGAGGTTATGGCAGGTGAGTTTTTGGACATGAAGGTGATAGTATAATGAAATGTAACATCGAACCAAAAACTAGGTAGTGTTTAGGTGTGTAATCATGGATAATAATCAAAAAACAGGGTCAGTATGTGTGTATAAGGGATTAAAAATGGAAGTGGTTGCAACTTTGCATGGCCATCCCGCGGTGGCAACTTTGTTAAATCCATCTCGCGGGCGTGCGATTGCCCTTCGCGGTGTCATTCTCATTTTTTGAAGTACGACAGTGTACAACAAGATATTGTACATAGTTTTAGATTTTATTTTTAGGCCTTATTGTATAACATGTGTCATAGATGTATTTAGTCGGACATGTGTATATAACGATGTCGTTAGGCATTTATGTTGTGTCAGTATCAAAATTTAACACTTGTATGATATTATTATAGATATATGTTATACGGGTTGGTACACTTTACGTATCTGCTTAACTAAGAAGCACGCATATAAACACAAGGTTAATACCATACTCTTTATTAAGAGAATTTGAAGACTCTAGCCTTTATGCTCAGAGTAAGTCTCTTTTTGAGGATTGAGCATTGAAGTCTCATGCTTAAAGGTAGAGCATGAAATCTCAATAAATGTGATTGAGCATTGAAGTCTCATGCTTGAGGGAAGAGTAAGAAGTCTCGATCAGTATGATTGAGAAGGAAGTCTTGAACCGAGGGTTTAAGCAAGGAAGTCTTGATCGGTGTGATTGAGCAGGAAGTCTTGAATCTAGGGTTTAAGCAAGGAAGTCCCTGTCAGTGTGATTGAGCAGGAAGTCTTGAACTGAGGTTTTAAGCATGTAAGTCTCATTCTAGTTTGATTTAGCAGGAAGTCTTGAGTTTTTGCCTTAAGCAATTGTGATTTGATTGATTATAGTAAAAAGCTCTTATGCTGCAAAGGAACTAGACTACTCTCAGTTGAGAGGAACCAGGATATATTGTATGTCTCTTTATTTACTTTTGCATTTACTTTCTATTGTGAAACAAACTCTGAAGTCAAAATCTGATATGATTCAGTCTCTTACTTGAATAAGAACCCGAGCTTGACATCTTAGGTTCTGAATCAGGGCTAAGACAAGGAAGTATATCTTCAACTAATATCACAATCTGAACGTGGTTCAGAATTTGATGTTTCAGAATCATAATTGAAAAGAGGTTTTTGGGCATACACAATTCAACCCCCCCTCCTTTTTGTGTACTTTTCTCACCTTCTAACCCCTTTCACCAAATTTCTCTTATGTAGTTCCATAATCTCACGTTCACTGAGATGACCCAAGCGCATGTGCCATAATTTGATTACATAATTATCAGTGACAAAAGATGATACATCACCCATAACTGTGCTCTCCAACAACTTATAAATATTGCTTGCAGTCCTCCTTGCCCTTATCATGTCATTGCAACCTTGCTAACCCTCACGATGTCTTTATCTCCATTTGATTGAAGTGAATAACCATTTGCTTTAAGAGTACCCAGAGATATTAAATTCTTCCTCAATTTTGGAAGATAACGCACCTCACTCAACATGCACACGCCATCATTATTCAAAGCAATTTTAATTTGCCCATTTATAGTGATGGTATAAGTTTTATCATCACATAAATATACAAAACCAAAATAACCTGATTTAAAAGAGTTGAACCACTCGTAGTGTGCGTCATACGGTAGGAGCACCTAGAATTAAGGATTCATGCATCAATACATTTTTCAGATGAAACACAAAGCAAATCCTTTTCACTGCAGGAACCATCTGTCTGAACCGCATTTGTCGAACTATTGTTTTCTGACTTGTTTGGATAATGGCTTTTCCAATGGCCAATTCGTGTGCAACCATAACATTTTGTTGTTTTTATTTCCTTGGACTTGAACCTCTTTTTTTTTCTATAACCCACTACCTTACCCCTGCCTTTTCCACAACCTTGACCTCCATTTGCAAACAAACCTTCACTCAAAATTCCTTCACCTTCCTTTACACTTTGGTAACGTTGAGCGTGCTGCAAAATAGTATAAGAAATATAATCCAATGTGATGTTTCCTTCCTGTATGTGAGAGTGGTCACTAAGTGATCATAAGAGCTTGGTAAAGAGCACAAAAAAATAATGGTTTTATCCTCATCATCAACATTAACACCAAGTTGTGTCAAATCAACTAGGATGTTGTTAAAAGTGTTGACATGAGCTTGCAAATCGCCTCCTTCCTACATCTTCAGGCTATAGATACGCTGCTTTGTGAATAATTTGTTCATGATTGTCTTGGACATGTATTGACTTTCCAATTTATCCCATACAATCTTTGGAGTTATGAGGTCTAAGATATGATTCACCACGTCATAAGAAACGTAAAGTCTTATCAAACAAGTGGCCTTCTCATTCATCTCATTCCAATCAATGGTTGCGATGCTCGTCATTTTCTCATCACGAAACGCCTTCAGTAAACCTTGTTGAGATAACATATCCTTAACCCTTCTTTTACATAAACTGAAATTGCGCGTTCCATTGAACCGAGTCACTTCGAATTTTTTAACCAGGAACGCGAATACATATCAGAGTATAGAGAAATGCGCAAAAGCTTTGTTCATGTAGTTTGTCCAAATTGCCTACGTCTATAACTATATAGCAGTTATAGTCTCGTCTTATTGATTTATTTTGAATTACCCAAATTAGGGTTTCAATTTTACAAGAAAGATAGTCAAACTCGTGATCCTACGCAAAATCAGGTTGGGGTAATTAGATCGTGAATCGGAGGATCGTAACATGGATCATAATATCCTACGAAATTTAAAATTCATGTATATTTTGCATATAGATTAATAATATGCATATGACACAACATAATATAAAAAAATTAAAATAACACTAAAATTACTTTTAAAAAACTGAAATTTTATAGAATAATATTCATTGAAACTAACTCGAAATAGTTCAAAACAACACAACATTCAAAACAGTAGCAAATAACAACTGAAAACTTCTAAAAAAACTTAATGAAAATTCACTCAATTTCCAAAAAAATCATGTTGGAGTTGGTCATAATCACTCAATGAATCATCATTTTCTTCTCCATTATCTCACTCATCTTCATTTTCATCTTCAAAGTCATCCCCAAATTCATTTTCATCTCTCCCTCCATTATGTTCATCTCCCAAATCATGAACAAAAATATCATCCTCTTGAATATGTTCTTGATTCATTTGAAGAGAGACTTTATCTGAAATTTCAATGTCATCATCTTCGTCCATAAGACAATTATCATCAGATCCAAGGTCATCAAACTATATCTCAAATTTTCTTTTCCCTTTATTTTATAGACAGTCTTGAATTAGCCATGAATAATACAACATCATTCATAATTTTTTGTTTCAAGCGGTTCATTCTTTTTGTATGGACCTTAATTACAGTAAATGAAAATAAATTAAGATAAGCAAAATGAAAGCCTTTTATAACTAATTATAAATTCTTAAAGTCTTACCATCTCAAAAGCACTCCAGTTTCTCTCACAACCCGATGAACTACATGTCAAGCTGAGTATGCAGATAGCAAATCTTTGGAGCTCTGGACACTCAAACCCAATTGAATCCCACCAATCTGCCGAAGTAGATTTTTCAAGTGTTAGTTTGGCCAATTGTGTGCCAAAATGTCCTAATTGTTTCTTGAAGTCATGCATTTAGACTTCAATCTTAGCTTGTTCTTCAGGATCATCCACCATTTTAGTTAAACACTTCATTAAATCTTTTCTAGCCACAATATCAGCTTTGAATGTAGGACTGTAATGCATTTGTGGGTTGAGATAATAGGATGCAACATGTAGTAGCCTATGTATCATTTTGTCCCTTTTATCAGCAATGATATTCCAAATAGGCTTGTAACTACAAATTATATTAATTTGATTTATTTTTAACATTTGATATCAAGAACAGACACAAATAATTCAATAAAATTAAATAAAACAAAGATACATTTTTTACACCGTTAAAATTACTTTGAATTTCCTCCTTTTCTTGTTCCATTGCCTCATAGATTAATCACATGACTGGTTTTTAATATGAATTAACTAAACGAAGCATTTTAATGAGGGGTGTAGCACCCCTCAAACAAATAACAATATTCTTCTTTTTTTGTGTGTCCAAAACCACATCTTCAATGACTTTCCCGTCTCTTAACTCTGCACATTTGCTAGACTTCCATTCTTTGGAAGTGAATATTCTTATCAAAGCTTCTTTGTTCTCATACAAACACCTTAAAATAAGGTAAGATGTGGAAAATCGAGTAGCGTCTGGCCTCACCAAATCTCTATCTTTTTTTTTATGATGATGCAAAATAGAAATGAGAGAAGTTCTTGAATAAATAAAAGTTGTAATTTTTTTACACTTTGGAATTGTCTCTTCATGAACTGATATCTTATTCTCCAAATCTTCAAGCATCAAATCAAGACAGTGTGCGGCACAAGGTGTCCAATATAATTTGTTCCTCTTTCGCATCAACATCTCCCTGGTAGTCTTGTAATTTGTTGCATTATCTATCACGACCTGAACGACAATATCTTCTCCAACCTCTTCAACATCAGCATCAATCATTTCAAATATTTTTTTGGTTGTTTTGCATATGTTGGATGTGTCAACAGACTTCAAAAATACAATAACCTTTAGACTATTAATCAAAAAATTCAAAATTGTCCTCCTCTTCTGATCACTCCATCCATCGGTCATTATAGTGCAACCAATGTTCCTTCATTCCTTTATATGTTCTTCCAAACCTTCATGTGTCAATTTCACTTCTTGGTTTAACAACTTAGTTCTCAAGTCATGATAAGATGGTGGTTTGAATTCATTACCATGTCTTGAAATCATATCACACATGATAGTGAACTCCTCACACCTTACTACATTGAATGGTATGGCATTATTGTAAAAAAAAAAAAACTAGCAATTACTTGACATGCATCATCTCTTAAACCATTCATTAGAACTGCATTGATGCTAGGTTGTGAGTTGAAACACCTTTTCCTAAATATGTTTCCGAGTTGTTACGGGTCATTCGTTTTTAACACACTTTTGACTTTTCTTCCTCCATCATTGTCTCTGTTTTTTTATCAAACTTTCTTGCAATCTTGAAGAAACTTGCAGTATTTCTCTCTTGATTTCATCTGGAACAGCCTTACATGCTTCAACATCTTTTTGAGTACCAGCCAAGTAATGCTTTAGCCTGTAGGCACCTTCATTTACCTTTTTTTTTTACAATACTTGCATTGAATTTTTATTGGATTATCAGGATCAGCAATGTCATGTTTCCATGCTATATCAGTTTAATTATCATGAGCATTTTTTGGTAGTTTTTTCTGGCAGTGGTGGTGGTGCAATTGCAGGGTGAGTAGTGAGAGCACCAACAAGTAAAGTTCCAATAGCATAACTTGAAGCCATTGGAGAAACTTTAAATTGTTTTTAATAGAGAAGGAAAGGTTATTAACGTGAGAGAGAAGATGAAGAATGAAATATTGAGTGAGATAATGACTCTATTTAACGTGAGAGAGTTTATCGTGACAGAATTAAAATGAATAAGTGTATTTTGGAAAGTTACATTAATCATGATGTATTTTGAAAAGTTACATCAATCATGATGTATTTTGGAAAGTGGAATAAATCCTTAATTATTGGGTGTCTAGATATTGATTATTCCTAGTTATTATCCTAATTATTATGCCGAAACTGTTTTACCGTCTAGGAGAAAAGAATTGTTTCATATTTTAATAAAAAAATAAATGTTTTTTTAGGGTCTTTCCAAAACAACCCGTAAACCCGAATTTATGGGGCTTTAAACAAAAACGATATTTTTCAACAGAAACGACGATTCTACCGTTTTCACGTGATATCACGGTGATTTTGGATGCACCTACTAAAAATCGATTCTCTAGCATGGTGGGGAGTTGCAAGGTTTTAAAATTGTATGATTCTACGAGTAGGATGATTTTGACTACCATGGTTATAAACATATATAGGGATTCTAGTGATTCAAATTACAATAATAATCATAAACCGTACTGCATGAGACGTAGCCGCCCGCACACCTCAGTCACCCCCAACAAACACTTGGGGCAATCATAAACCGTACTGCATGAGACGTAGCCGCCCACACACCTCAGTCACCCCCAACAAACACTTGGGGCAAGGGTCTTGACCACTCGGTCTCGCCCCATGCCCACTCAACATTACTTATGAGGCAAATTCAACAATTTTCAAAGATTCATAACTAGTTTGTCTGAACTATGATTTTGTTGTATCATGTTGATTTTCATCATATTTAATAAAACGTTTATGTGCATTGTATTTGTTCATGAATTCAATAATTTTAAATTCTAGAATCCGGATGCCTCAAACACACTCCAATTTCATAATTTAGTAGGTGTGAGAATAGATATTCTCTTATTGTTATACATCACGAGCCAATAACATGATTAAAGTTAACTGCTATAATTAAGCCATCCACACCCGGTCATATGCAGTCTCGGGTTTATTTCATGAAAAATGTAGTATCACAATCACAAGCATGACTGGACAAACTCTCCGCAAATGTTTTAGAAATTAGACTAAATTATTCAGTTATATCAATCAGACATAGATGTGCCACTATTTATTGCTTCAATGACCCAAAAATCTGGTTGATTCAATTTCAGAAAGGATTTAAACACAAAATCATCACAATGGACTCAAATTTTGATGCAGGAAGGAAATAAAAATTTAAACATAAAAATAACAAAACTAAATCAGGAGATAAAAACCATCTTAAATTGATAGGAAGCAACTCCAGCAGAAGAATGCAAAGGTGAAAAAAATATATATATAAAAAAAAACAAATAAAAAAAATGACAATTGTACTAAATTTCTATGCCTTATTAATCAGGCTGAGGACATCAGCTTCTGTGGGAAGAGCTGGAATTGCTCCTTTTTTAGTAGTTGTAATTGCTCCACATGCATTTGCAAATTTAAGCACTTCCCTTAACCTTGCTTCATCTTCAAGTATAGATTGATCATCTACAATCTTTCCCAAGAGAGCTCCAACAAATGCATCGCCAGCTCCAGTTGTATCAACAGTGTTAACATGGAAAGCATCTACCGATCCCTTGAAATTCTGATTTACACAATAAAGGGAAAAAATTGTTACAAATGCTATAATCAGAGTAACTTAAAGATTAGGTTTTTTACCTTGGTATAGTATCTGGAACCATTTTCACCGAGAGTTACAAGAAGCAACTTCAAATTGGGGTGCCACAAAGAGAGAGCAGAAGCATCATCAATTTTATCACTTCCTGTTAAAAATTCTAGCTCCACATCACTGACCTTGATGAGATCAGCCTGGTCCCATATGCTGAGTATTTGCTTACGGGCTTCCTCCGGTGAGGGCCACAATGGTAGCCGGAGGTTTGGGTCGTACGAGAGTAAGCACCCTGCTTCTTTGGCAACTTCCATTGCTTTCAGATGTGCTGATCTGCATGGCTCAACGATCAAACTTATTGATCCATAATGGAATACTTTTGCCTGAAAATTCAAGTTTAATTTCATAACTCAAATATTACTCCTTGCCATCAGGGTTGTTAAAAAAACATCTTGAACTGAATCGAACCCCCGCCGATCAGATGTTAAAATAACCTACCCTAATCATTATATTTAGTTAATAAATTAAAATTATTCGGTTTAATTAGAATAAATTTTAAATTTGTATTATGGTTTGATTCTTTCTGTCCGCAACAAAATATAAAAATTATTTTCTTTTCTAAAAAATCGATAAAAACGCCTAAGGTCAGTTAATGACTGCACACAATAATACTTCCACTTCAACCAATATGCAATCCCATTCTTCGCCTAGAGCGTGAGCATCACGCGTATTAATAAAAACTACTACCATTACTCCTCTACATTATATTGGTTTATCCTAGATCCATTGAGGGACCCACCACAAAGAAGCTGAGTCAGCAGTATCCAATTAACAACGCGTGTGAAATAGAATCATAACTACACTACCAAATTTTCCGGAAACCAAAGAAGAAAATCAAGTTGAAATTGGAGAGAAATTTGAGAGAAAATATTTGCGTACAGATCTAATGAGTTCAAGATTGAGATCTTCTGGTGTGAGAAGCATATCGGCGCTAGGGTTTCTGTAGAACATGAACTCGCGTTCTCCGTCGGCGCGTAGGGTGACGAAAGCGAGTGCAGTGCGAGCGCCTTTATCGAAGTTTATGCCGTCGGCTCTGACGTTGTTCTCCTTCAAGATCCCGGCGAGCATGTGACCGAATTCGTCATCGCCTAGTTTTCCGACGAAGGCGGATTTACCGCCGAGTCTGGAGACGGCGATCGCGACGTTAGCTGGTGCGCCTCCGGGGGCTTTGAGGAAACCGGGAGCCTCGGCAAGGGAGACGCCGGAGGCGGTGGGGACAAAGTCGATGAGCATCTCGCCGAAACTGACGATGAGACATTCGCCGGTGGCGGCGAGGAGGGGGTTGTTTGGGGCCATGGAGAGTTGTGAGAGAACTGAGAGTAATTTGAATGGGGGAGAATATAGAAGGCGAGAGATATGATTAGGTGGAGTTTATAAATAGGAAAAAGATAACTATAAAAGATTTAGAACAAAATACTCATAAGTAGGGATAAATTGATTTGAAGTCATCCATTATCTTTTTGATGAATAAATAAAATAGAGTTAATTGTTATTCAGTGAAAGTGTAAATATTTTACATTTTTACCCAATAAAAATATATCATTTTAATATATTATATAATTAATTTAAAATTTTTAATATAATCTAATGGAATGCAGGTTGGTTATTAGTTAACATTATAAAAAAAATTATATTGTTCGTACATCACCTTTTTTTCAATAAAATAAGAGTTTTTTTTCTTCTGAATGAATTAAACAAATACCACGCGTAATGTTTAACTATATACACATGTTCAACTTTAACCTATCTCAAAAGTGTGATATTCTTCTTAATCCGTCTTAAATTTAATAGAAAAAATACATTTTTGATTGGGTTTGAATTAAAATTAAAATTTTTGTCGATTACAAAATATGTTATTTTATTATATATTTTATTTTTTATTTTTTATAATTTAAAATGTTAAATATTTAATTAATATTTTAATATTCTAATTTATATTTATTACTTAAAATATTTAAAATATATATATGATTTTTTTGTGATAATTAGGGCTGGAAATGAGTCGAGTCGAGTCGAACTCACCTCAGCTCGGCTCGACTCATTAAGAATTGTTCGAATTCGAGTTCGAGTTCGAGTTTGACACGAACTTTTTTTTAAGCTCAAACTCGACTCGTTATAAGTTCACGAACAGTTCGGTTCGACTCGTTAGGTTCATCTCATTAGGTTCATCTCACATGGTTCACGAACTTAAAAACTATTTTTTTAAATATATATAATTTTTGGTATATTTTACATTTTAAATAAATATATATTTTTTAAATAAAATATTAAAATAAAATAAAAGTTATCATATTGAAATTTAA
Source organism: Lathyrus sativus (assembly GCA_963859935.3). Lineage (NCBI taxonomy): Eukaryota > Viridiplantae > Streptophyta > Magnoliopsida > Fabales > Fabaceae > Lathyrus > Lathyrus sativus. The sequence goes on from OZ012741.1 coordinate 330,373,715, forward strand.
CTTTATCTTTGAAATCTACTAATTCAAAACCTACACAACTTTCAAGAGACACATTTGAGAGTCTAATTCAAAACTACTAAATTGAAGATTAAATTTGTCTAAGATTTGAAGTAAATATTTAAACCTAATCTTAAAGATAGTATAATTCTTTTCATATGTAACCGAGTTGACTCATGAACCTAACGAGTCGAACTATGTATAGTTCAAGTTCAGCTCATTTAGTTAACGAACTTAATTTTTCGCTCATACTCAACTCATTTGGTTCATGAACCTAGTTCATCGATTTAATTGTCGAGTCGAATTCCGAACTATCTTCGAGTTGGTTTGGTTCATTGCCAGCCCTAGTGATAATTCATTTTATTATTTGTAATTTAATATGGTTTTGAAAAAATAAATATTTTTATTAAAATAATTGATTTTAATAAATAGATGGTGGTGCAGGGATATTCTAATCTAATCTGAACTTATTTGACACGAATTTGAGTTTTAATTCTTCATTCTCATTGGAGATCGATGTAGGGAACATTCGAGTTTAGATTTAAGGAGGTAAAATTTGTCTTTGACCTGTTTCGTTATCATACCTAATTGACACTCAATTATATTGGTTAGGTATGACAATATAACCTGTACCCGCGGGTACCCACTCGAAGGTGATGGGGAGAATCCGCTATAATTGAGTTTGGGTTGGGTTTTCCCCGATAAAAAAATATGAGGACAAGTCGAATAATGGGAACACTAGCACCCACCTTAAATTTGCTCCGTTTATTTAATTATGTACATTATTATTTAGTTATGATAATTTGAAATATTAAATATGTAGCCAATGTTTTGATATTTTAAATTGTATTAGTTATTTAAAATATTTGAAATGTATATGAAATTTTTTGAGATTGTTTTATTTTATTATTTGTAATGTAATTTGATTTTGAAAAAATAAATATTTCAATTTTAAAAAATTGATTTTACTAAATGGTTGGTGGCGGGGAGGGAATACCCGAACCTGTTTGGGATGAGTTTGGACTTTAATTCTCCATTTCTGTTGAAATTTGAGATGGAGAACGGGGATTGTTTAGGAATTCAAGTTTAAGTTTGGGGAGGTAAAACTTGTCTCAGACCTGTCTAGTTGACATGCCTAATATTGGTTCTAAATAAATAATTATTTTTTATTTTTATATATGAATAATAATGTATTAGAATAAATATATTTTTAAAATGGTATAAAAAATTAATAGATAATTTTACAATAATTAAAATTTAATAGTTTATTTAATCTTTATAACAATTATATTATTAAGATTTTATATTTAATTATTTTAAAATACTTAAAAATAATCCATCAACAAAATAACAAAAATATTTACAATGTCTTGAATTTCTTTCTTTCATTAATGCATTTTATTATATAATAAAGTAATAAATTTTAATTTTTACACAAGAAGGTAAGCAAACTTTTAAAACTAAAATTAATGGGCCAATAGGCTAAATAAATCCAAGACTTTTGTTCTATATTGAAATTAGAATTGATATTGATTAAAGACGTAAGACTTTGGAGTCAATTTTATTAATATCTGATAAGTTGGAGTGGGTGGATCTACAAATATAGATGAAAATAGATTTGATCGAGTTAGATTTTGACAAAGCCTAAGTTTAGACTATTAAAAATTTTAAAGCCCAGTCTGACATTTAGTTTGCCAGAGGTTTATTTTTAAGTTTGCATTTGACCTTTTTGAATGTCTAATTTGCTTGTTAGCTTACTTAAAAGCATATTTTATTTAATATATGCAAATAAGTAATTAAATTAATGTTTATATATACTAAAAAACACAATGATCAATGATATTAAAAGTTTGTTTCATTTATTTATCTGAGCTTATCTAGTAACATACGTTTTGTGAGACTATTTGTTTAGAAAAGCCTATGAGAACAACTTATGACATTGTTCATAAGGTGTTTTTAGCTTATTTTCATAAGTTCTCCAAGCTAACTAAGTCAATTTTTTGAATTTTCATTTGAAGTACAATATACAATACAGTAAAAATAAAATTACTTGTATTTATTTAAATAGGCTGGTCTAATAGGTTTAAAAGTTTTTTAGGGCCTGAGGCCTAGTCTTTTTAACTAAATAGGCTTATAAAAAAATCGTACACCATTTCTATTTAATAAAAACTTGGCTTGGTTTGGGTCTGTGTAGGCTAGGTCGTAAGTCCTTGTTAGTTGGTCTACCCTATTCCTACCCCTACCTGCAAACGTCCAAATCAGTTATAGAGTCGAAGATGAGTATAGTGAAAAATGTATTTGAATCTCACGTGTGCTGACTATATACTTTGGATAATCTTGATTGGGCTTGAATATGATTGGGCCTTTGGCCAGCCCAGAATAGTTTCCCCAAGGCTTGTCGGGCGTATATTAACCGAGAAGTATTTCAATGTTGCGGTCGAACTCTAGTTATTATGTCTGACCATAGTGAGAAGCAAAAAGGTTATGGAACAATTACAAAAATAACGGGGAACAAATGAATTAATTGCTTTCCCATCATTTAGATATTTTGTTACTCCTTCCAAGCACGTGGCTCTAGGTCTGCAAGTTTAGGCATGGTTTCCCTACCTAGGGTTCTCGAGTACGTTTGAACCATTAATACTTCTAAGGAATGGTTGATTCATAGCCTATATATTTCCCATCTACTCCTGATATAGATCGGTGGTTTGTTTGTTATTTCATTATAAAAGGTTGGTTTCTTTCTGAATGTCAATTTCGCTTCGTTTACCATTCAGAATCCAATTCCTCTTCATGAGTTCAATCTCTTGTTCGTATTTTCGTACACCTTAATCCTTTTGTTTCCTCTTCACACGTGGGTCATTCCTCCATCCCCGACATCTTCTCAAGGAATCCTATCATCCTTCCTATGTGTGTCATTATGGTTAACCCGGGGAATGTACATGTAAACAATGCTCTTGGATTTGATAATGATGAGTCATCATCGTCTGTGGGAGTTGAAAACCCAGAACTCGTGGACATTTTCTACAAGGTGGACTCTCCCATTCTTGTATAAAATGTACCTATAGTGGTAGCTCTGGGCCAGGGTTAGATTCTCCAGGTGATGAGGATGTTATGTTGATGGGGTCGTCTCCCTTGCTCATGCCGAATTTGATTTGGATCTCACTTTATCTAAGATGGCGGAGCATGAAAGTGGTTTATTTATCTAGTTTTTCAATGAATAGATGGATTTAGTTAGGCCTGAAGATTTGACTAAGCCAGTTGATGCGGATGACTATCCCTAGGCGGACCATGTGTAGATAGTGTGATGGATGTTTTATCCCTTTCTACGATTACATATTTCAAAAATTAGGTGCCATACTCCCTCTAACTGCTTTTGAAAATGAGGTGGTTGTTCACCTTTGAATTGCTCCTTTGCAACTACATCTAGTTTATCGGGCTTCCGTAAGAGTGTTCCAATATTTCTATGAATATAATTGGCAGACGAGTTCTGTCTCGAAAATCTCTTCTTTCATATATATTCAGTAAAACCTTCTTCGAAGAAAAGGTTTGACCACTAATTAGTTTCTCTCTGCCAGAATCATGACAAGATTTTCCAGGTCTACACCATAAGCTAGAATAAGTTCAACCATTTCTTGGTGACTCCTATTTCCTCTGCTACTCACTCTAAATTTTGTAATTTCTCGACTTCTACTTCGTGTCTGATCGCTTTCACGAACAATGTCTAGAGATGCTGAAATCCATACCACTTTGAAAAGAAAGCTAGTTTTCCCTCTATTTCATGCATCATTCTTACTGATAAGGATAAATATATGAATGTGACTTTAGTTTCATTCTCATATAGTGTGATAAGTTATCGGGATTTCACGTACATGAAACCCGTTGAGGATAAGAAGAAACGTTTTAGTACTTGATCTGATTTTGTTTTCTTCATTTTATGTTATTGTATTATATTCACCTCCTCAATCTTCTTCTTCCCTTTCAGATGAGATCAATATAAAGGAAGAAGAATGTTATCTACTTCCAGCTAATCCTACTCCGGTTGAGAACCCTACCGTGTCCGTGAACAAAGGTGAAGCTTCATTGGTTGACGTAGGGACCCTTGTGGCCTTGGGAGTTACTCAGTCTTCCTCTAAGCATCAAAGTAACAAGAATAATGACATACCCACTACTCTGGCCAGGACCAAAATAGATTGTGGCAAAGCACTTTCTCGAACAAGTCCCACCAAGAAACGGAAGTTATTTTGACCAGCTATTGTTATTCAACTGATGATTAGCATTGGAACCCCTCCTATTTTACTACCTCACGTATTCGACCATATGGTTCCTCGTACTGCCTCGGAGATAAAGGTGTGTGTGTCTGCTAATTATTACACCCATGTAAGAAAACTCTCTAAAATAGGAATTTCGGATTGTTGGCAAAAATATCCTTCCAAATGTTGTGGACAACTTCACTTATGACTCTAATTGTCATCGGACAATGAGAGATATTGGCGTCTGATGCCTTCTCTTGGGAGGTACAACCTTTGAGAGCATGACACGACCTTGCAAAGTAAAAAGTTATTCTCTTCCAAGGAGAGAGCTAGGCTTTGCTAGTGTCTAGATCATGTTTAACCTTTCTTGGATGAGGTAAAACTATATCGAACTCTCACGGAATTGGATGGATGGGTGGACACGCTTAAAGTCGCGTTTGAAGAGGAAAATAAGGTTTCTCAAGAGACGAATATTTCCTTAGAGGCATCGTCTCTAAATGTCTTAGTTGCTAAAACTGAGCTTGAAAAGGAGAAAGAGTGTCACCCTATTATTCAGAGTAAACATAAAGAGTTCTTAAAGAAATTACAAATGGCGGAGACTAGGGGTGTGCAGAACCCAACCCAACCTGTAGATCCGTCCCAACCCAATAATTTCGGGTTAGTCTTTTTCCTGTCTCATGCAAAAAATGGAAAAAAAAAAATAGGACTGTCCAAAAATGAACCCGGTATCGGGTTGGGACGGGTTCGAGTTGACCCTCGGATTACCCAACCCATCCTAATATTATGAATGTACATGTGATACTATTTATTTATTTAATTTATTAGTATATTTAGATTATTCCAAATTTTCAATACACTCTTCCACTTCCCACCTCATTATTTAATATATGTACTCAGTAAGTACTAAGTACACATCTTCCCACTTTCCAACTTTCACACTTCTCTAGTTCTCTTATATCATGTTTTTTATTTTACATCTTCTTACTATTTTTATTTTACATCTTCTTACTATGTTTTAGTGAAAATAAAAGGGTGATGACATATATAGAATTGCATCATGTTTTTTATTTTACATCTTCTTACTATGTTTTAGTGAAAATAAAAGGGCGATGACATATATAGAATTACATCATGTTTTTTATTTTAAAAAATTTCCTTTAGATGTCTTCATCATTTTTCATTCATGCTAATGATTTTATTTATATTTCTTATTTAAATGAAAATTTAAAATACTATAATAAATTTCTTAAGTCACTAAATTTTTTTTCATATATTTCGGGCCAACCTGATATTGTCTTAGATTAACCCAGTCTAAACTAACTTATATATAATCGGGTTTTTTTCGGGTTTACATATGGGTTAGGGTCATTAAAATAGCCCGATCAAAATTTAGGATAAGGTTAGGATTAGTCATAACCCTGCCCGACCCGTCCCTTTCTCACCCCTAGTGGAGACAATAGCTTACCTTATCCAATAATAAAATTAATTACTTACATTTGTCCAACCTCTTGGTTTTGTCGGATATCTCGATTGATATTTCCACTCTTTTGAGATTAGTTCCGTCAACTCCTATTTTGATACTCATGATGTAGTGTAACACGTCTTGCTTATTTGCAAGCAACTTGGTATCCTCTAGATTTTTTCTGAGATCAATTATTTTTAAGCTTTATGCTTTGCCAAGTCTATTCATAAACTTGTACTATAATATGTTGTGGCATCCTTGTTAGTCGTAAAAATCATTTGTATTCATCAATATTTTTAAACAAGGCAAATGCTTTGTGGTACGAAAGCATTAAAAGATGAAACCAACAAAGTTTATATATTTAGTAACTTTAATATTATACCTCTATAATTTTCTCACAAAGTAAAAATGATTTGTTGACCCACCAATGAAAACAAATCAACTCAGCATTCTTGCAATTCGGTGAATGCATATGTTTGTAACATATATCATTACTCATTAAACCAAGCAGTTATAAAATTAACCAAATAAATAAATCATTAATAAAATACCGCATTATTCCTAAGAGATAGCAAGAAATCATATACAATTTCATTCAAAGTTACTAATTCTGGATAGCGGAACGGAGCGATCGATCCCTAAAGTGGGACAGCGGATAGCGGGGTATCTTTTGTTTACTTTTTAGAATTGACTATGTTTTGAACTAAATGTATGAATAATCTATACAAATAACACAACACCCATAAAAGTTTAATAAATATATAATTAATAAAATTATAATGGATTAAAATGATATATGTTATTATTATTTTTATTATTAATGTTATTATTTACAGTTGTATGTGACTTGGCAATATTCAATATGTATGTAGCTAGACGTAGCTGTTGTGCCTATTCACTAGATAATTTACTAGAAATATACATTTTGGCAATATTCATTCTATTAAAGTGTATATTCATCTTTTTTACAACTGTATGTAGATGTTGTGGTACGATACTCAATAAATTAATTACTTTTTAACTCTCTTTTTTTATTAGCAAAAAATGAATCCAGACTTTTATCTTCTATCTTTTCGTCTTCTTTCTTTTCAGAAATAGTGTTACTGTATATTTTCTCCTCCTTCTTATCAAAATCATTAATGCACAGAAGAAAAAGTAAAAAAAAAAAAAAATCCAACTGCTCCGCCCAGGTTTGACCCGCGACCTGCAGTCTGCTCTAGTAGAGAAATCGCCCACAATTTCATTGGCGCAACTGCACCCTTCTTCTCGCGAGGTGGTTGGCTGCTCCGGCCCGACTTCCCGAGATAGCCGCGATTATGACCAGGATTGATATATCTGATTTCAATGCAAAGATATTTAATTTTAAGAAACTGTCATTTTAGTCAATATCCAAATAGAATTTAATTTAATTTTAGGAAGATTTTAAAAGTTAAATCTCTCACATATGTACCACTAATTATATACTATTAGAACAGTTACAAATCATTCAAGGGTTCAAATTTGTTAAAGAAAATTGTATTACTTTATACTTTCTACCATCGAATCGTGCTCTAATTCATTCTTTTTTTTGGTAACCTTTTTCACAAGCCCCTTTTTTTCTATTTTTGTTTACCCATCTGTTTTCTGCAATGAATACTTGTAGTTGTAGATAAAAAAAATTAATTTCAACTCATTCAAATTTATGACAAATTTTGACAACCGATTTTTTGAAATCAAGTAATAACATTGTAATTAATTTTAACTTATTCAAACCTTTAACAAAAGTTAACTATAATAACTTTTTTACAAACCGTGCCTGTGATTGTTTCACTTTTTATTGAATAAAAAATTCATAATTTTTAGGCTGTCTTGTAACTATCATTTTACATTCACCCAATAATCCATTATTGTTCAGCAAAAAATTAGAAAAAAATTGCAACTGAAGGTGAGAAAAATACACAAGAAGGGGGGTTTGAATTGTGTTCTCCAATTGACGTTGCTTCTGAACAGAGTTCAGATTCTAAATAATAGTTCAGATTCTGATAAAAAGTTGGAGCTAAATAATAATTAGGAGCAAGTAAATGACAAATGAACACGCCAAGATTTATCATGGTTCCTCCCAAACTGAGAGTAGTCCAGCCCTCTTGCAGGACAATAGATTTTTCACTATAATCAAACCATGATTGTAATTGCTTATAACCTCGAGCATTAGAATTTTATTTGCTCAGACCTACCGCCTAAGACTCGCCTGCTTAATCAACACCTAATCAAGACTTCCTACTTAGATCCTCATATCCTAAGACTTTCCTACTTATACCCTTAAGTACAAGACTTCCTGCACATACTCACAACCTAAGACTTTCCTTCTTAGATTCCACGAGTCCAATACTTCCTGCTTAAATCCCATAAATTCAAGACTACCTGCTCTCTCAGCCTAAGATTTTCCTGCTTAGATTCCACTAATCCAAGTCTTCCTGTTTAAATCCTACGGATTCAAGATTTCCTGCTCATACCCTCGAGTACAAGACTTCCTTGCTCAAATTCCACAAATCCAAGACTTTCTTGCTTATACCTTCATTCCAAGACTTCCTTGCTTAATCAATAATTTGATCAAGGATTAAATGCTCAAGAACATAGTAGGATACTTACTTGGCTCAATCTTACAACAAGAGACTTTGATGCTCAAGCACATAGCAAGAGACTTTCTTTCTAAACTACTAAACAACTTGTTTAGTATAATAGACAACAAGGTGTACTTGATATACAATCAGAGGTACATGGCAATAACTATAAAAAAGATCATAGCACTTAAGATTTCTAAGATATTCATTGTTTAATAAATCTTAAGGCTTTATACAATTTACAATAGATAACAGAAACTTTGCATACTCAATGCTGTTGTTGATCTTATTATTCTTCCATTTTGATAGAAGCGTGAAACACTCCTTTTATTCTTAGCCCTGTTTCTTTTTGTTCCTTGTTATTGATCTATATTGAATCTTTAGATACTTAAATAACATATACAAAAAAATAGTCGTTGGAAGAGATAACTTGCACAAGTGTCTTTGTTACTCCACAGTACTAAGAGACGTTGAAGATAGATACACAAAAAGATATTTATTCATTGTGTAACTTGTTTAACAGCGGTGTCTTCCTTGTGAGTTGTATTATAGATCCATTGAGAGTGGATATCCGTAAATCATGTCAACTCTTCTTGAGCCATGTGAACACAAACTGTAGCTGACAAACTGATTTGACAATGTAGCTTGCTTTATGCAGTACGAATCACCTAGCTTTGTCTATAGTTCTGAATGATTACTAGAAGTTGATACATTAAAAAAATGCAAAGATAACATATTATTCTTCTGCTACTGATACATTCAACTTCAGATTCTACGCAATCCTATATCATCATAATTCACTTAAGAACGTTCTTCAGTTCTGAACCATCAGAAGCCAAGAACTCTGCTTCTCTCAAATATGTTCTCTTAACAGATTCTGAGTAGATTCTCTTTAAACTTTAGAACCTGCATACTTAGAACACACATTAGATAACATCATTGTTCTTTCAATACTTTGTTATCATCAAAACCTAAAGGATATATGTCATGAACTAATCTTGTTCTAACAATCTCCCCCTTTTTTATGATGACAAACATAAGTATTTAAGAACAACGTTAGGATATTTTAATTTACTTGACAACATCATAATCTAATGTTTGTAAGCTCCCCCTGAGTCTAACAATTCAAAGGTTGAGGTTTGTAAGCTCCCCCTAAGTTCTATATTCAAGAAAAATGAAATATATCTCTCAGGCAAACAAATAATCGTAATAGCATAATTTTAAAATATTTAAAATAAATAACATTTAAAATCTGAAGGGTTCAAATTCTCTTTAAATGCTTTTATATCTTTCTCCCCTTTTTGTCACTAAAAAGATTAAAATAAAATTTTAAAACAGAGAGAAGAAAACAAAACGAAATATTTCATAAATTCAAAACAAATCATCATTACTTGAGCAGTTCTCAAAGAAGATAAACGATTCAGGTAATAAAGAGATTTAAAAGCGTGTATACTGCATTCTTAATAGTTATTGGTCGTAGCACTTCCAAAGATCAAGAAAAGCATTTTACCTAACCATTTGGTCTTCCCAAATTCCACTATAAAAGCAACCAAATTCTAAGTCTTTTTCATCAACATCTTTTAGAACACTATGGAATCCACAATTGAAAGTACCAACATCTCTACAATAATAGAGATTTCAGAGGAAATCACAATTTTGAAGACGCCAAGTCCACAAACTCTAGATGGTTCTATAGATTCTAAAGCAAGTTCTTCAACAAATTAAAACCTAAGAAGGTGACAATGAAAAAGAAGAAGAAGAGAACCAGAGATAGAAGGGTGTTTCAGATTGTAATTTTAGATTTTGAAGATGAAGATGAACCAAACAATACTTGGAAAAAATTCATGGGTCTTAAAGCTTTAGAAGAATTAGATTAATATAATCTTAATATCTTCCTCCTTTTTGTAATCCTTCTCTAATTAATGAAAGTTATTTTTGACTACTATTATTTTGCAGTACATTCTTTTACTTTCCCTTTTTTCTGACATTTGCATAAATGAAGTAAAAGGAAAATAGATTATTAAAAAGAAAGCAAATAGATGTTAAATGACATTTACAGTTGTTTTAAGAGAATCTTTATTAGGGTTAGATACTAGACATCACTTCTCAATAGTCAAGAGTTAAAAGATTGATTTGACTAATCAACACATAGACAATAAGGACTCAAGGTAACGAATGAATAAACTCTATAAAATGACTAGCATAATGTATATACAAGTGATTTAGGAGAGTATTCAGATTTGACCGTGGAATCTGAATTCTGACTTAAATGGATCTTGAGTCAATGGTACTTATACAAGTGATTTCACTTTCTTCTTTAAACTCCACACTTTTTTCATCTTTCAGCTTTTGAGTTTGGTATGTAGGTTTTTCTTCCATCATATGTTGTAAGTAACCATTAATCAAGTATCATGAAAGATGCCTTTCTCTTTTCTTTTGTGATATCTGGAGCAAATACAATTTTGGATTTTGGTACCCATATCTTTGTGGGTCCTAAATTGTTAGTTCCAACATGCTTTTTGTACTTCATGCCTTAGTCTGATAGTAGTGCCTTGATTTGTTCCAGAATTTAAGTCTAGGATTTTTGGCTCTAACAGAACCTGTTCTTAGCAGAGTCTTTGATTTCATTATATTGGATTCATCTATTATAAAATATTTTGACTTTGTAATCCTTAATTTTAAAATCTCTGACTAGCATAGATTTAGATAGTATTTGCTATCAGAGGTTAGCAAAAAATAAGTTTTCAGCACTGTCTGAGTATTGCCAGAATAAAAAGAATTGAAAAGGTTTATCAAGCAATTGTTCTTTAACACAAATTCTATGATAGCCTTCAACTTCCTTAGGACCCATGGAGTCACTTAAGATTTGATCTTGAGAAGCAGACTCCTTATTATCAAAACAAAATTTTCAAGAGACTTGATTTTCGCTTGAGAGATTTTTATATCATCTTTTAGATGATCAATCTCTAGCTTCATGATTCCAGCTTGTTTGTAAAATATTGAAGCAAGGTAGATTTTGAAGTTACCTCTTTCTCTTCAACATTTGATTTATTCATGGATTCAAATGCTTCTTCAGAAGATGTAATGACCAACAGTGCCAGATTACTCTTTTCATCTCTTTCTGAATCCTTAACTTTGTCAGCTTCATCAAGATATACTTTGAAGCTCTTTGACATTCTTTTATCTGGTAGTTTTTCTCCTTGCGCTGAAGATTAGGATAATCAGTTGAAATGTGATTATTTCTGGAGCTTTTAAAGTTACTCTTTCCATCAATATATTTCTCATTCCTTTTAGCCAACTGAAAGGAATCTTTTGATAAGGGAGGTCATATCCTCATCATCAGGCATTCCATAGGAATTTTCTTTAATAGGCTTGAGGAAATTTGATTTCTTTGATAACTTATCTTCATCTAATTCCATTTTATTTCTTTGAATATTTCTAATCAAACTTTCAAGACTCAGTATATTCAAATTTTTGGCTTCTTGAATAGTTGTCTTTTGGTCTGAGTCTAGCAGGAAGACTTCTCAGAATTTTCTTGGAAAGATTAAATGAAGTGTAACTTGTTAAGCACTTGATGATTCCCTTCATATTTAGAACGCAGGGATTCGAAGATAGTCTTAGCAGTAGACTTATCAATGATTTTGATATACTCAGAAGGAGGTAGGGCATCTACCAGAATACTTCTAACTCAAGGATGATTTTTGTAAAGCTTCTTCTAAGATGGCGTGAGAGATTTTCTATATTTGATCATCCCAACTCCATCAACTTCTATAGTGATACCTTCTTCAAGGATATGTCATAGTTCTTCATTAAAAACCTTTATCAAGACCAATGATATATGAGTAAGCTTTGCTTTTCCACCATTTAAATTCACCGAAGTCACCATTAAAGATGGAAGGATTAGCAGAGCAATAATTTTTTCTTCATATGGTATTTGATTCCTTCTTGAAAAATCTTCAGCAGACATGTTTTTCTCTTTAGATCATTATCTGCACCACTGTTAAGTGTTATGCATAAACCATGCTCTGATGCCAACTAAAGGTGAAGGGGGTTGAATTGTATTCTCCAATATATGTTGCTTCTGAATAGAGTTCAAATTCTAAACAATAGTTCAGATTCTGATAACAAGTTGCAGCGGAATAATAATCAGAAGCAAGTACATGTCAAATGAACACATAAAGATTTATCCTTGTTCCTCCTAAACTAAGAGTAGTCCAGTCCTCTTGCAGCACAAGAGATTTTTCACTATAATTAAATCATAATTGCAATTGCTTATGCCCTCGAGCATAAGAATTTTCTTGGCTCGGATCTACAGCCTAAGACTTGCCTGCTCAATCAGTGTTGTCGCAACTGCAAAAAAACAACCACAAAAAAATAGAAGAGTCGCCACTGAATGTTATTTATTTCGACGGAGGAAAGGAAACAATAGAAGAAAACCTCAAAAAGGGAGAAGAAATGGTCTCGCAACCAAATCTAGGGTTCGGGAGTCGATTACGCGAGAGGAAGGTATCAGCACCCCCTCGCGTCCGTTGTACTCAATGGGATCCACGCTTATTGTTCTAATCAAAAGGGTGTGTTATCTAAATCCTATTGCTAAACGGAAGCGGGAACAAAAAAAGAAAAAAAACAAAAGGAGACTCAATAGGATTTTTCCATCCTAGGCCTACATATTCCCTCGTGCAATGGGAAAGTCAGAGTCAACATAGTTCGGAGAACTACGGGTAAAGGGAAAGGTCGCTCGCCAAAAAATTATCGTCTTGTGCCTACGGATCCTCATCTGGTATGAGAAATTAGAGCATCCGCAGATCGGCATACGAGTCGCTACATGTTTTTTATGAGCGATGCTAAGTTCGCATTCCAGTAGTTAGGGTCGACGCCTATTTGTGATAGAACGGAAATAACATGCCCTTTCTGAATAAAGGTTTGACAAACAATCCCGAATGATGAAAATGATTTGAATTTTTTTGTGAGTTTTAGAAAAGTGAATTGAATTGGTTTGAGATTCATATTGCACTAAAGTCTATGACATAGGAGCGAATCTGTCGCATGATCGCCCCCAGACGGGACGTATGCTAAACACTCTAGACAAAGTAAGGAGAGACTCCTCACTCATTATTTCCGATATACTTAAGGCTCGTGGCATACAATATTCATTGTATTTATTACATGCTTTGATGTTGTTTTGAGAAAGAGGAGAGAAAGACGCATATAAGGTCTAAGGGAAAAACTCGGTCCTAACATTGTCATGCAAAATGGCCCTAAGGTCGGGATGCGAGAGGAAACTTTATCCTAATGTTATCATGAAAATAATGGACCTAAGGTTGAGGTTCAAGGGGACTATCCTAATGTTGTCATGCAAGGGATCAACTCTTAATATCTAACCTACTCCAAGCATAACCAAAAATTAAGTTGGACTAGGAGGCCCTAAGGGAGCATACAAGAACAAACCAAAACAAAGAAAACAATCCAAAAATAGCAGCTACGACAGTGCTCCAACTTCAGAACAACTGTAAAATCCAGCAAATGAGTAAAACAACATTTAACATCTCATGTTTTCAGTACATAACAAGTGTAAAATGCAACAGGCAGAATGAATACATTTAACAGCATGCCAAAATCAGGACAACAGGTGTAAAAGGTCCAGGCAGCATGTATGCATCAACAATGAAGCGACACATCAAGCAAGTAATGATCATAAATGAGCATGCATAACAAGGCAAACCAAGCACCAACCGATGCCCGCGGGTATTGATTTTATCTTTTTTTAATATAAATTATATTTTTTATATTTACTAATTTAAACGAAAACAAATGTGTGTCACCGACCAATACCCATGCAAAGGCACGAGTATCACACTAGTATTACATTTTAATGTCTTGTTATTGTAAATGTTTGTGTTTGTTTAATTTAAAGGCTCTTGTATGAAAAAAAAATAGGTATTTTGCTATAAAACACATGTTCATATTATAGTATCCGAACATATACTGATGGTTTTTTTTTTGCATGTTCATATTGTATAGTTCGAACACATGCTAAAGGGACATGTTGCATGTTTGGATTGTTGAATATAAAATATGTCAACCTAGAGATTTATATTGTATGGTCTAGATTGCACTAATAATTTATATGAATTAGAATGCACAAGAACTTAAAATTGTTTTGTTTGATCTATTTGCAACTCACGTCAAAAAAATAATGAACTCTTACTCATACCATTCAGAATGAACTATAACCTAGCTATAATTTACTACAAAAATGAGACCCTTCCTTGTTTCATAAATGTGAATGTTACATTGTCTAATATGAAGGACCAACTAGACCAAATGAATTATCATATCAACAACATTGATACATGAAGGTAGTCGATATTGGATATCGTTGTTTGTTTTTCAACGATGATGGATGTGGTTAGTTCACCAACATGAAACTTTCAAATGAGGATGATGTTAGAATCATGTTCTCAATATTTTACAAGTATTGTAATAAAGAACTGATTTAATTTGATGTTATCTTAGTCAGATATGTTTGTGTTATCTATTAAAGTTATATTTGTGTTGTTTAAGTTGTGTTAGAGTCTGACATTGCTTAGGTTCTGTTCTGGACTGACCTTGTCTCCCTGATGAGACTGTTGTCCTGCCTACAGACGGGACGCCCGCTCCCCGTCTTGGACCAGCAGTAGCAACAACGAAGAGCCTCGCAACCCATTGTCCTAGGAGATCATGGCTATGCACCTCCCAAAAGGACTAGAGAAACCTCCCTCTCTAGGCACATACGACAAAACAATCGACCCTGACGAGCATATTAAAAACATTGATGCGTTGCTCGACTATCCGGCGTCCGGGGCACCATCAAGTGCAGGTTATTTCTGACCACACTCAGGAAGGGGGCAATGACCTAGTAGAAAGGGCTTCCTGACGACTCCGTCACCTCATAGAGGCAACTAGGGAGAATCTTCTCTAGACACTTCACGGTCTCTTGCTGTCATCCGAAGACCGAAGCCTCCCTCGAGGCCATCATTCAGAGAAGACATGAATCCCTGCAAGCCTACATTGAAAGATTCAACAAGGAGGCCGTCCAAGTCTTTACCACCAATGACATGAAAAAGTTTCTGCTCGAATGCAGGCTCCGTCCCCGCACAAAACTCACTAAAGTTGTTGGCATTCGGCCCCCGGCAACACTGGACGCCTTCCTCCTCAAGGCCTAAGCGTACATTCAGTAAAAGGAAAAAGAGGCTTCCAGCTCTGCCCACGATTCTAAGCACAGGGAAAATGCCCGACCATCCAGGTCCAACGAGCCCTCGACATCCCGTCGAGGAGATAAGAGACGAGAAGACTATCCCCGCAAGCCCCGGGACAACAAGGGACCCTCCGCCCGGTTCCACGAATACACTCCCCTAACTATTTCAAGGGAAAAGATCCTCACTGAGTACACCAACTCAAAATTTTGGCAGGTAGACATCTGGTTCCCAAAGCAGATATCGTCCAAACCCAACACTGATAAGTCCAAATATTACCGATTTCACAAGAGCCATGGCCATACGACTGAAGACTGCATCCACCTAAAGGATGCCATCAAAATACTCATCAGGGATGGACATCTGAAGTAGTTCACCAAACGAAAGAAAGCTCCTCGGCCAGATGCCCAGGAGTCCCAGAAGGTCGAAGAAGAAGTGCCTTCCTCCGAGGAAGCCAACCTCCAGGTCTCCATGAGCGTCTCACGGCCTGAAGATTTATGCATCCCCGAGGGGCTCAACGTCCCTCCTAATATTTCCGTGCACAGCCCGCAGGAGACATTTCCCTCCGTCATGGTCATCTCCGGAGGAGGTTTTAACAAAGTGACATAGGGTCCGTCAAGAGGAAATTTGAGCACCTCATCAGCAACAGCTCAAACCGGAACTGCACCCTCGACAGGATCTGGGGAGAGTCTGTCCCCATCTGCTTCTACCACGAGGAGCTCCTCGGTGGAGCCTCCAACGCCAGCATCCATCTGCTCATAAGGGCTCAGATGACAAATTTTGACGTTCGGTGAATTCTCGTCGACCAAGGCAGCTCCGTTAATATTATATACTCCCAGTTGTTCTCCACACTCCAGCTGGACGAGTCACATTTGAATCTTTAGGTGGGCTCTGACCTACAAGGTTTTAATGGATCGGTGAAGAAGTCTTGGGGTTATGTTGAGCTGATCGTAACCTTCGGATCCGCTGAAACGGCCAGATCAATCAAGGTACAATTCCTGGTTATAGATTATCCATCACTATACCGGTGCATCTTCGGAAGACCAACTTTGGCCGAGCTGGTGGCCGTACCTTCAACGGTACATTTGAAGATGAAATATTACACCTCCAAAGGCCTCGTCACAACTCTACACGGGGACATAAAAGTCGCGAATAGGCATGGCAAAAAAACCCGGATCCGTCGGGGCCCGCCCGGACCCGCCCCAAAATTAGCGGGAAAAACCCGGTTTAAGTGGGTACGGGTGCGGGTGCGGGGAAAACCTGACTTTTAATTAGGGGTGCGGGTACGGGTGCGGGGAGACACTAAAACCCGCCCGCACCCGGCCCCATCCCTCCCCCGAATAATGCATTTTAGTTTAATTATCTTATTTTACTTATTTTAATATTCATTTATTAATTATATTTTTAATTAAATTATTAATACCTTTATTGTAATTAAAATAATTAAATTAATCAAATTAATATTCATTTACTAATTAAAATTTTAATTAAATAAATAATTAATTTATTAATATAATCAATTTTTAAATTAAATTATTAATTTTTATTGCAATTAAAAAGAAATTAATTTTTTTCGTGTGGGGGCGGGGCGGGTGCGGGTGCACCCGTTCTCTACTGGGGGCGGATCTGGGCGGTAAATTTTTACCCTCGATTGGGTTTGGGGGCGGGGACGGGTGTGTTACATGGAGGTGGGTGCGGGTGCGGGTATAGTAAAACCCGCCCCTGACCCGCCCTGTTGCCATCCCTAGTCGCGAAGAGATGCTTTGAAGCAGCGTCCAAGGGACTGAATTCCATCAGCGCCAGATCAAAGACCCCTTCCCAGCAACTCTGATGAGGCGAATCTTCTTCCTCATGTCGATTCCATCGACCTCGACAGTTGCTTCTCCGAAGACGACCCGAAGACTCAGCTCGGTCAGGAGCGAGGCATGCATCATCCCAGAAAACAAAGAAGGGGTCCTCATTGAAGTTTCGCTCACACTGTCCTTCCCTACCTCTAACAACCAGGCAGAATACGAGGCCTTCCTGGCCGATTACGCCTCGCCGAGGACCTGGCGCAAAATAAGTCTTCATCTCCACCGACTCGTAGTTGGTGGCCCTCTAAGTCCGAGGAGAATACCAGGTCAAAAATGATAACTTGTCCAAATATTTGTCCCTAGTTAAGAAGGAGATAGAAAAGTTCACCTCCGTGGAAGTGAAACACATACCCCGTGAACACAGCGTCCGGGCAGACGTCCTATCAAAACTAGAAAGCACGAAGAAGAAGGGAGGAAATAAATCTGTCATCCAGAAGATACTCTTGCGACTTAGCATCGAGTAAACGTCCACGACCCTCAACGTGCACGTCGTCGGCGACAACCACTGCTGGATGACCCCAATATACAACTACCTCACTAAAAATGAACTACCATCCAACCCGAAGGAAGCCAGCATAGTAAGGCGTAGAGCATGCTCATACGTTCTAGTCGAGAACAAGATATATTGGCGAGGATTCTCCATACCCCTCCTCAAATGCGTCGAAGAGGAGATGGCCGCCCACGTCCTACGCGAGATCCACGAAGGAATTAACGTCCAACACCTAGGTGGGAGATCCCTTGCGAGGAAAGCTCTACGAGCACGTTACTACTGGTCGACCATGCAAAGCAAAGCGAAAGAGCATGTGAAGAAATGCGACAAATGCCAATGGCACGAGGACATGCTCCTAGCTCTACCCAACGAGCTCAAGGTAATGTCTTCCCCGTGGCCATTCACCTGTTGAGGCCTGGACATCCTGGGACCCTTCGTCGTAGGCTCCAACGAAAATAAATACTTAATAGTGGGCGTGGACTACTTCACCAAGTGAATAAAAGCTGAGGCCATGTCCAAGATAACGGACCATAACATACTTCGTTTCTACAAGAGAAACATCCTTTCCCGTTTTGGCATTCCTCAAGCGATTGTCACAGACAACAGGACACAGTTCATGGACAAAAAATTCTAGGAGTTCGTCGCTCAACTTGACACTAAACAACATTTCGCATCTGTTGAGCACCCGCAGACTAACGGGAAAGTCGAAGCGACAGACAAGGTAATCTTACGAGACCTCAAACGAAGACTGGATGAAACAAAGAGGAAGTGGGTCGAGGAGCTGCACAGCGTACTCTGAGCCTACCGCGCTATACCTTATTCATCAACCGGGGAAACCCCTTTTCACCTAGCATGCGGGACAGAGGTGATAATCCCCATCGAGACCCACGTACCGTCCAAGCGAATAGAAGCACCTTTGGACGAAGAAACAAACAACGAGGCCCTGAGGGAAGAACTCGACCTCGTCGAAGAAGTTCGGTCAGGGGCAGCTCTCCGAGAAGCCTCACTCAAACAGAAAATCATGATTAGGCACAACGCCAAGGTCATCCGACGAGAATCCAAAATAGGTAACCTCGTCCTAAGGAGGAATCACAAAGATTCCTGAGAGGGCAAGCTCGCCGCGAACTAGGAGGGACCCTATCGCGTTAGAGAACAAATGGATGACAAGGCCTACTACCTAGAACACCTCACTGGGGAAGAATTAGCTCAACCATGGAACGCCGAAAAGTTGAACAATATTACGGCTAAGGCCCTCCGCTGTCGACGTGCCTCGCCCAGGTGGCGGATACGATAACTGACCATAGGTGCATGCCCAAGTATAAGCGATGCACCATCGAAAAGGATCTAAGCAAGGGCCAGGCGAAGAGACCTACCCATGCTCGACGGTGGTTCCTCGGTCGAGCCCGTCGTTGTCACAGTACCATGAACGACAGAATCCCTAGCTCGCGATGGGAAGTTCACGCTGCGAACTCAGGCCACGATCGTGACCTGAGTTCCGCCCATTCCTGGACACAACCCGGGCCTTTCGACCGGTTCCCCACACTATCAAATGTTATTCTCCTAGCATACCTGGTACATAACAAATTACTAAGTGCCTCTAAAGACGGTGTTGGACGATGCAGGACACTTAGAAAATATTAGACAAGATGCAAATAATCACACAACATTTTGATAAATATTAAGATAACGCGGTCCCGATGGGCCGCTGTTGTGCACGATACAATGAAATGGGGACAAGCCCCCACAAAATAAAATTACACAAATTACAACATTAATTAGGTGGCACGCATGCCAATGCATAAATTAGGGAAAGCTCACTGCTCCTCTTGTTGAGCCTCCTCTCGAGTCACCTGCCCCTGCTCTTCACCACCTTCACTGAACTGGAGGAAATCGGGGACGACTATATGGCCCTCTTTGACCGTATAAAGGAACCCTGTGCCCTCTGTGGTCAGCTTGACCCCAAGGTCGTTTGCGGCCTAAGTAAATAGAGTGACCAGCTCTGACCGAGTCAACAACTTTTTCGTCTCCTCAGGCTCATCCTCAGCGGGGGCAACAACGGCTTTCAACTTCGCCACCAAGTCCTCGGCAGCTTTCATCCAGGTAGCCAGGGCGTCCTTCTCCGAAGCCATCTCCTCGCGACCCTTGCGTGCAGTCTCTTCGGGCTCCCTGGATCCCAAGCTCCCCGACGACGGTATTTCTGGCGTTCAAGAAAGTATTCATCCAAACACAAGGAAGCTCACGTCGACTATGCCCGAGAAGCAGACCATCCTTAAGTCATCGCTACCGTGCTTGATAACAACTACTTAAGGGGCTACTGTTCCGGGCTGACCTAATGGCTAGGCATGGCCCAATCCACTTCTGCTCCTAGAGCGACCCAATTGCCTAAGTCCAACATCTTTGGTGGAAAGTTTACCTTTCTGCCCCTCCAACAGGGGAGGCTGACCAATTTACCCTCGATCACAACACCTCACCCCATTAGTCTCTGCCCGTCACGCACGGTTCCACCGTCTAGAAACGGTTAAAACGCTTGTGCCCATAACTATACCTCTGCCCGTCCCAACGGCTAGTTATGGGCATGTTTGCCCGTCTCAACGGTTAGTTCTGGCAGTTACATATTCTTCGGGAAACAATTATCTCGCCCCAAAAACAGGGACCATTGGCCAAGCGTTGGGGGCACGATAAAAATCCTCTCACTTGAGAGGGTCAGGTATCAAAATATTCACCCTGAAACACTCATATTTTGTACTTGCTCTCTCTCTCTCTCTTGCTCGTTTTCTTATTTTAGCATCGGAGTGCCTTGCAGGTACACCCCTCCTCCTCTTTCACACCCAGCATCACAGACGTTTGTCTTTGCCCAATCTCAGGTTCTGATCGACTAGTAAGATCAGGTTCCAATATTGTTGGATCTATAAATGTGTTTGACCAACTTCATCCTTTGATCTAGATTTTAGGATGAGATCAAACATATTTAAAATGGTATCATAGTTATTCAAGATTCGTTGGACCACCTGCTATCACATTTTTGCTATCAAGCCACCCACATTTATATCCAAGCACAAAGCTCAATAGTATTGGACATGAGACGGTGTGTTAAGAGTCTAACATTAGATAATATGTGACATGAACATATATTTATAAATAGAGACAATCATCACCTTACAAGTCGATTTTGTTAGTTTAAGTTAGCCTTAACCACAATTTTAAGACTATTTATTCAAACTTAATTCATGCCAAGACATTTGATAAAATCGACGTGAGTAGTTAAACCCGATGAAAAAAATGACTAGCTAACCTCTTCCACAATATTATTTGTGTTTAATTGATATTTTTAATTTATGTTGCGGTATTATTAGTGCATTATGTTGATTGTTTTTTCTTTTTGAAATCTTGATATCTGGCCTTGCGATCGACTAATCAAATGGGACAAATTCCACCGTCTACTTGCAGGGGGTTGTTTAAAGTTAAACAAAGTTTTGTATGAATATAACCCAACACGAGAATTGCTTGTACCTAACAAGATTCAAACATGAGATTCTTAAGATGAGTACACTCTCAAAGACCCGAGTTTCATCACTAGGCTAACCCCTGGGGATTATGCATTATATTGTTAAATTTGATTTAACGGAATATTGATATTCATTATGTTGTTTATTAAGTTTATCTAATTTGAAATCTAATACTATCGAAACATGTGATGAATCCTAATATCAAAAGGATGTTTTTGCAAAATAAAAAATTTATGAGAGAATTGAGTACAAAGAACTTCACCTTGAAATAAGTTATAGTTTGGAGGGGTTGAATGAGTCCAACCGCCATTGAATATCAAAAGATAGTCCAAAATGCAATTTCTCGATATACCTACTCATTTAAATATATTAGAATATATTCCCAATGTATCATATTATAAATGAAATTTACCTTTCTTTATGCAAAAAAAAAATCATAAAAGGAAAAGAAAATACAAAAAAAATGGGGAACATAAAACCGACCCAACAATTACATATCAACCTTAAATGAAAAACAAAAAAACAAAAGAGTCAAATGCAAAGCAAATAAATATACATAAAAGCACAATCTAGCAAACCCAATGCGGAGCTAAAAACCAAATTGCAAAAGAACTATGTGTAAAAATAACCCAGCATTCTAAAATAAACTAGACACGAGCCTAGAGAATCAAACTCGTCTTTTTAAGAATGGTCAATGTACTTACCGCTAACACAAACAATACACATACCAACGGTTCATGTGAATTGAAAATCACATAAATTTAATAGCCATTTCGAGACAAACCAACCCAGACATCCGAATAAACATAAACAGAACAACACATCGATAAAGGGTTTTAACGAGCATGGGAGCACTGGTTCGGTGACGAAGGCCCCAAACCTGTTGAAACCTATATATCTCAATATATCTAAAAAGAACCAGAGATCAAAGGCAAAAAACCACCACTAACACCGATGAAACATAGCTTGAGAACAACAACAATGAGTCTAATCTATATATAAACCAGATACATAAACTATTCAATGAATTAAAAAAATTAAAATTTATGTATAATATGGAACAGTGGGAGTACTCTCCAATCACTATTATAAGAAAAAAATAATAATAATCTTAAATCTTGAACACTAAAAATCTTGATCACTAAGAATATAAGCAAAAATACCCAAAAATTATATTTTCAAAATGGACAATTCGTTTGCTGCCTGCAATTAAAATGGAGTAGCCTTCTACAAGAGATACCGTTAATGCTTTTGGTGTCATTAACTGAGGGATCAAAAAATTAGCTGAGGTATCAATATCATTCATTCCCCACAAATCCATTATATTAGGTTATTATAGACCATTGCTTGCATTTGGAATTAGAATCATTTTGAAAGTTTTATTCTACTTAAAGCTATTTCAATCCTCTAACGACTGTCTTAGATTATATCCTAAGCAAACATAAACAAGGACCATGCATGTCCTCATCATGAATGGCAAGGAACTTTTTCCACCCTAAATGCACTTTGGCTTTTAAGAAACAATTAGCAGGAGTTAAGTTGCATCTAATCAAAAGACTACAATACTCAGAACAAATTCTCCTTTTATAAACAAAATTTTCAATTTCTTTCAATGCATATTTTTTTATGTACTATTCTGTTTGGTTTACTCAATGCAGCTCTTTAAATGATGGGTATGTTTTGATATTGATGATGAATCTGCGGTTGAGCATACACTTTGACCATTAAAATATACTTCTCTTTCTTCATCGTCATCCAAACCCAACATGCTGTCTTCTTCTTCTTCTTCAGAATCTGATTCACTCATTGACAAGTTTCCATTTTTAAAGTTATCTTCGGATTCTGATAGGTCCGTCTGTGAGGAATCTGCTTCTGTTTCTGAAAGATAATAGCTACTCGAGTCAAGGTTCTTTTCACCATGATTCCTCTTTCCGTTGGAGTTTCCACTTGGACCGTCGAGTATAGACAAGGGATTGCGGTTGCTAGGGTCACCATAAAGTGCAACGTGTCTGTGATATAGCTCCAATTCTTTCTCCGCGATCGCAATGAAGCGTCTCACTGACTCGAGTGATTGCTCATACTTTGATTTTTCAAGTGCCTGCGGTAAAAGAAAAGAGAGTTAAAAAGAAAGAAAGTCACTAATAAATCATTGAAAAAGCATTTCCGTCCAAAAATCTGCATTCTCAATTGCAGATCTTGGAAAATAGAAGTTTATTCAAATTCCGCTACACGGCAGTGTTATATCGCCGCTATAGTTGCTATTTCACAACATTTTGTTTTACATATCGTATCACAGAACAATAAAAATTTGTTCCAATTCTTTTTAAATGATATGATACAAAAAAAACTAAACTAATGATGAGATTCATATTAAAAAGCACAGAAACACACCTTTTTCTTGGATAATGTATCTATGGGCGACATAACCTCAGGTTGTATATAGTTCTTTCCGCGATAAAATATTATAGTGTCATCACCAATGATGTGAATCGGAATACCGCCACTCAATCTGGCAAGTTCTTGTGCATACTCATGTACTTGACCAGGTTTACAAGGCTTGCATATGCACTTAACGGTCTCGTGTTTCTTCCAATGCAAATGC
Organism: Lathyrus sativus; assembly: GCA_963859935.3. NCBI lineage: Eukaryota > Viridiplantae > Streptophyta > Magnoliopsida > Fabales > Fabaceae > Lathyrus > Lathyrus sativus. Next base: position 330,397,710 of record OZ012741.1, read on the forward strand.
ATATTGAGAATAACCCCTCCAAATAACCCTCTTCTTCCAACTTGTAGATAATTAGAACTCTTCTGAGCCATTTTCTTCAGATAAAACCGTTCCTCCCCCGTTAAGCCATCTGGTTTTACATCGGGACCATGTGCTTTAGCAACTTCATATCGTTTGAGTCTTTCAATGAGCAACGCTTCTTTGACTCTCGCCTGGGGTTAAGATCAGAGTCAGGCAAAGTTTTAGTACAATGACTAGGCAATTAGCATTTCAAGATGTTCTCATCGAACACTTTAGGAGGAAAAATACAAGATTATACAATAGTCGAGTTATTCAAAATAGAGCTTCTCATATAACCTGAAACTAACTTCTGCATCTCAAATTTTCAAAAACACTTCCATCTAACTTCTCTAACAAAGCCATTAAAGTTGGAAAAATTTACACTAGAGTTGAGAAAATGTAGCTTTTAATTGCTTTTTCGTTTGCTTGTTTTGATATATGTTGCTCTCATGAATGATTAAGTGTCGAAAGAACATCAAACCAAAAGATAGAGCTTACATTGTCAATCTTGAACTTGATTCTCTCTTCTGGACTGGCAAACTTCTGTTTCTTTTTCTTCCCTTTAACGCCAAGTCGACGAGGATCTCTCCTATTCGCCGCTTTCCTCTTCTCCTTCTCTCGCTTCCTCTGCATCTTCAACCTCTTCTTAGTCTTCCACTTATCTTTCCTAGGAGCCTCAACCTCATGAGTCTCAAACTTTGTCTTCCCATCCCTTATCACAAGATTAACCTTCCCATAACTCAACTCCCTCAAACCCCACCAAAAACCTTGCTTCTCAAAAGGCACACCCCTCCCAACTAACCTAGAACACAAAAAAACCAAACCCACCACAATGGAAAACAAAGATAACCCACTTTAGCTAATCGAATATATTAATCATAACAATCATAAAAATTTGATTTTTGACTTGTAAATTAACTATAACCAACAAAACATGTTGTAATGAGAGGAATGAGAAAAAAACCTGGGAGAGACCAAAAACGAGGTAGCAGCATACGAGGATTTGATAACAGTGGAACCTCTCTGAATAATACGGAACAGCGAAGAAGCTGCCATGGTAAGAGATGAAGACAAACTCGATGAATGTGCTGTGACGGTGTTGGTGTTGTTATGGTGCACCACCCGTATTGGATCGGGTGGGTTATATCTCGGGTACTAACTTAACAGGCTAGGATCCATTTAATAATACACGTGTCATGTTTTTATTGGGTCAATATAAAATGTTGACTTTTTCATAGATAAGAACCGATAGGATTTTGACACGTAAGCGAGACACTTGGGAACTATATGTGCCTTACCTTACCTAAATCTCTTCCTTTGTATTCTGGTGTTTCTCTCTGAAGCAGCACTCAACGTAGAATCATAATTTCTAGCTTCCGATTTCACGATCATCGATTTTCTGAGTGAGTTTATTTTATTGTTTAATTATTGTATTTTTTGGAAATTCTATTGATGATTTTGATTCAGGTTGTGATTTTAGGGTTTTTGTATTCTTGTGATATGGGGAATAACTGTATAAGTAGCTGAATTGGAATATATTGAATCTTATTTCAAAGGGCATGGAGAAATTAACTCAAAATTGAAACTTGATGTTAACGGTCGCGTCGCGGTTGCGCAAAGGTTTTCGCGATTTTGGTCGGTACAGGTTGCTGTCGTTAATTTGTTCTTTAATATAGAAAACAGTGATAACGGTACTGGTAACGGCAACTGTCAAAACCGTTTTGTCAGCGGCCGTTTCTGCAGTCCGGACCATTTTTTAAAACCGTGGTTATCTTTGCTTTTATGTTTTTTGTTTTTGTATGATAGAAATATGCTTGTGATGTTTTTTGATATTTTAGAATAATATACTATACAAATTTGTAGGTATTTTTGTAGAATATATCACCTGAATATTGAAAATCTTACCGCAGATTTTCTGTTCTTGCAGTGGAGTTAGGGATTGATGATTCTGTTAATGACGAAACATTAAGAGACTCAGCCATGGTTGAAGTGGATAGCTTACGTGATGAAAACAGAGAAGAAGGAAGTTCTGCCGAGCCAGCTTACAAACAAGACCAAGATGGTAACATGACTCACGATTTTTCCGGAGCGTTAATAATACCCTCAGAAGTTCTCCCATTATCGGTCGCGTCTGCTGACGAGCCCTATGTGGGTCAGGAGTTTGAGTCGGAAGCAGCAGCACATGCGTTTTATAACGCATACGCAGCTGAGGTTGGATTCATTATACGCGTAAGCAAACTCTCGCGGTCAAGACGCGACGGAACTGCTATTGGACGCGCTCTTGTCTGCAACAAAGAGGGTTACAGAATGCCTGACAAGCGCGAAAAGATCGTTAGGCAAAGGGCAGAGACAAGGGTTGGTTGCAGAGCAATGATTATGGTGAGGAAAGTTGGTTCTGGTAAATGGGTCGTTACGAAGTTTGTAAAGGAGCACACTCATCCATTGAATCCCGGAAGTGGTAGAAGAGATTGCATGTTTGAACAATATCCGGTCAGTTCCTATACGTTTTCATGCACTCTTGTCGATTTAATTTTTTCCCTACTTACAACCTCTTTTGTTTCATGTCAGTCTCAGAACGAACATGATAAAATCCGCGAACTATCTCAACAATTGGCACTCGAGAAAAAGCGATCGGTGACTTATAAAAGACAACTTGAAGTGATATTTGATTATATCGAGGAGCACAATGTGAGCCTTTCAAAGAAAATACAGCACATTGTAGACAGTGTGAAGCAGATGGAACCTAAAGAAGAAGAACACAATCATTCATAGGTTCACCTTTCATTTATCTAGTCCTTTTTAAGTATCAATAATATTCAATCTACTGTCAGTGTCCAAAAGCGCTCGAAGTTGACATAGGTATCTACGTTTAGTATCGGTTGCTTCGATTGTTCAGAGTGATACAATGGTATTCATTGTCTTACTTTTTATGCTGTCATATTTTGGTTTAGTTGAAGAAACTAGTTCAATCAAATCAAATGTATAGATTATAGGTCCTTTGAGTCCATTCATATGAAGTTGCTGCTAACAATTGTGATAACTCATAAAAGGCATTGAAATGCCCTTATAAAAGCTTGATTATTCAACTTCTGATTTTGTAAAATTTGGTCCAAGCTTGTCCCTTCTGTAAAGTTTCAAAGTTACTAATACTATTGTCAATATATTTTTTTGTATGGAATAAGACTGTATGAGAATGCCGCGCCATCCGAATCCAAAGTACCCTCTATGAAATAGCGCAATTGTTAACCTGAACTTTTTGATTAAGATCATACTATTTATGTTTTAGTTTTGTCTTTTGACCTGAACTTGTCAAAGTTGAAACACAAATCATCTAACCTTGATTTGATGGTTCAAATTATGTGTTTGCGTCAAATGTGAATGATTTCGTAAAATTTCACCACCCAAAATACGAAACTCAGGAATCGACAGAAGAATAAAAGGAGAAGGAGAGGATCCAAATTCGAATATACTTTACATAACATCAAAATAAAATTATCAATTAACTAACCAAGCCTAACAAAGTGAAATAAAAAAAAAAATTTAGAAAAAAAGAAAGAGAAAAAGAAAAAGCACCCCTCTCACTATCTTGTCCCAACTCAAATAAAAAAAAAACACAAATCTCATCTTGTACACAGAAGATGCAAATTGAATGAATTGAATAACTAAAATGTTGGTGATGAAATGCATGCATGCATGCATTTCTTACAATGCATTACATTTATATAAATACATAAATATATATATATAGCTAGGCTAGGCTAAACAGGAAATGAATTTTAAAATTATCCAAGAGCACTGAATCCTCCTCCTTTCATCATTTGCTTAAACTCTTTGTAATTAACCATACCATCACCATCAACATCCACCTTCATAATCATCTTCTTACATTCCTCAACGGTTCTTCCTTGTTTAAGACCAAGAGATGACAAAACCACTCTTAGCTCCTCAACCGTTATGAAACCGTCTCCATTTTGATCAAATACATTGAAAGCCTCCCTCATATCTTCCTCTTCGTCGCGTTCGTCCATGATGGATTGATACAATTCTCCGAACTCGTCTAAATCTACACAGCCGTCTCCGTTGACGTCGATCTTCTCGATCATTTGTGTTAACTCTTTGTCGGGTATGAAGATTCCTAAATTCTCCAACGAATCTGTTAATTCTTTTTTTGTTATTCTACCGTCCCCATTCTTATCGAACATCTGGAATACGCGTTTTAGCTCGGTCGGATCCATTGTTTTTTATTGTGGTTGATTGTTTTATTTGTTGAATTGAAGAACAAGGTGGAGGAATAGTTTTTATGATTTGATTAGAGGAGGAGGAGGAGGGGTTTCAGCTTGATCTTGATCTTGATGTTTGGGACAAGACAATACAAGAGAAAACAAATGAGAAATGAAAAGTACAAGGTTTCAATGTAAAGAAAGGAAGGTATAATAATGATCCTTAGAAAAATAGGTGGCATTTGTGGTGTTTGTTTCTTGTTCTTTTTCTTGCTATGCCTTAGACTTTGGCAGAGAATTTTGGGGATGAAATCTAAATAAAGAAATACACAAGATAAGATGAGATAAATATACATGGGAGTTAATTCAAAAGACAATAATAATATTGTTCTAAATTTTTTTCATTAGTCTATTGTTCTCAATTTTATTTTTATTTTTAATTTTATTTCTCATCTTTTTATTATTTATTTGGTATTTATCTAAAAGACAATTTACTATAAAACTACACTTATTGACAAAATAGTAAAATAAAATATAATCAAATATTTCAATGATAAATATTAACATATCATATTTCAGTGTTAAATATTAACATATGTCAAACATATTTTTGATCAGAAGTGTTGATGTTATTCACACAACATATTTTATCATTTAAAAATAAGTTAAATAAATTTTTGAATCCTAGAAATTGTGAGTGTGTTACTACAAGTTGTTTGTAAATGATTTTTTGAATCCTAGAAATTGTGAGTGTGTTGCTACAAGTTGTTTGAATTTGAATGTATTAATTTTTGTTTTTTCTTTTATAAAACTAGTTAGGAATAAATTTGTAATTGAAGAAAAAAATTACATTATTAGTGAATATATATTTATGAATTACATGTAACTAATATTATTTGTGTGGTAGAGAATCATATATAAATAGCAAATGCACGAGGAATAATTGACTTTAATGAAACTTTTGATTTAAATGTAAAATAAATAATTGATTTTAATATAAAATAAAATTAGATTTTAGATATGAAAAATTTGTTTTCCAAACCAATACCAATCGAAGGTGGTTAATAGGCTGCAAAAAAGTAGTAGGCAATATGGGTTTGTCTATTTTAACTTTATAAAGATAGATTTTTGTCTTTGTATTTTTTAAAATAAATTTATGAAATAATTTTTAAAATATTATAATTTTTTAAAATTTGTTTCGTAATCGAGAGACTAATTTTGATATTTTATGACATAAATATAAATTATTGAAATTGCAATTTTTTTTAAAAGTTGTATTTTAAAAATGATTTTAAAATAAAATTGTTTAAAATAATTTTAAAATTAAGTGATTTTTGAAATTTTACATTTAAATATAGTTTTAATAAAATAATTAAATATCAAAAATAGTATTTTAAGAATAATTATTCAGACTATATTTTTATAAAAAGTTTTTTTTATAAATTTTTTTAAAACAAAAGTATATATCATTATAAAAATCACTTTTAAAAAAAACTGAAACAAACGAACCATGTCGAATTCAAATTTAAATCTTCCTCAACTTAAATTGTCTGCAATTTTTAAAATCAACAATAACCATTTAAAAACAAACACACATGGTAAAAAAGTATCATGAAGATTATTCAAAAGATAATAAAAAATATTTACAAGTTTATTGTTTATAAAAAATTCAAATTTAATATGTATCATAATAAATAGATGTAAATAAACTTTTGGTGTCTCTATTTAAATGTTTTTAACTTTTAGATTCCTCATTTGAAATCTATTTTTTTTTTTTTATCTTTTAACTTTATTTTTTTTTGGAATTTTTGTATTCCCCATTCATTTTTACAAAAATGTGGACTCCTCATTTAATACGTGACACTATTAATGTGAAATCAGATAAGCTTTTATGTCTTTTTAATTAAAAATATTTTTATTAGAAAATTATTAACATAATTTAAATGCATTATTTATATTAATTTAAAATATATTATATTTGAAACGTGAAAGTGAGTCCAGAAAACATGCTCTCTCTTAAATTGAATGAACCCTAATCTTTTTTCTTTTTTCTCCTTCAATTCAATCCAAACTTCAATTGTTCCCAAACTCAATTAACATCGTAGCTCAATCGAATTCAAGCTCAATCATCATCTACAATTCTTGCAGCTTAATCAAGCATAGCTCATTCAACCAACAACAAATATTTTCTAGAATTCAAATTTTGTTCTTGTGAAGATGAGAAAAGCACATTCTCAATGAGATAGCACTGAAGAAGTCAAGTATTGTGTAAGGTATGTTTTTTTGTTCCCTTTGTTGTATCACCATGATTCCAATATTTTTTCTTATTTGATTCTTATGTTGTGGTCCACCGTGGTTTTTTAATGTTAACTTGTGGTCCGACTTGTCTTGTTGTCTGGTTTTTTTGTTGTGGTTCTATTGCATGTTAATTTATTTTAAAAAATCGATTAATTCTCAGGACGCCTAAGAGTCATAAGATTAGGTTAAGGTTACACCATAGGGGAGATTAGTTAAGGAACTTGTTAAATGGTATGTTTATGAGGAAGTATCTGAGATGAATCCGATGTGGGATGTGGATTACATGTTTAACGTACCTCGAAAAAATACGATCTTTCGCGATGGGACGTGGAAAAAATGTTCAAAAAGAGTCGCTACCAAACTTTATTCATTCTAACGAAGGAATAGGAAAATATCGATAAAACCTTTAAAGATAAGAACATGGTCATCGCAACCAAATTCTAGGTTCCGAAGTCGATTACGCAATGGGAAGGTATTAACACCCCTCACGTCCGTTGCACTTAACGGGAACTGATAACACGAAATCGTATATATATTTTGATGCATAATTCAACTAACGTTTAACTGTTTTCGATCCGATTTCGAGTTATTTTCGTGTTATTTGTCTGATACTTTGCAGGTATTTGATGATCATGTCTAACAAGGCAATATGAAGAAAATAAGCAATCTCAGATGAAATATGGACGAAAACCGGATGAAAACAACATGAAAAACGCAGAATGCTAATTTTGCTGCTGTGACGACCGTCACAGCTCCATGACGACCGTCACACGGGTGACGACCGTCACACATTGTGACGACCGTCATGCAGGCAAAAACGCCCCACTTCAAATGCACGTGAAAGAAGTAGTTCCAAGTCCCAAATAGTGGACCACTACTCCCTGATAATTCTGCCTCAAAGTCCACCTTCTTCAAGTTATAACCGTTAGAATTCCATTTCTATAAAAGGGGAAGGAGGGGAGCTGAGAAAGGGAGCCGCATTCAGACAACGAAGTGCTGCCAATTTATCTTCAGAGCAACCTTTCCAGTTTTTAATATTCTTATTTGTTTCTCTTTTCTTTTTCTGCATTCCTTTGATCCTTCTGTAATTCTTATTTCCGTTGTACGATCAATTGGCACAAGACCAGAATCCTGCCAACATTTGTGGAGGATCTGCCCAAAGGTCAATTGGAATATTTACAGGTTTCTCATTTTAATCGTAATTCCAGTTTCTATTATGATGCATGCTATTATTTATTGTTTTTATTTATGTTTTACCTTTCCCAAATCCATGTCTAGCTAAATCAAAGTAATCGATATGTAATAATAATTCGGAAGGGATTTGATAATAATCGGTTGAAAATTGTCTTTTTCAAAAGTTGTTTATGGTCTGAGTGTTTAAATTAATTTACTGAATAAACTTCGTCGCGAAAGCGAGAACTTATTTAAAAGTAGTTTTGCCACGAAAGTGGGAAATTAATTAAGGTACGAACCAACAAGCGAAAGCTGCGGCAAGACCAGATAGTAAATACTAGTCATTCGTTTTAATAACAGCGAAAGCACTTTAAAATGAATTAGAACTTATAGATTTCCAAAAAATAGTTTTAACCCCGAATGGGACACGAAAGCGTACGTTTGGCCCTTAGAATTATGATTAGCGTCAATAACCATCGTGAGACGAGAGTCTTCAGATCACTATTTTCTGCTTAAATAAACTTTGAAAAATATTTCATATACCGGTAACTTGTCAAATCCCCGAAGAACATAATTACTGCATATCGATTCACGTGATTATAATCTAAGTAACATTTTTAGTTCCCTTTAGTGACAATCTTATTCCCTTAAACATTATCTACCTAGCTAAACATAGTAACTCCTGAGAACACTAGTTTGATTACGAGTCCCTGTGGGATCGATATCTATTATTACTACACGATAGATTGTGCACTTGCAGTTAGGTTGTATTAGACATAGAAAGTCGTGATCAAGTTTTTGGCGCCGTTGTCGGGGACCCGTTTAGTCAATAGTGTAACCTTCTGTTACGCCGTATAGATTAGGTTAACTATTTTCATTTTTCCTTTACTAGTGTTGTCGATTGTATGCCAAGTGATCGCCCACAAGGCGATATCTTGAAACCTTCAGTCGCAGAACTAGAACGCTTCTTACATCTAAGAAGCCGAATCATTGAGAACCAACTCAAACATAACATTCCCGCCTCTCACTCCCATTCCCAAATCCGAAGAAGAATCAAACATGGCCGAAGGACCTCCAAACAAACCGCTGAAGGCATACACTACACCCTCTCAGATGGAGCCTAGAAGTAGCATTGCTGCCCCAGCTATTACTCGAAACGATTTTGAGCTGAAACCATCATTGCTGTCAGCTGTACAACAAAACCAATTCTCAGGAAACGCAACTGAGGATCCAAACGAACATTTAACGAAGTTTGTACAATACGCAGACACAGTGAAAGCAAATGGAGTAACTCTAGACGCGATAAGACTTCGTCTTTTCCCATTCTCTCTTAGAGACAGAGCGTGGACATGGTTACAATCCTTACCATCCAACTCTGTTACGACGTGGGAACAATTGAAGAACGTCTTCTTAGCAAGATATTTTCCGCCAAGCAAAACTGCTATGCTTAGAGCTCAAATCAACGGATTCCGACAAAAAGATACTGAATCTCTTTACGAAGCATGGGAATGATTCAAAGATATGATGAGAGCATGTCCTCACCACGGTTTAGAAGACTGGGTGACAATCCATACTTTCTATAATGGGCTTTTATACAATACCAGATTGACAATAGACGCTGCCGCAGGCGGTGCACTTATGGATAAGCCATACGACGAAGCCTACCAACTAATAGAAAACATGTCTCAGAACCACTGCCAATGGGGAGGTGAACGCACTCCAACAGAGAAAACCACAGCGAAAGGTGGGATGTACGAGATCAGCAGCCTTGAAAAGTTCAACGCTAAAGTAGATGCTCTAGCACAGAAGATTGACAGTCTGACCGTTAACCCCACTGCAGCCGTCGCTGCCGTAACTCCAAACTGCGAGTTATGCGGAAGCACCACTCATAATGCGCCCGAATGCCCATTGCTAGCCGGAATCCCACCAGACCAAGTAAATTATGCTCAAGGAAATCCTTACGCAAATACTTATAACCCAAGTTGGCGAAATCATCCAAACTTTTCTTACAAAAGCGAAAACGCATTGCAAATGCCTACTGCTCCGCCAGGATATCAGAAACCAGCTGCTGCTCAGACTGCACCTAGAAAATCAAACCTCGAGTTGATGATGGAAAAATTCATAGCTACTCAAGCTCAAACAAACAAAGAATTCCTGAATCAAAACATACACACTAGCGAGCAAATTAAACAGTTGACCGGAAAAGTAGACGCTTTAGCTACACACAACAAAATGCTAGAAACACAGATATCACAAGTGGCTCAACAACAAGCCTCTGCTGCCGCACCCGCTGGCACATTTCCTGGACAACCCGAACAGAATCCAAAAGGTCAAGCAAATGCTGTCATATTAAGAAGTGGAAAAGAATTGGACGAATCGATCGATCCGAGGACCGAAAACTCAGCCATGCAACAAAAACCAACTGAACAGGCAGAAAAGGAATCCGAGTTAGAGAAGAAGGAAGACAACGAGAAGGAGGATACCGTAAGTGAAAAAACTCAAGCACCTCCAGCGCCATATAAACCACCTATCCCTTATCCTCAAAGATTAATAAACTCCAAAACTTCAGGACAATTTAAGAAATTTGTAGAGCTCCTTAAACAGTTGAATATCACTATTCCTTTTACAAAAGCGATAACTCAAATGTCGTCATACGCTAAATTTCTCAAAGAAATCCTGTCAAACAAGAGAAAGATCGAGGATAACGAAACAGTTACACTTACTGCAGAGTGTAGCGCTATTATTCAAAACCGCATGCCTCCTAAATTAAAAGACCCAGGTAGTTTCTCCGTACCCTGCGTCATAGGAAATTTCGTGATAGACAAAGTTCTATGCGATTTAGGAGCCAGTCTAAGTGTTATGCCTTTATCTATATGCAAAAAGCTGAATATGGGAGACCTCAGACCAACCAAAATGTCCGTACAATTAGCTGACTGATCAGTAAAATACCCCGTCGGAATACTGGAAAACGTTCCAGTACGCATAGGAAAATTCTACATCCCAACCGACTTCATAATCATGGACATCAAAGAGGACTCTGTTACCCCAATTATCCTAGGAAGACCGTTCCTAGCTACAACCGGAGCTATTATAGACGTGAAGAAAGGAAGGCTAACATTCGAAGTAGGAGAAGAAAAGATAGAGTTCATTCTCACCAAGTTCTTACAAGCACCAGCCATAGACGATACCTTCTATTTAGTAGATGAAATTGACGAATGTATAAGAGAACTTGAAAATGAAGAGACCACGTATTCAGAAATAATAAAGATTCATATACCCGATATTTCTGAAGACGATGATTGGCGTAAACCGTATAAAGACGACAGCCTAAGCGAAAGCTTAGCACTGACCCCAAACCATATGCCAGGTCCGAAGAACCCATCTTTAGAACTTAAAACACTACCCAAAAACCTTAGATATGAATTCCTAGACGATGAACTAAAAAGACCAGTGATAGTCAATGCCAACTTAGGACAACCAGAAACCGAAAAAGCTATTAGAAGTCCTAAAGAAGTACCCCACCGCGTTAGGCTATAACATAAGCGATCTAAAAGGTATAAGCCCTTCAATATGTATGCATCGAATTACAATAGAGGAAGACTCTAAAACCTCTAGAGAGCATCAGAGGAGACTGAACCCCATCCTAAGCACTGTAGTCAGAGATGAAGTAAAAAAATTGCTAGACGCAGGAATCATCTATCCAATCTCCGATAGTGAATGGGTTAGCCCAGTTCATGTCGTACCAAAGAAAGGAGGAGTCACAGTAGTTAAAAACGAAAAAGGAGAATCAATAACAAAAAGAGTCGTGACTGGAAGCAGGATGTGCATTGATTATAGGAAGCTAAACAAAGCCACACGAAAAGATCACTTCCCGTTGCCCTTCATAGACCAAATGTTGGAAAGATTAGCCAAACATTCATATTTCTGCTATCTAGATGGTTATTCAGGATTTTTCCAAATTCCCATTCATCCTGATGACCAAGAAAAGACTACATTCACATGTCCTTATGGTACTTTTGCTTACCGCCGAATGCCATTCGGACTCTGTAATGCTCCAGCAACCTTCCAAAGATGTATGATGGCAATCTTCGCAGATTTCATAGACGACATCATGGAAGTATTTATGGACGATTTCTCGGTATGTGGACAAAGTTTCGAAGGATGCCTACAAAACTTAGAAATGGTATTAGAACGATGTGTAAAAGTGAACCTCATCCTAAATTGGGAAAAATGCCATTTTATGGTCCGACAAGGAATAGTTCTAGGACATGTCATATCAAATAAAGGAATTGAGGTCGACAAAGCTAAAATAGAGATTATAAAAGATCTCCAACCTCCAAAATCCGTACGAGAAATACGGAGTTTTCTAGGACATGCCGGTTTCTACAGAAGATTTATAAAAGATTTTTCAAAAATCACAAAACCTTTAACCGGCCTGTTGATGAAAGATGCTGAGTTCGTCTTCGACGACGATTGTCTAAAAGCATTCAAAATATTAAAATCAGCCCTTATCACCGCACCAATTATGCAACCACCCAATTGGCGACTACCGTTCGAAATCATGTGCGATGCGAGTGATTATACCGTAGGTGCAGTTCTAGGACAAAGGAAGGACAAGAAACTCCATGCCATCTACTATGCCAGTAGAACCTTAGATCCTGCCCAAATGAACTACGCTACAACAGAAAAGGAACTTCTAGCAGTTATATTTGTGCTTGACAAATTCCGTTCTTACTTAGTGTCATACCCTAAATTTGTCCCACCTGTATAGTTTTCATTTGTTCATCCATTTATTCAAAAATCCCAAAAAAATATGTTGCTCATGTCAAAGCCAGGGTATGCATGATTTGAGTGTTGCAGGTTTGAATTATATTTAAGGCAGGATTATCAGGTTAAATATGGTTGCAGTCATAGTTGAAATTCAGGCGGTGGTTCGACTTAATATTGGTCGAACAAGTTGACATGGCTCCATTTACAAGTTACATGTGTTATGGATCATGTGAGAGACGATTGTGGATTAGACCCAAGTGTTCTTTGCCTTAGGGTCTAATTTGGGGTTTTTGTGCAAAGTTTAGGTTGCAAAATACCCATGTTTAGTGCGGTTGGCCTTATGGTTCTAAATCGGTGCAAGATATCAGTTCTTCAAGGTCTCATGTTATTTATAGTGGCCGAGTGTTCAAATTCAGAATGTCCGTGTTCTTGGCTAACCATTTTCATTCAAGACAATTGAAAATTTAAGGTTAAAGTTGGATGCATTGTTTCAATCAACTTCAAAGTCGCTCTCAAATTGGATTACAGTGTCAGTAACTGAAGGTTTCGATTTGTTCAAATTCAAAGTCACCGCAATTGTTTTTTTTAAAAAATTTATCCTTCAAATAATTAATAAGGAGGGTGTTGATAATAACAAAATCTAAAGCCTATTCAAGGCCCATCTTTGTTACAATATTGCAAGTCATGAAAAGCTTTTTATTAAGTGCTTAAGTTATATTACAAGCCGTGAGAGCATTTTGCTAAGGCTATACACAGTTGCAATATTCATAATATAATTTAAAGCCCTAGCGCCCAACAATCAGCACATAATAAAATCCTTTCTATTTAATGCTCATCAAATATTCCGAAATACAAAGATGGCTAAACAGGCCGCAGGCAGTTGCGTAGAATTACAACACACAAAGAGTACAAAGTTACACAATGAACTAGAAAAGTGAAAAAAAAGATAAGTGGGAAATTGGTGAAGGGCCCACGCGAGGCATTTACTGGCAGCACTTTGTTATAAGATGTTCACAACAAATGGCACATCATCTTGCATCAAAACTAGCCAGCTCTCATTTTCTTTCCATCTTTGATTCACAAAACCAAGAGGTGCATTGTGCCACATCATTGACAGAAAACGACAATACGCATGATTCATTGGTACCTACAATATGGACAATACATTGCAAGAAAAATACACAGCAGCTACACACCAAACCATTCTGTCCCAACCAAACTCCCACTGATACCACAACTTGCTGCGAAAAAAATGAAAAGGGAACCATGAGGACCCCACCCCACCACATCATGCTACGGCTGATGGAATACATAGCAGCATGCGACATCCACGCGTACCATTGGGTAAAGGCTTCAAAACGCAATGACTTGCAACATAACCTGCAATACGCCCATGATACCTGTTGCACCCTAAAATTTGACCAACCGGGTCCCGTATTTGGTCCTATGTTTCGACGCATAATCGCATACAGTGCATTTTTTCATTTGTTTTGATTTTATTGGGATCACAGCTCTCGTCTCGTGTTTCAGATGTTTTTTATCAGTTTAAATAGGTAGAATCGTATTTTTGGGATGTTTCGGTGCCCGTTTTTTTTTACCGGCTATTTTGGTGCGCTCTCGCGGTGTTATGTGTCGTTCGGTGCTTATTTTGTTCCTCTGGGAATTATTGGGATTTTTCTGGATTTTATTGGCATTTTTTAGGGTTTAAATAGCTTTTAAATCATTTTTAGGATTTAATAGGATTTTTTTAATAGTTTTAATTCTTTTTAAATAGATTTTTAATTATTTTAGGAGTTAATAGATTTTTTAAGATAATATAGAATTTTTAGAATATTAATGGTTTTTTAAATAGTTTTAATAGTTTTTTAATCTTTTTTGATATAGATTTTTTCTTTTATTAGTAAATAGAGTTTAATAGAAAATATAGTTTTTTAATAGTTTTATTAGAATGATAGAGTTTCTTTTATATAATATAGTTTTATAGAATATAATATAGTTTTATTAGAATTTAATAGAAGTTTAAGTAGTGGATATTAGATTTTTTAATTGAGTTTTAATCAGAGTCATTAGCAATTAATTCTGTTAATTAGTCCAATTAGTTTTAATTCAGTTTAGTCATCTTAATTCAGTTTTAGGGTTTTTTTATTGGGCCTCATTTCAATTCAATGCAAGGCCCATTCACAGTTTTTGTCCAGAGAATGTCCAGCAGTTTCTGGAGGCTTCTAGAACGTCCCAGAGAATTCTCAGCAATATAAATCATCAGCAGTACACGTGTTCAAAAAGAGGGAGGCCCCACGTTCCTTCACGCCATCATGCCACGTCTCCATTTTCCTCTCTCTGCCACGCATGGGACACGCGTCCCACATGCGTTCACCCTCTCCACCCACACTGCCACATTCCCCACCACGTGGCGTGCATGCATCTCTCCCCTCCACCATCTCTGGCCACGCGTATGCACCACAGTCCTCACCGTCTTTCTCCCCGGCCGGCATGCATGGCCGGCGACCGCCGCAACAACCCGCCGGAGGCCAAAAATCCCAGAATCCGGTCATTCTTCATCCTCCTCCTCTAACCTTCATCATCTAAAACCCAGAACTCCGATCAAACCTCCATAACTTCCTCTAATCTTCACCGTCCTCAACCCAGAGATTCCAATCAACCTCCTCCTTCAATCTCACCCGACCTCCGATCCAACCACCACCATCATCATCAGAAGTATCGAAGAACTTCATCAGAAAGGATGAATGTTCATCAAGAACTTCATCGGTGCTAGTCCTCTTTCCCAGACTCTTCAAAGGACCTTCGTTCAACTTGTTCATTATAACTCCAGAAGCTCAACCTTCGAAATCCTTCAACCAAAAGCCACCATCGATGATTCACAAGATCCATCAGTTTTCATCATTCCCAGAAACTACAACTGAACCGTCGATCTTCATCAGCAACAACACTCAACCAATTTCAAGAACCATCATCATCAACCATATCCACCAGAAACTTCATATCAAATGTTTCCCAGAAAATCATCGTCATCTCCATCAACGTTCATAGAACAGCAAGAACATGTATCCAAATCCCAGAAACGCTCCAATCGCCAGCAATAGGAACATGCAAGAAGATCATCCAGCTTCATCGCTCAACAATTCACGAACAGATTTCAGAAACATCATCACCAGAACGAACCTTCGAAGAACTTCATCCTGCAATCTCCAGCAATCTTCCATCAAGATCTCCGACCAAGGAATGGAGCGGTTTGTGTTTGTTTCGTGAGAATTGTATTACAGTTATTGTTGTGGGATTAGGGGGATTGAGACGATAACGAGGACGGAGGTGAACGAGAAGATGGTGGTGGCGGCGGTTGAGGAAGAGAAAGGGTTAGGGTTTCAGATAGGAAGCTGAGAGAGTGAGGAAGGGAGAAGGAAGCTGGGTTGGGTCGTGGGCCTCAGGCCCAACTACGTTTTTTGGAGACACCTCCCCTCATGTTTTTTTCTGATGAGAATGGGCTGGGCCCAATGAGATCCCTGCTAGCCACGCCCCCAGTTCACTCATACACCTCCCCCTCCGTTTCCGGTGTTATTAATTGGGCTGGGCCCAATCTCAAACTTTATTTTTACTAGCTGTATAACCCCTTTGTAAACATACCCCCTCCCCTTATTTTTCTTTTCTTTTTATATTTGGCATATATTGTTTCACGGAAAAAAAAAGAAAAAAGGAAAGAATATTATAAAAAAATAATAGCAAAAGAGAAGTGAAAAAATAATAAACATATTGAAAAAAGAAAGAAGAAGGAAAAGAATATTGAAAAAAGATAAAGAAAAAAATATTGAGAAGAGAAATATAGAGAAAAATGAAGAGAAAAATATATTGAAAAAATAGAAAAATAAAGAAGGGATATTTTGAAAGAAAAGAGGAGAAAATAGTTGAAAAGAATAAAAAATATTAGTATAGACTTAATATTTTTTAGAGTGCATTTTCTTTTAGGATATATTTTCATAGAGATTATTTTACGATTTTAGGGTAGTTTAGAATGTCCACTTGTTAGGGGACTTTTTGTCATTCAATTTTTCAGGATAGGATAGGATAGTATTTCCTAGGAGATTTATTTTCAGTATTCAACTCAGTGTAATCATTTTTCAGGATATTAATAAAACGAGATTTGAGTTGTGGTCCCGATAGTAGCCGAACTACAGCTGCTCTGATTTCTCGTACCAGACGAGAATATGTAGGCATAGGATGCGATATCCTAGCGAGCACACTAACAACTGACTTCTGTTCTCTCACTGCTGTGCGATCGAGACTTTCCCACTGACGACTAATTGCTACCCTTTTTTCTCTCTTGCCCGAGTGCATTTGAGATCAAACCATAGTTTTGCCCATAGGTTCCCGACCTTTGAAACCAGTTGTTTTTCTCACTGCTGTGTGAGAATGTTTTGTTTAGCCGTAGTTAGTCTGAACTTCGTAAAGCTCTGATCTTCCATGCAGTGTGGAAGTACGTAGGCACAAGACGCGAGGTCTTGGCGAGCCAATTTTCCCTGTAGTCCCGAACTACGTTGACTCTGACTTTCTCTCTTGAGAATACGTAGGCATAGAGCGCGACGCTCTATCGAGTCAATTCCCTTCCGTTTAGATTTAGCAGCCGTAGATAGATTGTTTTGCATCCTTTAGACAACCCAAGCAAGCGTGGATCCCGTCGAGTACGACGGACGTGAGGGGTGCTAATACCTTCCCCTTGCGTAACCGACTCCCGAACCCAGGTTTTGGTTGCGATGACCATACCTTTTTCCCTGTTTTTTGCGAGGTTTACTTCGAGCGTTTCCTTTCCCTCCGTTGGGATAAATAATGCACGGTGGCGACTCTTCTGTCAGCCGACGCCGATTTTCGCAGTAGCGACAGCTGGCGACTCTGCTGGGGAATCTGCGATAGTTCCCTGTGCGAGTATTTGCTGGGGATCCAACGTCCCCTGGCTGCTAAGGACTGCGATAGTCCTTGTGCATGTGGGATCCAACGTCCCCTCAGAGAGAGTCAATCCTAGCGCTTGTTTGCTCGTCTATTGGGGCTTATTTATTGATATTATCTGTTGTTGTTGGGGTGTTACGGGTGTTCTATGATTGAGAGATAAGCCGGACCTGGGCTTGGAGTGCACCTTAGACTTAGAGTAGAGATTAGTGGGTGCGTACCGGCTTTGCTTGTAGTAGTGTCCCGCGAAATCTACACTCGGACGAGGTTCTTCTGGTTGACTTCTTTTTCTACCCTTTGGGTCGAGGGGGTTGTTTGGTCAGTTGGATTGTCGACTCCGGGAACCGATCATCTGGAAGTTAGCTAAGTGAGGCCTCTTCAGGACTTGATGATGCCACTCCTTCTGGGAATCGTATCGTCAGTCTTGAAAGTCTGTGACGCTGACGACCGCATAGGATGCCGTACCTTGTCAGATATAGGTCCATACCTGTGAGGGGAAGGGTTTTTTGCAGGAAACTTGACTTCCAACATACCCGTTATTCTGGTCTTCTCTTCAGAGAACATCTCCGTCAGCAGCGCAGCAGTATTCAGAGATTGTGTGGGGGCTGTGGTCCCGTGTTTGCTGCATTTTGCATATCATATGCATATCAGTGTTGCATTGCATATCATACTCCAGTTAGCTAGAGTTCTGATCCAGCCTTTGTTTCCTGAAGGTGATTACCCGAAGTTTGGATTGAGCAACTGTTGATTGTCAGAAGACCTGCCTAGGGGTTGAATAGATTTGAGCAGAATCAAGCATTGAAGTTAGCTGAAGACTATTGGTGGCCATGTCTGAAGGCAATTTCCAGTCTCCTAACACCTTGACGGGGTTTACTATGGCGTCCAACCCTCTGTACGATTCCATGGAAGACTTCCCGCAAGTGAACAACGTTACTGCAGACCAAGTTGTACAGCCTCCTGTTGAAAACCAAGGTCGACATGAGCAATTTGTTGCCCGAAATGAGCGTCCTCCTCCTGTTAACAATCAAGGTGTTGCTTTCCCTGTGATGAACTACCGTAGAGATATTCCAACGGCTGGGATGGTAGATCCAAGAGCTCTTGACGATGGTAGAAGACTCCGAGCATTGGAAGAGCAAATGAAAGCTTTGAAAGTCAAAGATGCTGTTAACCTGGATGCTGTAGGCATGTGTTTGGTTCCTGACCTGGTGTTGCCTTACAAATTCAAAGTGCCGAAATTTGAGAAGTACACGGGAGATAGCTGTCCGAAGCTGCATTTGATGATGTTCTGCCGAAGAATGACTGCGTTTGCGCAAGATGATAAGTTGATGATCCATTGCTTTCAAGATAGTCTGACTGGGGCATCTTTGAGGTGGTATATGCAGTTAGAGAGAAATCAGATTCAGTCATGGATGGATTTAGCCAGAGCTTTTCTGAAGCAGTACGATTATAACCTAGACATTGCTCCCTATCGCATGCATTTGCAAGAATTGTCTCAAGAGGACAATGAACCTATCAGGAAATATGCTCAGAGATGGAGAGAATTTGCTGCTAGAGTGCATCCACCGCTGTTAGATCAAGAGCTGGCAAGCATGTTTGTAGATTCCCTATAATATTCGTACTTCAAAAGATTGCTCGGAATTCCGGCAAGTTTCTCTGACGTGGTAACATTAGGAGAACGCCTTGAGTATGCCATAAGAATTGGGAAAATTCAGATTACTTCATATGATCAAGCTGATGAAACTGAATATCCTTGTGACTATCAGAGTGAAGAAGAAGTTGTGATCAACTCAGTCATGCCGAAGGTTGAATATCCTCGAAGTGAATCAGTGAATTTTGTCGGTTCGTCATCTTATCAGAGATCAGTACCTCCTGTGGCTTGTTATACTGAACAGACAGCCGTGCCTGGGGCACCCTATCAGGAACCTTATGTCGCTTCCATTGCAAGGCGGCGAACTCATGGTCGAGGTTATCAGAATCAGCGTCAGAATCAGAACAGACCTCGCAACAATTTGGAACGAAGGACAGCTCCTTTTCACCCAGTGCCTATGCCGTATACCCAGTTGCTACCGTCTTTGATCCTGAAGTCTTTGGTGGAACCTAAAGCTCTTAAGCCAGTTCCAGAACCTTACCCTCCTGGGTACAATCCCCATGTTCAGTGTGGTTATCATGGTGGCTCTCCGGGGCACTCGACAGAAGATTGTAAAGCATTTCAGGCGAAGGTACAGTAGTTGATTGATCAGGATCGCATTTCCTTTCGAGAAGGATTTCTGTTTGTTCATCCCAACCGCTCAGCTGGCTAAGCTCGTAGATTCGGAAAGTATTCCCCAGCAAAAGCCAGTGATTCAGACAGGCGGGCGTCTCAGCATTTGCAGTCCTCAGACTTTATATCATTTGCATTTGTAGTTTCTTTTCTGTTAGTTACTACCTGCTTTTAAACATTGTATGTTCGAACGGTGATAATAATAAAATGACTATGCATTTTTCTGAATTAATCATGTCGTTGTCGCTCATTTACTGCATTGCACTGATACTTGCATTTTATTCACTCCACTTTATCACTGTGACTAGCAAAGATTGGAGGAAGGATGACAAACTAAACTCATAACCAATGATCGGATGTTTTCAGATAAGTCCTTACCGATGACGTACAAGGCATTGTTTCAAATCCCCCAAACACTGGAGATATAAGGAGTTAGTCCCTTGTTAACCACTTCGAGCCAGGAAGTAGAAGTTTTTTCGGACTTTTAAAACCCTCACATCTTAACCCGGGGTAGGGTAGTTGTCAGTTAGCTTGACCGAGCATTCAAGTCTTACAGAGGAGTGTTGTCTTTCAAGGACCAATCAGTTTATACCTTTCAAGAGGTCAAAACTCACCAATCAGGAGTGAGACAGTTACAATCCTTTCGGAGCAATCAAGACAACCAGTGTCACACGACTTTGTTCCAAAACAAAGAAAGGAAGAAAGCCCGCTAAGTAAAAAAGAAAGAAAAGCTGAGAAAGCTAATACTTAGGTAAAAATTAGGGCATCCCGCTGGACTTCAAAAGAAATCGAAAAAATCGAAAAGAACTCAAAATGAGTCAGTCCAGGCAAAAAATTAGGGAATCAAAAGAATGAAAAAAAGGGATTAAAAAGGAAAATTTCCCCAGCAAGTCACAAAGTCGTGTACACAGACACCGAAAGCGAAGAAGGAGTAACTACCACTCTAGAAGAAAAGCATTGTGAATTCCTTAGCTATGGTTCTTACCATTCAGCATACCTCTCGAAGAGGCGAGCGCTTGTGCCAGGTTAACTGAACCTTAGGATCGGAGATCATCACGTAGAAGGGGTGGGTACAAATCAAAATTTGAGCCAAATATCCTTTGTTTCACGAACCGTGAACCCGACCACGATACAACCCTTAAAAGACCTAATTGAGGTAGGGTTAGTCTGAAGCGCATTACGATAAGGTCGAGTAACCCGACTCCTTCTTGACTTGCTAGTCACATCCTTGTTGTATTTTCACTGATCACGTAAGCACTACGTTTGAACTTTGGTTCATTCGTCACTCAATATGCATGTAAATGAGTGACAGCTCAATTTTTTTTTTTTTTTTTAAAATCTGCATAAACACTGCATTAAAATTACCATTCGTAGACAGACGATTCTAATTGCAGGTTAGTAGTTGGCATGAAAGAAATTCCAGCAGGGAATAATCGAGCAGGACTGAGTAATTCAGCAGTCTGAACCAGAATGGTGTACGTTGTGAAGCCTATGAATCAGAGGCATTGACGTCCAATAAGTTCGGAATCAGTTAATCCGAGGACCAGTCCCGAAGTTTCAGTTGAGCAGGGGCAGTTTATTTGAGAAGCAGTTGATCAAAAGTAAGTCTTCTCGAGAATCAATCAGGGGCAATTATGCAGAACGTTGAGATTTGAAAGCAGATACTTCAGGTGGATAATCAGATCAGGTTCAGTCGCTAGAACGCTCATTCAGGGGCAAGTCATCGCAGAGAGTATTGAAGCCAACTGGGTTGATAGAGATTGAATTCTGTTGTTGTATAGATACCGGGGCAAATATTCTCGAAGTCGTCTCGTAGCAAGCTGTTCATAGCAAGTACTCTTAAGACTTAGACTGGGGCAAGTTGTTCAAGCCAGTCTTGTTATCCCCAGCTGAGTGTACTGGGGCAAGTTGTTCAAGCCAGTCTGTTTATCCCCAGCCGGAATTGAGTATCGGGGAATCATGTCAGTACCCTTATCAAAACCTGAACCTTTCAAATAAGAAGGCCTTGCTATCATTGGATCATTATCCTGCAGCTTAAACCTGTTGCGTGTCAGTAACCAGTCGTTTCCAAAGCCCAGTTCTCGCCTGGCAAACCCGTAAGCATTAGTTCCCGTCTGGTGCAGTTTATTGTAAGCATTAGTTCCCGTCTGGTGCAGTTTATTGTAAGCATTAGTTCCCGTCTGGTGCAGTTTATTGTGTTGTATCAGTTCTCGTCTGGTACATGTTGTTAGTAACCAGTTCTCGTCTGGTCACCGTTTCTTCAAGTGTTGTATCAGTTCTCGTCTGGTACATGTCGTCATGTAATCAGTTCTCGTATGATCATCGTGTGTTTTAACCTGTGTGTTATACCAGTTCTCGTCTGGTGTACGTCCGCTTTCAGCCAGTTCTCGCCTGGTTGTCTATGCCTCAGCCTGTTATCCAATCAGCCCTGTCTGACGTTCAAAACACAAAATCAATTCTCGTCCGATAACCTATTTTCCTATCAGTTCTCGCCTGGTAGTCTACCTTTGAATGCTAGTTCTCGTCTAGTATTTTCCATATCTTCCACTGTGTACATAGTCCATGTTTATCCTAAACCAGAAAAAACCAAAAACCTAAAAGGTATCTGACACAATATTCCCGATGACTCGCATGTTGTCATGTTTCCCGGTATGAAGCTCGACAGATACCAGTGCTCCGAGTAATGTTAGAATTCCTTGTGGATGTTGTTAAATCAGAATTGCTACTCTTCAGCAGATGAAAGTTGCTTATCATCCCCGGAAGAGTCGAAATTGTCTTTCACCCCGTATCAGAGTAGGGTCAGGAGTATCCTCAGCATATTAAGATTGATATCCTTGATAGTAGGGGCATTTCCAGCAGTGTGATGCGCGCAATCAATCCCAGTTTGGGTCAATCCTCGCAGAGTACATTCAGTTGCCGTTGGTTTGAAGAAAGCATCCTCCAGCAGAGTTGTTTCTTTCCCCAGTGAAGTCGCCAAGCAGGGTTGCCTTTTCATTTCTCCAGCAGGACGTTCATCCCCAGTGGATTTGGTTTCCCGTTTCCAGCATTTACTTTGCTGAGACAATTCTGTGACTTCGGTTCATCCCCAGTAGAGTTGGCGTTGCCTTCGGCATTTATTTTGCCAAGCGGTTTTCAGACCTGGTGTTCTCTGGCAGCTCGAGCTTGCATTTGCATTTACATATATAGTCATTGCATCTATCAAGCATATAGTATATCCATGCCGTCTGAGCCTCGCATTTTCAAACAGAACGCATAGCATTTACGTGTCATATAGGGCATTGCATCATTATCAAGCATACGCATGTCGAAACATGGACCAGGGTGGTTACCTATTGGATTTCGAATTTGTTCACCTGCAGAGTGGTGTGGTTAAGCTTCTCGTCTCCCCCAGCGGAGTGATTCTTCATATTTGGTTGTTACGTCAGCATCGAAAAAACAACAACAACAAAGATTGACATATATCAGGCTTCTGAAGCTGCCGCCTTTGTCAGAATAGGTGCCAGGCAGTTCAATTCAGAATTCCCCAGGAGAGTTTCCTCAGGTTCGCCGTGAACCAGGAATCGACAGAAAAATCCCATGACAGATGGGAAGGTGTTTGCTTTGCGAAGCATTATTCCAATACTTGTGGCGTCACACAGGTGATTGGCAAGGAGAAGAAAATTTATCAGAAAATTGACCAGTTGTTGCTGTGACAACCAAACTTCAGTTTATTAAAGGCTATTCCTCAAGCAGTTTTGCAGTATATTCCCGCGGTTGGCAAATTTCAGGGTTCCATTTGTATTCAACCGTCATCTACCTTTGAATGTTTGAAGGCTGAGCGCTCTTCACCCATTCAGGTCGAAGTCGCTTGAATAGGGGCAGCTGTTGCACCCTAAAATTTGACCAACCGGGTCCCGTATTTGGTCCTATGTTTCGACGCATAATCGCATTCGCATCTGCATATCGCATACAGTGCATTTTTTCATTTGTTTTGATTTTATTGGGATCACAGCTCTCGTCTCGTGTTTCAGGTGTTTTTTATCAGTTTAAATAGGTAGAATCGTATTTTTGGGATGTTTCGGTGCCCGTTTTTTTTTACCGACTATTTTGGTGCGCTCTCGCGGTGTTATGTGTCGTTCGGTGCTTATTTTGTTCCTCTGGGAATTATTGGGATTTTTCTGGATTTTATTGGCATTTTTTAGGGTTTAAATAGCTTTTAAATCATTTTTAGGATTTAATAGGATTTTTTTAATAGTTTTAATTCTTTTTAAATAGATTTTTAATCATTTTAGGAGTTAATAGATTTTTTAAGATAATATAGAATTTTTAGAATATTAATGGTTTTTTAAATAGTTTTAATAGTTTTTTAATCTTTTTTGATATAGATTTTTTCTTTTATTAGTAAATAGAGTTTAATAGAAAATATAGTTTTTTAATAGTTTTATTAGAATGATAGAGTTTCTTTTATATAATATAGTTTTATAGAATATAATATAGTTTTATTAGAATTTAATAGAAGTTTAAGTAGTGGATATTAGATTTTTTAATTGAGTTTTAATCAGAGTCATTAGCAATTAATTCTGTTAATTAGTCCAATTAGTTTTAATTCAGTTTAGTCATCTTAATTCAGTTTTGGGGTTTTTTTATTGGGCCTCATTTCAATTCAATGCAAGGCCCATTCGCAGTTTTTGTCCAGAGAATGTCCAACAGTTTCTGGAGGCTTCTAGAACGTCCCAGAGAATTCTCAGCAATATAAATCATCAGCAGTACACGTGTTCAAAAAGAGGGAGGCCCCACGTTCCTTCACGCCATCATGCCACGTCTCCATCTTCCTCTCTCTGCCACGCATGGGACACGCGTCCCACATGCGTTCACCCTCTCCACCCACACTGCCACATTCCCCACCACGTGGCGTGCATGCATCTCTCCCCTCCACCATCTCTGGCCACACGTACGCACCACAGTCCTCACCGTCTTTCTCCCCGGCCGGCATGCATGGCCGGCGACCGCCGCAACAACCCGCCGGAGGCCAAAAATCCCAGAATCCAGTCATTCTTCATCCTCCTCCTCTAACCTTCATCATCTAAAACCCAGAACTCCGATCAAACCTCCATAACTTCCTCTAATCTTCACCGTCCTCAACCCAGAGATTCCAATCAACCTCCTCCTTCAATCTCACCCGACCTTCGATCCAACCACCACCATCATCATCAGAAGTATCGAAGAACTTCATCAGAAAGGATGAATGTTCATCAAGAACTTCATCGGTGCTAGTCCTCTTTCCCAGACTCTTCAAAGGACCTTCGTTCAACTTGTTCATTATAACTCCAGAAGCTCAACCTTCGACATCCTTCAACCGAAAGCCACCATCGATGATTCACAAGATCCATCAGTTTTCATCATTCCCAGAAACTACCACTGTGTTAGACTAAGGCACGGATCTAGAAGGGGGGGTTGAATAGATCCCTTTTAAAAATTTGAGTGGCGCTACCAATAAAATTGGTTTTCAAAATTGTTTTCAAATGCGGAAGCGGCCTTGGAAAATATAGTCTAAAACGAACAACTATTGGAGAGCCGGATATGCGTCAAGCAGATGAATTTAAGACGATAACGGATAGTAAATCACTACACACTTTTATGCAAAACTCAGATGTGATTCACTCGTACTATTTCCTTATTCCAATGATCAAAAATTACACCAAAACTAGCAGCAAAATTAAGGCAATTTTAGTTCAGCACTTTTGTCGAACAGTTGGTGTGCACAAATACCTTAAATGATATTTGTGTTGAATGAGTGATTGAAAAAGCCTTAGTACAGTATTTCTATTGTACTTAGTAGTTAAAAAACAGTGTTTCACCAACTCACTCAATCAATACTACAATTTGACAAAATCACTTATTCTAGAATCACTTAATTTTTAAGCTGTAATTGAAAATGCAGAAAATAAAGGAACACAAGATTTGATGAGGCAGTTCCCCCAGTCGTCCTCGCGTTGGGGTACGTCTGCCCTCAATTCTACAATGAGAATTGAGATATGTATTGAATAGATATCACCTGTTTGGTAGAACAGTTATACACAAGAATCGATAGACAATTGATACAAACAATCTTAATGTTGCTGATAATTTCTACCACTTCTTGCCCCTTGATTCAAGATGAATCAAGTCCTCCAATTTGATGTGAATGACCTCCGATTGCAGCCACCTTATTGACAACTCTTCCGTTGATCAAACCTTCGGCACGGCTGATCTTAGACACACCCAAATTGAACCCGGAACGTCTTCAACCTTTCAACGCCCTAGCTACTAGATTGATCAACCTTCCGCTAATCAATCACCTTCGCACTCGCTTGATTGTTGAACCGACGATTCCGTAACAAAAGCCTTCAAAACCTGTAGTCTTGATAGGTAAAACCTCAAAGGTTTTCTCCCAAGAAACACCTGCACCAGCTTCCACTCGAACCGGATCTTCAATCACGCGTTCGAACCTTATCACCGTCGAGCAAACCACAAACCGCAGCAAAAAAATTGATTATCTGTAATTTGAGGATTTGTGAGTTGATTGAACGATGAAGATGAAGAACACTGATGCACCTCTTTCACGTTTCTTGACCTGAACACTTTCTCACAATGCTTTCAAAAATGTTCTTTGTTAAAATTGAAAAGACAGCTATTTATAGTAATATACAAAACAGACAGTTGACAGATCAATGAAACATAGCAGAATTTCTGTTTCTGCGCGCGAACGGTCGACCATAGGGTCGGCGTGCGCTGAGCCGTGTGACACTCAAACTGTCATGCGCCGAGTCAGCGGTCGACGCATGATCTTCATGCGCTGAGCCGTCTGATTCTTAAACCTGCATGCGCCAAGTTAACGGTCGACGCATGACCTTCATGCGCTGAGCCGTGTGAACTGAATGAAACTGTGTGCTGACGGTATGGTCGGCTCATGGTTCAAAAATCTGCAAAAACATAAATTTCTACAGCTTTTTGTGCATTACGTCATTGTAAAAATTGAATCATAAGTAGCGTGAATGATTTAAACGAAAGAAGGATATCTCTTAGCAAGTTGTCATCATCAAAAACCAGAGGCACGCTTGTGTTGGTAGATACTTTGCCTTCACATTCTCCCCCTTTTTGATGATGGCAACCTACTGTTACGCAACACGAGATAGGTATAGGTATGCTCCCCCTTTCTTTTACAATTATAGCGGTCGTAATCATCGTCTATCTACTGCTCGGTTCTCCCCCTTTGACAACATCAAAAAGAGGTAAACTCGTGACACAATAACAACACATTGAATCATGCATAAATGAGATACCAACAGATGAGAAGTAAACAACAGTTATACATACGATGGAGATAACAGTTAATAGATTACAGAACCACAAAAATGTCATGATAGCAACATAGAAGTAAGCAACAATCATAGTGAGTTTGGGCAGAAAAACAAAATGAATGCAAGCCAAAACAGGAAACAACAAATGACATATGAGCGCATGCTAATAGCCCCGTCCACGTCCGCGACCACGACCACGCCTGTCATAGTAATGAGGATGGCGTTGGGGATGAGCTAGATCAGTAAATTCTTCTGTGATGTTATTCAAAAAGTCAAGACTGTCGACAATGGCGCGCTCTTCAGCTTGATGACAGCGAGTTAGAGTCTCGAATCGAGCGTCCAGCTGAGTCGACATTCCACTGATCCGTTCATTTTGGTTATGCAGTTCAGAACGAATTTGTGCCATTCTTTCATTTTGATCCCTCATGAATTTTTGCTGTTGTTCCTGCATATTGGTCATAAAATTTCGCTGTTCCAACTGCATCGACTGCATCATTTCTAAAATCTCCGAATTGTTTGACGGTTGTTGAGGAGAAGGTGGGTCTGCAGTGCTTGGTTGATACGGCTGATAGAATTTGCCAAGGGTGGTCCACCCGGTGTATTGCCATTCACCAGATACAAAAGTTAACAGGGTGCGCCGACCGCTGCCCTGTTATGGTCGACTCAATATGCAACAAACAGCAGATTTTTGTATTTTACCATATTCAGAGGTACATGCTATGCAAAAATGATGTCATGACATATAAGAAAAAAAATATCTATATACATATGCAGTAGATGTCATACAAATTTAGCGTAGTATAAGCGATATGATTTGAGATCAACAGGATTATCAAACAAAGAGAGAGAGAAAGAACAATATCACCTTGATGCCTGATTTGCTTGATACACAACATACTTATACTTACACGAATATCAAATTGTTAGAAGTACAACAGCATGATTATTTGAATGAAATAAGATAACATCAGCAAATATTATTCCCGTTCCGAAATGTCGAGGATGCCAAGTTCTCGGCGGATATGAAAGAAAGGTTCCGTTGCTAGCGGCTTTGTGAAAATGTCCGCTAGTTGGTTTTTAGTGTCAACGTGTTCAAATACAACATCACCTTTCTCAACATGGTCCCTAAGAAAATGGTGTCGAATTTCTATATGTTTAGTGCGAGAGTGTAATACAGGATTTTTGGTAAGGTTAATAGCGCTAGTGTTGTCACATAGGATAGGAATACGTTCAAGTTTAAGATTGAAATCTAGTAGTTGTTGCTTAATCCACAGAATTTGAGCACAACAACTACCAGCAGCAACGTATTCCGCCTCGGCCGTTGATAAAGCAACTGAAACTTGTTTCTTGCTATGCCAACTAACCAAGGAGTTTGAAAACAAATGACATGTACCACTAGTGCTTTTCCTATCCGATTTGCACCCGGCAAAGTCGGAATCGGAGTAACCTACCAACGAGCAATCACTACCCTTAGAATACCACAATCCATACTTCGGGGTACCTGACAGGTATCGAAGAATTCGTTTAACAGCTTTTAGGTGGGATTCTTTGGGACATGATTGGTATCGTGCACACATGCACACACTAAACATAATATCAGGACGTGACGCAGTAAGATAGAGAAGTGAACCAATCATACCTCTATATCGTTTTACCTCTACGTCCTTGCCATTTTCATCTTTATCCAAATTTACGCATGTAGGCATTGGGGTGTCTATGGCCTTGGATTTTGCCATGTCAAATCTCTTGATCAAGTCCAAACAATATTTTGTTTGGCTCACGAATGTCCCTTCTTGGAGTTGTTTAATTTGCAGGCCGAGGAAGTATGTGAGCTCCCCCATCATACTCATCTCGAATTCGCCCTGCATGAGGTCAGAAAACTCTCTCACGAGATTCATGTTAGTGGATCCAAATATAATATCGTCAACATAGATTTGCACCAAAATCAAGTGCTTTCCTTGACGTTTAATGAAGAGTGTAGTGTCAACCTTTCCTCGTGAGTACCCCTGATTAAGTAAAAACTTACTTAGTCGCTCATACCAAGCTCTAGGAGCTTGTTTGAGACCATATAAAGCTCTTTTTAACTTGTAAACATGTTCAGGGTATTCATGAGATTCAAAACCGGGAGGTTGAGACACATATACTTCTTCATTTATGTGACCGTTAAGGAACGCACTTTTAACATCCATTTGAAATAACTTAAAATCCTTTGCACATGCAAAGGCGAGTAAAAGGCGTATAGCCTCGAGTCGGGCAACCGGCGCATAAGTTTCCTCATAGTCGATGCCTTCCTCTTGGTTATACCCTTGAGCGACCAATCTCGCTTTATTACGGGTTATTACCCCGTTTTCGTCCAACTTGTTCCTAAACACCCATCGGGTGCCGATTACTCGATGGCCTCGCGGAGGAGGGACAAGGTCCCATACCTCGTTTCTTCTAAACTGATTTAGTTCCTCTTGCATCGATAAAAACCAGTGCTCATCGAGTAGGGCCTCTTTGGGGTTTTTAGGCTCTATTTGTGAAACGAAAGCGAAGTGATAACAAAAGTTACTTAGCTTAGATCGAGTGGTGACTCCCTTTGTGATGTCTCCGAGAATATTGTCAATTGGATGATCTTTACACGACTTCCAAGCTTGAGGGAGATCATCGTTTGTAGGCGGATGAGCTTCCTCAGTTACCTCATGGTGTGCATCCTTATCCTCCTCAATTTTGACTCTATCGGGTTGATCAATCCCCGTTTCGCCACCTTTGAGTATGTCTTCTGTGGATGTACCTGCACCATGAACAACACTATCCTTTCCGACATTTCTCGGATAGGACTCATCAAACGTAACGTGCACAGACTCTTCAACAGCTAGTAATCTTTTATTATAAATCCTATATGCTTTACTTGATTGCGAGTACCCTAGAAAAATGCCTTCATCGGCTTTTGAATCAAACTTGCCCAAGTTTTCCTTTCCATTGTTTAATACAAAGCACTTGCATCCAAAAACATGAAGGTGAGAAACATTAGGCTTTCGCCCTTTTAAAAGTTCATACGGAGTTTTGTTTAGAATGGGGCGGATGAGTACCCTATTCAAAACATAACATGCCGTACTAATGGCGTCGGCCCAAAAGTATTTTGGTAAACCACTATCATTAATCATTGTTCTTCCCAATTCTTCTAAAATTCTGTTTTTACGCTCCACAACCCCATTTTGTTGAGGAGTTCGTGGAGCCGAGAAGTTATGATCGATGCCATGGTTACCGCAATATTCTTCAAATAAATGATTTTCAAATTCACCTCCGTGGTCACTTCTTATTGACACAATGTTTGTATTTAACTTATTTTGGGAGAGCTTGGCAAATCTCTCAAAAGCGGCAAACGTGTCACTTTTACTCACTAAGAAGATGGTCCAACAGAACCTAGAAAAGTCGTCCACTATTACGAATCCGTAATAGTTTCCTCCTAGACTTTTGATCCTAGACGGCCCAAACAAGTCCATATGAAGTAGTTCAAGAGGTCTCGTTGTTGAAATAATCTTTTTGGATTTAAAGGAGATCCTCGTTTGTTTTCCTTTTTGACAAGCATCACAAAGGTGATCCTTGGTGAACTTAATTTTGGGAAGTCCTAGTACTAGATCTTTTGAGACAATCTTATTGAGTAAGTCAAAGTTGACATGCGCTAAGCGCCTATGCCATAGCCATGAGTCTTCACTCATAGATATGAGACATTGATCGCTTGTTGGGGATACCACATTCAAGTCAAGCATATACACATTGTTTACTCTAAAACCAATAAACACATTCTTCTTATCACTTTCATGCACAATTTTGCAGCAATCTTTTGAAAAGGAAACATTGTAACCTTTGTCGCATAATTGGCTAATGCTAAGGAGATTATGTTTAAGGTTTTCGACAAGCAACACATCGGAAATTGTAGTAGAGGAGGGATTACCTATACTACCTTTACCTAGTATCGCTCCGCGGTTGTTATCACCGTATGTTACATACCCTTTCTTCTTAGCCATGAAGTCTATGAATAAGGATATGTCTCCAGACATGTGCCTTGAGCACCCACTATCAAGAACCCATCTTCTCTCGGTGGACTCGACACATTTCACCTGTCAAAATATAACTTAGAAAAGGGAGGTACCCAATGGCATATTGGGTCCTAATAGGTTAGCGACAAGACGGTTGCGTTTGGGCAACCATTGGTAGATGCCTTTAGGAACAAGAAATCTCCTAAATCGACATTTACCAATGGAGTGGCCTTTCTTGCAACAGTAAAAGCATACAAAGTCGACATTAGAATCACTTTCACTTGCTTGATCCCTAATTACATATGCATATTTTTGATATGGGTTTATCATACTTTTTCTAAAATCCTTTTTATCGATTGCAAATGTAATTTTAGGTTCAAGTGCCTTGTCTAATTTGGCCTTAAGGTTTCTAACCTCACCTTGCCAAATATGACAAGTATCACAACCAAAGTTGAAAGGATTATTATTGTCCTTACAATCCGATTCATTATCTTTCACAATGGAAGCCTTAAGGTCCTCTAATTTCTTTTCGGACTCTAAGACTTTGTGCTCTAAATATGTAAAAATTCTTCTATTAGAAGCAAGTTTCTTAAAGGCTTCAGTTGCTTCCTTGTGTAAAACATCGAATGCGGTTTGTAATTCGGAATGAGACATATTAGATGACATATTATATCTAGAGTGACGTACCTGTTTCTTTTTCTTTTTCTGATTTGCGGAGAGACATAGATTCACGGACTCTTCTTCATCACTAGAGCTTTCATTAGAGGAGGAAGAATCACTGTCGCTTTCCCACGCGATGTACGCCCTCCTAGGCTTTGATGCTCTCTTATGTGACTTCGATTGTTCCTTTTCTTTTCCCTTGTTGTTCATTGGACAGTCCGGTTTGTAGTGACCGGGCTTTCCACATTTATAGCACGTTCCTCTAGTCTTTTTGCCTTTTTGATTGTCATCTTTGGAGAACCTTGATTGCCTTCGGAAATTTACCAGGTTCTTCTCCGAATGTTGGATTCCGTTCTTTCTCACGTACCGGTTATACCGTTTAACGAACAGCCCCATGTCCTCATTTATGTCTTCTTCTTCGTCGTCGCTTGAAGAATAATCACTTTGCTCTTTTGCTTTAGACTTCGAGGAAGAAGCCTTAAGAGCTATGGACTTCTTTTCACTCATCTTTACTTTGTCCTTCTTTTCTTTCCTTTCATGTTGGTCAAGACTCAAGAGTACCTGTTCATGCTCTTGTAGTTTGCCAAACAATGTAGTCAGGTCTAATACCGTAAGATCATTTGCCTCTTTGATGGCGGTCACTTTCGGCTGCCATTCCCTGCTAAGACATCTCAAAACTTTATTAGTAGCAAGATCATTGGAAATAGGTCTTCCTAGTGAATGTAATCTGTTTATGAGATGAGTAAATCTCTTTTGCATGTCAGCAATGGTTTCCCCTTGCTCCATGAAAAAGAGATCAAACTCTTGTATAAGAGTGTTGATTCGAGCCAACTTAACATCGTTTGTCCCCTCATGGGCAATTTGTAGTGCATCCCACATAGTCTTAGCCGTAGGGCAATGGGATACACGGTAGTATTCATCTACACCTAATGAGGAGATTAGAATGTTCTTAGCTTTCCAATCGTAATTATACTTTCGCTCATCGTCGTCGGTCCATTGTGCTTCGGGCTTTGGCACAACTTCGTTATTCTCATTTGTCATGGTTATTTCAATCGGACCATTGAGAATAACGTTCCATATCTTTCTATCTATGGAATTAATGTGCACCCGCATACAGTCTTTCCAATAGCTATAATTTTCACCGTTAAAAACGGGAGCTCTATTGTACGCCCCTTTTGGTTCGTTAGCCATTATTCTATCAATGTTGTATTTGAAGCACCGGAGAACCGGAGCTCTTGATACCACTTGTTAGACTAAGGCACGGATCTAGAAGGGGGGGTTGAATAGATCCCTTTTAAAAATTTGAGTGGCGCTACCAATAAAATTGGTTTTCAAAATTGTTTTCAAATGCGGAAGCGGCCTTGGAAAATATAGTCTAAAACGAACAACTATTGGAGAGCCGGATATGCGTCAAGCAGATGAATTTAAGACGATAACGGATAGTAAATCACTACACACTTTTATGCAAAACTCAGATGTGATTCACTCGTACTATTTCCTTATTCCAATGATCAAAAATTACACCAAAACTAGCAGCAAAATTAAGGCAATTTTAGTTCAGCACTTTTGTCGAACAGTTGGTGTGCACAAATACCTTAAATGATATTTGTGTTGAATGAGTGATTGAAAAAGCCTTAGTACAGTATTTCTATTGTACTTAGTAGTTAAAAAACAGTGTTTCACCAACTCACTCAATCAATACTACAATTTGACAAAATCACTTATTCTAGAATCACTTAATTTTTAAGCTGTAATTGAAAATGCAGAAAATAAAGGAACACAAGATTTGATGAGGCAGTTCCCCCAGTCGTCCTCGCGTTGGGGTACGTCTGCCCTCAATTCTACAATGAGAATTGAGATATGTATTGAATAGATATCACCTGTTTGGTAGAACAGTTATACACAAGAATCGATAGACAATTGATACAAACAATCTTAATGTTGCTGATAATTTCTACCACTTCTTGCCCCTTGATTCAAGATGAATCAAGTCCTCCAATTTGATGTGAATGACCTCCGATTGCAGCCACCTTATTGACAACTCTTCCGTTGATCAAACCTTCGGCACGGCTGATCTTAGACACACCCAAATTGAACCCGGAACGTCTTCAACCTTTCAACGCCCTAGCTACTAGATTGATCAACCTTCCGCTAATCAATCACCTTCGCACTCGCTTGATTGTTGAACCGACGATTCCGTAACAAAAGCCTTCAAAACCTGTAGTCTTGATAGGTAAAACCTCAAAGGTTTTCTCCCAAGAAACACCTGCACCAGCTTCCACTCGAACCGGATCTTCAATCACGCGTTCGAACCTTATCACCGTCGAGCAAACCACAAACCGCAGCAAAAAAATTGATTATCTGTAATTTGAGGATTTGTGAGTTGATTGAACGATGAAGATGAAGAACACTGATGCACCTCTTTCACGTTTCTTGACCTGAACACTTTCTCACAATGCTTTCAAAAATGTTCTTTGTTAAAATTGAAAAGACAGCTATTTATAGTAATATACAAAACAGACAGTTGACAGATCAATGAAACATAGCAGAATTTCTGTTTCTGCGCGCGAACGGTCGACCATAGGGTCGGCGTGCGCTGAGCCGTGTGACACTCAAACTGTCATGCGCCGAGTCAGCGGTCGACGCATGATCTTCATGCGCTGAGCCGTCTGATTCTTAAACCTGCATGCGCCAAGTTAACGGTCGACGCATGACCTTCATGCGCTGAGCCGTGTGAACTGAATGAAACTGTGTGCTGACGGTATGGTCGGCTCATGGTTCAAAAATCTGCAAAAACATAAATTTCTACAGCTTTTTGTGCATTACGTCATTGTAAAAATTGAATCATAAGTAGCGTGAATGATTTAAACGAAAGAAGGATATCTCTTAGCAAGTTGTCATCATCAAAAACCAGAGGCACGCTTGTGTTGGTAGATACTTTGCCTTCACACACTGGACCGTCGATCTTCATCAGCAACAACACTCAACCAATTTCAAGAACCATCATCATCAACCATATCCACCAGAAACTTCATATCAAATGTTTCCCAGAAAATCATCGTCATCTCCATCAACGTTCATAGAACAGCAAGAACATGTATCCAAATCCCAGAAACGCTCCAATCGCCAGCAATAGGAACATGCAAGAAGATCATCCAGCTTCATCGCTCAACAATTCACGAACAGATTTCAGAAACATCATCACCAGAACGAACCTTCGAAGAACTTCATCCTGCAATCTCCAGCAATCTTCCATCAAGATCTCCGGCCAAGGAATGGAGCGGTTTGTGTTTGTTTCGTGAGAATTGTATTACAGTTATTGTTGTGGGATTAGGGGGATTGAGACGATAACGAGGACGGAGGTGAACGAGAAGATGGTGGTGGCGGCGGTTGAGGAAGAGAAAGGGTTAGGGTTTCAGATAGGAAGCTGAGAGAGTGAGGAAGGGAGAAGGAAGCTGGGTTGGGTCGTGGGCCTCAGGCCCAACTACGTTTTTTGGAGACACCTCCCCTCACGTTTTTTTCTGATGAGAATGGGCTAGGCCCAATGAGATCCCTGCTAGCCACGCCCCCAGTTCACTCATACACCTCCCCCTCCGTTTCCGGTGTTATTAATTGGGTTGAGCCCAATCTCAGACTTTATTTTTACTAGCTGTATAACCCCTTTGTAAACATACCCCCTCCCCTTATTTTTCTTTTCTTTTTATATTTGGCATATATTGTTTCACGAAAAAAAAAAGAAAAAAGGAAAGAATATTATAAAAAAATAATAGCAAAAGAGAAGTGAAAAAATAATAAATATATTGAAAAAAGAAAGAAGAAGGAAAAGAATATTGAAAAAAGATAAAGAAAAAAATATTGAGAAGAGAAATATAGAGAAAAATGAAGAGAAAAATATATTGAAAAAATAGAAAAATAAAGAAGGGATATTTTGAAAGAAAAGAGGAGAAAATAGTTGAAAAGAATAAAAAATATTAGTATAGACTTAATATTTTTTAGAGTGCATTTTCTTTTAGGATATATTTTCATAGAGATTATTTTACGATTTTAGGGTAGTTTAGAATGTCCACTTGTTAGGGGACTTTTTGTCATTCAATTTTTCAGGATAGGATAGGATAGTATTTCCTAGGAGATTTATTTTCAGTATTCAACTCAGTGTAATCATTTTTCAGGATATTAATAAAACGAGATTTGAGCTGTGGTCCCGATAGTAGCCGAACTACAGCTGCTCTGATTTCTCGTACCAGACGAGAATATGTAGGCATAGGATGCGATATCCTAGCGAGCACACTAACAACTGACTTCTGTTCTCTCGCTGCTGTGCGATTGAGACTTTCCCGCTGACGACTAATTGCTACCCTTTTTTCTCTCTTGCCCGAGTGCATTTGAGATCAAACCATAGTTTTGCCCATAGGTTCCCGACCTTTGAAACCAGTTGTTTTTCTCACTGCTGTGTGAGAATGTTTTGTTTAGCCGTAGTTAGTCTGAACTACGTAAAGCTCTGATCTTCCATGCAGTGTGGAAGTACGTAGGCACAAGACGCGAGGTCTTGGCGAGCCAATTTTCCCTGTAGTCCCGAACTACGTTGACTCTGACTTTCTCTCTTGAGAATACGTAGGCATAGAGCGCGACGCTCTATCGAGTCAATTCCCTTCCGTTTAGATTTAGCAGCCGTAGATAGATTGTTTTGCATCCTTTAGACAACCCAAGCAAGCGTGGATCCCGTCGAGTACGACGGACGTGAGGGGTGCTAATACCTTCCCCTTGCGTAACCGACTCCCGAACCCAGGTTTTGGTTGCGATGACCATACCTTTTTCCCTGTTTTTTGCGAGGTTTACTTCGAGCGTTTCCTTTCCCTCCGTTGGGATAAATAACGCACGGTGGCGACTCTTCTGTCAGCCGGCGCCGATTTTCGCAGTAGCGACAATACCGTACGAAAGTTGTCCGTCCAACAGGCTGGCCTGCTACAAGTTCTGAGGCCCTGACCTGCAAAACAGAACTTTCAGCTAGCAAGTTGAAAACGAATTTCTGCCAAAACCTCATGCCGGACAAGAAAACCAATACCTCCAAGTCGAAGGCGGTGCCTCACAACATTCTACCGAGAAAAAGATAGCAAATCCCTCATAACATGTACAGCAAAACCAAGTGCCTTCACATGACAACAATTCGCGATATGGCAATGTCTTCCGCCAGTCTCCAATGTATTAGCTGCAGCTCTACCCTTCAAGTGATCCTGCTCTCGCAGCCGGTACGACCATGACCTGTGGCATCAAACCCCATATACCACAAGGTAGACAACAACCTGCGTGTTGTGAAAAGAAAATTCAGCAGCACGTTGAGACTGGTACGAAGGAAGCCGTTCATACCATAGCCACAACTCCAGCTGCAAGAAAAAAGAAGAAATGGGAAATAAGATTAGTAGAGTGGAAATATTTATTCGAGCATCTTCAGAATGAACAGCAAGAGGAATGTTGAATATACATGCTAAGACATTTCTGTCACACCAAAACTAATAACCTGAGAATCAAGAGTCACGTGAGTAGTAGAGCGCGATCTTCTCAGGTGAAGGCTGTATCATTACTACCTGCCATTGTTGAAGCAAAAGGATTGAAATTAACAGAATACTTAGCCCTCAAAATAGTCAGAATTTGGAATACCATAAGATGAGGAAATGAGACAGTTGGATAAGTCTTGATTTGAATAAAACGAGTCTAAAAACTCACCGAAGTTTCCTTAGTTTTGCTGATAGTTTGGCTCCCATTCACTGCGTGATCAAATGGGCAGTCAAAATCTTTGAAGTATAGGCCATGTTACAGGAACGGCGACGTGAGCCTTGATGATTTAACCAGAGCTTTTGGGATAAGGCGAATCGGTGATAATAGCTCTGTCACCGGTAAATTAAATGCCAGTCGAACAAAAAGAGCTATAGCACACCTCAGCAAGAGTACAACATGAGATAAGTTATTCCTGTGGCAGCAAAATGGTCGAAGCAGCCAAACTTCACGAGTTCAACGGTAAGAAACTAAGCTCAAGCCCATATCGAACCGAATGCACTAGCCATTACCTGCGAAAATCATGCAAGAGTTACTATAACATGTTCAGCGCAAACAATACCAAACTGCACATACATCCTCCCATGCGCAATGGGCCAAAGCATAATCCAAAGAGAGTAAACAACATTTCTTACCATCCATGACTCCAATGTATGCCACCGTTCTTAGATGTGACTTAAAGCTCCTGCGGTAAGACCTTCAAATAACGAGAAAGATGATAAGTCAATGATGAAACTCCCAAACAGAATAAACATGCCAGGATGATAGTTCTAAAACCGAGCCAGTTTACATCAAGGAAATTAAAAAAAAAAAGGGTCTTTACGGCAATGAAAATTTGAGTAAAAAACTGAGTCGTTACCCCATGGTCAGGCTTATATTTGTTGCTCAAGATAAAGCTCCTTGAGCTTAATACCTGCAAGTAATAAGGGTGCAACATGTTAATGTTTAGACTTCTAACAATGTGAACAAAATCAAGAATTTCATGAGCAAAGTTCAGAAGTCTTACATAAATGTTCAATCAAGTCACATCAGCTAGTTCGTAAAAAAAAAAAACAAATTGAAAATACCACATAAGCACAATAAAAATCTCAAAGTGAAAGCTCAGTAAAAATCA
This sequence comes from Lathyrus sativus, assembly GCA_963859935.3. Taxonomy (NCBI): domain Eukaryota; kingdom Viridiplantae; phylum Streptophyta; class Magnoliopsida; order Fabales; family Fabaceae; genus Lathyrus; species Lathyrus sativus. Next base: position 330,436,088 of record OZ012741.1, read on the forward strand.
CATTTACTAGCAGTGAAATCAGGCATGATAAGGTGTTGTGGCAAAGAAAGGTCTTTACCTCACTACAGACAAAAGAAATTGTACTACCTCACCTCAATCCTCTACATACTTCCTCCATATAAAACTGTGTGAGAAGTGACAGCAAGTGGGGACCTAGCAGCCTCCAAACGAAACCCTAACCCTAAAATAAACCCTAATCCTCCTCCAAGCTTCAACACAACAGAAACAGACCCTCTCTTCATCATTCTTACAACCCAAAACCCCTTCAAAAGAAACTCGAAATCCTCCAATCGATTTTCCATTTTTCGTCTCTTCAACCTTCACATATCTGTTTTCAGAAAAAACATCAAACCTCCAACAAACTAAATAACTCAAATTCCCATCTTCCATAAAGAACATTAACCCTCAATCCCCATTAATATCGAAACCCATTACTTCTTCTTCAACCGAATCACCATAAGATAAACTACGAACATCTTCCTTTATTAACTTTAAAACCCAACGACTTGTCTCCAGAACCGACCGCTACATTTGAACTCGGGCTTTCATCTTCAGGCATAAAAAACTTGTTTCTGAAACCTTCAACCCTTTCAATATTTCTTCAATATCCTTCAACAAACACCTCAACCCATAGAAACTATAAACCATAAACAGAAACAGATTCTGAAAATGATGAAAAGGATCTAAAAAAAAGCCAAAAGAATTTCTGACGGATTTCCATCCCAAACCCAACATCGATGAACACTACAAAGATCCACCCAACTTTCCTCATATCAGAACGCCCAAAAACCTTCATCGTTCTCTTCAAAACAAACCTTTCGACCCTCACCTCCTTCAATCTTCGATAACCTTTCACACCCGCGTCTCACTTTTCTTCAAATCAAACTACAACTTCTTTCAAACCAAAACAGAAACGGAAATTAGATCAGAGAAGTGATTCAGAACTGGAGAAGAACAAGTGATGAAGAAGGTGGAAAGATTTTCTTTGAAAAATTCGAAAAATGACGCATGAGACGATAAGGTTGAAGGTGATGCCTTGGGGTCTTTGTTTTTGTTCTGCCGCGATGATGGATTTGGTCCTTTGAGTGGATATCTTCTCCGTTTCTGTTTTTTATTTATCCTTACCTTTTTTTATATATAGTTTTTTTAAAAAAAAGGAAAAAAGAAAGAGAGATCGTGTTTTTCAAAGTGAAGTAGAAGTTTGGTTTGCTCTCATGGAGGTGTGTTTTGTCTTGATCTGTTGAAGGAAGGATTTTGTTGAGTCTTTATGTCATGTGGGCTCGCATAAGCCCATCAATATTCCCACCATTTTATACACCCCACGTTTTAAATCCCTCATTGTTATTATTTATTTTTTTTGTTAGATAGTTCTTTTAAATGTTTTCAACTTAATCTCTATTTTTTTTACGGTCAATGACGAAGTTTCCATCGTTTAGCCGTCAAAATGTTGACGTGAAACAAAGGATCCGAGACCACCTTATTTCTCCGATTTTATTTCGATTTTTGGATCGATGAAGTCTTTTATTCGTAAGCGTCGCGTATCGAAGTTGATAACCTTCTCGATTTCAAATCTATGGTGAATGACCATTGGGGTCATTTTCCGTACTTTGGGATCGTGATAGGCTACCTTTGATTAATCGGCATTATGTTTGCGATTAAGACGAGATCCATTCTTTCATGTCCCGATTCGATTCACTAACCATTGAATTTAATTTCTGTTGAATATTATTGTGGATATTATTGTTATATTATCTTACTATATTATTGTCATATCATTTATTCATATTATTATTATCATATCTCATTATTCATGTTCACTCACCCATATTTGAAAATACCTAATAAATTATCAAAACTCCTAAAAGCCAAATTGGTGGACTGTTGGATCGTTGGTCACTTTCAGGTACCCTAACTTTGAGTCGTGCCCGACTTTGCTCAAGGCGTAGTTTAAGACAGAAATGCACACACACGGCTTTCTCTTGGGCTACTTGACAATGAGACCCCTTTATTTCGTGCAATCCCGTGTAACTTACATGTATCCCTTCCCCATTCCGATGTATGCTTCGCATTTCTTTGATTATTAGTTTATCTCCTAGGAGCACCCATAGGGACTAGAGCAGATTCAAACTATTTTCAAATTAATTCTCGATTCATCATCGAGCCGCTTTCAAACTACCCGTAAGTCGAGTGCTCATACGCATTCACCATCAACCTATTACGACCCGACCCTTGATGCGTAAGTCAAGTCGGTCTCTTTTTCAAACAATTTCATTTTCAACACGCTTTGCACGCGATAACGAGTCAAACCCTTGATCCAACGTCAAGCAGATTTTCGAAACAAAACATCTATCAATTAACAATTATTCAATTCTTTTCAAGGTGTAAAGAGTAGGTTCAAGTCTTTGATCTTGCTTTCTCTTGTTTATATGCAAGTTATCTTATTCGTGTATGAGCAATTGACGCCTTTAAATAATATTAACAAACTTGATAATACTCAACCATCTCCAATTACTCATCCTTTCACTCACCTTTCAAACAACTTCTCTTACGATGAAAAAGAGAGTGTCCCAAGTCTTTGGTTCGCTCTCCCGACTACTTGGATCCGAGAAGCCTTTCTCAAGCTTCAAATAGTCGTCATCCGACCAATCTCATCCTTTTATACACCATTTCAAATTCAAACAACCTTCTTTTTACGATGAAAAAGAGAGTGTTCCAAGTCTTTGGTTCGCTTTCCCGATTACTTGGGGTCTGTGAAGTCTTTCTTAGACTTCATGTGATCGTCATCATTTCAACCTTATCCTTTCAAACACATCATTCCTTCATGATGAAAAAGAGAGTGTTCCAAGTCTTTGATCCGCTCTCCCAATTACTTGGGTCCGAGAAGTCTTTCTTAAGACTTGAGTAATCGTCATCCGTACCCCTTCAAATCCAATTCAAATCCAGTTTCTTTCGTGGTCGTTACCACGAACTACGAACGCTCTGATTCTTCATTCACTCTTGAATGTAAGATACGTAGGCACAAGATTGCGATGATCTTGGCGAGCACAATCCCCTCCATCTTCCATTTCCCCCATCCTTTCCCGTAGTCGAACTACGACGCTCTGATTTCTCATTCTCGTCCGAATGAGCATACGTAGGCACAAGGGCCCCAATCCTTGGCGAGCACCCTATCCTCTAACCATCCCCTTTCCCCTAGCGTCTTTATCCCTTTATAGTATCCTTTAGCATTTAGTAGCGAGACGAGAAGAATTAAGTTTAGCTAACATTCATTAACTCGAATTAAGAGGTTCCCGTCGAGTACGACGGACGTGAGGGGTGCTAATACCTTCCCCTCGCGTAACCGACTCCCGAACCCAGGAATATGGTTGCGACGACCGTGTTCCTTCCACGCCTATGAGGTTTTCTAGATATTTCCCTCTCCCTTTCATTCGGGAAAAATAAAGTTCGGTGGCGACTCTGTCGAACCGCATTTCCGCGCCTTTTGCGCGAGGGTCGTATGTTCGAAAATGAATTTTCGAGGTGCGACACTTAGTAGGAGCAAAAATTATCATATACACAGACCACACTGCCATTAGGTACATAATAAGCAAAAAGGATGCCAAACCAAGATTATTGAGATGGATCCTGTTATTACAAGAGTTTGACTTAGAAATCAAAGATAAGAAAGGAACCGAGAACGTTGTTGCAGATCACTTATCCCGAATAGAAGGCATCAAACATGAACCAGTACCGATAAATAACGATTTACCGTACGAACGTCTGATAGCCAAATTAGAAAGTGACACGCCCAACTCAATCTTGGAAGATCCAGAATTCGAAAAAGCCGTAGAAGCCGTCTATGCCCAAGTCACATTACCTTGGTATGCTGACATCGTTAATTACCTCGCTGCAGGCGTGCTTCCACCGGATCTCACTTATCAGCAAAAGAAGAAATTCTTCCACGATCTGAAACACTATTATTGGGACGAACCTCTACTCTTCAAGAGAGGGACCGACAACATATACCGTCGCTGTGTCCCAGAGGAAGAAATAGAAATATCATTTCCCAATGCCATTCAGCACCATATGGTGGTCATGCTAGTACATCCAAGACGTGCGCTAAGATTCTCCAAGCCGACTTATTCTGGCCTAACCTCTGGAAAGACGTTCACATCGCTGTGCTAAAATGCGATCGATGCCAACAAACTGACAACATCTCACGACGTGATGAAATGCCTCAGAAAGGAATCTTAGAGGTAGAAATCTTTGACGTATGGGGAATAGATTTCATGGGACCATTCCCACCTTCTTTTCGTAATAACTACATACTCGTCGCTGTAGACTATGTGTCTAAATGGATAGAAGCCATTGCTGCTCCAACAAACGACGCACGAGTAGTAATCAAACTCTTCAAAAACACAATCTTTCCTAGATTCAGTGTACCCAGACTCGTCATTAGTGACGGCGGATCTCAATTCATATCGCGAATATTTGATAAACTTCTTTCTAAATATGGAGTCCGACACCGAGTATCTACACCCTATCATCTGCAAACTAGCGGACAAGTAGAGGTCTCGAACAGGGAAATAAAACAGATATTGGAAAAGACTGTCGCTACCTCAAGGAAAGATTGGTCGTCAAAGCTACATGAAGCTTTATGGGCTTATAGGACCGCTTTTAAGACACCAATAGGTACTACACCCTACAAATTAGTTTACGGTAAATCCTGCCATCTCCCTGTAGAATTAGAGCATAAGGCCTTCTGGACCATTAAGACACTCAATTTCAACTACACCGAGGCAGGAGAAAAGCGAATCTTGAACTTACACGAATTGGAAGAACTTCGATTAGACGCTTACAAAAATGCCCGTATCTACAAAGACCGAACTAAAAAGTGGCATGATAAATGTTCAGTCAAGAAACAATTCAGTGTGGGAGACATCGTATTGTTATTCAATTCAAGATTAAAACTCTTCCCAGGTAAACTAAAGTCTAGGTGGTCCGGACCTTATGAGGTGACTAAAGTACTTCAGAGTCGAGCTATCGAAATTACCGATAAGACAAATGCACCGTTTATCGTAAACAGACAACGTCTAAAACATTATAATAAGAACGAAAACAGCCCTCAAGTCTGCAATATAGCATTGCTTGAGCTTCCAGCTCAAACACCCGAATATCTTGTCACCAAGCTATCGTCAGGCTTTAGACGTTAAAAACAGCGCTTCCTGGGAGGCAACCCAATTTTCCCGCATTTTCCTCGTTACTGTATTTCATTTTTATTTAAAATTCTACTTTGAAATTTTAACAAAAATTCTAAACTAAAAATTGCCACTATTTTTACTTTCTTTTATTTTCATATTTTATTTTATATTCTTCTTTTATCTTTTGTTTTTACCGCCTTTCGCTTTTCTTAAAATCCTGACTTCAAATTTCTGTTTTAAACTTTTCAGGATTTTAAAAGTCTTCAAAACATTCCTCCTATTTTTCTCCGACTTACCTGCGAGTATGGCCGAGTACGACTTCACAAAGGTTCATTTTCGAGACTAGCTCAAAAGGCAAGATTTGCAGCACTAACTGAAAGAGAAATAGCCTTAACGCTGTATTATGATAAGTCTACCATGGATAAACTCGGAATCACTGATAGCATCCAATACCTGTTTAATCAACTGGGTTGGGAGAACACTGCTTTGAAAACACGTTTTGCTACCTACAAGGACCTCACCTACGAATTCCTTAGTTCCTTCAGATACCTACCCAACTATGGTTTTGGATCCAACACAGAGCTAATCACCTTCCGAATGTTTGGAATGGACCAAACCCATAGCCGGATGTCACTAGCTAACCTCCTAGGATTTCCTAGCGGACCGCATGTGTTCATCAGTGCAGAAGATGACGATATTGATTTTGAACTCGACCAATTCTGGGGTAGAATCACAGGCGACTATCACCCTGAACCAGACAGAATGTATAATGATGATATTCATAACCCAGCTTTCAGATACTTTCACAAGATACTAGCTCACACCCTTTTCGGGAAAGAAGAAAATATTACTACAGTATCTAAAGAGGAGTTATTCATCATGTTCTGTGCTTCTCACGGACGTACAGTAAATGCAGTGCCTTTCATGATGAGATCTTTCAGACGCCTCACTCAGGACCCACAATCACCTATTCTTATAGGAGGCCTCGTGACAATGATTGCCCACGAGCTTGACCTTAGATTCCACTTAAATGCAAGCACTAGTTTTGGCACCATCCGACCCATGAATATACAGTTCTGCTTTAACAGGCGCATTTTAGGAACTATGGGACCTGGACTTTACGAGTACCTCATCAATGAAAAACCTGTCCAGCTGTTCACACTGCCTAATCATCAGATGACAAGTATCCACAACAAGGACAACTGGCTTTATGAATTGGATGAGCCTATGGGACCTCCTTCACCTCAATCAACACCACAGAACTACATGTACGATAGTGACCACATCTCTGAAGCACACGACTATATGTACTATGAGGATGCTGTATCAGAAGCTGAAGTAGACCCTACGACCCCTCCGCATTACAACACCTATCCTGAGCCTATTCCTGAGGAGACCATTGACAAAATGGATACTGTTCTACTCCGGTTGGACAAAGTTGATTCAGCTCTGACTACTGTAAAAGACGACATCGCAGGCATACACAGCGAACTCGTAGTCTTCATGGACTTAGTCTGTGACCAGCTCGACTACTACGCACGGAAGTTCGATGAGTTGAAGGCACGAAAAGACTAGATACTAGTTTTAGCATTAGATTTAGTTTAGTTTAGCTTTTCTACTTTTCGTCCGTTTTCGATTGTTCTAATTTTTGCATTGTTAATTTCTTTATGTACTACATTACATTCATTCTAATTTCTTGTTATTTCAATTATAGTATTTATTTATTTTGTTTTTACGTTATTCTTTGTTTATCGGCCACTATAATGCATTGCTATATCATTACTAGGCCTAAAAGTCACTGCAAGAACACCCTCACAACAAAATTCTGCGTTCTGCAGATTTTGTTGGTGTGACGACCGTCACAGGAGCCTGACGAGCGTCACGCGGGTGACGACCGTCACAGAAACGTGATGACCGTCACGAACCCAAAACTGTTATCTGATATAACAGGGGTTGCGTTTTCTCTCCCACTCCTCTCCTTTCAACTTCCAATCATCAGAAACTCACACCCCACTCCCTATTTTCATTTTCCCCACCTTGCACCATATATCCCAACTCCCATCTCAACTTCCTACTACACTTCTGTCACATTTTTCCCACTCCTCAAAACCACTTCAATCCTCCAACAATGGCGAGAAACCACGAAACCCCAGACCTCAGCAACATTGTGTTCAGCGAAGGTGACTCCGGCGAGAGACAGCGGGCCAACTACATCGCATTCCATCAACGGTCGCTCCAGCCGACTCATTATCCACATATCCCGTCGCTCACAGAGCTCAGACTCCTTGACGGTGTCACTTGGATGCTTCAAAGAGCCGGCATCTGGAACCTCTGCACCAATCCACTGCCGACGTACGAACAAATCACTCTCAAGTTCCTAAGTTCGTTCACCTACGTCACTTCCAGCGGCGACCTCAGCCAACACTCCGGTGCCGCATGCTTCCGGATGTTCGGCACAAACTATCAAGTGAACCAGAACCAGATTGCCGCCATCTTACAACTCCCACGAGGCGACAATGCTCACCGCCGCCTCACCAATCAGTTCCAGCACGAAGCCTTCGCGCCCTGGTACCAGTTGACCGGCATCAATGCCGATGGTTGGGATTCTCTGCACGCCACACACATCCACAACCCGACAATCCGGTACTTCCACCGAGCATTGAGCAACACAATCTTCGCCCGAGACAGCAACCATAAGGTGAACTCGAAAGAGCTCTTCTTCCTCCGCTGTGTCTTCAACAACGAGCCTATCAACGCCGCTCCATTCCTCCTGGCCCACATTCAGGCCAACTGTAACCGTGGCTCCAAGCCATTTTACTTTGGCGGGATTGTCACTGCCATTGCACTTGGGCTGAACCTCGGCGACCGCCTCCAGCACCTCCATGCCATCCCCTCGGTGTTCCTTGATACCGACCACTGCAGAGCCTCTCACCTCATCCGTTCCAGAGCCAATGGAAAGTACCACCCGGTAGTGCGTGGCAAAACCGTCCGAAGCATCATCCTTCCATCACGCACCCGGATACACCCAGAGGATCGTACCAACTGGTTATTTGACCTCACTGCCCCTCCTGCTGCCGCTGCTCCAACTCAGGACCACACCCAAGGTTCTGATGACGAAATCCAAGTTGAGTTGGATAGACCAGAGCAACCGGAGGCATCGCAGCCTCTTCCTTCCGAAGGTACATCCTACCGTCGCCGCCGCCATCATCCAGAGCCCGACTACTCAGAAGCAGACCTCCGCCGCTCTCTCGACCAGCAGGCCCAGATCCTCGCTATGATGCAGCAGCAGAATCAGCAAGCAGAGCAGTTCGAAGCTTGGCATTGGACCCAAATGCAACAACTACAAACCGGCCAAGAAACCATTACTGAGAACTTGGCGAATCTGACCCTGCAGTTCGAAGGACTCCGTGACTATGTCTACCATTCCGGAGCTATGAGTTTTGAGGACCGAGTCGCCCAAGTCAGAGCCAGAGGACGCGAGCGCGGACGTGACCGAGGCAGAGGACGTGATTAGTTATCATTTTCCTTATTTGTTTACTATATTTGCAGTTTCTATGTACCTTCATTTCCGTTGTATCTCCCTCTCGCATTCTTTCAAATCAGTGGGGACACTGATTGAGATAGTGTGGGAGCGGAGCATTTATTTCCCATTCCTGTGTATTTTTATTTTCGTAATTTCTATTCAAACATTTTCTATTTTTAGCAAATAAAGCTCGTTTATATATCCTTTTTCCGTTATGCAAACATCCCCGCGTTATTCGACGTAAACAAAATTTTTTCGTTCGTTCCTCAAAAGCAAAAGCATCACAAGAATGCACCCGAGTTCAAACTAAGTTTTGAAACTCCGAGGAGACAACAATTCTAACAAAACCAGTACCGTCCTGACACCTTAGATCTCCGGTTTATGCGAGTCGGTTTCACTACCTACGTGTACCAAAGTCTCAAGTGTCTACGCAAACTCAGCCCCAAGTAGTTTATACTAGCAGTCAGCACCATCCTAAAACACTTCTAAGCGAGCGACCAATGCAAATAAGTGTATGATCTCCAAAAAGATGAAAAATCATGAAAAGAAAGCTAGATAGCCAAAAATATAAAGACACGTTTCCTTCTAAGTTAGGTGCTCCTCACCCAAGCATTTAGCCCAACGGCACGAAAACTCATTGAAAAATCAATGATATAAGCTTATGATCAATGAAGAAGATCAAAACAGAAATGAGATCATATTCACTAACAGGTCGACTTTCCATGAAAGTGTATGGACAACGGGCTTAATGTGATTGCGCTAGAACAAACAGGGTGAACTTGCCGCGAGGACCTTGACACCAAGCTACAGTAGCATGACTGGGACCGATTTGCATAAGAAGGAGACCTCCAAAGACTTGTAGTCCAGTGTCGTCATGGTACTCGTTTTGTTCTTACTAAGAATCCCGGTTTTTCCCAACTTTGCGAACGAAGAAGCTGCCTCGTGCTTGCCGACTTTTTCCTGTTTTACTTGAGGACAAGCAAAGATTCAAGCTTAGGGGAGTTTGATAACACGAAATCGTATATATATTTTGATGCATAATTCAACTAATGTTTAACTGTTTTCGATCCGATTTCGGGTTATTTCCGTGTTATTTGTCTGATACTTTGCAGGTATTTGATGATCATTCTAAACAAGGCAATATGAAGAAAAGAAGCAATCTCAGATGAAATATGGACGAAAACCGGATGAAAACAACATGAAAAACGCAGAATGCTGATTTTGCTGCTGTGACGACCGTCACAGCTACATGACGACCGTCACACATTGTGACGATCGTCATGCAGGCAAAAACGCCCCACTTCAAATGCACGTGAAAGAAGAAATTCCAAGTCCCAAATAGTGGACCACTACTCCCTGATAATTCTGCCTCAAAGTCCACCTTCTTCAAGTTATAACCGTTAGAATTCCATTTCTATAAAAGGGGAAGGAGGGGAGCTGAGAAAGGGAGCCGCATTCAAACAACGAAGTGCTGCCAATTTATCTTCAGAGCAACCTTTCCAGTTTTTAATATTCTTATTTGTTTCTCTTTTCTTTTTCTGCATTCCTTTGATCCTTCTGTAATTCTTATTTCCGTTGTACGATCAATTGGCACAAAGACCAGAATCCTGCCAACATTTGTGGAGGATCTGCCCAAAGGTCAATTGGAATATTTACAGGTTTCTCATTCTAATCGTAATTCCAGTTTCTATTATGATGCATGCTATTATTTATTGTTTTTATTTATGTTTTACCTTTCCCAAATCCATGTCTAGCTAAATCAAAGTAATCGATATGTAATAATAATTCGGAAGGGATTTGATAATAACCGGTTGAAAATTGTCTTTTTCAAAAGTTGTTTATGGTCTGAGTGTTTAAATTAATTTACTGAATAAACTTCGTCGCGAAAGCGAGAACTTATTTAAAAGTAGTTTTTCCACGAAAGTGAGAAATTAATTAAGGTACGAACCAACAAGCGAAAGCTGCGGCAAGACCAGATAGTAAATACTAGTCATTCGTTTTAATAACAGCGAAAGCACTTTAAAATGAATTAGAACTTAGAGATTTCCAAAAAATAGTTTTAACCCCGAATGGGACACGAAAGCGTACGTTTGGCCCTTAGAATTATGATTAGCGTCAATAACCACCGTGAGACGAGAGTCTTCAAATCACTATTTTCTGCTTAAATAAACTCTGAAAAATATTTCATATACCGGTAACTTGTCAAATCCCCGAAGAACATAATTACTGCATATCGATTCACGTAATTATAATCTAAGTAACATTTTTAGTTCCCTTTAGTGACAATCTTATTCCCTTAAACATTATCTACCTAGCTAAACATAGTAACTCCCGAGAACACTAGTTTGATTACGAGTCCCTGTGGGATCGATATCTATTATTACTACGCGATAGACTGTGCACTTGCAGTTAGGTTGTATTAGACATAGAAAGTCGCGATCAAGTTTTTGGCGCCGTTGCCGGGGACCCGTTTAGTCAATAGTGTAACCTTCTGTTACACCGTATAGACTAGGTTAACTATTTTCATTTTTCCTTTACTAGTGCTGTCGATTGTATGCCAAGTGATTGCCCACAAGGCGATATCTTGAAACCTTCAGTCGCAGAACTAGAACGCTTCTTACATCTAAGAAGACGAATCATTGAGTACCAACTCAAACATAACATTCCCGATCCTCTCACTCCCATTCCCAAATCCGAATAAGAATCAAACATGGCCGAAGGACCTCCAAACAAACCGCTGAAGGCATACGCTACACCCTCTCAGATGGAGCCTAGAAGTAGCATTGCTGCCCTAGCTATTACTCGAAACGATTTTGAGCTGAAACCATCATTGCTGTCAGCTGTACAACAAAACCAATTCTCAGGAAACGCAACTGAGGATCCAAACGAACATTTAACGAAGTTTATACAATACGCAGACACAGTGAAAGCAAATGGAGTAACTCCAGACGCGATAAGACTTCGTCTTTTCCCATTCTCTCTTAGAGACAGAGCGTGGACATGGTTACAATCCTTACCATCCAACTCCATTACGACTTGGGAACAATTGAAGAACGTCTTCTTAGCAAGATATTTTCCGCCAAGCAAAACTGCTATGCTTAGAGCTCAAATCAACGGATTCCGACAAAAAGATACTGAATCTCTTTACGAAGCATGGGAACGATTCAAAGATATGATGAGAACATGTCCTCACCACGGTTTAGAAGACTGGGTGACAATCCATACTTTCTATAATGGGCTTTTATACAATACCAGATTGACAATAGACGCTGCCGCGGGCGGTGCACTTATGGATAAGCCATACGACGAAGCCTACCAACTGATAGAAAATATGTCTCAGAACCACTGCAAATGGGGAGGTGAACGCACTCCAACAGAGAAAACCACATTGAAAGGTGGGATGTACGAGATCAGCAGCCTTGAAAAGTTCAACGCTAAAGTAGATGCTCTAGCACAGAAGATTGAAAGTCTGACCGTTAACCCCACTGCAACCGTCGCTGCCGTAACTCCAAACTGCGAGTTATGCGGAAGCACCACTCATAATGCGCCCGAATGCCCATTGCTAGCCGGAATCCCACCAGACCAAGTAAATTATGCTCAAGGAAATCCTTACGCAAATACTTATAACCCAGGTTGGCGAAATCATCCAAACTTTTCTTACAAAAGCGAAAACGCATTGCAAATGCCTACTACTCCGCCAGGATATCAGAAACCAGCTGCTGCTTAGACTGCACCTAGAAAATCAAACCTCGAGTTGATGATGGAAAAATTCATAGCTACTCAAGCTCAAACAAACAAAGGATTCCTGAATCAAAACATACACACTAGCGAGCAAATTAAACAGTTGACCGGAAAAGTAGACGCTTTAGCCACACACAACAAAATGCTAGAAACACAGATATCACAAGTGGCTCAACAACAAGCCTCTGCTGCCGCACCCGCTGGCACATTTCCTGGACAACCCGAACAGAATCCAAAAGGTCAAGCAAATGCTGTCATATTAAGAAGTGGAAAAGAATTGGACGAACCAATCGATCCGAGGACCGAAAACTCAGCCATGCAACAAAAACCAACTGAACAGGCAGAAAAGGAATCCGAGTTAGAGAAGAAGGAAGACAACGAGAAGGAGGATACCGCAAGTGAAAAAACTCAAGCACCTCCAGCGCCATATAAACCACCTATCCCTTATCCTCAAAGATTAATAAACTCCAAAACTTCAGGACAGTTTAAGAAATTTGTAGAGCTCCTTAAACAGTTGAATATCACTATTCCTTTTACAGAAGCGATAACTCAAATGCCGTCATACGCTAAATTTCTCAAAGAAATCCTGTCAAACAAGAGAAAGATCGAGGATAACAAAACAATTACACTTACTGCAGAGTGTAGCGCTATTATTCAAAACCTCATGCCTCCTAAATTAAAAGACCCAAGTAGTTTCTCCATACCCTGCGTCATAGGAAATTTCGTGATAGACAAAGCTCTTTGCGATTTAGGAGCCAGTATAAGTGTTATGCCTTTATCTATATGCAAAAAGCTGAATATGGGAGACCTCAGACCAACCAAAATGTCCGTATAATTAGCTGACTGATCAGTAAAATACCCCGTCGGAATACTGGAAAACGTTCTAGTACGCATAGGAGAATTCTACATCCCAACCGACTTCATAATCATGGAAATCAAAGAGGACTCTGTTACCCCAATTATCCTAGGAAGACCGTTCCTAGCTACAGCCGGAGCTATTATAGACGTGAAGAAAGGAAGGCTAACATTCGAAGTAGGAGAAGAAAAGATAGAGTTCATTCTCACCAAGTTCTTACAAGCACCAGCCATAGACGATACCTGCTATTTAGTAGATGAAATTGCCGAATGTATAAGAGAACTTGAAAATGAAGAGACCACGTATTCAGAAATAATAAAGATTCATATACCCGATATTTCTGAAGACGATGATTGGTGTAAACCGTATAAAGACGACAGCCTAAGCGAAAGCTTAGCACTGACCCCAAACCATATGCCAGGTCCGAAGAACCCATCTTTAGAACTTAAAACACTACCCAAAAACCTTAGATATGAATTCCTAGACGATGAACTAAAAAGACCAGTGATAGTCAATGCCGACTTAGGACAACCAGAAACCGAAAAGCTATTAGAAGTCCTAAAGAAGTACCCCACCGCGTTAGGCTATAACATAAGCGATCTAAAAGGTATAAGCCCTTCAATCTGTATGCATCGAATTACAATAGAGGAAGACTCTAAAACCTCTAGAGAGCATCAGAGGAGACTGAACCCCATCCTAAGCACTGTAGTCAGAGATGAAGTAAAAAAATTGCTAGACGCAAGAATCATCTATCCAATCTCCGATAGTGAATGGGTTAGCCCAGTTCATGTCGTACCAAAGAAAGGAGGAGTCACAGTAGTTAAAAACGAAAAAGGAGAATCAATAACAAAAAGAGTCGTGACTGGAAGCAGGATGTGCATTGATTATAGGAAGCTAAACAAAGCCACACGAAAAGATCACTTCCCGTTGCCCTTCATAGACCAAATGTTGGAAAGATTAGCCAAACATTCATATTTCTGCTATCTAGATGGTTATTCAGGATTTTTCCAAATTCCCATTCATCCTGATGACCAAGAAAAGACTACATTCACATGTCCTTATAGTACTTTTGCTTACCGCCGAATGCCATTCGGACTCTGTAATGCTCCAGCAACCTTCCAAAGATGTATGATGGCAATCTTCGCAGATTTCATAGACGACATCATGGAAGTATTTATGGACGATTTCTCGGTATGTGGACAAAGTTTCGAAGGATGCCTACAAAACTTAGAAATGGTATTAGAACGATGTGTAAAAGTGAACCTCGTCCTAAATTGGGAAAAATGCCATTTTATGGTCCGACAAGGAATAGTTCTAGGACATGTCATATCAAATAAAGGAATTGAGGTTGACAAAGCTAAAATAGAGATTATAAAAGATCTCCAACCTCCAAAATCCGTACGAGAAATACGGAGTTTTCTAGGACATGCCGGTTTCTATAGAAGATTTATAAAAGATTTTTCAAAAATCACAAAACCTTTAATCGGCCTGTTGATGAAAGATGCTGAGTACGTCTTCGACGACGACTGTCTAAAAGCATTCGAAACATTAAAATCAACCCTTATCACCGCACCGATTATGCAACCACCCGATTGGCGACTACCGTTCGAAATCATGTGCGATGCGAGTGATTATGCCGTAGGCGCAGTTCTAGGACAAAGGAAGGACAAGAAACTCCATGCCATCTACTATGCCAGTAGAACCTTAGATCCTGCCCAAATGAACTACGCTACAACAGAAAAGGAACTTCTAGCAGTTATATTTGCGCTTGACAAATTCCGTTCTTACTTAGTAGGAGCAAAAATTATTATATACACAGACCACGCTGCCATTAGGTACCTAATAAGAAAAAAGGATGCCAAACCAAGATTATTGAGATGGATCCTGTTATTACAAGAGTTTGACTTAGAAATCAAAGATAAGAAAGGAACCGAGAACGTTGTTGCAGATCACTTATCCCGAATAGAAGGCATCAAACATGAACCAGTACCGATAAATGACGATTTCCCGTACGAACGTCTGATAGCCAAATTAGAAAGTGACACGCCCAACTCAATCTCGGAATATCCAGAATTCGAAAAAGCCGTAGAAGCCGTCTATGCCCAAGTCACATTACCTTGGTATGCTGACATCGTTAATTACCTCGTTGCAGGCGTGCTTCCACCGGATCTCACTTATCAGCAAAAGAAGAAATTCTTCCATGATCTGAAACACTATTATTGGGACGAACCTCTACTCTTCAAGAGAGGGGCCGACAACATATACCGTCGCTGTGTCCCAGAGGAAGAAATAGAAAACATCATTTCCCAATGCCATTCAGCACCATATGGTGGTCATGCTAGTACATCCAAGACGTGCACTAAGATTCTCCAAGCCGGCTTATTCTGGCCTAACCTCTGGAAAGACGTTCACATCGCTGTGCTAAAATGAGATCGATGCCAACGAACTGGCAACATCTCATGACGCGATGAAATGCCTCAGAAAGGAATCTTAGAGGTAGAAATCTTTGACGTATGGGGAATAGATTTCATGGGACCATTCCCACCTTCTTTTGGTAATAACTACATACTCGTCGCTGTAGACTATGTGTCTAAATGGATAGAAGCCATTGCTGCTCCAACAAACAACGCACGAGTAGTAATCAAACTCTTCAAAAACACAATCTTTCCTAGATTCAGTGTACCCAGACTCGTCATTAGTGACGGCGGATCTCACTTCATATCGCGAATATTTGATAAACTTCTTTTTAAATATGGAGTCCGACACCGAGTAGCTACACCCTATCATCCGCAAACTAGCGGACAAGTAGAGGTCTCGAACAGGGAAATAAAACAGATATTGGAAAAGACTGTCGCTACCTCAAGGAAAGATTGGTCGTCAAAGCTACATGAAGCTTTATGGGCTTATAGGACCGCTTTTAAGACACCAATAGGTACTACACCCTACAAATTAGTTTACGGTAAATCCTGCCATATCCCTGTAGAATTAGAGCATAAGGCCTTCTGGGCCATTAAGACACTCAATTTCAACTACATCGAGGCAGGAGAAAAGCGAATCTTGAACTTACACGAATTGGAAGAACTTCGATTAGACGCTTACGAAAATGCCCGTATCTACAAAGACCGAACTAAAAAGTGGCATGATAAACGTTCAGTCAAGAAACAATTCAGTGTGGGAGACATCGTATTGTTATTCAATTCAAGATTAAAACTCTTCCCAGGTAAACTAAAGTCTAGGTGGTCCGGACCTTATGAGGTGACTAAAGTACTTCAAAGTGGAGCTATCGAAATTACCGATAAGACGAATGCACCGTTTATCGTAAACGGACAACGTCTAAAACATTATAATAAGAACGAAAACAGCCCTCAAGTCTGCAATATAACATTGCTTGAGCTTCCAGCTCAAACACCCGAGTAGCTTGTCACCAAGCTATCGTCAGACTTTAGACGTTAAAAACAGCGCTTCTTGGGAGGCAACCCAATTTTCCCGCATTTTCCTCGTTACTGTATTTCATTTTTATTTAAAATTCTACTTTGAAATTTTAACAAAAATTCTAAACTAAAAATTGCCACTATTTTTACTTTCTTTTATTTTCATATTTTATTTTATATTCTTCTTTTATCTTTTGTTTTTACCGCCTTTCGCTTTTCTTAAAATCCTGACTTCAAATTTCTGTTTTAAACTTTTCAGGATTTTAAAAATCTTCAAAACATTCCTCCTGTTTTTCTCCGACTTACCTGCGAGTATGGCCGAGTACGACTTCACAAAGGTTCATTTTCGAGGACTAACTCAAAAGGCAAGATTTGCAGCACTAACTAAAAGAGAAATAGCCTTAACGCTATATTATGATAAGTCTACCATGGATAAACTCGGAATCACTGATAGCATCCAATACCTGTTTAATCAACTGGGTTGGGAGAACACTGCTTTGAAAACACGTTTTGCTACCTACAAGGACCTCACCTACGAATTCCTTAGTTCCTTCAGATACCTACCCAACTATGGTTTTGGATCCAACACAGAGCTGATCACCTTCCGAATGTTTGGAATGGACCAAACCCATAGCCGGATGTCACTAGCTAACCTCCTAGGATTTCCTAGCGGACCGCATGTGTTCATCAGTGCAGAAGATGACGATATTGATTTTGAACTCGACCAATTCTGGGGTAGAATCACAGGCGACTATCACCCTGAACCAGACAGAATGTATAATGATGATATTCATAACCCAACTTTCAGATACTTTCACAAGATACTAGCTCACACCCTTTTCGGGAAAGAAGAAAATATTACTACAGTATCTAAAGAGGAGTTATTCATCATGTTCTGTGCTTCTCAGGGACGTACAGTAAATGCAGTGCCTTTCATGATGAGATCTTTCAGACGCCTCACTCAGGACCCACAATCACCTATTCTTATAGGAGGCCTCGTGACAATGATTGCCCACGAGCTTGACCTTAGATTCCACTTAAATGCAAGCACTAGTTTTGGCACCATCCGACCCATGAATATACAGTTCTGCTTTAACAGGCGCATTTTAGGAACTATGGGACCTGAACCTTACGAGTACCTCATCAATGAAAAACCTGTCCAGCTGTTCACACTGCCTAATCATCAGATGACAAGTATCCACAACAAGGACAAATGGCTTTATGAATTGGATGAGCCTATGGGACCTCCTTCACCTCAATCAACACTACAGAACTACATGTACGATAGTGACCACATCTCTGAAGCACACGACTATATGTACTATGAGGATGCTGTATCAGAAGCTGAAGTAGACCCTACGACCCCTCCGCATTACAACACCTATCCTGAGCCTATTCCTGAGGAGACCATTGACAAAATGGATACTGTTCTACTCCGGTTGGACAACATTGATGCAGCTCTGACTACTGTAAAAGACGACATCGCAGGCATACACAGCGAACTCGTAGTCTTCATGGACTTAGTCTGTGACCAGCTCGACTACTACGCACGGAAGTTCGATGAGTTGAAGGCACGAAAAGACTAGATACTAGTTTTAGCATTAGATTTAGTTTAGTTTAGCTTTTCTACTTTCCGTCCGTTTTCGATTGTTCTAATTTTTGCATTGTTAATTTCTTTATGTACTACATTACATTCATTCTAATTTCTTGTTATTTCAATTATAGTATTTATTTATTTTGTTTTTATGTTATTCTTTGTTTATCGGCCACTATAATGCATTGCTATATCATTACTAGGCCTAAAAGTCACTGCAAGAACACCCTCACAGCAAAATTCTGCGTTCTGCAGATTTTGTTGGTGTGACGACCGTCACAGGAGCCTGACGAGCGTCACGCGGGTGACGACCGTCACGAACCCAAAACTGTTATCTGATATAACATGGGTTGCATTTTCTCTCCCACTCCTCTCCTTTCAACTTCCAATCATCAGAAACTCACACCCCACTCCCTATTTTCGATTTCCCCACCTTGCACCATATATCCCAACTCCCATCTCAACTTCCTACTACACTTCTGTCACATTTTTCTCACTCCTCAAAACCACCTCAATCCTCCAACAATGGCGAGAAACCACGAAACCCCAGACCTCAGCAACATTGTGTTCAGCGAAGGTGACTCCGGCGAGAGACAGCGGGCCAACTACATCGCATTCCATCAACGGTCGCTCCAGCCGACTCATTATCCACATATCCCGTCGCTCACAGAGCTCGGACTCCTTGACGGAGTCACTTGGATGCTTCAAAGAGCCAGCATCTGGAACCTCTGCACCAATCCACTGCCGACGTACGAACAACTCACTCTCAAGTTCCTAAGTTCGTTCACCTACGTCACTTCCAGCGGCGACCTCAGCCAACACTTCGGTGCCGCATGCTTCCGGATGTTCGACACAAACTATCAAGTGAACCAGAACCAGATTGCCGCCATCTTACAACTCCCGCGAGGCGACAATGCTCACCGCCGCCTCACCGATCAGTTCCAGCACGAAGCCTTTGCGCTCTGGTACCAGTTGACTGGCATCAATGCCGATGGTTGGGATTCTCTGCATGCCACGCACATCCACAACCCGACTATCCGGTACTTCCACCGAGCATTGAGCAACACAATCTTCGCCCGAGACAACAACCATAAGGTAAACTCGCAAGAGCTCTTCTTCCTCCGCTGTGTCTTCAACAACGAGCCTATCAACGCCGCTCCATTCCTCCTGGCCCACATTCAGGCCAACTGTAACCGTGGCTCCAAGCCATTTTACTTTGGCGGGATTGTCACTGCCATTGCACTTGGGCTGAACCTTGGCGACCGCCTCCAGCACCTCCATGTCATCCCCTCGGTGTTCCTTGACACCGACCACTGCAGAGCCTCTCACCTCATCCGTTCCAGAGCTGATGGCAAGTACCACCCAGTAGTGCGTGGCAAAACCGTCCGAAGCATCATCCTTCCATCACGCACCCGGATACACCCAGAGGATCGTACCAACTGGTTATTTGACCTCACTGCCCCTCCTGCTGCCGCTGCTCCAACTCAGGACCACACCCAAGGTTCTGATGACGAAATCCAAGCTGAGTTGGACAGACCAGAGCAACCGGAGGCATCGCAGCCTCTTCCTTCCGAAGGTACATCCTACCGCCGCCGCCGCCATCGTCCAGAGCCCGACTACTCAGAAGCAGACCTCCGCCGCTCTCTCGACCAGCAGGCCCAAATCCTCGCTATGATGCAGCAGCAGAATCAGCGAGTAGAGCAGTTCGAAGCTTGGCATCGGACCCAAATGCAACAACTACAAACCGGCCAAGAAACCATTACTGAGAACTTGGCGAATCTGACCCTGCAGTTCGAAGGACTCCGTGACTATGTCTACCATTCCGGAGCTATGAGTTTTGAGGACCGAGTCGCCCAAGTCAGAGCCAGAGGACGCGGCGCGGACGTGACCGAGGCAGAGGACGTGATTAGTTATCATTTTCCTTATTTGTTTACTATATTTGCAGTTTCTATGTACCTTCATTTCCGTTGTATCTCCCTCTCGCATTCTTTCAAATCAGTAGGGACACTGATTGAGATAGTGTGGGAGCGGAGCGTTTATTTCCCATTCCTGTGTACTTTTATTTTCGTAATTTCTATTCAAACATTTTCTATTTTTAGCAAATAAAGCTCGTTTATATATCCCTTTTCCGTTACGCAAACATCCCCACGTTATTCGACGTAAACAAAATTTTTTCGTTCGTTCCTCAAAAGCAAAAGCATCACGAGAATGCACCCGAGTTCAAACTAAGTTTTGAAACTCCGAGGAGACAACAATTCTAACAAAACCAGTACCGTCCTAACACCTTAGATCTCCGGTTTATGCGAGTCGGTTTCACTACCTACGTGTACCAAAGTCTCAAGTGTCTATGCAAACTCAGCCCCAAGTAGTTTATACTAGCAGGCAGCACCATCCTAAAACACTTCTAAGCGAGCGACCAATGCAAATAAGTGTATGATCTCCAAAAAGATGAAAAATCATGAAAAGAAAGCTAGATAGCCAAAAATATAAAGACACGTTTCCTTCTAAGTTAGGTGCTCCTCACCCGAGCATTTAGCCCAACGGCACGAAAACTCATTGAAAAATCAATGATATAAGCTTATGATCAATGAAGAAGATCAAAACAGAAATGAGATCATATTCACTAACAGGTCGACTTTCCATGAAAGTGTATGGACAACGGGCTTAATGTGATTGCGCTAGAACAAACAGGGTGAACTTGCCGCGAGGACCTTGACACCAAGCTACAGTATCATGACTGGGACCGATTTGCATAAGAAGGAGACCTCCGAAGACTTGTAGTTCAGTGTCGTCATGGTACTCGTTTTGTTCTTACTAAGAATCCCGATTTTTCCCAACTTTGCGAACGAAGAAGCTGCCTCGTGCTTGCCGACTTTTTCCTGTTTTACTTGACGACAAGCAAAGATTCAAGCTTAGGGGAGTTTGATAACACGAAATCGTATATATATTTTGATGCATAATTCAACTAACGTTTAACTGTTTTCGATCCGATTTCGGGTTATTTCCGTGTTATTTGTCTGATACTTTGCATGTATTTCATGATCATGTCTAAACAAGACAATATGAAGAAAAGAAGCAATCTCAGATGAAATATGAACGAAAACCGGATGAAAACAACATGAAAAACGCAGAATGCTGATTTTGCTGCTGTGACGACCGTCACGGCTCCATGACGACCGTCACACATTGTGACGACCGTCATGCAGGCAAAAACGCCCCACTTCAAATGCACGTGAAAGAAGCAGTTCCAAGTCCCAAATAGTGAACCACTACTCCCTGATAATTCTGCCTCAAAGTCCACCTTCTTCAAGTTATAACCGTTAGAATTCCATTTCTAGAAAAGGGGAAGGAGGGGAGCTGAGAAAGGGAGCCGCATTCAGACAACGAAGTGCTGCCAATTTATCTTCAGAGCAACCTTTCCAGTTTTTAATATTCTTATTTGTTTCTCTTTTCTTTTTCTGCATTCCTTTGATCTTTCTGTAATTCTTATTTCCATTGTACGATCAATTGGCACAAAAACCAGAATCCTGCCAACATTTGTGGAGGATCTGCCCAAAGGTCAATTGGAATATTTACAGGTTTCTCATTTTAATCGTAATTCCAGTTTCTATTATGATGCATGCTATTATTTATTGTTTTTATTTATGTTTTACCTTTCCCAAATCCATGTCTAGCTAAATCAAAGTAATCGATATGTAATAATAATTCGGAAGGGATTTGATAATAACCGGTTGAAAATTGTCTTTTTCAAAAGTTGTTTATGGTCTGAGTGTTTAAATTAATTTACTGAATAAACTTCGTCGCGAAAGCGAGAACTTATTTAAAAGTAGTTTTGCCACGAAAGTGAGAAATTAATTAAGGTACGAACCAACAAGCAAAAGCTGCGGCAAGACCAGATAGTAAATACTAGTCTTTCGTTTTAATAACAGCGAAAGCACTTTAAAATGAATTAAAACTTAGAGATTTCCAAAAAATAGTTTTAACCCCGAATGGGACACGAAAACGTACATTTGGCCCTTAGAATTATGATTAGCGTCAATAACCATCGTGAGACGAGAGTCTTCAGATCACTATTTTCTGCTTAAATAAACTCTGAAAAATATTTCATATACCGGTAACTTGTCAAATCCCCGAAGAACATAATTACTGCATATCGATTCACGTAATTATAATCTAAGTAACATTTTTAGTTCCCTTTAGTGACAATCTTATCCCCTTAAACATTATCTACCTAGCTAAACATAGTAACTCCTGAGAACACTAGTTTGATTACGAGTCCCTGTGGGATCGATATCTATTATTACTACGCGATAGACTGTGCACTTGCAGTTAGGTTGTATTAGACATAGAAAGTCATGATCAGGAACCTCTTAGTCCAATTTGTGATTGATTGTTAGCTAATGTTATTTGTTTTCTTCTAAGTGAATGATGCCAAAGGTAGAGAAAAGAGTTCGTTTTCTAAGGGGAAATGGGTGGCTTTTTATTAGGGTGCTCGTCAAGGATTGGGGCCCTTATGCTTACGTATCTTCATTTGAAAGAAATGAAGAATCAGAGCGTCTGTAGTTTATGGGACTACGGGTTGTTGGTTCGTTTTATCGAACGAATGTTTAGGTCGCATCCTAAGGGCGAAAAGTTGGTTTGTCTACTCTCGGGAGAGGCTTAGGCATTTAGTTTGTGGGTGTATCAGAAAGGACTAAACATTGTTCTTATGAGGAAAAAAATTAATCGTACGTGGCGAGAAGTTGAGTTAATGTGTTGTTTAGACGACGATCACTTGGATGGCCAAGGAAGCTTCCTTGTATCCTAACAATCGGAAGAGTGAATAGAAGGCTCTAGACTTTCTATTTTTCAACCTTAATTGCGAAAGGGTTTGATATAGTTAAAGTATTTTGAACGAATGACGAGTACTCGGATGGCCAAAAAAGAATCCTCGTATCCAAGTATTCGGGAGAGAGAATAAAAGGCTCTAGATTCTATTTTTTTCATATAAGTGAGAAAAATATGTTTGATTCAATTTGTTGTGAAAATGGTTTTAAGTAAATTGGGATAAAAGATTTTTAGAGATGACAATTGTGTGAATAGTAAGGAAGGCTCCTAGTACTCAAACAATCAAGGAGGGGAATCAGAGGCTCCAGACCAACACCCTTTTCACCTTTAATGAAATTATGTTTGAATAGGATTAGGTGTCTAAATTTGATTTGAAAATACTTGATGTTGATCGAGGTTTGAATTTGCGTTTGAAGTAAGGGTAAGGATTGAAAATGAGTGGAAGGGATGACCTAATTATGCCAGGTTAAGGTTGATGGTAATACACGAGGCAATCGACTTACAAGGGTGTAAAATGGCTCGATGTTGAATCGAGAATTATTTCGAAAATGGTTTAGGTGATACAATGACAAAACATAAACAAAATAAGGAAAACGGTAAAATTATTTTACACTTCATGGGAATGGGGGTACATTTTTCAAATGGGAATGAGAATAAGCAATGAATACACAACCCAAATGATAAACTACATGTGTGTTCACATGCATTTTTTGTGCGAACAACCTCTGGCCTCCTAACGTAGGTTTACTTGCGGGACCGGCCAAACAAGTCCCAGAACGATTTGGTCGAGTCTATGCGATGCTGGTAGAATGGTTTCGTTTAGAATAAATTGGAAACAAACTTGCAGAAAAAAATGTACACTAATTGAAGAACAAACAAAATAAACAAGAAAAAAGGCAAGATATCTTAAAGTTTGGTAATGTAAATTGCTTTTAAAAGGAAATGTGGACGCTATCATACATTTTGTAGGAGTGAACTCTTTTCTCTTAATGCTTGGTACTCAGAGTGTATTTCCTTCGCAGTGTTACAAAATGCGCCCCCTAAAATGAAAATGGGCATGGCTTTAAATAGGAAAAGAAAACAACTGATTGTTCTCTTCATGTTGGTCTTGGTGGTGCCACGTGTTTTTCCACCATCTTTGTAACTTCCCCATGTTCTCAGCTTTTTAAATTTCTTCCCGCTCAAAGGTTCTCATACTTCGTGTCAGTTTCCTTAGCGATCAGTCGACACCTTCGAGGGAATAGCCTGGCGTCGACTCACAACACCTTTTCTGCTGGCGTCGACTTGCGTTGTTTCCCTCTATCTTTCCTAAACTGTCGACCCATATGTTAGATTTTGTATCAACTCCTCTTAGTCTAAATCTTCCAACCAACAAGATGCCCCCCCAAAAACCTAGTTTGACAGAGCACTGTGTCGATTGAGAAACTTGGCGTTTTGGTTTCCTGTGAGATTTCGAATGCATCTTGGTTCTAACTCAGCAACACAATCATCTTCCTTCCTTCGAATCAGCCACACGTCACCCAAATTCTGACGTAATAATGGCGCCTTACTGCGCCACGATTTCCAAGAAAATTCATCATGCCTAGTCGCGTCCCATGTTATGGGCTTTAACCCACTCCCACCCACTCTAGAATCGGAACTGACCCTTGCCTTTTCAACTGCATGCAACTTGACTATAAATAGTTCTTGCCCACATTTCGTTTTCTTTTCCACATTCTCTCACACTTTCTTTTCCTTTCATATTTTCGCTCCCAAAGTTATTTTAGTCTCTCTTTCAATGGCTTCCTCAACCGCTTCCGCTACTCACACCCCCGGAAACAACACCATTTCCTTTGTTCTCTATGAATCCGAATCCCTCAGGCCTTTTTCGAATTCAACGTCTACTGATGACGCGATGGTAGCGACTTGGCAACATCAGATGTTCATACCTTTCGTGGTGGCTGGAAAATTGCACACTTTCCATGGGTCATACCCTGACATGAAACCCAGCCATGAAGAACTCCAAGTGTTTTCCCTTGATACCTTCTTACTATTCCCCCTGCTTTTCAGAAAGGTGTCACCTTTGACCTTAAGTTCATTGCGCCAATAGCTCGAGTTTTCCGGTCGATGCCCACTCCAGGCAACAAAGACTACACATTCTGGCTTAACAAAGTCCAAGGCAAGCATCAAGAGCAATGGAAGACAACTGGCATCTTTGACGCCATTCAACTCTCCAGGAATGCTCATAGGGCTAACCCTTGCCTACTGCTGGCGTCAATGTATTTTTAGGAGGGGTCGACCAACACATTCCATTTACCATGTGGTATGTTGACGCCGACACTTTTTGACGTGGCGACCATCACAGGTCTTTCTCCTTTGGGATAAACCTTTGATTTGACTCTGGAAATGAATAACACTTTCGACTTTGATCGTGCTGATTTCCAGAACTATATCAAGGACCGTCGCGATAAAGATTCCAACAAAGTGTCAGAGGAAGAACACATCGCCTTCCTCACTCTGTGGTTGTCATACTACCTTTTCTGTCCTGGCTCTCTACAAATAGCCAAAAGTTATATCAACCTGGCGATCCAAATCCATGAGGGTCGATAGGTATCATTGGGTAAGCTTTTACTATCGTCTCACTATCATTCTCCTGGTCTATCGACCTTGAGATTGAAACTTCTTCATGAGACCACCAAAGCCTTGAATGTTTCAGGGCCTATGTGGCTATTACAACATTGGCTCAACACCACATTTGAACACTAGCTGGGTTACCCCGTGTCTGCAACAATTCAGCGTTTGAATGAAGAACATCCCATAGAAGGCATTTAACTCACTCTGATGACCACTCAGGAAACTCCCAACAAAAACCTCTTCATGAAATATCTCAACATGTTTGCAGAAACAACTTCTTTCGTCCCCAGCATGGCCCTCTTTGTGCATCGACGGTTTGGTCTGTCATGGTTCAAAAATCCATCCCCTAGTGTTTCCCCTAAAGTGAAATTAGTGTTGAACTCTATATGAAGGGCGTTTCTAACTCCCACCATGTTATCATTTCAAATTGATTCGGGAAATACAGGCTATGGGTTCATGAACTACCAGCCCAACTTGGTGGGCCGCCAATTTGGTTTGAGTCAGCTGCTGCCTAAGTTCATGGTGCAACATTTCTCTGATATTGTTTGGGTTGGTCGAGGACTAAACTAGACAGGCCACAAGAACTTCCTCAAGTTTTCCAGGTCGACTCAACGCCTTGAGCTGCCTATTTTTGCTTTCCAACCATCCTTCTTTACTAAAGAAGGTTTTAATGTCTGGTGGTCGGAGTACCAAACTCAATGTTTCCAACGTGACCTCTTCCTGGAGAATATGGTTGATGCTTTTGCTTCCCTTGTTGGTGAAGTCCCTTCTATGACAATCGTTGTATTTATCGAGAATCCCCAAGGAGCTGGTGCCACAGAGGACACCTTAAAGAAGGTACCTTTTTTGCTCTTCTCTTGCATTTTATTAATTATCATTAGCTAATCTTTTGTGCTTATTTCCCAGGGTTAAAAAAGGGAACCAGATGTTGCATCGGCCTCAACAAGGCTTGCCAAGAAACAGAAAGTCCTGAATCCACAGGTATCACGTGTTTCAATGCTTCTTTGCACTTGTCTTCTACTGTCATCTTACCATGTTGTTTGTTAGGCCCTTGAAAAGACGTCGACTCCTGAGGGTGGCACGTTAGATGAAAGGACACAATCTCGGGTCTTTCCTTCTAAAACATCAAACTCCCCTCCAGCTATTCCGGTGGCCAAGAAAATAAAAGTCCCAATTAAGAAGGCACCTTCCACATCGGTTACTTTGACCGTGAAACCTACTGCTCCTGATAATCTGGCTGAAGTTTTCAAATCTGTCTACTCTGAAATCCCTCATCCAGGACACGCTACTGAGGTATTTATCGTCTTTGTCCTTTTGGTCCATATATTTACTTGGGTGTTTTCTTATTTAAGCTTCCTTCTGCAGGATACCGCGGTCGACTAAACTATTACTGACAACACTGATAATGCCACGGTTGCCGCTGGAAATCTGCCTGAGACGGCGCCCCTTTTTAGTCTTCAGAAAGTTGACGAATTCCAGAGGGCGTCGGCAGAAGAAGATCTGGCGGCGAAGACACCCCCTATTGACAACACCAACAATGAGGCTGGTAGGGATGGTGCAGCTACCAGTGGCAAGGAAAACCCTTCGATTATTCCAACTGCTGTCAAGGACAATCTGATTGCCGTAGATGCTTCTGAAAGTGACCCTACTGTCGAAAGAACTCTTACACAGGAATAGACTCTAGCAAAGAAAAAATCGAACCCATCAGAAACTTTGAAGGCCCTACTTAAGCTTCGTAAGTCGTCTGTGGATGCTCCCCCTGTTGGTTCGAAAGCCACTCTTAACCCAGAAATGGATGATATTTTCCCCTCAAACTCCAACAGCTTGGAACGTACCTATTTGAGGATGAATTTCTGGTCGTTGTTGCGGAGGAATCAGCTATAGCCTGTGATGTTTTCAAAATATTAGACGAACTTTCCTAGTTTCGAGTTCCTGCTTCAATGGCCAAATACTTCATTGAATTTGAGGCCTTCTTCACCCAGTTGGCAAAAGACCTTTCTTTTTGTAAATAGGCTGATGCTTAAATCAGAGTGAAGATCAATGAGAGAAAGCGTGAATGGTACCTTAGCTCCCTTTGTAAGAAGAAACTTGAGGAATTTGAAGCCAAAAAGCAAGAGCGTTTCGACAAGTGTCGTGTCTTCGACCAGTAGATATCCGGCTATCAGGCCCAAATGGCTGAAGTTACAAGAAAAATTGCTGAGGTCGAAAACCAGAAGGCCTCCTTGGACTCCGCTGAACCTCTACCTGCTCAAGAGGTCATTGACCAAGAAGTGTCCTAAGGAATTTCCCATGTCGAAACGGCCCTTGCGCTGAAAGGTACGATTGACCATATGCGATAGAAGAAGTCTCTTCTTGAAAGTAAGGTGGCTTACGAAAAGAACCTTTTCGAATATTTTAAATCCAGATTCTCGGCATAATTTTTATTTTATATTTCAGTCGAACTTTTGTAACTCCGTTTAGAGATTTTGTAAACTGTTTTGGCCCTCTATCCATGTGGGCCAATTATTAATGGAAAGTTATTTTTGGATTCAAACCTCTTGTAACATAAGCTTATATTTTTTTCAAATATTTCCCATTTGCTCTTATGATTCGTTGATCTATACCTATCTCTTGGATCTCGTATGCGTTATTACTGAATGCTTGGATTACTTGGAATGGTCCCTCCCAATTTGGTGACCATTTTTCTAACTTTCAATCCCTTCAATCCATAAGAAACACTGCCTTCCACACATAACCATTGACTGCAAAGGTCTTCTTTCTAACGTTCTTATTATATGCTTTGGCCACCCGTGCCTTTTGGCGTAGTAACCTATCTAACGCTGCCACCATTTCTTCGTCTAAGTCCATGATTTTGTCTAGCATCATGATCCAGTATTGCTCCAAGGGAATGCCATGCTGACGTTGCACTCTAATTGACTATAAACAAACATCTGCTGGCAAAACAGTGTCATGACCGAACATCAAACAAAACGAAGACGAATTGGTTGACTCCTTAGGGGATGTTTGACAAGCCTATAAAATTTGATCCAAAGTATTGTGACAACTCTTGGGTTTCTTGGCAACGTGCTTCTTGATGAGTTAAATCACTACTTTGTTGGCAGCTTCGACTTGACTGTTTGCCTGAGCATAATACAGTGTTGACGTAATTAACTTAAAACCTGTTTCTGTTGCAAATTCTTGCATATTTTGACCAATAAATACGGAACCTTGGTCACAGTCTCCTGGTCTACTTTTACCAGAGGTATAACCTCTATCCACTTTGTGAAATAGTCTATACCCACAAGGATGAATTTTTGTTGTTTCGATGAGGCTGATCGAATTTCACCTATGATATCCAACGCCCATTCACGAAAGGGCCATGGCTTGATGATTGTGGGTAATTCTTTGGCTGGTACGTGCTAAATGTTTACATGTTTTTGACAATCCTGGCACCCCTTTTCAAAGTCCATGCAATCCTTGAGCATGCTTGGCCAATATACACCTTGTCGAAACAACAACCATTTTATCTTATCTCCAGCTTGGTGAGCCCCGCATGTCCCACTATGGACTTTCGAAATTGCTAGGTATGCATCTGTGTCTCCCAAACACTTAAGCAACACCCCTTTTGGCGTCTTTTTCAGCAACTCATTTCCTATTAGAACGTAACTTAAAGCTTTGTACTTAATCTTCCTATTAGTACATCCTACCGGATTTTCCAAATACTCGATGGTTGGTCTTCTCTAATCTGACGGTGATAGATTATTGACAGCGAAGATTTCATAGTTTCCCAAACTTTCAATTAAGCTTTCTGTCGAGACGCTTGCCCCTCAAGCTTTTGATAAGCCTGATGATGGTAGCACGTTCAGCACCACCTTTTCCCTAATTTCAATGAAGTCTTTCAGCTTCCATTCTGACACTTTGTACCCAGAGGCAATTTGTGCTAAATCATTTGCCTCTTGATTTTCTATCCTGGGCACGTGTGTAATACTGACAACCTCGAAGTGTTCCAAAAGTCGCTTTGCCATCATGAAGTATACCACAAGGTGTTCTTTGATGCATTTATATTC
This sequence comes from Lathyrus sativus, assembly GCA_963859935.3. Classification (NCBI taxonomy): domain Eukaryota; kingdom Viridiplantae; phylum Streptophyta; class Magnoliopsida; order Fabales; family Fabaceae; genus Lathyrus; species Lathyrus sativus. The sequence continues at coordinate 330,465,899 of OZ012741.1, forward strand.
TCTCGTGATCTATTTAATCACCAGTTCAGAGTCACCCCTTATTTCAACTTTCTTGGCACCCAGATCTTTAAGGATTTTGAGGCCAGTGATTAAGGCTTCATATTCTGCCTCATTATTAGAACATTTTTCGTTAACCTTACACTTGACCTTAGTAGGAATGTCGTGTGGGGATATTATCAAGATCCCAATACATGTTCCATTTTTATGACTTGACCCGTCGAAGTATAACTTCCAAGGATCAATGTCGACCATCCACAGTGTCGATTCGACTACCGCATGGTCGACAATAAAGTCTGCCACTATTTGACCTTTCATTGCCCTTAGAGGGACATATGTCAAGAAGAATTTAGCTAATGCTAGTGCCCACTTCCTAATTCGACTATGCATTATGGGTTTAGACAACATATGCTTAATAACATCAAAACACGATGAAATGTAAACCTTAACTGGTTTGATATATTTCTTTAACTTCGTACATGATAAGTACAAGTATAGGCATAACTTTTCAATCATAGTGTACCTAGTTTCAACATCTATTAACATTCAACTAAGATAATAAATGGGTCTTTCGACGCTACAATCATCCTCTTGTGCTAACATGCTTCCTATGGTTTCATCCGACGCAGCAATCTACAACTTCATGCTCTTATTATTACTAGGTGGCAATAAAATGGGAGGCCTTATGAGGTAATCTTTAATGGTGTCGAAAGCCTTCTGATGCTCTTGTCCCCAGTGAAAATCACTTTCCTTCTTGGCCTTGAGCAGTGGCAAGAACACCTTCATCGTGCCACTTAGATTTGATATAAACCTTCTAAAGAAGTTTATCTTCCCCAGCAAAGACTGGAGATGTTTCTTCGTCGAATGAGGCTTGAGATCCAAAATAGCCTTGGTCTTGTTTTGGTTGATCTCGATGCCTTTTTTGTGGACTACAACTCCCAGGAAGTCTCTTGCATGTACACCAAAAGCACATTTTAGTTTATTCATTCTTAATTCATATTTTCTCATTCTTTCAAATGAACATCAAAGGTGGTCTATGTGACCATTCTCCGATGAGGACTTTATGACAATGTCATCAATGTACACCTGCATGAGTTTTTCAATAAAGTCATGAAATATAACATTCATGGCCCTTTTATAAGTTACTCCGGCGTTTTTTTAACCAAATGGCATCACAACCCATTCATATGTTCCCAAGGCCCCAGGGCATCGGAACACAGTTATAGCAACATCACCTTCGGCTATGAGAATTTCATTATAGCCGGAGTACCTAATGAGCATACTCAAATAATTGAAACCTGCAGCCAAATCAACAAGCATTTCTGCTACAAGCATTGAATACTCATCTTTTGGGGTAGCGTTGTTCAGGTCCTTGAAATCTATACAGACTCATAGAGTCTCATTCTTCTTGATAACAGACACTATACTTGATATCCATTCGAAGTACCTTGCAGTTCTGATGAACCGACTTTTGAGTAGTCTCTCGATCTACTGCTTGATCTTTAGAGTGATCTCTGGAGCGAATCATCACGACTGCTGTTTTAAGGGCCTTTTTTCTTGGCTAAATTGGCAGTCGGTGCTCCACTACCCTCCGGCTCAAACCATACATTTCTCCATAATCCTAGGAAAAGCAATCTTTTAATACCTTGATCAATTTGGCCTTCATCTTTGACCCAATCTTAGTACTCACGTAAGTAGGTATTTTTGTTATCCCATCTCCTAAGTCAATCTCTTCGAGTGGGTCTTGCACTTGCATTCTCTGTAGCTCACTAGATGGGTCTTTCTCAAACCCCAAAGGCTCATTGTCATATATGCAATCAAGCCTCCGGCTTTCCGAAGTTGTTGTTTGGCCTTTTCAGCCAGTTAACTGTGCGTTGCTGTCGGTTTCACTAGCTACGTTCTGTTATTTTTCTACTTCTAGTGCCGACTTTCTCTTGTTTTCAGCCAAATAGGCCGAAATTTGAGTCAAGCTCTCTGACTTAGTAGTCATTTTCATCAACTGTTGGCCATCCTGTGGGTGGAAGTCCTTCTGTAGGCTCCATTGTTTCGTCAGCAGCATCCCAAATAAATCCATAATCAGGATCCAAATTTAGGATGCGACCCATGTCGACAGAAGTATAAGACCTTGATCCATCGTCACAAGGTGCCACATTTTCTAGGTGTTGGTCAAAATATTTCTTCGTACCCTTTGCTTCATCAATCTCATAACAGCTCTGATCAACTTAGTTATTTTCGATGATGCCATCTTTTCTCCAAATGCTTAATCTCTGATGTAAAGTTGACGACACTGCCCCTATCCCATGGATCCACTCTCGACCCAACAACAGGTTGAAATTGGCCTTTGAGTTTATGACCATGAAGAGCATTGATCGGGTGGTTGTACCTACGGCTAAGTCGACTTTAACAACCCCAAGAATGTTGTTGGTTTTCCTTTTATAATTAGATAAGACCATATTATGTTGTCAGAGATCAGCTTCATTCTTCCCAATCTTCTTAAACAACGTATGATGCATTAGATTGACAACTGCCCCTCCGTCTATGAACACTTTGTTGACGACCACTCCGTCGATCTTTGCTTTTATAAATAACGAATTTAGATGGTACATCATCCCAGGACTGGGTCTTTCAAACATGGTCGTTTGTTCTTCCACCATACCATTGTTCATCATATAGTAACATAGTGGCTTGTCTTCCATAGTCTCGTCTGGCATGAAATCTTCTTCTGCTTCAGAGACTTTTGACACCCTATCATATTCTGCCGACAATATTGACACGATGCTGCAGTTTACGATGAAATCCTTACCGTATGTTTCATCATTGGTGTCGTTGTACATGTCCTCGTCGAAATTGCCTTTTGGCGACAGGGTATATTCCTCATCTGACTGGGGAGTGTACTCTGGTTCTTCATCCGACTGGGAAGTGTACTCTGGTTCTTTCTTGTTCTCAACCCCAGATATGTACTTCGAACTCTGGGTTGACACCACCCCCTTCTCTCCTGAAGCTTCCACAGTCACTTCCATAGTTTGATTCATCACAATTTTATCCTTCTCAACCCACCTTGCCTCTGGGTATTGCCCTTTCTGTCCAAAGGTTCCGACATGCTTCAACTGTGAAGTTGAAACCTCTTTGGCAGCCTTTTTATTTTGTTGAAACTGCCTCCACTGGGTCCATGTCATTGGATTCTTCCCTTTATAGTTAGGGGAAACCACATATCCCCTAGATTCAGTCCTCTTGTCAGAGACCTTTGCCTCCTTCTCTAGATCCAACACCTTCCATTTCGGCCTTTTGCTCCCCTTCTGGCTCACGGGTGCCACCCACTTATCCTGTGGAGTGTCTGATGGCAGCACAAAAGTTTTGGGCCGCGCTTGCTGGAACAACTTCTTGTATTCTTTGTTTTGATGAGGAGCACCGTTCTGGTTGAACATAAACCTTGGAACTGGTGGCTTACTATCTTGCAGTGCCACTTTCCTACCCACTTCATACTTATCAGCAGCCTTTTCATCAAAGACGGTGTTGCATCTCAGGCATAACACAACCTTCGACCCGCTCACCCTGCATTTCTCTTGGAAATCCATCAGACTTTCACCAGCTTGAGGGTAAACTGCTTTGAGTTTCTCCTCAGGCTTCTTGTTGGGACCATCAGTAGTCTCGACCATAATGCATTCAAAAGCTTCGGTTGTTAAGTGCTTGTTAAGACCCTCGGTAGTCTCAACCATCATGCAGTCATACAACTCAGAGTATAAGGCTTTTTCGACATTCAGAGGGTCCGTGTCAACTTGCATCTTTGGCCTTTTGCCAAATTGAAGTCGACCTTCCTTCAAAGCTTTCTGCACCAAATCCCTGAAAAGAACACATTGAGATGTCTTATGACCAAGGAAATTATGAAATTTACAAAATCCTCTTTTCTTCTTTTGTTCTAAAGGGGGATCTTTTTCCCCAAGAGGGACAATAATTTGACCGTCTTTAACTAATTAATCAAATATTTCGTCTCACTTAGATACATTAAAAGTATATGTTTTCGTGGCGTATTTATCTATTTTTTCAATTTCGACAGGATTTTTTTCCATTTGATGGTTTTAATAATTTACATGTGTACAGAGGCCCTGGCTTGAGTTCAGCCATGTTAACCTTGCTTTCATCGACGAGCTCCTCATCGTTATAAGAGTATTCGTCAGCGGCCACGTATGAAACTTTCTCTTTCTTGCGGTATCTGTTAGCCTGGGTTTTTTCATTTTTTAAATGTTCGACCTGGCGGACCCTATCAGCTAGCTGTGCCATATCTCTGAGATATTGCGTGTCTAACATTTTCCTGATTAAATAGTCTAGGCCGCCAACCGCCATCTTGACTACCTCATGTTCAGGGACTTGCGTCAAGCATCACGCTTTTAAAAGTCTAAACCTATTAAGATATTGGTCCACCGACTCTGCGGCCTTTCGTTTGACACTGGATAACTCTTTCAGACTAGTTTTCTATTTTCCCATGTAAAACTGTTCATGAAACAAATTTTCTAATTGTGCCCAGGTATGAACAAACTGTGGGGGTAACGTGGTAAACCAAGTAAACGCATTCTTTGTAAGAGAACTTGGGAAATAATTCATTTTCAAGTCCTCGTTGTTTGCTATGTCACCAGCTTCAGTTTGATATCTGGTAACATGTTCGACAATGGACTCTTCGGTCTCTCCAACGAATTTGGTAAACTTTGGAACCTTCCATCCCCTAGGCAGCTCTGTTTGCAAAACAGAGTCTGGTAGCGGGGACGTATATGTTGGTCGTCGAAGACCTGGGTTCGCTCCATTGCGAACCATAATCCGTTCCACCATAGCTTCTAAGATTGGTTCGCCAGCCATAGCTTCGTGTGGAACCTGTCTGACCACATAATCTGGGTCTTGGTTCCTATTGTAACACCCCAATTTTAGTAATTATTTATTTATTAAACTAATTGATTAATTGTGTAATTTTGTGCCTATTTGATTTAATAAATTTAATTGAATTATTTGATTTATTTGAATTAATTAATTTATGTGATTTATTCGAATTATTTGATTTAAATGAATTATTTAATTTATTGAATTTATATGAATTGTTTAATTTATATGAATTATTGGGTTTATATAAATTAATTGACTTATTTAATTTATATGAGTTAATTGATTTAATCTAAATATGTGATTTATTGAATTAATTAAATTAATTGATTTATTCTATTTGGTAAAATATGTAGAATTGTTAGATTATTTAGTTGGGCTTAATTAGGTGTGTGAATAGTAAGTGAGAGTGGGTTGAGTTAAGCCCAATTGATTAAGACAATGTTAGGCTTTAACAAAGAATAGAAAGAGAGAAAAAGTTAGTAAAGAGGAAGAAAGACGCAAGAGGGAAAGAGGAGTGGAGAAGAAGAGAAAAACCAAGAGAGAGAACTCAAGAATCATCAAAAGTCAAGGTAAGGGTAGGTCTTTACATGGTTATGGGATTGTGTCGCGGTGAAATTTGGATACCAAACTATTAATTAGCTTGAATCTTTAATTCATTTGCAACCGTCATTGATTTACCCAAAGGAAAGGTTAAAGGAAAGAAAACCTATTTCTCATTGTAAACACAACGCGGGGAGAGATCTAAGGTTCGGGGGTTGGTTAAACTTAGGGAAGGTTCTAGCATCCTAAGTTTCTGTAGTACTCTACAGGAACCTCTTATTTTAATTTGCTTATTACTAAAGTTATCTGCTTAAGGGTAATGCTAAGGGTTAGAGGTAAAGAGAAAAGACCTAAGGGGTTAGTCCTAAATATACTCGTCAAGACGTCACATCTTGTGCCTACATATCCTGACGGGAGTGAAATCAAAGTATCTGTAGTTCCCCTAAAGGGTTTGAGGAATTATTGACTGTGAGTCAAAGTTCCAAAGGGAAATAAGCATTCATATGGAAACGTTTACTTGGAGTGTGAAGACTCCTATCTACGTTAAAAGTTAAATTGAAAAGGATGAAGGTATGTTCACGACAGGACGCCTAAAAGGTGAGTACGAGGACTCAAATCCTAAGGCTAGGATAAACGGAGAATGTCCACGGAGGGACGCCTAAAAGGTGAGTACGGGGACTCAAATCCTAAGGCTAGGGTGAGGGTAAAGGCATTGACACAGGGGTCAAACATGTGAACCTTTCCTTTGGAGGGGAATATCGGTAATGGAAAATTAAAGCAGTAAGTGATTGAAAATGTAAAATAATAAGCAATGTGATAAGATATGGATGAATTGTTTGATTTAGTTGACTTTTGAAGCTAAAGACTTTTTTGAGAATTTTATGGCTACGTTAAAATACGCTTAGAAATTAATTTGCAAATCAAAAGAGTTTGTTTAACTTAAAGATTTTCTGTGAGTTATGTAATTAGAACATCAAATTAATAGTTAGTCTTGAATAAGAAAAAAGTTGTTATTTTTGAGAAGAAAGATTAATTAGCAAAGATTAAATTAATTTTAAAGGTTCTAAATTATTTAAAGAAGTTGAATTAATTTAAAAAAAGATTTTTAGACTTTTATATATATTTTTATGGATTTTGTTTATTATAAAAAAGAAATGAACTTTACATTAAATTATTAAATTGAACAATTTTATTATATGTTGAAATTAAATTATCTTAACTTACATATTTTTGTTGTTTTATTTTTTTATGAAAAAAAACCTAAATTAAGATCTAAAAAAGAAAAAAAATATTATTTTTATCATTTCTTTTAATTTTTGTTTTTTTAAAAATATTTTTCTGGTTTATTTATTTATGAAGAAAAGAGAAATGAGATTTAGATTAAATTGTTAAATTTAACATTTTTATTTATATTAAAACAACACTAAGTCAAGATTTAACTTAAAAAATTAAGTATATATTTTTTATTATAAAACCAAATTAACATTTAAGATTATCATTTTTATTATTCTAAAAAAAGAAATTCGTTTTTTATTATTTAATTATTTCATATTTTAAATTAATTAAATTAGTCAGTGGTTAGTTGTTAGTTAATTTTCATTAATAATTAATTAAAGATTACAAATAAAATAACAAAATTAAAAGTAAAAGAAAAATAATAAAAAAACATAAACAAAATCCCTAATTCCCAATTTCAATTCCCTTCTCCCTCTACCTTCCGCCGTCTGCTTCTCCTCTTTGACTTTCCTCCATCGATTTCCTACAAAACAAACAAAAATTAAACAGATTAATGTTAGCCAGACACAGACTCAACGCTTTTATGATTTTGTTGGCAGGGGTTTCGAAGGGTTTTGCGAAGGGGTGGTTAGCGGCAGAATGGCGGGTGATGAAATGTGGTTCGCGGACGGAGACGACGATAAGGGTTTCGCGGACGGAGACAGCGATAAGGGTTTCACGGACGGAGATGGAAATTCCCGACGAAGAATATCTCAACGACGTGGTTGTTGGTGATGTGCACTGAATCTAACGGCAGGAGACTTTAGAAGACAAGTCCCTTGTTTTTCTTTTACCAATTTCAGGGTTTCGAAAGGAGTTCTGCGTGTGTGTTAGGGTTTAGGTTTGTGAATGGATTACTGTTGAATTTCTGCTGCTAAGTATGTGAATCCTTCTTCTTCCCTTCATCTCAAAACCTCTCTCTTATAGGCTGTTTCTAATCAATGTTGACTTTAAATGAAATTTCTGGATTTGGTCGAACATGTCCAAATTGGTTTTGGAAACAAGTATCATGAATTGAAAACCATTCCTGAGCTTACGATTACAGTGATTGTGTTTCTGTTTTGATTTTGGAAAGAAATTAATCTGATACCGCATTGATTTCGTGACTGATTTTTCATGATTCCCTGATTTGACTATGTGATGAAGAAGATTTTATTTCCAATCTAAAATGATCTTGTTGAGTTGTGAATTAATGGTTAACGGTTTGTGGTTTGCAGCGGATTAATGCTGGGGTCCCCTTGGGGTATTGTTGCTGATGTTGCTAAAATTGATGCTGCTGCTTCTGAGGATGAATTTGGAGCTGTAGAAACTGTTGTGCAGTTAAAAGAGTGTGCATGGCATGATTATTATTATTATTATTATTATCTGGATAGAGCTGATGTCCCCCTCCAAAGGAAGCAAAGTTCATCATAGACCCTCCATTTGGTGGTACAGCTTGCCCAGTCAGTACTTTCAAATGCTGAATTTCCTCTTTTAATGCATCATTTAAAGCATCCTGCGAGTGAACCTATTGTTCCATGGTTTTGCAACCGCAACTTCAGCTCACTGTTCTCAGAATTTAGTCCGCTTGTATCTTTCTGCAAGAGAGTTACTTGTGCAGACAACGGTTATCTAACTCTTGCTCACGTGTGCATTTGACGCAGGGGGTTAAGGTTTAAGAGTGTCTGATGATGGTATTACCCTGGACTTGCACGTGCCCCATCTCTAATCTCTAGAACTAGAAGGTACTCATAAGGTAATGCCAACCTCCTTTCTCGCGAACTGCCATGGATAATCACAGGTTTCTCATGATCATACACGTTGCTGTTAACTTTCTGTCTTCGTATTAACTGCTCATACCATGTTTCCTTCATGCTCTTTAGGTAATGTTGACATAAGGGTCCAGACCTGCAGCAAAGGTCGGTGTTCACTACTACCCGATGGTTTTGACGGTTGCTTGCAACAGGTGCTTATGTTCATGAGTATGCTGCTATTTCTTTTACAGGAGCTCGAACGTTAGATACGGAGTCGACGACAACCGGAGCGGGGCTTTAGTTGCAAGAACTCGTGGTAGTACGGCTTCTCCCCTTTGTTTTGACAGTTGTCTTGGAGATGCTGATGTGAGTTAATGAAGGTCTTACATTTTGATTCTGACAGGTCGGAGAAACCGCATTCTCAGCGCCTTCACATTGAATGTCAATTTTCATCCTTGTTTATGCTGCCTCAAACAGGTATCTAAACAAACTACTCATCCGCTCCTAGCTCCGTCTGACATTGTAATGCACATAACGCCATTTTCTGTTGTGAATGTTCTGCATACAGGTGGTTTTATCCTCAAATTCACTTGGCCAACACGACTATTGGATGTTGGATCGTGAATTTACAAATGTGGTCCATCCGTAGTAGTTATTCCACTTCTGATCCTTTGACTCAAACAATTTCAAGCCTAGTAGTATGCTACGCCGGTAGGGAAAATCATTGACGTTGTTCTCTATTGTTTACAGGATTCGTTGAGCAAAAGCGGATTTGCATTCTTCCATTTGCAACAGTGTGTTTCAAGCTTAGGCAACAGGCATTTGGCTGGGGTTAATATGCAAGTTGAATTTCAATGCAAAACCAAGAATGTTATCGTGTGATTTGCCTGAGTTGCAATGAGTTCTTTCTTTTTACTTTAGCAGTTCTCAAGAGCAGTCTCCCATTAGTTCGTTTACTCTTAAAAGGTAATTTTGACAAGAGCTTGTGACCCGATATTACAACATTCTTACGACTTTAATATAGAATCCTACCGCGTAATGAATTATCCTTCAGTTTTCTCAATAACCATTGGTTCTGCTTTTTGCAGGAATGAGTATTCGTTGAGGTGTCCCATGGTATATCTGGACAGAGTCAGCTTTGACGTACCGGGGGAACTTGCGACTTACGAACCCCTATTCCGTGACGACTCTAATTATGTCTTTAGTTGGCCCTCCTTTTTTGGCTTTGAAATAATGTTGCATAATGTAGAAAGGGAAGGTTATATTATTTGTTCACTAAGTCAAAAAACTTGTAAACTTATACAAAGCAACCTGCCACAGATAGGATCTTCGTAACTTGTAACTTCATTATTTTTAGTAAATATGAATGGGGCCCCTTCTTTGGATGCATAATAGACTCTTGTATAGCTCATACAGATTTTTCTAAATGGGCCTAAAGGCTTCTGATCCTAGGCAAGTTGGAATTTGTAAATGCAAACTAAGTATCCCTTTGGGATCAAGCAGGGATTATCTTATACTTGGATTTCCTGGAAGTTTAAAAAAAATGATCCTTTAGATCTTGAACGATTGATTAGAGTTTTGTCAAGGAAGAAATCGACTTGATCCTTTTGAATAGGATCGGTAAAAAATCTTTTATCCATACTTGAAATAAGATTCCTCTTGCGGTAATTTATAATGAAACCTTATTAGGACATTAATATGGAATGATACTCGAAATCTTAAACAGACCCTTATGAACATCTTACTGAACTTGTGGCTTTGTGAGAAATTAATTGTTGGCGCTTGATGCCAAGTTCAATCAAATTCACCAAATTAAGGATGCATAAGTTAGCAAAATTTCCATGCTTCTACTTGCCAACTAAATGATCCTCCTCTTCTTAGCATGCAAAGAACTATAGTTATACAGGACACACGCAACGCCTTTATGACTTTCAAACCTTCTTCAGCAAGTCTGCAAAAAAATAAACACAAACTGGGTAAAACCGTTAGTTGTGCATGGATGAAAGACTTAGATGATATGTAAGGAAAAAACACAAGGAGGTGGGATCTTAAGGTCAAAAATTAGGGTGCAACAGATGCCCCTATTTAAGTTTCTCCTATTCGGAGATAGGGAGATGGAAATCTTTGTCTCGACGAGATAGGAGGGACTTAAATACAAACAATGCAGAAATTTTTGGCCCTAAGAAGCCACCGAATGCAAATGATATGCAATGATATGAGAATGCAAGACACAAGGGTCCTATGGAGACAATATGCCACAGGGGAAAAAAACTAGACATAACACACGGGAAGAACCGGCTCAACAAAGCGAGACTCCGCGGGAAAAAATCAACAATCACAAAGTGTCTGTAAATATTTTGCGAAGAAACTTGGAAGAGAAATCCTCTTGAGGAATCTTCTGTATATGTCAATTGTAATTGATTCAAGATATCATCTGGAGAAGTTTACTGTCGAGACTTGTAAATTTAATTGAGAATACTTTTGCCAAAGTATGTACTGTTAAAATTTGTAAGGAATCTACTGCCGAGATTCTTATGTTGAAATTTGCTGGAGAGATACTTTCGTCGAAGTCTTCTGGAAATCTACTGCCGAGATTAGCCAGGAAATAAAATAGAGATACCTACTGCCGAGGTCTTTTGGGAATCTACTACCGAGATTAGCCAGGAAAAAAAATGTCTTCGAATAAACCTCCCCACGCCTCATGGTCTGTGTGCCATGAACGGGTCTCAGTTCTGAAAATAACCTCCCCACGCCTCATGGTCTGGATGCCATGAACGGGTCTCAGTTCTGGAAATAACCTCCCCACGCCTCATGGTTTGGATGCCATGAACGGGTCTCAGTTCTTGAAATAACCTCCCCACGCCTCATGGTCTGTGTGCCATGAACGAGTCTCAGTTCTGGAAATAACCTCCCCACGCCTCATGGTCTGGATGCCATGAACGAGTCTCAGTTATGGAAACAACCTCCCCACGCCTCATGGTCTGGATGCCATGAACGGGTCTCAGTTCTGGAAATAACCTCCCCACGCCTCATGGTCTGGATGCCATGAACGGGTCTCAGTTCTGGAAATAACCTCCCCACACCTCATGGTCTGGATCCCATGAACGGGTCTCAGTTTCCTACCCGAAACAATGAAAACTTGCGAGAGCATCTTCACAGGAGATTGTAGATTTTGTATATTGTAGGTGTCATTGTAGATTGTATATGTCATTGTAGGTTGTAGAACTTCGGTTGTAAGCCATAATGTACTTGAGGTTGCAAAACTTCACCGGGGATCTTCAAGAGAGATGTGGGCCGGTTAATTTGCAAAAATATGTCCTCTCAAATAAAGAGAGATGTTTTGTAATGTCTTCGACAAACTTCTCTGATGGATTTCTGGAGAGATTTCATTTAACGAGTTTAATAATCTTGATAAATCTACTGGGGATGGAAAACTGTCTTGAGGAGACTGCCATTTGTCATCTTTGATAGAAAACCTGATCGAACAAGTTGCTCAAATAAAAAGGTCTCTTGTAGTCTAGGTATAAATTGCCAGGAAGATCTTGTGATAATGCTGGAGAAAGTATTTTATCTTTGACGATGATCTCCATAAAATTCTTCTTTGGGAGCAAAAGTGCAAAATAAATGGACGCTTAATCCATATTCGAAAGTTGGAGGTGTCCACAGTGTGATTGTCAAGGACCGAAGTTCAGTTCGGGAAGTAGCCGAAGAGAAACTGTCAAGTAAGACTCGTCCATTGAGGCATGAAATCAAATGGGATTTAACTAAAGCAACCGTCTTCCACGAGGATCGAACTCTGTGGGGAAATAGAAATATTGTGCTTTTTCTGCTTAAGGATGACAATTCTACTTGGAAGGAGAAGACACAACCCAGTCCTTGGGGATAAACGCGACCAAAGTGACAGAACAAACAAACATAAAGATGCAAAATGCATATGCCATGCTATCTATTTATATGCTATGCGTATGCTATATGCCGACGTTGACACAACAAATGGAAAGAGGAAACCAGAGATGAAATAAACATCTCAGAACAAACATCCGACCAATCCTCAAAGATAGAAGCACTGCTGGGAATAGATGGAGAACCAAATACGGGATCACAGTCTTGCTTCAGGGTTTTAAAATTCCTTTAGGGGATAGAAAACATTCCACTTGGGGTGTGATATCCTCCTTTTTTATTGACGGGTTCGTCAAGATGGATCTCATTTTAGAAGAGACTTCGTAGATAAGATACATATCCTGCTTCGCTGGAGGGATTCCTACTGGACTTGTAGATGGAGATACTCGAACTGAGGTCTCATAGGGGGTAATATATATATCCACTTCAATGGGGAACCCTGGGTTAATAAAACTGTTGAATATGTCAGAGTCGAAACTTGATGGGGATGAAATAAACATCCGCTTCGCTGGGGAAAACTAGCGTTATGAAAGATCCACTGAGAAGGGAAATAACGTTCACTTCATTTGGGAAGGTGAAGTTGATAAAATCACTGGAAAAACAAACAGGTCGCCCACATTTATCATCACTGCTTAAAATAGAGATCCATCGGAGGAATAATGGCCATTTGAAGTAAAATTCACCAGAGACATGAAGAATGTTGTGAAAACCAAGTAGTTTTGTAATAGTCTCCATTTTGGACACTAGGTGTTGTGAGTGGATGACGTGCTCTTTATTTCTCAAATGCCCCAGAGTACATGCTTTATGAGAAAAAAATCGTTCCAAGAGGATTTTACAGAGAACAGGGAGTTCAATTTGCAGCGGATTCGTTGAGCAAAAGCGGATTTGCATTCTTCCATTTGCAACGGTGTGTTTCAAGCTTAGGCACCAGGCATTTGGCTGGGGTTAATATGCAAGTTGAATTTCAATGCAAAACCAAGAATGTTATCGTGTGATTAGCCTTAGTTGCAATGAGTTCTTTCTTTTTACTTTAGCAGTTCTCAAGAGCAGTCTCCCATTAGTTCGTTTACTTTTAAAAGGTAATTTTGACAAGAGCTTGTGACCCGATATTACAACATTCTTACGACTTTAATATAGAATCCTACCGCGTAATGAATTATCCTTCAGTTTTCTCAATAACCATTGGTTCTGCTTTTTGCAGGAATGAGTATTCGTTGAGGTGTCCCATGGTATATCTGGACAGAGTCAGCTTTGACGTACTGGGGGAACTTGCGACTTACGAACCCCTATTCCGTGACGACTCTAATTATGTCTTTAGTTGGCCCTCCTATTTTGGCTTTGAAATAATGTTGCATAATGTAGAAAGGGATGGTTATATTATTTGTTCACTAAGTCAAAAAACTTGTAAACTTATACAAAGCAACCTGCCACAAATAGGATCTTCGTAACTTGTAACTTCATTATTTTTAGTAAATATGAATGGGGCCCCTTCTTTGGATGCATAATAAAATCTTGTATAGCTCATACGGATTTTTCTAAATGGGCCTAAAGGCTCCTGATCCTAGGCAAGTTGGAATTTGTAAATGCAAACTAAGTATCCCTTTGGGATCAAGCAGGGATTATCTTATACTTGGATTTCCTAGAAGTTTAAAAAAATGATCCTTTAGATCTTGAACGATTGATTAGAGTTTTGTCAAGGAAGAACTCGACTTGATCCTTTTGAATAGGATCGGTAAAAAATCTTTTATCCATACTTGAAATAAGATTCCTCTTGCGGTAATTCACAATGAAACCTTATTAGGACATTAATATGGAATGATACTCGAAATCTTAAACAGACCCTTATGAACATCTTACTGAACTTGTGGCTTTGTGACAAATTAATTGTTGGTGCTTGATGCCAAGTTCAATCAAATTCACCAAATTAAGGATGCATAAGTTAGCGAAATTTCCATGCTTCTACTTGCCAACTAAACGATCCTCCTCTTCTTAGCATGCAAAGAACTATAGTTATACAGGACACACGCAACGCCTTTATGACTTTCAAACCTTCTTCAGCAAGTCTGCAAAAAAATAAACACAAACTGGGTAAAACCGTTAGTTGTGCATGGATGATAGACTTAGATGATATGTAAGGAAAAAACACAAGGAGGTGGGATCTTAAGGTCAAAAATTAGGGTGCAACAGATTGTATGATAGTGTATGATGGTTAGTATCATATTTAGGATAAAATCCCTAATTTCCATGGTATTGAAATTGATGATTACATGATGTATGATGGTAGGTGTAAGACCATTTTCTATCCCACAAATATAATGGCAAATCAATCATATTTATCAGAGTAAAATATTGAACGCAATAAAATCATCTCCAAAGGGCACACATTTCTCAATAATTCAAATATAGTCAATGCTCCGTAAACAACGGTTTCCCCAAAATTACTTAAAAATATTACTCAAAAGGCAGCGAAACTCAAGAAAAAAATCCAAAGTTTTCCTTGCGCAGAAACTTAATCAAAATAACAATAATTAATAAAACATGGTTCAACTTAAAAGACCACAATCCGATGTTACACTATCAGAGCAAGACCCTCTAAGTCAACCACAATGGGAAACGACCCAAAAACTTCAAAAAGTCCTTGACGGCATCCACGGCTAAACCTGGTCATCTGCACGTTACCCACGTGGAGGCAACATTCAAACATGCAGGGTGAGTAAAATGATTCATAATAATCAATATAGGAATCAATATATAAAATAACATCATTTTCATATTCAACATACTCATAATCATCAAGGAACATCAAAGGCCACAACAATATAAATTACACCAAAATTGTCACATAAATGCAAATGCAACAAAACTAATGCATGTGGTACCAATTCAATAAAATTCGATGGACACTGGGTCATCAACCCTCCATAACTCCACAACAGTAGGATCGATTCTACACAAGAACTGGAGCACAACAAAATACCTCACATTCGCACAATGGGACTGAAGCCACAAGAATCAAGGTCCTAGACCGAAGTCCGGAAATGCATATGAATGCATGATGTACACGTCAGTATCATCCTCATAATAAACTCATTAGGTGTATCTTCATAGATCAAAATCATCATAATAATCATGTCATCATATAATCATCAAAACTCATGGAATCAACATCATAAATCATCATCATTACTCATAGGAATCATCATATAATCATGTATTAATCACATAGGAATCACAATCATACTCATGGTAATTCATCAAAGAAATCACAATATCAAAATATCAAGACATCCTGCACAAGATCAGAATTCGCGAAACTCTGCTACATTTGCTAGCAAGTTCGCTGTGCGAGTCTGGGGCGAATGTTCGCCGTGTGAAACATTCTTCGCTGTGCGAACTCGCGATTACAGCAAATCGCTATTACGCACCAGCACCAAAACCAGTCCAAAAACCTCTACGATTTCCTTCCCCAATGTCCTAAAAACATCCTAAATAATTCCTAAGGTATTACGGCGATAAAGGCACAAAACCTACGACTTATTAGGCCAATCCCGTATCATATTTACGCCTCTGATTCCTATAACTTCTTACAGCTACCCCACAGTCATTAAAGTTCTCACAATCATTACCCTATACGGTTAAAACCTCATCAACGGATTTTGGCTATGAAGGCCTAATTTCCCTTATTCTTAAATCAGTCTCAAACCTATCAGACCATCAGTTCAAATCCCTCAAACTCATTGAACCCACCATCATAAAGGCAACAACAATTTCATACTCAAATCCCTAAACCCTTAAATCATCTTCAAACACATTGAATCACATATTGAAACAATGAAGGCAATACTCTCTATACCTTAATTGCCGACTCTAAGCCTTTCTCCTTGATTCTTGGAAATCTCGCGAAGTTTTGTCTCAATCCTCTTCCTCAGAGCTCTGGCCTCTATTTCTTCTCTTTTCACGGTCTAACAAGAATGAATCCTAATTCCCTCAAAATTCCTTTTTGTTAAACCTAACTTTCCTCCTCAAATGTCCACTTTGCCCTTAATTCACTTATATTCATTTAAATTAATAATAGTACCAATATATTCATATTATATACTATTATTTAAATAAATAAGTCAAAATTCATAGTTCTCAATATTCACACCAACCACCGAAAAACACCAAAAATGCGAATATTCATATTTAAATAAATTAAATAAATATTCCAAGAATTTGGGGTGTTACAGTAGGATCCTTAAATATGTGTTTTAGGCTATTATAATTGTCATATTATGGTAGTATTTCGAATTCTAGAACTGGAACTTTTTGCGGAATCGAATTCGAAGGTCTGGAAGGCCTCTAAACTGCAAAAATCAAACTTTTATGGTTTGCTGTCAGGGAGAGTTTGCATAGCGAACATAGCGATGAGAGCTGTATTTCACATAGTGAAAGTCGCGACACGAGCAGTAGCGAACCTGTAGCGAGTGATGGCAGAATGGACGTAACTTTTGATCCGTAAGCCTGTTTTGTTCCCCGTTCGAAGTGTTGGAACGCTAATGAATAGAGCTATATCATAGTATAGATAAGTGAATTAATTTTCCAACAATTTTATATCTAATATGTTTGTGAAGTCAATTGTGTATATGTTCTATTAATGAATTGTTGCACTGTTTGCTGTTGGTTATGAAATTATTATGGATAATTTATCGAATACTTATGTGTTTGCTTGTATAAGTATATTTTGAGTGTGACAATATAAAATTCATGATAGTTATTGCTCGTTGTAATAATAATACAGTTGTGATTGTATTGTAAAATATGTTGAATACTATTTGAAAGTGAATTGCGTGTGGATGATTCATAAAAATGTGCAAGTATGTGTAATTGTGTGGTAATTCAAGTGTGATGAATTATTGAAGATATGTATGAATGTTAAGATTAGGGAATTGTCTTAATTGCATATGGTTTTTGAACTTGCACATGCATCATTTGTTGTCAAGAGGCAATGCTTGTTAGTTCCGAGGGAACTAGTGACTTGTTCCAAACCTAGAGCGGGGTTTGAAAGTTTAGGGAATGGGCTTTTGTGCGTTATTGGTCTAGGGAACATATCCAGTTTAAATGTAAAAACCGAAAAATAGTAACAAGTGTTGGTACCACATGGCATGAGTTGCATTGAGTTTTGCATTGTGTCTCATTGTGTATATGTTTGTGATATGAGATTATGTGTATCTATGTGAATTGTTGAATTAGTGAAATTATGGATTGTGAGTATGTACTTGTGAATAGTATGGACACTTGAGTGATAATATGTTGATGAAACTCTTCGAGTGTGAGAATAATTATGTTATGTTTGTATGCCATAAATTATATATCATCTTATGATTTCGATAATTATGTGAATTCTCACCCTTCTGTTGGAATGATGTTTTTTACGACATCACTCAGGTACCGAGGAGTAGAGTTGCTTATAGCGCAAGGTAGCCATTTGAGTAGCTTGTTTTAGTTTCTCTATTTGTTTTGGGTTGAGTCGTGCTCTGATCATGTAACACTGGGAACGTTTCGATTCATGTTTTGAGAGATACTTTATGTACTCTACTTTATTTTGTTATTATTATTTGAATTATGTGGAGTATCGACTTTTATGCCTAAGTGATGATTATGAATGAGTTGATCATGGGGCTTTCATTATGTTAATTTATGATTTAAGTAATTTTGCTGCTACATGCTATGTGAAAGTATATGAAAAGCATGAATTTTTTTAAGTGTTATTGTGCATGACAAGTATATGTGTGATGTTTTGAATTATATGTGACACCCTTATTTGAGATGCATGATAATTTACTCTGATTATTTATATATATTCCCCGGGGTTTAAAAGGGTGTTACATTAGTGGTATCAGAGTCTGATTGGTCCATTCGGCCATGTTATCTAATATTGTTTGTTCCCTAGTATACGACATGTGTGTGAAAACACTATCAGTACACGTTTGTTTTTCTAACCTTTGTCTCCAGGAGTGGGATTGAAACAAGTGGGGGAGAAGCTTTTGCTTCTCCGAGATGCTTCAAGTGTGGAGTGGTGGCTCAGTGTGTCATTAAACACTATTTTATAGTTTGGTAAAGATGGTTTATGCCTCATAATGATTGGCAGTTGTCTATTGATAGATTGAGGAACTAATCACCCTTAATCTCTTGTTAATAGTGGACCGGATCATGTTTGATGGAATAGACGTGTCTTGCGAGATTAGATGGTATGTACAGTGAATTGTTTGGAGTTAAGCCAAGTGCTTACAGATTGTTTTGATGAATCAGTGCAGGATGGTGCTAAGATGTTTATGTTAAGGGAAACTTTGAGTATTAGTGAAGGTGGAGAAGTTGGTGTTTTCCCAATTGTTTGTGATTTTCCGGAAGTTTTTCCTGATGAGATAAGTGATTTACCCCCGGAACATGAAGTAGAGTTTACGATCGACTTAGTTCCTGGAACTAGTCTAGTATCGATGTCTCCATATCATATGTCAGTGTCAGAATTGAAAGAGTTGAAAAGTCGACTTGAAAATATGCTTGAGAAGAGATTCATTTGTCCGAGTGTGTCACTGTGTGGGTGCACCAGTTTTGTTGGTTAAGAGGAAATCACATATTTAGCTGATGCATTGAGTTGGAAATCTTTACATACACCGATGAGGATGGTAAAAGAGTTGGAAAAGATTGAGTAATTTCGTGATACGAGTTTGGTTTGTGAAGAGACTTCTTATGGAGTTAAGCTTGGTATGTTGAAGCTTACTATTAGTATTCTTGATAAGATTCGAGAAGGTCAGAAATCTAATTTGAGTTTGGTAGATCGATTGAATTTGATCAATCAAGGTCGAAGTGGTGATTTTTGGATTGATGAAAATGGTATCATGAGATATCGTGATAGAGTTTGTGTTCCAGATATTGTTGAGCTGAAGAAGAGTATTCTTGAGGAAGGTCATCATAGTGGATTGAGTATTCATCTTGGTGCTACTAAGATGTATCAAGATTTGAGGAAAATATTTTTGTGGTCTTGTATGAAGAAAGATATTGCAGAGTTTGTGTATTCTTGTTTGACTTATCAGAAGTCGAAGATTAAGCATCAAAAATTGTCGAGTTTAATGTAACCGTTATCTATTCCTGAGTGGAAAGAGGATAGCATATATATGGATTTTTTATCTGGTTTACCTAGAACAGTGAGTAATTGTGAAGTTATTTGGGTTATTGTGGATAAATTGACGAAATCTGCTCACTTTATTCCAACGAGAATGGATTGCCCATTGGAAAAGTTAGCAAATCTGTACATTGAGAGGATTGTCAGTTTGCATGGTATTCCGTCTAGCATTGTGTCAGATAAGGATCTGAGGTTCACTTCGAGTATTGGAATGACACCGTTTGAAGCGTTGTATGGTAGGAGGTGTAGGACGCCATTGTTTTAGTATGGGTCAGGAGAGAGTGTTATGAATGGACTTGAGCTAGACCAAAGACTACTGGTAAGATTAAGATGATTCAGGAGAAGATGCAGATTTCTCATAGTCGTCAGAAGAGTTATCATGACAAGAGAAAGAAAGTACTTGAGTTTTAAGAGGGAGATCATGTGTTTCTTCGAGATACTCCTGTAACTGGTGTTGGTAAAGCATTGAAGTCCCGTAAGTTGACGCTGTGTTTTATTGGTCCTTATCAGATTTTGTAGAGAATAGGAGAGGTAACCTATCGGGTTGCCTTACTGTCGTCGCTTGCTAATCTCCATGATGTGTTCCATGTATCTCAGTTGAGGAAATATATTGCGGGTCCGTCTCATGTAGTCCAAGTAGATGATGCGTAGGTGATAGATAACCTGACTATGGAGACATCACCTATGTGGATAGATGATCGTGAGTTGAAGCAACTTCGAGGTAAAGAGATTATTTTGGTGAAGGTAACTTGAGGAGGACCAGCTGGAGGGAATGTGACTTGGGAGCTTGAGAGTCAGATGAGATAGTCTTGTCCCGAGTTATTCATTTGAGGTGATTTTCGATGGCAAAAATCTTTTAAGTGGGGAAGGGTTGTAACACCCCAATTTTAGTAATTATTTATTTAATAAATTAATTGATTAATTGTGTAATTTTGTGCCTATTTGATTTAATAGATTTAATTTAATTATGTGATTTATTTGAATTAATTAATTTATGTGATTTATTTGAATTAATTAATTTATGTGATTTATTCAATTTCTTGGAATTACTTTATTTAAATGAATAATTTGATTTATTGAATTTATATGAATTGTTTGATTTTTATGAATTATTGGGTTTATATAAATTAATTGACTTATTTAATTTATATGAGTTAATTGATTTAATCTAAATATGTGATTTACTCAACTAATTAAATTAATTGATTTATTCTATTTGGTTAAATTATTGGGCTTAATTAGGTGTGTGAATAGCAAGTGAGAGTGTGTTGAGTTAAGCCCAATTAATTAAGACAATGTTAGGGTTTAACAAAGAATAGAAAGAGAGAGAAATTTAGTAAAGAGTAAGAAATAGGCAAGAGGGAAAGAGAAGTGGAGAAGAAGAGAAGAACCAAGAGAGAGCTCAAGAATCATCAAAAGTCAAGGTAAGGGTAGGTCTTTACATGGTTATGGAATTGTATGATAGTGTATGATGGGTAGTATCACATTTAGGATAAAAATCCCTAATTCCCATGATTTTGAAATTGATGATTATATGATGTATGATGGTAGGATCCTTAAATATGTTTTTTAGGCTGTTATAATTGTCATATTATGGTAGTATTTCGAATTCTGGAACTGGAACTTTTTACGAAATCGAATTCGAAGGTCTGGAATGCCTCTAAACTGCAAAAATTGCACTTTTCTGGTTTGCTATTAGGGAGAGTTCGCATAGCGAACGTTGCGATGCGAGCTGTATTTCGCATAGCGAAAGTCGCGACGTGAGCAGTAGCGAACATGTAGCGAGTGATGGCAGAATGGACGTAACTTTTGATCTGTAAGTCCGTTTTGTTCCCCGTTTGAAGTGTTAGAATGCTAATGAATAGAGCTATATCATAGTATAGATAAGTGAATTAATTTCCCAATATTTTTATATCTAATATGTTTTGGAATTCAATTGTGTATATGTTCTATTAATGAATTGTTGTACCGTTTGCTGTCGGTTGTGAAATTATTGTGGATAATTTATCGAATAGTTGTATGTTTGCTTGTATAAGTATATTTTGGGTGTGACAATATAAAATGCATGATAGTTATTTCTCGTTGTAATGATAATACAGTTGTGATTGTATTGTAAAATGTGTTGAATACCATTTGAAAATGAATTGTGTGTCGATGATTCATAAAAATGTGCAAGTATGTGTAATTGTGTGGTAATTCAAGTGTGACGAATTATTTACGATATGCGTGAATATTAAGATTAGGGAATGGTCTTAATTTCATGTGGTTGTTGAACTTGCACATGCATCATTTGTTGTTAAGAGGCAATGTTTGTTAGTTCCGTGGGAACTCGTGACTTGTTCCAAACCTAGAGCGGGGTTTGAAAGCTTACGGAATAGGATTTTTGGGTTATTGATCTAGGGAAAGGACTCGGTTTAAATGTAAAAACCTAAAAACAATAACAAGTGTTGGTACCACATGGCATGAGTTGTATTGAGTTTTTCATTAAGTCTCATTGTGTATATGTTTGTGATATGAGATTATGTGTATCTATGTGAATTGTTGAATTAGTGAAATTATGGATTGTGAGTATGTACTTGTGAATAGTATAGTATGGTCACTTGAGTGATGATATGTTGATGAAACTCTTGGAGTGTGAGAATAATTATGTTAGGTTTGTATGCCATAAATTATATATTATCTTATGATTTCGATAATTATATGAATTCTCACTCTTCTGTTGGAATGATGTTTTTTACCACATTGCTCAGGTACCGAGGAGTAGAGTTTCTTATAGAACGAGGTAGCCGTTGAAGTAGCTTGTTTTAGTTTCTCTATTTATTTTGGGATGAGTCGTGCTCTGATCATGTAACACTGGGAACATTTTGATTCATGTTTTGAGAGATACTTTATATACTCTACTTTATTTTGTTATTATTATTTGAATTATGTGGAGTATCAACTTTTATGCCTAAGTGATGATTATGAATGAGTTGATCATGGGGCTTTTATTATGTTAATTTATTATTGAAGTAATTTCGCTGCTACATGCTATGTGAAAGTATATGGAAAACATGGATTTATTTTAAGTGTTATTGAGCATGTCAAGTATATGTGTGATGTTTTGAATTATATGTGACACCTTATTTGAGATGCATGATAATTTACTCTAATTATTTATATATCTTCCGCAGGGATTAAAGGGTGTTACATTAGTGGTATCATAGCCTGGTTGGTCTATCCGACCAGGTTGTCTATTGTTGTTTGTTACCTAGTATGCAACATGTGTGTGAAAACACTGCCGTTACACGTTTGTTTTTCTAACCTTTGTCTGCAGGAGTGGGATTGAAACAAGTGGGGGAGAAGTTTATGCTTCTCCGAGATGCTTCAAGTGTGGAGTGGTGGCTCAGTGTGTCATTAAACACTATTATAGTTTAGTAAAGATGGTTTATGCCTCATCATGATTGGCAATTGTCTATTTACAAATTGAGGAACTAATCACCCTTAATCTCTTGTTAATAGTGGACCGGATCATGTTTGATATAATAGACATGTCTTGCGAGATTAGATGGTATGTATAGTGAATTGTTTGGAGTTAAGCCAAGTGCTTACAGATTGTTTTGATGAATCAATGCAGGATGGTGCTAAGATGTTTATTTTAAGGGAAACTTTGAGTATTACTGAAGGTGGAAAAGTTGGTGTTTTCCCAATTGTTTGTGATTTTCAGGAAGTTTTTCCTGATGAGATAAGTGATTTACCCCGGGAACATGAAGTAGAGTTTACGATCAACTTAGTTCCTGGAACTAGTATAGTATCGATGGCTCCATATCATATGTCAGTGTCAGAATTGAAAGAATTGAAAAGTCGGCTTGAAAATATGCTTGAGAAGAGATTCATTCGTCCGAGTGTGTCACCATATGGGTACACCAGTTTTGTTGGTTAAGAGGAAAGAAGGTTCTATGTGGCTTTGTGTGGACTATAGACAATTCAACATGGTGACTATTAAGAATAATTATCCACTTCCAAGGATTGATGATCTGATGGATCAGTTGGTTGGTGAAAGTGTGTTCAGTAAGATATATTTAAGGTATGGGTATCATCAGATTCGTGTGAAGCCTGAAGATATTCAGAAGACTGCTTTTAGAATGAGGTATGGTCATTACAAGTATTCCGTAATGCCGTTTGGTGTGACTAATGCACCATGTGTATTTATGGAGTACATGAATATGAGTTTCCATCCGTATTTGGACAAGTTTGTGGTTGTATTCATTGATGATATTTTGATCTACTCGAAAAGTAAAGATGTTCATGCTAAGTATCTGAAAATTGTGTTATCAGTGTTGAAAGAGAAACAATTATATGCTAAACTTTCTAAGTGCGAGTTTTGGTTGAAAAAAGTGAGTTCCTTTTGGCATGTGATTTTGAGTAGAGGTATTGCAGTTGATCTATCGAAGGTTGAAGCTGTATCGCAGTGGGAAGCTCCAAAATCTATTTTTTAGGATTAGAAGTTTTCTTGGGTTGATAGGTTATTATCAGAAATTCATTAAAGGATTTGCCAAGTTATCCTTGTCGTTGACACAGTTGAATAGGAAGGGTCAAGCTTTTGTTTGGGATGCAAAGTGTGAAGAAATTTTTCAAGAGCTTAAGAGAAGGTTGACGACAGCTTCTATTTTGATTTTGCATAATCTAGAATAACCGTTTGTTATGTTTTGTGATACTTCTTTGACGGGTTTATGAGGTGTATTAATGCAACATCAGTAAGTTGTAGCTTATGATTCAAGGTAATTTAAAGTGCATGAGAGGAATTATCTAACGCATGACTTAAAGTTGACCACTGTTGTGATTGTGTTAAAGCTTTGGAGGCATTATTTGTTTGGATCGAGATTTAAGGTGTTTAGTGATCGTAAGAGTTTGAAGTATCTCTTTGATCAGAAATAATTGAATGCAAGACATAGGAGATGGTTGGAACTTCTGAAAGACTATGCTTTTGGTTTGAATTTCCATTTGGGTAAAGCAAACGTGGTAGTTGATGCATTGAGTCGGAAATCTTTACATATGTCGATGATGATGGTAAAATATTTGGAAATGATTGAGCAATTTTGTGATATGAGTTTGGTTTGTGAAAAGACTTCATATGGAGTTAAGATTGGTATGTTGAAGCTTAATATTAGTATTCTTGATGAGATTCGAGAAGGTCAGAAATCCGATTTTAGTTTGGTAGATCGATTGACTTTGATCAATCAAGGTCGAAGTGGTGATTTTCGGATTAATGAAAATGGTATCATGAAATATCGTGATAGAGTTTGTGTTCCAGATATTATTGAGCTGAAGAAGAGTATTATTGAGGAAAGGCATCATAGTGGATTGAGTATTCATCCCGGTGTGTTGCACCCCAAAATTTGCCTTCGCTTTTTCTAACTTTGACTGACTTTTACTTCGCATTCATCTGCATATCATCTAGGTCGATCATTTCTCGCATATTGTCCATGTTATCAGCCGAAATGGACTTATCAGGAATTACAGACGCTTTGTTTGCATTTTAGAAAATTTAAACCAGTTCAAATGATGAGATTTATTCTGAAATCGAGTGAAAGGTTGTTCTCTTCCTGGTGGTTCAGTCCGTGTTGACATTTTTGTTGCGTTTCGGTGTTTGACCCCTTTTGTTTATATTTCGTTTCGTGGCATTTTGCGATTTATGATTTACTTTTGTTCTATAATTTCATTTCATTTATTAATATAATATATTAGTAAGCTTTAGTAAATTGAATTAGATTTTAATATAGAATTTAGAATGTAGGATTAAAATAGAATTTTAAATAGATTTAATTAGAACTAGATTTAAAGTTATTTAAGATTTAGTTTAGAAATAGAATTAGTTTTATTAGAAATTAGAATTAATTATTTGGTTTTGGATTTAGATTTTTAATAGAATTATTAGAATAGATTTTATTAGAGTTAACTTAGATTTTTAAAAATAGTTTATTTTTTAGAAATATTTTTAGAATTAGAATTTTGTTAGAAGTTAGGTTTTTATTAGGAATTAATTATTTAGATTAATAGATTTTGTTATTAGAATTTTAATATAGAATTAGATGGTTATTAAATAGAATTTAGGATTTAATAGTCAGTTAATTAGTATTATTTATAATTAGGATTAAATTAGATATTATTAATAGTTAGAATTAGTACAACAATTATTTTAATCAGATTTGATTAAAAAGGACAAAAAATGGAACAGCAGGCAACACGTGTCGTTTCTTTGGGTATATATGCACTGTTCAGTTTCTTCAAAGTAGAAAAACCCTAGCCCTGAAACACTCTTCTTTCCTCTTCCTTCAAACCAACCGTCTTCTTCCTCATAACTTCTAGACTTCCATTTCGAAACCCAGATTCACACTCCAAACCCATTTTCAAAAGCTGTGCTCTTCATTCTCCTTGCTAACCCTTCCGCCGTTCTCAACCAAAACCCCTTCTTTCAACACAACAAACTCCAATGACCGTTCACCGCCACCAACCAGGAGAGTTTCATCTCCTCCGGCGGCATCGCCTCATGTCGATGACCACCGCATTTCCACTACAGGTTACCGTGATGCTGAGTCTCTCTTCCGTTCTAAGCCCATTGCTGAGATCTGAAACACCGAATCTGTGACTCATAAACAAATCGATAATAAGAAAGAAGAGCTCCGTCAACTCGTCGGTAACCGTTACCGTGACCTCATAGACTCCATTGACTCCATCATCAACATACAATCTAATATGACAGTGCAAGAGCATGTTGAGAATGAGAAGTCTTGTGTTTGGCATGCAAGAGACTATGTTGGTGGCGATTGGGAGAGAGAGTCCCTTCTTTTTTTCCAGTGTTTTGGTTTCGTTAGTTTTCTTGAGGTTTCTGTATACTATTTTTTTTTATTGTCTAAAAAAGGAAAAGCCATGGCTGATGTTGGTTTGGACTAAGCCCATTTTGGGTTTTCATTTCTACACCACCCATTTTGAGGATTAACTGTCGTGTGGTTTCCATGGATGATGGGCTTGGCCCAAGTGATTCCATGTTTTTATCCTACTTCTTTTTTTTTCCACTTTGCACACCTTCTGATTTCTAGATTCACCCCCATCTGTTTTTGTACAAACCTTTTCTTTATTTTATTTTTAATGTAATTAATTTACTAACTTTTAAGTTCTTAATATGTTATTTCTTAAATTATTGATATATTTTCTAAATAGTTTTTTTTAGACTTATTAACATATTTCATATTTTAGTTTTTTAGAAGTTTTTTATATATATCTTTTCTAAAGTTAGATTTTAATGTTTTTACTTGTTATCGGAGATTTATTTTCATATTTCCTCTTTTTGGTCGATGACGAGAGACCCTTAAACCATCATCGGTCAAATTATTGATAAATGACGGTTTGCCCGAGACCACCTTCCATTTCTCTTTCATTTCTTTGTTATTTTTGATTTTATTTAAACTCTTTCGATCTATGAAGTCTTTTATACGCAAACGTCGGCTTATCGAAGTCGATAGCCTTCCCGATTTCAAATCTATGGAAAATGACCATTTGGGTCATTTTCTTTACTTTGGGATCGCGATAGGCTACCTTCGATTAATCGACATAATGTTTGCGATTAAGACGAGATCCCACCTTTTTTGGTCCGTGCGACACGATTAAATCGTAGAATGATCCTCAATATCATTTCTCTATATTGTCCATAGCATGAATATCAAATATGCAACCTCCTATAGTTCGACTTCCATCATAAGTCGAGCTACGACGGTTCAGCGTCATATTTGTCCCGATTTGATCCACTTACACTATTGAACCTTAATTCAAAACCCTTTAACTACGATGAGTGTTGTGAGCCAAGCGTTAGGTGCTTATGAAATGATGAGTGGGGAGGTCTCTCTTTACTTATCCAGAGTGTTTAGTGTATGCCCTTTGGGCGATATGCGACATATTCGCTCCCACGTCTTAGGATTTAGTGCAGTACACATCCCAAACCAAGCCAATTCACTTCCGTTCATGCGTTCCAGGCCTAGGACCTTTTCTCTCGCCCTCGTGTGATTGAGATCTCGTTTTCCCGTAGTAACCCGAACTACGGCTGCTCTGATTCTTCATTCCTTAATTAGGATACGTAGGCACGAGGATCTCTATCCTTGACGAGCACACTAACAACTAACTTCCTCTTTCTCTTTCCCCCGTGCAATCGAGACCAACCTGTTTTTCAAACCTTTGCATCCTTCGGGATTGTTTCTCTTCACTTTTAAAAAGAGTATGTTACTTTTCTGTTCTACCGCAAACAGGCATCGTCCCTAACTACTGGAATGGGGATTTAATATCACTCGCGAAAACATTTAACCAACCTTGTCCCGTAGTTTCCCGAACTACGTTTGCTCTGATTTCTCATACCAGATGAGAATACATAGGCACAAGACGACAAAGTCTTGGCGAGTAACCTCTACCCATCACCCATAGTTTTTCAAACTACGTTGACTCTGACTTTCTGATTGCACGAGGGAATGCGTAAGCATATGGCGGCGATGTCCTATCGAGTCTGTTCTCTCCCCTTCACCCCCAGTTTAGCAGTAGCTTTTTAGATAGCTTTCACCCATAGATTATACAACAAGCGTAGATCTCATGGAGTACAACGGACACGAGGGGTGCTCATACCTTCCCCTTGTGTAACTGACTCCCGAACCCAAGATTTGGTTGCAATGACCTTGTCTTTCCCGTTCTCTCAGGTTTTCTTCAATCGTTTCCTTTACCTCTCTTTGGGATAAATAATGTTTGGTGGCGACTCTTTTGTTTGTTTCTGCCGGCTCCCTTTTTTCGCAGTTGCGACAACTGGCGACTCTGCTGGGGACCTGTTTCCCTATGTGAGTCAATCCTAGCGCTTGTTTGATTTTTGTTTGTGGGTGTGTATATTTGTGTGTATGTATGTTGTATTTTGTATATTGTTGTATGTACAGTTTTATTTTCCACACTTTATTATTTGCTATTGTGCTGTTGGGTGGGTGTTCCATTAAGAGATAAGCCCAATACCCAGGCTTGAGTACACATCTAGCGTTAGTGTGGAGAGTAGTGCGGGCTTGCATGTTTGACATGTAAGAGACCTCATGAAATTCGCGTCCAGACGAGGTTTTCTTTGAAGACATCCTATCCTGTGTGTTTTGGACAATTGAGGGGATGTTGGATCTGAAAACTAACGACTCTGGAGACCGTTCATTGGGAAGTTAGTTGAGGCCTCCATGTTTGACCATGATGCCAAACTAGAAATGGTGAACATATCGTCGTTTCTCGACCTGAGAGTCCGTGATACCGACAACCTGCATAGGATGTCATACCTTGTCAGAGATTAGGTTCTACCTGTGAGTGGGAAGGGTTATGCAGTAAACTCTGACTTTCAACCAACCCGATATTCTGGTATTCTCTTCAGAACAGACTTATGAACTTATCCATTCAGCAGCGCATCAGTTATTCATAGCTTTGTGGAAGCTTCGATCCTTTGTATGTTGCATTAGCATTTTGCATTTCATTTGCATAGCAGGTGTTCGAGGCTGGGTTTTGTCATCCTGGTCCGATTTTTCTTCGGAATTTCAGACATTAACTCTTTAAAGAAGGCAAAAGTTGACTATGGAGCAGATTCAAGCAGAGTTTAGGGAAGTCCGAGGCTAGATGGGACAATTCATGGTGGACATGCAAGCTTTGTGTCAGGATCAGAAAATGCTCAGGGAGGAAGTTCATCAACTGAAGACTCAGATGGGCCTGATTATGGAAGTCATGAGAAATGTTCTAAGAAAGGAAGGTAATCCTATGCCTGAAGCTGCAACAGAAATGGTCGTTCTACCCTTACCTATGGAATCTCTCCCAGAGCGCAATGTGCCTCAAAGATATTTTGCACAACCCGAGGTCCCAGAATTTCCCGTCAGCAGCTACCTCATGTTTCCCATGACAATCCTAAGATTAAGAGATATGCTCAGAGGCCGAAGCAGCCCGACAGAATCTTCGACCAGATCCCTATGACTTAATGCTCTCAAGTTGGTAATACCACTCCAGTTGGGCTCCTGTTAAGCTTTCCTGGAAGAAATGAATCCATAGCTTCTTATCAGCAGTATGAGGTTGGATTCTTCGGACATAAGACCTCAAATGTAGCTTCGGGCATGAGACACCATCATATATCCCAAAAATAGGAAGTTTGAGCCCAGTAGGAATGACAACTCCAGGAATCAAACTCAAATCTTCAAAGTCAAAACCAGACTTCTTCTGCAGATCCATAGCATTCACTCGCTCTTCCAGTAGCTTAATCTTCTCAATGTCAGTAGGATCATGATAATAATTTTCCTCCCGATCAGAATCACTAATAGCATCATGCAGACTGTCTTCTTTCTTCACCAAGTAATCCTCTTCAGAATTCTCACTTTCATCATCAGTCTTGGCTGGACCCTTGAACCTCCTACCCAGGTTGATAAGGCCAACTGATTTCTTGGTCTTCTTCTTTTCCTTCTTGAGTAGAAGTGCCTTCAATTCTTCTTGTCCCTTGGTCAAGTTCAGGATTATCTCTTGGAACTGAGCATGCTGAGCTTGAAGTTCTTAGATAGTTTGATCGGGAGCCATTTCTGCTGAAATAAACAACAAGAATATGAGAAACTTGTAACGGAAACCTGTTATGCAATGATATGGTATGAAGATGCATATGCAATATTTTTGAAATTCTGGTATGCAGATTTCAAATATCCCAAGAACATTGATCTCTGCTAAAATAAGGACGAGGACATATCATGAACAATTTAAATTTCTTTAAATTGTGCCAATCTCATGACCAACGTCATGACCTCTGTTAGGACATCTGCATACTGACAGACTATTTATCTAAACATTTAAATTGTGCAGAATTGTAAATGCAGAAAGATAAATAACACAGTAATTGTTTACCCAGTTCGGTGCAACATCACCTACATCTGGGGGCTACCAAGCCAGGGAGGAAATTCACTATTAGCAGAATTAATTCAAAGTCAAACAACCAGTTTGCACTTCTCACTTAATCTCTATCCAATGACACTTCAACCTAGAGACACTCTAGACCTGAGTATTCCCACTCGCTCCCCCTCAATCACACCACAGTGATATCAATACACAATTACAAAAGAGTTGTGGAGATACACTCCAAACACACACCACGATCTTGCTTCACAGCTTTGATCAAGTAAGACACACTCTTGCTTAAAAGCTTTGAGTGACACAATGAACACAACAATTCATACACAATAACCAAAGCAATTATATAACCCACAATTGCTTGGCGCACAAGGAATCCTAAGACTCCTAGACACATGTGAAGAGCAAACCTCCTCACTCACAAAACACACGTGAAGAGCAACACTCTTCACTCACACATATGTCTACCATAATGTATCAAAAGATACAAAGGGTGACCTACACACAAGGGACTCTCAAACCCTAGACCTTTATTTTACACTCTGGTTTTTCTTGATGTGAGTGCTTAATTTCTTCTGCTTCTGCTCCTTCTTTTATAGCAATGCAGACTGGGCTTGGGCTGCTCAAAAGTAACAAACATTAGGTTTAACAAAGTAAACCTAATTTCCACTGATCAAGGTGCTGTCAAGTTAGGTCATGATACTGCCTTGAATCTCGTCTGAGATGACCAAGGAACCCTAACAGGTTTCTTGAAATTTAGCCTGTGATATATCAGGTATCATAACAGAAAAACAAACCCTGCACGTCTGATGCCATACGATCAATGTCATGACATTCAGTTTTACTTACTCTTAGCTGACCAGCTTGCCCTACTGAACACTTCTGCAGAATTTTCTTTATGACAATAGAAACAAATGTTTTATAGTTCCCTAAAAAGTATCAATGATCCTTTTTGTGAACACCCATTAAATCTACACTTTGTTTCTAACAAATCTCTTTGGTCTATACATACTGATGTGAAATATCCAACAGGACCAAAACACTTCTGTCAAGAGATATAACATAGCAGCCTTTGCTGTACCAGACATTGATGTCATGACCCTCAGTATGACATCCATGACAACAGTTCTGTCATCTGCTCTTGTTAGCTCCTACTGCACCAGATGTTTCTCAGACATGACAGTAGTTCTGTCATGACAGCAGATGGATGCTGTGATGGATGTCACGATATTCAGCATGACATTCACATTAAAACACTCCACAACAGTTCTGTCACCACAGCAGATGGAGATGTTATAACATCCTTCTTAACATCGGTGCAGGATCATGTTTTACCAAAATTTAGCCAATCATAGAACCATGGGCAATTCTATATCATAGAACCATGGAACTAACAATCTCCCCCTTTGGCAAATTTTGGATAAAACAACTTATCAGGGCAGCAGCAATAGTTTACACAAACTATCATGCTCCCCCTTAATAGTTGCATCCAGCAAGCAATAGCAACAACACTTTACTCCCCCTTGGTTTAGTCAAAACTTGACAAAAATCAGAGTAACTGTACAAACTGTACAAGCTGCTTGACCTCTTATAAAGACTGCACCACTTCAGCACCAATCCATTGGCAAGGATTTAAACCCCTCTGCTGAGCTCAACATAAATCAGAGAACTAAATTTTAATTATCCAACTTATGCATATGAGCAGCATACTGACTACTTTACACCATGATCCATCATGATGAGAAACAACCTCCTCTGCAAAAGCTCCACACAGCCAGTGTAAAATCAGCCCTGAACCACAGTTCCTTGAGAGTACACCTTGGATCAGTCTTGAATCTTGGGTTCTTGTCTTGTTTGAAGCTGCACCTTCAGGAATGACACTTTTGACATCACCAATTAAAGGATAATCAATTAACTACTTTCCACAAGTAACAATTGATCTTAAATACCCAATTCGAGACACACAGATATTCTGCAGAGAAAAATAAATTCTCCCAGACAGTAACCCATAAACATATTGCCAAGGCACAATAATACACCAGCTAACACAATATCAAGACATCTTGTCTGACATTACAACCTCATTAGTGGTTCAAGAACATAAGCTTGCCTGAGAATCAACACCCTTTGCATACAGCTCCATATTAGCACATGTACACAGCTCCCCTTGTCATGCATACTCAGTACTCCCCATGAAAGAGAGAATCTAAACATATGAAGACTTTCTTCAACATCTTCATACTGCAGCTCTACATTCTTACAAACCATACTGGAACAGATAACAGAAGAGTTGCAGAATAACTATCTGGAAGATCTCTAAGATGTCAGGGTAAAGGTCCTTCCATTTGTACAGGATCAGAGCTGATGATGTCTTGATCTTTATCTTCACCAGACACACTAGGATAGAGGCCTATAGACTTGACTGGATCCATGGACATCCTAAGGACATAACCAAAAGGAAGGAACTTGTCATGTTCACCATGAGCTTGGAGCAGTAACCCAATGTCAAAACATCTTGCCTGGCATTCTATCTTCATAAACTCCCAAACTGTTTGAAACCACAAACAATCTTGGTACATAACTGCACTTTTGCAGCAACACATCCTAGATAGAAGTATAGCTCCCCATATCAAGGGTAACTAGTGCACATGAATGGAAAACATAAGGCACATCTTCATGTCTTCAAGAACTCATTCTCTGTTCAACACACATGTTGAACGCATTCACCATAAGCAAATAGTACACCCATCAACCAAAAGCTCTCCCCCTATCTTTGACAAAAGATGCTCCAAGATCATTATATCTCAAGACCAACTCCCCGCTCATATAGTGAGAGGGTATCAAACTGCTCCACTTCATTCTAGAGCGTAAGATGGATCTCCCATACTCCAAGACATTCTTTACCTCATAATTCTCCCATATGATGGGTTAGAATACTTCTGAGTCGCCTAATGACTTGATCACTTCCATATGCCACATCAGGATGCAATCAGCCAATGATCCACTCCAGTCTTGTATAATGTCTTCACATCCTCCACCAAGATAGTCCTTTTACCTCATCATTCTCCCGTATGACAAGATATAGTACTTTTTAGTCAAGATGTGAATCACAAGTTCCACAACAGATCTTCATAAACCAGATGGTTCATACCATCCCATGGTTCTTTATGTGCCCATACTGGACTTACTACTGCTTAGTAATCCAACTGAAGATCTTCACAGTTCCACCAGCTTGATAAAATACATCTCCAAAAGAGGGTAATCTTCCATACACAACTTAGGGCTTCTACCACAAGCTCCAATATATGAACAAAGAAAGATCCTCCTTCAACCAACTACCCTTCTGCACAAGAGTAATTAGTTCCAAGCATGAACAGTCCCAGAACCTTCTGTGGTATTCAAATAACTACCCTTCTGCACAAGAATAATTTACTGCTTAAATAACCAAATGCCACTGTTTGGTTACTTAGCATCTTTCAGAGCTCTAGAAAATATGCTAATCCACCAGGCCACTTTGATCTTCAAGTCACAAATTCTACTTGCTCCAAAGCAAGGTAACTACTCCTTCACACAGCTCCCGCAAACTGCATGAGATGAAGCATTAATTCCATTCATACCTAAGAACATCAACTTATCTTTCAATGATGTGCCACAACATCAATGAAGGCCTTGAAGTTACTGCTTGATGTCACTACATCGGATACGACATCCTGCTGGAGAGTTCAGGCTTTCATTCTGCCACTTGGAAGATCCTCATCACTCTATCAGAACAAGAGTACATAGACTTGATATCAAGTTGGAGTAGACAACCTCTATTATGCTTTTTTGTACCTTGAAGTGCATTTGCTTTAGGAACTCTTCTTTAGAGAAACCAATCATCCCAAAGCTTGATTCTTCAGAGAGGAGGAATAAAGTAAATCTTTACAAAAGGAATCCCGCTTTCCTTAAGTAGAGACTTCTTCAGAAAATCAGAGATAACTGCCACTTATCCTTGACCTCCAAGCTGAGCAAGATCTCATGCTCCTGTGCACTTAAATCCGAAATAAACTGACCCAAGTAGTGCTATCACCAACACCATCTTCTAGACAAGTTTCTTGCCAGGAAGCTTTCTAGTTAATGGATTAGATGCTTCTAGAAGAAATTAGAACATATCAGCTGCACTCCAATACTCCTAGATTAGGAATAACCAGATCTAAGAACAGTGTCTT
This sequence comes from Lathyrus sativus, assembly GCA_963859935.3. NCBI lineage: Eukaryota > Viridiplantae > Streptophyta > Magnoliopsida > Fabales > Fabaceae > Lathyrus > Lathyrus sativus. The sequence goes on from OZ012741.1 coordinate 330,500,494, forward strand.
CATCTTCACTTCCATCAGCACTACATTCTAGCCTTAGTTTCTTGCCAAGAACCTTACTAGAATGAAGACAGATCCAACAAAATCTCCTTTTGAGCTAGTGATTTACTCCTTGAATCAACAGACTTCTGCACAATCTCTGCTGATGGAATGTCTCAACATCTGGTTGAACATCAGATTCTTGAAGTAGATCAAACAATTCAGGGGCCTGATGCTTGAGCAACAACTGATGAGACAACTTGATCATCAACTAAGGATAATCCATTAAATATTTGAGAATATCTCAAATAGCAATGAATCTTAAATCCTTGTAATAGATCCTTCTCTGAACTTCATGGATAATCAATTAAATACGTGTGTAGTCCATAAATAGCAATTGATCTTAAATCCACACAACTTCAGGAATACCAAGGCTGAAACATCAAGGCTGACACCCTTGACTCAACCTGCCTATGACTTCCTCTGTCGAATTAGCCTTTGCAAGTCATGAGTGGTGAAAATAAACCACCTCCCACTTGTCTTCTCTAAGACACCCTTCAGCAATGAGAGCAACATAACCAAATTAGCAACAATCAGGATCAACAGCTTGTCAGACCACACAGAACACCATCTTCTAACCATCTACACACTTGCCATAGTCATACATCAAACTGAATATAGGGCAATCTTTTCCCAGGGCTACCAGAGTTCTTTCATCAGAAACAAATATGCAGCGGAAACTACCAAAAGAACATCTTCAACAAGTCCTGAACAAGCTGTCAGAACATTCAACAGGTCATTGAAGCTCCTATATCAGAGGGCAACACAGCAGATACATAGAATATATCAACAACCCAAACATTTAGCAAGATCAGCATAGCAGCTACAATTTCTCCTTGTTTAAAACTACCAGAAAGTATCTCCCAAGATCTCATCCAGAACAGACAGGATGCCTGCTCTGATACCAATTGAAATTCTGGCATGCAGATTTCAGATGTCCCAAGAACATTGATCTCTGCTAAAACAAGGACGAGGACAGATCATGAACAATTTAAATTTCTTTAAATTGTGCCAATGTCATGACCTTTGTTGTGACATATGCATACTGACAGACTATTTATCTAAACATTTAAATTATGCAGAATTATAAATGCTGAAAGATAAATAACACAGTAATTGTTTACCCAGTTCGGTGCAACATCACCTACATCTGGGGGCTACCAAGCCAAGGAGGAAATTCACTATTAGCATAATAAATTCAAAGTCAAACAACCAGTTTGCACTTCTCACTTAATCTCTATCCAATGACACTTCAACCTAGAGACACTCTAGACCTGAGTATTCTCACTCACTCCCCCTCAATCACACCACAGTGATATCAATACACAATTACAAAAGAGTTGTGGAGATACACTCCAAACACACACCACGATCTTGATTCACAGCTTTGATCAAGTGAGACACACTCTTGCTTAAAAGCTTTGAGTGACACAATGAACACAACAGTTCATACACAATAACCAGAGCAATTATATAACCCACAATTGCTTGGCACACAAGGAATCCTAAGACTCATAGATACACGTGAAGAGCAAACCTCTTCACTCACAAAACACACGTGAAGAGTAACACTCTTCACTCACACATATGTCTACCACAATGTATCAAAAGATACAAAGGTTGACCTACACACAAGGGACTCTCAAACCCTAGACCTTTATTTTACACTCTAGTTTTTCTTGATGTGAGTGCTTAATTTCTTCTGCTTCTGCTCCTTCTTTTATAGCAATGCAGACTGTGCTTGGGCTTCTCCAAAGTAACAAACATTAGGTTTAACAAAGTAAACCTAATTTCCACTGATCAAGGTGCTGTCAAATTAGGTCATGATACTGCCTAGAATCTCGTCTGAGATGACCAAGGAACCCTAACAGGTTTCCTAAAATTTAGCCTGAGATATATCAGGTATCATAACAGAAAAACAAACCCCGCACGTCTGATGCCATACGATCAATGTCATGACATTCAGTATGACATTCAGTTTTACTTACTCTTAGCTGACCAGCTTTCCCTACTGAACACTTATGCAGAATTTTCTTCATGACAGTAGAAACAAATGTTTTATAGTTCACTAAAAAGTATCAATGATCCTTTTTATGAACACCCATTAAATCTGCACTTTGTTTCTAACAAATCTCTTTGGCCTATACATACTGATGTGAAATATCCAACAGGACCAAAACACTTCTGTCAAGAGATATAACATAGCAGCCCTTGTTGTACCAGACATTGATGTCATGACCCTCAGTATGACATCCATGACAACAGTTTTGTCAACTGCTCTTGTTAGCTCCTGCTGCACCAGATGTTTCTCACACATGACAGTAGTTCTGTCATGACAACAAATGGATGTTGTGATAGATGTCATGATATTCAGCATGACATTCACATTAAAACACTCCACAACAGTTCTGTCACCACAGTAGATGGAGATCTTATAACATCCTGCTTAACATTAGTGCAGGATCATGTTTTACCAAAATTTAGCCAATCATAGAACCATGGACAATTCTATATCATAGAACCATGGAACTAACAGTTTTCAAAGACCGCAGGATTTAAATTTGTTGAAAACAGGCAGAAATAAATTTTTTAATTAGTAAACATAAAATAGTATTGCCCCTTTGGCTTACAGATGAAGGAACATATAAATTATAAAGAAAATAAAGTATATGAGATTCAAGTCTCCCATAGAGGCTTTCTCTTTGGATTGAGATAGGTATTGAGATTCCGCTCCTCGTGAAGTTGCTTTGTTAGCTCCAACACCTTGTCTTTGTAAGCATGAAACTGAGTCTCCGCAACAGTCAATGATAGTGACATTCTCCATAGATATGGAACACCAATGAATGTCTGAATGAGAAAGTGACATTATTCTTTTAGACCACCTCCAACCTTGCACATTCTTCATCACAGATCGAGGAAGGTGTGAAATAAACCACCTTGATAGTAGAGGTATGCAACACGTCAGAGTTCCTCTCGCCTTCGTAGTACGAGTATGAAGAGAGTGTAAGATATCTCCAAGCAAAGTAGGCACCGGATTGTGAGTCAGAAATATATTGATGGCGTGTACATCTATGAACTGGTCTGGATTAGGGAACAACACGAAACCATAAATCAATAAGGCTAAGATCTCCTTAAAGGCATCATAACTCATAGCATCCAGGAATATCTGGGCTTTCTCCATCAATACCTTAGCAATAATACCCTTAGTTCCACTTCTCGTTTCCAATACAATGTCTGACTTCCTTAGATGTAGGGCTGCAACAATGACTTCAGGTTTAGGCTCTTTCCTTAAGCCTGTGAAAGGTTTCTGATCAAGGATAGGCACACCAAGTAATTTGGAGAATTCTTCCATTGTGGGCACCAGCTGATAATCGAGAAATGTGAAGCAATGATGTTTAGGATCAAAGAACTGGAACAAAACACTCATCATATCTTCATCAAACCCTAAAGTAACCAAGTCAAGTAGGTGACCATGCTTCTTGATGAATTGAGAGCTTTCAGAAACTTTAGAGACCAATTCCTTAAGCTTGGGAGGTATTGTTGCACCCTAAAATTTGACCAACCGGTTCTCCTATCTGGTTCATGGTTCAATTCGTATTCGCATATCAGATGCATGACATTTGTGCACAGACAGAGGGTGTCAGGGTTACAGCTTGGTTTTCATCTACCGGATATTTCAGATTCAGTCTAGATAATCAGGGTTTTATTTTCGGGAAATTGGGCGCTTCTCGGTGTTTTCAGCTTACATGGTGGTTTTTGGGATATTCTGATGCCCGGGATTTACTGTTTGCTTCGATCTGATTTTATCAGAGCCATTTTCGTTTGGGCCCAAGTTGGTTTTTGGAGGCCCAGTTTATCCATTGGTCCGTTTTGACCATTTTTGTCCAAAAAAATTGAATGCCATGTGTCCAGCTATAAATCAGCCACGCGTTCAGCTTGAGAAGGCCCCACCACACAACTCCAGACTCCCCCACGTTCTGACACCTCACCCTGACCCAGCTTTCTCTCTCTGCGCCACGCCACCCCCACACGTGGCCTCCATGCAGTAATCTCCCTCGCCACTTGTCGCCTCACCAACCCTCATCGGGATTACATCGCCGGCCATGCAAATCCGGTGACCGCCCCAACAGCCACCGCCCAACCATCACCGGACCACCGCCAGATGCCGGAATTTGCAGGTTTCATCAGAAATTCATCCAGATCAAGAACCTTCATCTTCTACCTCCATCAATAATCACCAGACGCCGGAACAGACTCGTCGGAAACTGCATTGTTTCGCCGGAAACTTCATCCATTGCCGGAAACTTCAAGCAACCTCATAGATCTTCATCATCCCGCCCAGATCCTTCACCGTACCTTCATGCATATTCTCTAGAAAAACCAAGAACAAGATCTTCCTCGTTGTTTTTTTTCCAGAAATTACCAAAGGTTCTTCGAGGCTTCGTCCATCTTCATCATCAAGATTACCAGGAGCGCAGATCCAAGAATTTCATCGTGTGTTCTTCAGAGACCTCCTTCGATTTGTTTCCAAGAAACACCATCCGATCTTCATCTTGGTCGTTCTTCCAGATCTCTGTTGAAGGCTTCAAGAAGTTTCATCACCAGCTGCGTCTTCATGAACGTCTCCAGAACTTTTTTCGCCAAGAACGCCATTGTAACGAATTCTCTGATCTCCAAGCCCACTGCATCTTGTTCATAGTAGATCTTCAAGAAGTGTTCTCCAGAACTCGTTGTATCCGTTGCTTCACTCCAGGTTTTGTTCCTTTTTTCCACCTCCATTGTTGTTCATTCAGTGAATTAGGGTTTCTCATTTTGTGATTTTAGGTTTAGTTTTAGTTGATGGGGATGGTCTAGGTTAGTTTGAGTTGAGCAGTAAGGATTAGAGAGAGGTTGTTGTTTGAATTCGTGAGTGTTTGATCAGGGTTCGAGGGTTTCAGAAGGTGTTGGAGAGGGGTTCGTGAGGGGAGTTCAGAGAGAAGCTGAGCGGCGCATTAGGGTTAGGGATGAACAGTGATTGAATTTTGGGAAGAAAGTTTGGTTTTTGTTAATTGATGATTGGGTTAGGGTTTGGGCTGGGTTAAGCCCAAGTCTGAGATTGCTGAAACGCACCCCCTCATTACTCGCTATACCCCCCCTGGCTGTGGAAAGGCTGAATAGACTTTGGTTTGGGCTTAGCCCAATTGCTAGGTGCACCCCCTCAGTTAGGCCCAATGCTGGATAACAACTAGGGCGTTTTGCTAATGCACCCCCCCTGTTTTATTTTCTTTTTCTCTTTAATTTCTTTGTTTTCAATCATGTTAGAAAATAATCTATAAAAAATAGTAGGATGAACCAATTAATTCCCTTCTTTTTTCTGTAGGTTCCTAATTCAATTTAGAATTTTATAGTGCAAAAATATTGAAGTGATCATGCATTTTCATTTTATTTGCATTTTTGTATTTTAATTGGTATTGAATAATTGGTTTGTGATGTGGCTGCCTTGTTGATTTTAGTTCTCTCATTTGGTATTGATTTTTGCTTTAGTTTTTTAGTATGTTGTACTAGACTGATGCATGCTCCCCATAGGATTTTTGTGGATTTTTTAGAGATTGATTGATGTTGTTTTAGGGGTAGAGAATAGAGACCTCATAACTTGCTGGTTAACCCTTGACCATTCAATGTTAGGGATTGTTTAGTAGCCTTAGAAGTTGACTTAGGCTTTGAGATTTGATCTTGGGATCATAGAGGCATGTAGGTTTCCCCTAGATTTTTGGTGGATTTTTAGAAGTTGTTTTGCTATTTTTGCTTGGGCTTGAGACTAGGAGAAGTCTTGAGGGCTTCTGACTTTGAAGTTCAACTGTGGTTGAACTTTAGAGGTAGTTTCTTTTGGTTTGAATGCCTGGGGGTTCTTCTTGGAGATAGGGGCTTGATGAAGACTTGATGGAGCTTGCAAGGATGCATGGGTTGAGGCATAGTCTAGGAGCTTGCTCTCTGTTTGTGAGGTTTGAGATCCTGAAGTTTGAGGGAAATTTATGGTACTTTCCTGAGGAAGGCACTATGGATGTCTTTCATTCTTTCTTCTCACCTCTTTCTCAAGTATCCAATGATGTTGGAGCCTTCATGTGAGTTTAGTTTCTCCTGAGGAGGAATGTAAACCGTTCACAGTTGTTGAGCCACATGGGATATGATTCCTAAGTGGAAGCCCCCTAGTATTTTCCTGAGGAAGGCACTATGGGTCTGTTCACTTAATTCCCTTAGTTCATGTAGGATTTCTCAAGTATCCAATGATGTTGGAGCCTTCATGTGAGTTTAGTTTCTCCTGAGGAGGGATGTAAACCGTTCACAGTTGTTGAGCCACATGTGATATGATTCCTAAGTGGAAGCCCCCTAGCACTTTCCTGAGGAAGGCACTATGGGTCTGTTCACTTAGTTCCCTTAGTTCATGTAGGATTTCTCAAGTATCCAATGATGTCAGAGCCTTCATGTGAGTTTAAGTTTCTCCTGAGGAGGAATGTAAACCGTTCACAGTTGTTGAGCCGCATGGGATATGATTCCTAAGTAGGAGCCTCCTAGTACTTTCCTGAGGAAGGCACTATGAGTCTGCCTACTTAGCTCCCTTTCTTTGGTAAGCTTGTCTTGAAGCTTGAAGACTGGGATTGTTTTCTCTTGTGTAGGGGCTTTGATTAGGGTTGTTCAGGGCTTTGCTCAGAGGTAGATTAGGGTTTTGTTTTAGGGTTGTTCAGGGTCTTGCTCAGGGTAGTTTCATGCTTTTGGATAGGAGTTTGCCAGGCTGGTTAGCCTTCTCTTTGTGTTGATTGACTTGTGTGGTGCTGTGCTGCATTAGACTTAGGGGTTCATCTAGATATTTCTGAGATAGGTGCATCTTAGAAATAGGCTTTGTGTGCATGAGAAGTTGAGGTGGTCCTCCTTCTGCTTGATTGTTATTGAGTGGCTTTGCTTGCTGGTAATTGGTAGAGCTGAGCTCCCTTGCCTCTGTGGTGTGTGGCCCTTGTGCCTTGATTGTTTGGTTGTTGCATTCATGCATATTTCCAGTATTTCTTTACTTTGCAGTGATTCCTGTTTGCTGTTCAGTCCTGTTGTCATGATCCCTTAGGAGCTCTAACTTCTCTGTTGTGGAGGAGTTATGATAGACATTAGGTTGGTTACCCAAGCATGATAACATTAGGTAGATTCCCCTTTTCAACCATAGTTTTAGGGTGTCTCTTTCCTTTCTCAAAACAACAGAAAAACACTTAATAAAGGATAAAACAAAAGTGAATTCATTTCTTCCGTTAAAAGATTTGAACAAACATCAAAACATTTTGTCCTCCTGGACTGTGAAAACCCTTGGTTAAGGTGCATTTTCCCATAAAAAACACTTGAACAGCTTGTGTCGTGCGTAGTCGAACTACATTTGCTCTGATCTTCCATGCCGTGTGGAAGTACGTAGGCACAGGACGCGATGTCCTGGCGAGCAACCTTCCCCCCGTCTAGACGTAGGTAGTCGAACTACGTTGACTCTGACTTTCCCATTGCACGAGGGAGTACGTAGGTCCAGAACACCGTATGTTCTGTCGAGTCCTGTCCTTTTCTTTTCTTTTCAGACTGACCATTAGTGTAGATAGATAAACACACCCTTTTCCTTATAAACACCGAGCGTGGATCCCGTCGAGTACGACGGACGTGAGGGGTGCTAATACCTTCCCCTTGCGTAACCGACTCCCGAACCCAGGTTTTGGTTGCGACGACCATACCTTTCCCATTTTTTGCGAGGTTTACTTCGAGCGTTTCCTTTCCCTCCGTTGGGATAAATAACGCACGATGGCGACTCTTCTGTCAGCCGACGCCGATTTTTGCAGTAGCGACAGCTGGCGACTCTGCTGGGGACCTTATAGCATCCAGGGACTTTTCCCATCCCTTATGCTGGGACCGTTTCCCATCCCCTACGCGAGTCAATCCTAGCGCTTGGGTCTTTATCTGTTGGGTGTTGTGCATATGTGTTTTATCTTTCCGCACTTTACTTTCCCGCACCTTTACCTTTCCGCATTTACTCTCAGTACTGTATTATTATGATTATTGCTGTGGGAAAGGGAGGTTACTATGAGTGAGAAGCCGGACCTGGGCTTGAGTATACACCTAGACATAGTTGTGGAGAGTAGTAGACGAACCTGTCTGCTGAGCAGGCACCGTTCCCTACGAAATCTGCGCTCAGACGAGGTTCTCTCCGAGGTGCTCCTTTCCGGTCCTGAGGATCTGAGGGGAGTCCAGACGTGAGGATTGTCGACTCTGGGGACCGATCATTTGGAAGTCAGCTAAGTGAGGCCTCTTCATGACTTGATGATGCCACTCCTTCTGGGAATCGTATCGTCACTCATGAAAGTCTGTGACGCTGATGACCGCATAGGATGCCGTACCTTTGTCCGTGGATTAGGTCCATACCTGTGAGGGGGATTGGGTTATTGCAGGAAAACTGGCCTTCAGAAACCATGATTCAGTATTTATCAGATGGTTTTCTTGGCTCGTTAACAGGTTTGTTGTTTGGATCAGATGGGTTTCTTGTTTGAGGTTGATACTATTATCAGATGGTTTTCTCGTCAGTTACAGAGGTTCAGATGGATTTCTTAACAGGGTATTGGTATTTTGGGTGTCAGATGATAGTCAGCGTCATGAGGTTCTGGTGACTGTGGTGGTTTTCTGTTCTTGACATCACAGAGATGTTCCTCTTCAGGCTACAGCATGGCCCCTGTGTTCGCTGATTGCATCATTTATCATATTGCATTATTGAATTACCATTTGCATCCAACTAACGTGTGTGTATTGCAGGTACATATTTTCCCTCCCAGTTCCGGTGTTCGTTTCCTAGCAAGACATGGAAGCCATGAAGAGAGTGTTACCCTACAAATTCCCGTCTCCAGATATCAGTCTGTTGTCAGAGTTAATTACTATTGCTAGGAAGAAGGTGATGGGAGATTTCAGGAAGACATATGGGAGGATCCTGACTTATGTTTACCAGCCCTCGGCTTATGAGATCAGCGGCATTTACACCCTGTTGCAGTTTTATGATGCTGAGCTCAGGTGTTTCGTATTTCCTGATTTTGTCTTGGCTCCTACCCTGGAGGAGTATTCTGCACTCTTGGATATACCGATTCGCGAGCAGATGCCTTTCTATCACACGGACGCTAAGCCTGATCTGGCTGAGCTTTCTGCTATTCTGTACTTAGGAGAGTTTGAGCTGACAGGGAAGATGATTAGAAGAGGAGATGCGTGGGGATTTCCGTTGGTTGTTTTGGTGGAGAAGGCTAGGGAGTATGCCAAGAAGGGTGGCTGGGTTGTTTTTGACGCCATCCTTGCTGTGTGTGTTTATGGCATTGTATTGTTCCCAAACTTTCCTGATTTTGTTGATGCAGATGCTTCCTATATTCTGGCTGCAAAGAACCCAGTTCCTACCTTGCTGGGAGATATCCACCATTCCACTCACTACCAAAATGAAAAGCGGCGAGGAAGGAATGTCTCTTGCTGTGTACCTCTACTGTGCAGGTGGTTTACTAGTCATATGCCGAAGTCAGGGCCTTTCGTCACTTCTATTGATTCTTTAGGATGGCCTGAGCGCTTGATGGGGTTGACTTCTGAGAATGTGGTGTGGGTTAATGAGGAGGTGTTAGGAGTTGAGGTCATATACAGATGCGAAGGATTCCCTAACGTTCCTTTGATAGGAAGGAGAGGGTGTGTCAATTACAACCCTTCCTTATTAATCAGGCAGTTTGGGTATGCACCTCAGGAAGCGCCGAAGCCCGAGGAGATACAGGAATCTATGTATCTCACTGGGGAAATAGAGGAAGAGATGTTGATCAAGCTTGAGAAAGCATGGAAGAACCTGCATAAGAGAGGGAAGCCTTCATGTAGCAAAGGGGGTACTCGAGTTCTTGGTCCGTATGTGGAATGGATTCGTGAACGAGCTATGAAATTCCTTATGCCTTATCCTGCAGTTCAGCCATTGTATCCTTCTCCGGTGGAGGAGCCCACCACTATAGACATGCAGGTATACAAGCAGCTGATGGCGGAGAAAGAAGAGTTAGCAAAGGTTAAAGAAGCTTTAGAAAAAGAGAACGCCCAACTTCGTCATGAAAAGATTGAAACAGGATATTTTTCCAAGCAACAGGCCGAAACTTTGAAACACCTGAAGACTACTTTATTGGAGTTGACTGAAACCAAGAAGCGTCTGGAGTTAGATGTAGACTTAGTTAGCAGTGTATTGGCTACTAAGAAACAAGAGCTAGAAAGGGCCTACACGAAGTTAGCTAAGTTCAGAGAGCATTGGGACCTCACTATGGCCAAACGCAAAGAACGGGAAGAAGAGCTAAAGATACAGGTTGCTCAGTTGGGAGAACAGGTTAAAGTGAAGACTGAAGAGCTTGAAGAAGAAGCATGTCGTCGATACGAGGCCGAACGCAAACTGATTAATGCCATGAAGAATCTGGAAGATTGTCAGTGCAGAGCAGACATCAAGAGGCCCAAACCTGAGGATGGTGCCCAAGATAAGGCTTGGGAAGATTTTGTCAGAGACATCCATGGAACGGTCAGGAAAAGGGATCAGTTGATAGAAGGCTTGATTTATCGACCGGATCATCCAGAGACGAAGAAGCTGTTCGAGGATTTCTGCGACCGTACCCGCACTTGATTTCTCTCTTGTATTTTATGTGTTGAGATCACCACCAGGTATGTTGGTTGGGATCCTCCTTTATCATATCAGTTGTATGGAACATAGTTGTGTAACGCCTTGACGAGACTGTTGTTTCAATATATAAGGGTTTTTCTAAATATTGTCTTTCTGGTTTATCTTGTCTTGCTACCTTGACACTGGAATTGGAGGGGAAATATCCCCAATGCACACATGCACGTTAGCATTTTTGCATTCTGTCTGCATAAATCATATTGCACAGCATTTCTCTAGCTGGCCAGAGCACTTATCCAGCCTTTGTTTTGATCCCAGAGGGTGATTCTCGGGGGATTGTTCGAGGCAAGTGTGGAGTGTTGAAGACGACCAAGGGGTTGAAGCAAATTTGAGCAGAATCAAGCAGTGAAGTCAGTTGGCAGTTGTTGGTAGCTATGTCGGAGAGCAGCTTCCAGTTTGTTGATACCTTGTCAGGTTTCACTGTGACGTCCAATCCTTTGTATGGATTTACGCATGACGAAGATTTCCCGCAAGTGAACAACCTTATTGCAGCTCAGCTTGTACAACCTTCTGTTGAAGACCGAGGTCTACGGGAGCAGTTTGTTGATATCTCAGACTACCAGGGTGTTGCCTTCCCTATGCCAAAGTCCCTAAGAGAGGTCCCGATAGCAAAGACTGAAGACCCATTAGCTCCCGTGTATGCTAGAAGGTTTCGTGCATTGGATGAAAGATTCAAAGCCTTGAAAGGTAAAGACGCTGTTAACCCTAATGCTGCAGACATGTGTCTGGTTCCTGGCCTAGTGTTACCTCCGAAGTTCAGAATGCCGAGGGTTGAAAAGTACAAAGGAGACAGTTGCCCAAAGCAATATTTGGTGATGTTCTGCCGAAGAATGACTTCATTCGTGCGTAACGACAAGTTGATGATTCACTGCTTTCAGGATAGTCTGACTGGGGCATCTCTGAGTTGGTATATGCAGCTAGAGAGGGATCAGATTCGATCATGGGTGGATTTAGCCAACGCTTTTCTGAAACAGTACGACTACAATCTTGTTGAAGTTCCTAGTCGCGTGCAGTTGCAAGAATTGTCTCAGGAGAACGATGAACCCATCAGGAAGTATGCGCAGAGATGGAGAGAATTTGCTGCCAGAGTGCAACCACCACTTCTAGACCGAGAGTTAGCAAGCATGTTCGTAAACTCCTTGCAGAGCCCGTACTTCGAAAGAATGCTTAGAGTCACACCAAATTTCTCTGAATTGGTCAGGGCAGGAGAGCGCATCGAGTATGGTGTAAAGACTGGAAAAATCCAGAATGTTGCAGGCAGTCGGGTTCGTCAAACCGAAGAAGGAGTTGTGGTCAACGCAATAAGGAATGATGTTGGGTATCCTCGAGTCGAATCGGTGAAATCTATTGGTTCTTCGTCTTCTCAGCGATCAGTGCCTCATTATTTGGGACAGACCACTGTGCCTGGGGCACCATATCAGGAGTCTTATGTCGCTCAGCGAACTCGTGGCCAAGGTTATCAGACTCAGCGTCAAAATCAGAACAGACCTCGTAGCAATTTGGAACGAAGGAATGGTCCTTCCTGCCCAGTTCTTGTGCCGTACAATCAGCTTTTGCCACAGTTGGTTCAGAACGCTTTGGTGGAGCCGAAAGCTCTCAAGCCTGTGCCAGAACCTTACCCTCCTGGGTACAATCCCCAATTTCAATGTGGTTACCATGGTGGCTCTCCAGGGCATGCAACTGAAGATTGTAAAGCGTTTCGGGCGAAAGTACAACAATTGATCGATCAGGATTGCATTTCCTTTCGAGAAGGATTTCTGTTTGTTCATACTAACTTCTCAGCTGTCTAAGCTGGTAGACTCGGAAAGTATTCCCCAGCAAAAGCCAGTGGTCCAGACAGGCAGGCGCCCTCAGCATTGGCAGTCCTCAGACTTTATATCATTTGCATTTGTAGTTTCTTTTCTGTTAGTTACTACTTGCTGTAAACATTGTATGTTTCGAATGGTAATGATAATAAAGTGACTATGCATTTTTCTGAATTAATCATGTCGCTGTCGCTCATTTACTGCATTGCACTGACACTTGCATTTTATTCACTCCACTTTATCACTGTGATTAGCAAAGACTGGAGGAAGGATGACGAAATAAACTCATAACTGGTGATCGTATGCTTTCAGATAAAACCTTGCCGATGACGTACAAGGCATTGTTTCAAATCCCCCAAACACTGGAGATATAAGGAGTTAGTCCCTTGTTAACCACTTCGAGCCAGGAAGTAGGAGTTTTTCGGACTTTTAAACCCTCACATCTTAACCCGGGGCAGGGTAGCTGTCAGTTAGCTTGACCGAGCATTCAAGTCTTACAGAGGAGTGTTGTCTTTCGAGGACCAATTACAGTTTATGCCTCTCAAGAGGTCGTACCTCGTCAACCACAGTGGTTAAACCTCACCGATCAGGAGTGAGACAGTTACAATCCTTTCGGAGCAATCAAGACAACCAGTGTCACACGACTTTGTTCCAAAAGAAAGAAAAAAGAAAGCCCGCTAAGTAAAAAGAAAGAAAAAGCTGGAAAGCTAATACTTAGGCAAAAATCAGGGCATCCCGCTGGACTTCAAAAGAAAACGAAAAAACGAAAGGAACTCAAAAGGAGTCAGTCCAGGCAAAAATTAGGGAATCAAAAAGAATGGAAAAGAAGGGATAGAAAAAATAGAAAAAATCCCATGAAGTCACAAAGTCGTGTACACAGACACCGAAAACGAAAAGGAGTAACTGTCACTCTGAAAAACCCTGTGAGTTCCTTAATTGTGGTTCTTACCATTCAACATACCTCTCGAAGAGGCGAGCGCTCGTGCCATGTTAGTTGAACCTTAGGATCGGAGATCATCACGTAGAAAGGGTGGGTACAAATCAAAATTTGAGCCAAATATCCTTTGCTTCACGAACCGTGAACCCGACCACGATACAACCCTTAAAAGACCTAATTGAGGTAGGGTTTATTCTGAAAGCTCATTACGATAAGGTTGAGTAACCTGACTCCTTCATGACTTGCTAGTCACATCTTTGTTGTGTTTTTCACTGACCACGTAAGCACTACGTCTGAACGTTGGTTCATTCGTCACTCAATCATGACATGTAAACGAGTGACAGCACAAATTTTCAAAATCTGCATAAACATTGCATTAGAATTACCATTCGTGAACAAACGATTTTTACTTGCAGGTTAGTAGTTGACATGAAGGAGATTCCAACAGGGAATAATCGAGCAGGACCGAGTAATTCAGCAGTCTGAACCAGGAGGGTACATGTTGTGAAACCCAGTGAATCAGGGGCATTGACTTCCATTGAATTCGGAATCAGTTAGTCTGAGGACAAGTCCCGAGGCTTCAGTTGATCAAGGGGCAGTATGCTTAAGAAGCAGTTAATCAGAAGTGAGTCTTCTCGAGAGCCAATCAGGGGCAATTATGCAGAACGTGGAGATTTGAAAGCAGATACTTCAGGTGGATAATCAGATCAGGTTAAGTCGCTAGAACGCTCATTCAGGGGCAAGTCACTGCAGAGAGTGTTGAAACCAATTGGGTTGATAGGGATTTAATGGAGATTGAATCTTTTTGTCGTATAGATACCGGGGCAAGTAATCTCGAGGTCGTCTCATAGCAAGCTGTTCAGAGCAAGTATTCCCAGGAGTTAGATAGGGGCAAGTTGAGTGCACTGGGGCAAGTTATTCAAGCCAGTCTGTTTATCCCCGCCAGAGTCCATGGCAGGTTAGTACCCTCTCCAGAGGATGAATGTTGTGTCTTTCCCCAGTAAAGTCGCCCCAGGCAAGATTGAATGTTGTCTCCCCAGGAGAGTGGAGATTGCGTCAAAGGGAGATCAATGTATCTTCAGTAGTTCAGAATTGGCTTATTAAGCAGAGCAGAGTCCTCCCCAGCAAGGGTCAAGACGGATATGATTAACTTCCCCAAAGAGTTTCTTGTGTAGTGCGAATCAGAGCACACCGGTCAATCCCTAACTCAGTAATAGCAGGATGAAGTACCCCCACAGGGCGTAATCAGAGTGCTGATACCTTTTGAAAACAGTTTCCAGGATTGCTTTTCTCTTTCCCCAACAGGTTGATCCTTCCTCGTCAGGACGATCATCTTCAGCAGAGTTTGAAGTTCCGAGTTTGTGAGCTACTTTCCCAGCAGGACGGTTATCCCCAGCGGAGTTAGTTCATCTTTCCAGCCTTTATTTTGTTGGAACCGTACCGGTAGTATTCCGGTCATCCCCAGCGGACCCAGTTTGTCTTCAACATTTATTTTGCTGAAGTAACTCCTTTGCATAAGCATGCATCATAAGCACTTGCATTTTACACGAATACGTAGCATTTCCATGCAGTATGGAAACATTACGGCATCATCAAACATGTGCATTTGGAAGCATAAGCAGGATTGATTACCCGTCCAGCCTCAGGTATTTTCTCTTTCGATAAGTGAGACCGTGGTTTGCAGAGATGTGTATGTTTTGTTTGCAGCACAGAACGCGCAGTGATCGTGTTTCCTCCGGTCAAGAGGGTTGTGGCGCAGGGCACGCAGTGATCGTGGTCGTCGTTATGTTGTGGGGGTTTTCGCGGAAGAGGTACGCAGTGATCGTATTCATCCCGTATGTTTTGTTTGTGGCACAAGACGCGCAGTGATCGTGTTTCCTCCTGTCAAGAGGGTTGTGGCGCAGGGCATGCAGTGATTGTGGTCGTCGTTATGTTGTGGGGGTTTTCGCGGAAGAGGTACGCAGTGATCGTATTCATCCCGTATGTTTTGTTTGTGGCACAAGACACGCGGTGATCGTGTTTCCTCCTGTCAAGAGGGTTAGGGCGCAGGGCACACAATGATCGTGGTCATCGTTATGTTATGGGGTTTTTGTGGAAGAGATACGCAGTGATCGTATTCGTCTCATATGTGGTTTTGTTTGCAACGCCAAGACGCGCAGTGATCGTGTTTCCTCCTGTCAAGAGGGTTGTTGCGTCGGACACGCAGTGATCATGCTCGTCATGTCATATTCCCCTAGCAGAGTTTGCTTGGTCAAGCACTTTTTCCCCCAGCTGAGTCTTTCTCAGGATGCTGTGGTGTCAGCATTGGAAGACGATAATGCAGATTTTTGGGTGGTCACCCGTAGTTTCCCCAGCAGAGTTATGTTCTCCAGCAGGGTGTTACTTCAATGAGTTACTTGGTTAAGTCCCTCATAGTCCCCAGCAGGGTATTCGCGACGGAGTTGTTTGGTTAAATTCCTCTTATTTTCCAACAAGGTTATTCTCGTCAAGGTGCTTGGTTAAGTTCCCAATTTCCCCAGCGGAGTGTTTTCAGGATATCTACTGCCAGAGAAGGTATTTGACGGTCGTCGTCAGAATTGTCCTCTCAGAGCGGCTTGGTTAAGTTTCTCGTGTCCCCGCAGGTTTGCTCGTTCAGGTACGAACGGAAGGTTGGTAAGTGAAATCAACATTTGCTCGCTGTTTAGTGGATGCTCGTTCAGGTACGAACGGAAGGTTGGTAAGTGAAATCAACATTTTCTCGTAGTTTAGTGGATGCTCGTTCAGGTACGAACGGAAGGTTGGTAAGTGAAATCAACATTTTCTCGCAGTTTAGTGGATGCTCGTTCAGGTACGAACGGAAGGTTGGTAAGTGAAATCAACATTTTCTCGCAGTTTAGTGGATGCTCGTTCAGGTACGAACGGAAGGTTGGTAAGTGAAATCAACATTTGCTCGCTGTTTAGTGGATGCTCGTTCAGGTACGAACGGAAGGTTGGTAAGTGAAATCAACATTTTCTCGCAGTTTAGTGGATGCTCGTTCAGGTACGAACGGAAGGTTGGTAAGTGAAATCAACATTTTCTCGCAGTTTAGTGGATGCTCGTTCAGGTACGAACGGAAGGTTGATAAGTGAAACAAACATTTTCTCGCAGTTTAGTGGATGCTCGTTCAGGTACGAACGGAAGGTTGGTAAGTGAAACCAACATTTTCTCGCAGTTTAGTGGATGCTCGTTCAGGTACGAACGGAAGGTTGGTAAGTGAAATCAACATTTTCTCTCCGATTAGTGGATGCTCGTTCAGGTACGAACGGAAGGTTGGTAAGTGAAATCAACATTTTCTCGCAGTTTAGTGGATGCTCGTTCAGGTACGAACAGAAGGTTGGTAAGTGAAATCTACATTTTCTCGCAGTTTAGTGGATGCTCGTTCAGGTATGAACGGAAGTTTGGTAAGTGAAATCAACATTTTCTCGCCGATTAGTGAATGCTCGTTCAGGTACGAACGGAAGGTTGGTAAGTGAAATCAACATTTTCTCGCAGTTTAGTGGATGCTCGTTCAGGTACGAACGGAAGGTTGGTAAGTGAAATCAACATTTGCTCGCTGTTTAGTGGATGCTCGTTCAGGTACGAACGGAAGGTTGGTAAGTGAAATCAACATTTTCTCGCAGTTTAGTGGATGCTCGTTCAGGTACGAACGGAAGGTTGGTAAGTGAAATCAACATTTTCTCGCAGTTTAGTGGATGCTCGTTCAGGTACGAACGGAAGGTTGATAAGTGAAACAAACATTTTCTCGCAGTTTAGTGGATGCTCGTTCAGGTACGAACGGAAGGTTGGTAAGTGAAACCAACATTTTCTCGCAGTTTAGTGGATGCTCGTTCAGGTACGAACGGAAGGTTGGTAAGTGAAATCAACATTTTCTCTCCGATTAGTGGATGCTCGTTCAGGTACGAACGGAAGGTTGGTAAGTGAAATCAACATTTTCTCGCAGTTTAGTGGATGCTCGTTCAGGTACGAACAGAAGGTTGGTAAGTGAAATCTACATTTTCTCGCAGTTTAGTGGATGCTCGTTCAGGTATGAACGGAAGTTTGGTAAGTGAAATCAACATTTTCTCGCCGATTAGTGAATGCTCGTTCAGGTACGAACGGAAGGTTGGTAAGTGAAATCAACATTTTCTCGCAGTTTAGTGGATGCTCGTTCAGGTACGAACGGAAGGTTGGGTAAGTGAAATCAACAATTTTCTCGCTGTTTGGCGTTTGCTCACTGATCAGTGTATGCTCACTTCTTCGGAATGGGGTGGTCTATGGACAATATCAGATTATTTCATAAGCAGGTTGATGGATAGGTGTTTAGTTGTCGCTGTGGCAACGAAAATCAGTTCCCTGGTTAATTCTCCCCAAGCAGTGGTGTGCGCAATTTATTTTTGCGGTTGGCAAATTTCAGGGTATCATTGGTATTCAACCGTCATTTACCTTTGAATGTTTGAAGGCTGAGCGCTCTTCACCCATTCAGGTCCAAGCCGCTTGAATAGGGGCAGCTGTTGCACCCTAAAATTTGACCAACCGGTTCTCCTATCTGGTTCATGGTTCAATTCGTATTCGCATATCAGATGCATGACATTTGTGCACAGACAGAGGGTGTCAGGGTTACAGCTTGGTTTTCATCTACCGGATATTTCAGATTCAGTCTAGATAATCAGGGTTTTATTTTCGGGAAATTGGGCGCTTCTCGGTGTTTTCAGCTTACATGGTGGTTTTTGGGATATTCTGATGCCCGAGATTTACTGTTTGCTTCGATCTGATTTTATCAGAGCCATTTTCGTTTGGGCCCAAGTTGGTTTTTGGAGGCCCAGTTTATCCATTGGTCCGTTTTGACCATTTTTGTCCAAAAAAATTGAATGCCATGTGTCCAGCTATAAATCAGCCACACGTTCAGCTTGAGAAGGCCCCACCACACAACTCCAGACTCCCCCACGTTCTGACACCTCACCCTGACCCAGCTTTCTCTCTCTGCGCCACGCCACCCCCACACGTGGCCTCCATGCAGTAATCTCCCTCGCCACTTGTCGCCTCACCAACCCTCACCGGGATTACATCGCCGGCCATGCAAATCCGGTGACCGCCCCAACGGCCACCGCCCAACCATCACCGGACCACCGCCAGACGCCGGAATTTGCAGGTTTCATCAGAAATTCATCCAGATCAAGAACCTTCATCTTCTACCTCCATCAATAATCACCAGACGCCGGAACAGACTCGCCGGAAACTGCATTGTTTCGCCGGAAACTTCATCCATTGCCGGAAACTTCAAGCAACCTCATAGATCTTCATCATCCCGCCCAGATCCTTCACCGTACCTTCATGCATATTCTCCAGAAAAACCAAGAACAAGATTTTTCTCGTTGTTTTTTTTTTCCAGAAATTACCAAAGGTTCTTCGAGGCTTTGTCCATCTTCATCATCAAGATTACCAGGAGCGCAGATCCAAGAATTTCATCGTGTGTTCTTCAGAGACCTCCTTCGATTTGTTTCCAAGAAACACCATCCGATCTTCATCTTGGTCGTTCTTCCAGATCTCCGTTGAAGGCTTCAAGAAGTTTCATCACCAGCTGCGTCTTCGTGAACGTCTCCAGAACTTTTTTCGCCAAGAACGCCATTGTAACGAATTCTCTGATCTCCAAGCCCACTGCATCTTGTTCATAGTAGATCTTCAAGAAGTGTTCTCCAGAACTCGTTGTATCCGTTGCTTCACTCCAGGTTTTGTTCCTTTTTTCCACCTCCATTGTTGTTCATTCAGTGAATTAGGGTTTCTCATTTTGAGATTTTAGGTTTAGTTTTAGTTGATGGGGATGGTCTAGGTTAGTTTGAGTTGAGCAGTAAGGATTAGAGAGAGGTTGTTGTTTGAATTCGTGAGTGTTTGATCAGGGTTCGAGGGTTTCAGAAGGTGTTGGAGAGGGGTTCATGAGGGGAGTTCAGAGAGAAGCTGAGCGGCGCATTAGGGTTAGGGATGAACAGTGATTGAATTTTGGGAAGAAAGTTTGGTTTTTGTTAATTGATGATTGGGTTAGGGTTTGGGCTGGGTTAAGCCCAAGTCTGAGATTGCTGAAACGCACCCCCTCATTACTCGCTATACCCCCCCTGGCTGTGGAAAGGCTGAATAGACTTTGGTTTGGGCTTAGCCCAATTGCTAGGCGCACCCCCCTCAGTTAGGCCCAATGCTGGATAACAACTAGGGCGTTTTGCTAATGCACCCCCCCTGTTTTATTTTCTTTTTCTCTTTAATTTCTTTGTTTTCACTCATGTTAGAAAATAATCTATAAAAAATAGTAGGATGAACCAATTAATTCCCTTCTTTTTTCTGTAGGTTCCTAATTCAATTTAGAATTTTATAGTGCAAAAATATTGAAGTGATCATGCATTTTCATTTTATTTGCATTTTTGTATTTTAATTGGTATTGAATAATTGGTTTGTGATGTGGCTGCCTTGTTGATTTTAGTTCTCTCATTTGGTATTGATTTTTGCTTTAGTTTTTTAGTATGTTGTACTAGACTGATGCATGCTCCCCATAGGATTTTTGTGGATTTTTTAGAGATTGATTGATGTTGTTTTAGGGGTAGAGAATAGAGACCTCATAACTTGCTGGTTAACCCTTGACCATTCAATGTTAGGGATTGTTTAGTAGCCTTAGAAGTTGACTTAGGCTTTGAGATTTGATCTTGGGATCATAGAGGCATGTAGGTTTCCCCTAGATTTTTGGTGGATTTTTAGAAGTTGTTTTGCTATTTTTGCTTGGGCTTGAGACTAGGAGAAGTCTTGAGGGCTTCTGACTTTGAAGTTCAACTGTGGTTGAACTTTAGAGGTAGTTTCTTTTGGTTTGAATGCCTGGGGGTTCTTCTTGGAGATAGGGGCTTGATGAAGACTTGATGGAGCTTGCAAGGATGCATGGATTTAGGCATAGTCTATGAGCTTGCTCTCTGTTTGTGAGGTTTGAGATCCTGAAGTTTGAGGGAAATTTATGGTACTTTCCTGAGGAAGGCACTATGGATGTCTTTCATTCTTTATTCTCACCTCTTTCTTAAGTATCCAATGATGTTGGAGCCTTCATGTGAGTTTAGTTTCTCCTGAGGAGGAATGTAAACCGTTCACAGTTGTTGAGCCACATGGGATATGATTCCTAAGTGGAAGCCCCCTAGTATTTTCCTGAGGAAGGCACTATGGGTCTGTTCACTTAATTCCCTTAGTTCATGTAGGATTTCTCAAGTATCCAATGATGTTGGAGCCTTCATGTGAGTTTAGTTTCTCCTGAGGAGGGATGTAAACCGTTCGCAGTTGTTGAGCTACATAGGATATGATTCCTAAGTGGAAGCCCCCTAGCACTTTCCTGAGGAAGGCACTATGGGTCTGTTCACTTAGTTCCCTTAGTTCATGTAGGATTTCTCAAGTATCCAATGATGTCAGAGCCTTCATGTGAGTTTAAGTTTCTCCTGAGGAGGAATGTAAACCGTTCACAGTTGTTGAGCCGCATGGGATATGATTCCTAAGTAGGAGCCTCCTAGTACTTTCCTGAGGAAGGCACTATGAGTCTGCCTACTTAGCTCCCTTTCTTTGGTAAGCTTGTCTTGAAGCTTGAAGACTGGGATTGTTTTCTCTTGTGTAGGGGCTTTGATTAGGGTTGTTCAGGGCTTTGCTCAGAGGTAGATTAGGGTTTTGTTTTAGGGTTGTTCAGGGTCTTGCTCAGGGTAGTTTCATGCTTTTGGATAGGAGTTTGCCAGGCTGGTTAGCCTTCTCTTTGTGTTGATTGACTTGTGTGGTGCTGTGCTGCATTAGACTTAGGGGTTCATCTAGATATTTCTGAGATAGGTGCATCTTAGAAATAGGCTTTGTGTGCATGAGAAGTTGAGGTGGCCCTCCTTCTGCTTGATTGTTATTGAGTGGCTTTGCTTGCTGGTAATTGGTAGAGCTGAGCTCCCTTGCCTCTGTGGTGTGTGGCCCTTGTGCCTTGATTGTTTGGTTGTTGCATTCATGCATATTTCCAGTATTTCTTTACTTTGCAGTGATTCCTGTTTGCTGTTCAGTCCTGTTGCCATGATCCCTTAGGAGCTCTAACTTCTCTGCTGTGGAGGAGTTATGATAGACATTAGGTTGGTTACCCAGGCATGATAACATTAGGTAGATTCCCCTTTTCAACCATAGTCTTAGGGTGTCTCTTTCCTTTCTCAAAACAACAGAAAAACACTTAATAAAGGATAAAACAAAAGTGAATTCATTTCTTTCGTTAAAAGATTTGAACAAACATCAAAACATTTTGTCCTCCTGGACTGTGAAAACCCTTGGTTAAGGTGCATTTTCCCATAAAAAACACTTGAACAACTTGTGTCGTGCGTAGTCGAACTACATTTTCTCTGATCTTCCATGCCGTGTGGAAGTACGTAGGCACAGGACGCGATGTTCTGGCGAGCAACCTTCCCCCCGTCTAGACGTAGGTAGTCGAACTACGTTGACTCTGACTTTCCCATTGCACGAGGGAGTACGTAGGCCCAGAACACCGTATGTTCTGTCGAGTCCTGTCCTTTTCTTTTCTTTTCAGACTGACCATTAGCGTAGATAGATAAACACACCCTTTTCCTTATAAACACCGAGCGTGGATCCCGTCGAGTACGACGGACGTGAGGGGTGCTAATACCTTCCCCTTGCGTAACCGACTCCCGAACCCAGGTTTTGGTTGCGACGACCATACCTTTCCCATTTTTTGCGAGGTTTACTTCGAGCGTTTCCTTTCCCTCCGTTGGGATAAATAACGCACGGTGGCGACTCTTCTGTCAGCCGGCGCCGATTTTCGCAGTAGCGACAGGTATCCTTACAAAATTGACTCGGATAGTGTTCCTACGAGCGAAAGCCATAACCTGCAACAAAGAACAAAGATAAATCCTTTGGTCCTTGAAATGGTTAGTGAGAATGCTATGCTTATGATGTCATGATGTTATGATGTTATGTCCAAACACGAACATGTGGCACACACAAGCAATTCACACAACAACCCTAGGTTTAGAGGCTTGCATGAGGTTTAAAGGTAAGTACCCTCCCACTGAAGTTTAATTGGTTCATCCTGTCCTAGAAATAGTAACCAGGTTCTACGGGATCTCAATATCATTGATTCTTCGCAAAGGTTGTTGTTCAATAGGCAACTGACTTGCTAACCAAAACTCCCTTAGATTAGAATCTCAATGACTGTAGTATCGAGTATCAACCAACTTCAGTCTTCACCAAAGCCGGTTATCTCACTACTTTCTAAAGGCCAAGATGGGTCAATTAGGATTCTAAAAGTTAGTTAGTGTTAATGACAATGTATGGCAGCCTCATATTATCCTCAATTGACTTAAGGAACATAAGTACCCACCAAGAAGTCACACTAACTGTAGCCACCAGATCAACCATATCGGTATACGCTGTACAGTTTCCTTGGTCTATTGCTACTTACCTAAGGTACACTAGATTCGGGTTAGGATCTTTCACACAAAAGCCCTACAAGTAAGTAAAGCAAGCAAGACAAACAAATAAGTGATCTAATTCCTAAGGGAACCCCTCCTTTACCAAGTACTCCCCAGCAGAGTCGCCAGTTCTGTAACACGGTGGGAGAACTGACTTGGTATTTTTGTTTGACAAAAACATGTGCGGATAGCAAGAGTCGCCACCGACTTTTATTTTATCCAATAGGAAAGGCTATAAAAGAACAGGAAAGACCTTTTTGAAAAGATTTTGAGTTCGGGGGGTAGGTTATATAAAGGGAAGGTGTTAGCACCCTTTATATCCATGGTTATCCATGGGCTCTTAGTTACTTAGCTCACTTGTTTGTTTGAAAAGTAATGTGAAGTGTATGCTTAGAAAAGATTTTTAGAAGTTCTTTATAGTGATCCTCGTATGGATGTATACAAAGCCTTGAGTTTGGAAATATTTTGAAAGTGGGGTGTAAAGAATGTTTTTTTTGAAAAAAGTGAGCAAGTATTTAAGTGCTACCTACCCTAAATTTGTAAGGTCTTTCTTGTTATTTATTTCCTTTAAGGGTAAGACTGTCCTTACTATTAGTGAGTAAGTAGTCTTTACCTTGGATGTTAAGGGACGGGCGTAGGGTCATTGTATGGTCAAAGAAGGCAACATGTAGGGGTGTCTTAGTAATTTGAAGGGACTATCATCATTTTTGTAGGGTCACCGAGGGACAAGATCATTTATTCCGTAGGCAACTTCGAAGGGACTATGATCATTTTAACTTTAAAGGGACTTGATGATTTATCTGTTTGCAGGGACATCGCTTAAGACACCCTTACATTCGAGGGACTTGACCATATTAAGGCAACTAAGAGGGGTAACCCTAGGAGGTGTAGATGGCGATCGTAGAACGATCGACTTACATGTGTGAGTGATTATTTTCAGATATTTCTTTTATTATTGATTCTCTAAGTCCAATTTATTCAATTAGATCTTTTCACGCCCTAGATTACTAACCAAACAATTAAATATTTACGGAAATAATAAAAAAATAAGAAAAAAAGTCCTAAACTATTACACGGCTTCGGGGCAATTACAGAATAATCGGTGCAAAAAAATAAATTACATAAGGAAAATCCTATACAATCCTCTAAATAATATAAATAAAGCAATGAAAATAAATTACATTAAGAAATTAATTGTTTTAAAAAAAAGATCAAGTTTAGAAAATAAGGGTCTAATTAGGGTTAGTGAAAAATTAGGGTTTTTAAATTAATCTAAACCTAGTTATATTCATTTACAATTTTAATTAATAAATTAAAAAAAAAGTTATGTGAGAGAAAAAAATATAAAATTATATTATAAAATTTATTTTAAGAAAAATAATTAGTGAGCAGTTAGTAAAGATTAATGGTTAATTAAATTAATAATAATGTTTTAATAATAATAACTATAAAACATAAAATAAAAAAAAAAGGAAGAAATTCACTAAAAATAAATGGGGGAAGACCTGAAAATGTTCGTACGAAGAGTTTCGACTCTTGAAAAGCTTATGCCTTAACCATGACACTTCTTGAAACCTGCATCATATCTTGCAAACAAATGATCAAAACAAACCTAAACATGATTATGAAGATCATTATGAACAGAAAATATGATAAAGTGCAATGAAATCAGAGATTAGAAAGCAAAAAAAAAAAGAATGAGAGTCGGCATGTTTATGGGATGCACTTCGTGAGGTCTCAACCTTCAAGTCTTTATGGGATAGGTTCCTAGGATCTTGAGGAATGTGAATGGACTTGTAGAGCTGATTGAATCTTATTGCAAAGCTGTTTTAAGATTTTTCTAAGGTTCTTATGGCTTCCAAAAAAAATTTCTCCCCCCCTTTTCATTCTGACTTTGTTGTATATATAAAGTAGTGTAAATTAGGGTAAATAATTGGGCCTTGGTTGGAGTTTTATGGGTTGCTTGAAGATGAAGGAGCCAATTATCATAATTGTAAAAACAAATCAAATTAAATCATACCATATTGGTCTTGAACAAATTTGGATGACTTCAATCACTTTGAATACCATATATTTGATCCCAAAATAAATCTTAAATCAAATCTTTGATTTTTTTTATAATTTATTTTAATTAAAAATGATTTTAAATGATAAAAATAAAAAATAATATAAAATAAATGATAAAAATCAGAAAATATGGTCATTGGGTCGTGAATGACTCTATCTTCAAGTTTGGATTGCAAGTTTATGAGCCCATTTGGAAAGAATTGGAGTTATGGCCCTTTTTACTTCATACACCCCTTGAAAAATTACCAACTTTGACAATGCATAACTTCCTCAATTTTAATTCTATGGAGGTGTTCTAAGACTTTTTAGAAATCTTAGGGTATCCTCTAATCAACCCTTTTGGTACCATGTCCATATTTTTTTACCATTTTCAAATTATGAGCTTTGGAAAAAGTTGACTTTTTGTTGACTTTCAAAAGGACCTATAATGTCTTGGCTCATATCTTTCAAATGAAGCATTTTTAGGCTTGTCTTGTGAGACACAAAGTTGTACAGAATTAAACTTCCTTCAAAATGAGCTATGGATGGGAACTTTTTGATGAAACATGTGAAAGTTATTGCTGGTCAAAGTTCAGTTGACTTTTGCTACACAAAACCCTAATTTAGCAACTTCCGATTCTTGATGATCTGAGGTTTTTCTGATGAATCATGATCGACCCTTGATCAAATGATGAATTTCACCTCTTAATCTTGATGTTGACCAAAACTCTTGAAGTTTGACTTTGAGTTGACCACAGTTGTCCTTAGTTGACTTTTTGACCAAGTTAACTGATTTTTAGGTATCTGAGCATCTGACTGGCCAAACTTGTGAGGAAAGCTCTGAAACTTGACATGGGTATTCTTTGAAGTATGTGGGATGTTATAAGTCCATTTTAGGTTTTAGAAGTCCATTTTTCTCGGGGAGACTCAAAACCCTAGTTCTAAGATCCACTGTTCAGGAGGAGGCTTTGATGAAACCTTCAACCCCTTTGACCAATTGCGAATCCTGTGACTATTAAGTAACCTCTTGGGACACATTATCTTTAATATGGGAGGGTAAATTTTGGGGTACAACAACTCTGAGCGGTACGAGCGTACCAGGTGGTCTTATTCCAGTTGCTGCGAAAGAAGTTGATATTCTTGTTTTCTCCCCTGAAGTTGCATGGGTCAGGAGCATATCTTACAATCTTTGGTTTCAGAATCCCCATGCCTACAACTATTGCCTGTTCCTAGGCCAAGTCTGAGAATGAAAGCGCCTGAACGTGAGGAATGCCCTAATCGGTACCAATAACCTTATGCTCCTCAACAACAATACTATCAGTGTAACAGCCCAAATTTCATTAAATAATTAATTATAGTAATTAATTTATTTAGTGGGATTTTATCAATGTTGGAAATTAATTTTTATTAATTGGGATTAATAGAGAATTAAGAAGGAATTGGAGAGGAAGGAAATGAAGGAAATATATAAAAGAGAAAGAAAAGAAAAGAAAGATAGAAAACATTGGGAAAGAAAGAGGAAAGAAGAAGAAAGGAGAGAAAGAGAAGAGAAGAAGAGGAAAAGTGGAAATCATCAAGAACCAACATCAAAGCTCCGATTAATCGAGGTAAGGGTGAGAAATGTTTCTATTTGATCATTGTATGATGTTATGTATGTTGGGTTGGGGTTTGGTAGAGTTTTCATCATTTTCCAATTAGGGCAAAAGTTGGAATAATCGGTAGATTGATGATTTAATCGGTAGAAACTGAGCAATAATGCCGTAGAATAGTTGGGTAACATGTGTTGATGCTGTTTGTACTGATTTTGTTGTGTGAGAAGTTGGATGATGGTGGATGGTGGAGGTGGAACAGAATAGGGTTCTGTTCTGCGCAGGTTCGCTGGCTCTCGCCAGGCGAGCGAAGGCGAAGCTTCGCCAGGCGAAGCCTAGCGAATGTTGGCGAATAATTATATTTAAGTCCCAGTAGACTTCGCTGGTGGGTTCGCCAGGCGAAGTGGGACAGCGAAGGTTCGCCCAGCGAAGGTGCTGGCGAATGGTGGCGAATGAAGTCAGTAGCTACTGACTTGGGCTCGCTGGGAAGTCTCGCCAGGTGAAGCCTAGCGAGTGTTCGCTGAGAGAGTTCGCCAGGCGAAGGCCAGGCGAAGGTTCGCTGCGAGGGTTCGCCAGGCGAATGTAGGCGAATGTGACAGCATTTTTCCTTTGCTGTGTTGTTCATGTGGAGATGGTTTGGTTGCCTCTCATAGGTCAATACCTCTATGATGTGATATAGATATGATCTATTGTGATGATGTGTGTTGTGGGTAGCCTACGGGCGTGAATCCTAGTTTGAGGTGCGATGCGTATTAATTGTGATAAATAGAAATACATGTGAATACAATGATGAATGTATGTGTATTATTTAATGAACTTGTGAATGCTTGATGTGTATACAATTATGTGATGAGTATGCATGAGAACATTGTGAATATGTGTGCATCACTTGTAATTGTATGATTGGTATTGTGATGTGAATACCTTGATTGTTGTGATATATGCTGTATGTGCAATCATTGTATAATTCTTGAAGAGATGAATTATGTAAATGCATGAGATTAAGATGTCGGTCTTAAGTGCATTTGTTGTGGTTGATTGTACATGCATCATTTAGTCAAGAGGCAATGTCTGTTAGTTTCGTGGAAACTAGTGGCTTGTCCCAAACCTAGAAGAGTGGGTTTGAAGGCTTAGAGGACGGGCCTTTGTGGTTATCGGTCTAGAAGAGTGGACCCGGTTTAATGTAAAAACCGAAAAAGATAACGGGTTATCGGTCTAGAAGAGTGGACCCGGTTTAATGTAAAAACCGAAAAAAGATAACGAGAGTCGGTACCGCATTGCATGAGTTACATTGAGTTATTGAGTCACATTGATATATGACATATGCATGAAGAGATGCTTATGTGTGAATGATGAGATTGTGGAAATTGTAAGTGTATGCATAATGTGGAAATGCTTTGTGAATATCCAGGTTTGTCTATATATGTGTGGTAAATATATATGACTAAGAGAATGAAGTATGGTGAGAAATGTGAATATGTGTTATATGACTACCTATATATATATAATCTTATGCTTTGATTATTATGGTTATATTTCTCACCCTTCTGCTGTTTTATAATGCTCTATGAGGCATTGCAGATTAGGATGCTGGAGTCCTTTTGTGAAGTTAGTCTTCATTCTTTTGAGTCGGCTGCTCTGATATGTAACACCGGGTAGTTAGACTAGTATAGTCATTCTTTTGTGATACATTGCGATGTATCAGCTGATATGGTTTTGTAATCTAACTAATATGATGCATTAATCTGGATGACTTATGTGCATTTGAATTAATATTTTGGAACTGATCAAATGATGTTATTTTCCGCTCAAATTGAATGTTGAAATGTGAATTCTAAAACTACGAAATTGTTACATATTTTATGGAGCAAAATGTTAAAGAGTTTCGTTGGTGAAATTGTGGCATTCTTCTTTTATACCTTATTATAAAACCTTTTTACTCTGATAATTTGTATGTGCTTAATTGTTTTATATGCATTTATTTGGGGTGTAGAAGGGGGTGTTACAATCAGCGCCAAAATCAAAAGAGGGCTCGCAATAACTTGGAAAGAAGGAATTCTCCTCTTCATCTGGTTCCTATGCCGTATAGTCAGCTTCTGCCACATCTAATCCAAAACTCATTGGTGAAGCCCAAGATTCTCAAGTCGTTGCCAGAGCCATACCCTCCTAGGCATAATCCCAGTGCGCGATATGGATATCATGGAGAATTTGCGGGGAACTCAACTGAAGATTGCAAAGTCTTTCGAGCCAAAGTGCGACAATTGATTGACAAAAAGTACATATCCTTTCAGCTGTTTAAGTTTGAAGACTACAAGGGTCGCCTCCTCAACAATGGCATTTTCAATTTTCTTTGCTGCATTTTTCATTTGTATTTTGTATTTTTTGTTAATGCTCTGTTTGCATGTAAAACTTATTTATTTTTTAATGATGATCTTAATGCAATGAGTATGTTTCTTTTGAAGTAATCCATTCATGTTCACTCATATATATTTCTGTGCAATGCAATACCAACTTTCTTGCTTAAAATCTTGGAGGGAGGATGATGAAGCAAAAACGCGAACTTTTCTGGTTGCATGGTTTTAGATAAAACCTTGCTGATGATGTACATACATTGTTTCAAATTCCTAAACACCGAAGATATAAGGAAAATAACCCCTTGTCAACCCCTTTGAGCCTAGTAGTAGGAGTTTATTTCTGAAAACGAAAAATCCTTAATCTTAACCTAGGGTAGGGTAGGTGTCAGTTAATTTGACCAAGCATCCAAATTGCAGAAAGGAGTATTCCCGTTCGAGGATCAATCACACCTGTAGAGGTCGTACCTAAAAAGCTTACGGTGGTTATCTGTCACCAGCCAAGGAGTTAGGCAGTCACAACCCTTTCAAATAAGTTAGACAAGCCGGTGTCACACGACTTGTTCCCAAAAAGAAAAGAAAAAATAAAAAGCTCGCTAAGTCGATAACTTGAAAACAAGTGGCTTAGGCAAAAATTAGGGCATCCCGCTGGACTTCGAAATCAAAAAGATATATCCAGAAGAGTCAGTCCAGGCAAAAATAGGGAAATTAGAAAAATGATAAAGAACAAGTTGTGTGACTCCAGAAACCAAAGACGAAAAGCGAGTGACTGTCACTCTGAAGACTTGTGGTTTCCTTAAATCGTCACTTTTGTCATCCAACCTTTGAAGGGTGAGCGCTTATGTCGAATTAGCTGAACATAGGACTGGAGAACATTAAGGAGAATGGATGGGTTAAAATAAACTTTGAGCCTTATATCCCTTTTTTCTCAAACCGTGAACCAGACCACGTTAAAACCCCCCAAAAGTCCTAATTGAAGCAGGGTTTATTTTGAAGGCGTATTCCAACAAGATAGCGTTCCTGACTCCCATGAGTTGTGCTAAAAGACTTCATTGGTATTGCACGTGCATGGTGTCTTTCATTTAAAAAATCAGTGTTGCATTTTAACTAGTGACTTGTTCACCAAGTTTGGCGATATCTTTTCAATAAAAAAAACTTCAAGAGTAACATGTGTGTTGCATTAGAATTTTCATTCTCAGAATAAACATTTTCTGCTTGCATACAGGTATTTGACATCAATGAGGTTTACATAATGAATGTCAGTCAAGAAGTCTTATCCTGTCAAGAGGAAATTTCAGGACAAATATGTTGAGGAGCGTGTGGCTAATGAGCTCAGTCAGAAGATGCCAATCTGGGGCAGTTACGTCAAGAAGTTTCCCCAAAGTTCATTTAATATGGGGCGGTTATGTCGAGAAGTCTCTCTAAGGATCGGTTAATCTGGGGCAATCAAGTTGAGAGTCAGCAAATCTTTTCGAAGATCAACCAGACAGGGGCAAAAGTTACTTCGAAGGCTCATTTTGAAACAAATCATTTCAAGAACACGAAGTCTCCAGGAAGCTGGCATATTTGGTAATTGCCCCCAACAGAGAAGTGAGGCTGGCATCATCCCCTAGTGGAGTGGGTATCATCTTTGGTTATTATTTTTCTCTCCCCGGTGAAGTCGCCATTGGCAGTTGGTTTCCCCGGCAGGTCACAGCTTAATCGTTCTTGGTGTTTCCCCAACAGAGGTAATATATTTCCTCATGGAGAGATAGAAGATCAAATCTCAGTGATTTTCCCCAGAAGTCGTATGTTGTTCCTACTGTCCTATAGAATGGAAGTTTGGTTGGGACATCGAGCAGAATTATAATCCCAGAGACTGTTCGGTTTGTCATCCCCAGCGGAGTTGGCTTCGTCTCTTTAACATTTATTTTGCTGGGGTGGTTCTTTTGCATCCAGCTTTCCCCGAAAGCCCGAGCCTGCATCTGCATTTCTGCATATAGTTAGCATTTTTGCATTGCATCCTCAAATGCGTAGCATTTCCATTTCGTATGGAGCATTACGCCAAAAAATTCAAACATATGCATGCGAAGCATAAGCCAGTTTTTGTTACCTTTTATGGCAACCTGAATCACTCTACAATCAAGA
This sequence comes from Lathyrus sativus, assembly GCA_963859935.3. NCBI lineage: Eukaryota > Viridiplantae > Streptophyta > Magnoliopsida > Fabales > Fabaceae > Lathyrus > Lathyrus sativus. Next base: position 330,531,552 of record OZ012741.1, read on the forward strand.
CAGTGACATATCTCCAGCAACCTTTTTTGGTCAACTAATCTGCTTACTTTCTTTTGGGGCTTAGATCATACATTGGTTATACTTTGTCCATCAACCCTCTGATAATGACATCACCAAGCAGGTTTTCTTTCTGTCAATTTCTATTGACGAGGTGGTTCTAAAGATTCGTCGAGGTGGTCTTTGGATTTGTTTCTCTTTCCGTCAATTTCTATTGACGATGTGGTTCTTTGGATATGGTGTTTCTTTCCGTCAATTTCTATTGACGATGTGATCGTTGGATATGACATTTCTTTCCGTCAATTTATATTGACGATGTGGTTTTCTGGATATGGTGTTTCTTTCCGTCAATTTCTATTGACAATATGGTTCTTTAGATATGATGTTTCTTTCCGTCGATTCCTATTGACGATGTAGTTCTTGGATATGGTGTTTCTTCCCGTCAATTTCTATTGACGATGTGATCGTTAGATATGGCATTTCTTTCCGTCAATCTCTATTGACGATGTGGTTTTCTGGATATGGCGTTTCTTTCCTTCAATTTCTATTGACGATGTGGTTCTTTGGATATGGTGTTTCTTTCCGCCGATTCCTATTGACGATGTGATTTTGGATATGGTTTTCTTCCTGTCTACTATTAGACGATATGATTTTGGATATGGTTTTCTTCCTGTCTACTATTAGACGATGTGATTTTGGATATGGTATTTCTTCCCACCTACCATTAGACGATGTGATTTTAGATATGGTATTTCTTCCCGTCTACCATTAGACGGTGTGATTTTTGGATATGGTATTCTTCCCGTCTACCATTAGACGATGTGATTTTGGATACGGTTTTCTTTCCGTCAATTCCTATTGACGATGTGTTTCCTTTGGGTATGTTTTCCTTCCAACGACGTATGATCGGGCTCCAATTGCATACATTCCAACAGACTGCGAATTTCTGGGTTCTTTTGTATTCAATCATCTTTTACCTTGAATGTCTGAAAGCGGTTGTTTTTCATCCCTTCAGTCCAAGACGATTGAATAGGGGCAGCTGTTGCACCCTAAAATTTGCCCTCGCTTTTTCTAACTTTGACTGGCTTTTGCTTCGCATTCATTTGCATATCATCTAGGTCGATCATTTCTCGCATATTGTCCATGTTATCAGCCGGAATGGACTTATCAGGAATTACAACCTCTTTGTTTGCATTTTAGACAATTTAAACCAGTTCAAATGATGAGATTTATTCTGAAATCGAGTGAAAGTTGTTCTCTTCCTGGTGGTTCAGTCCGTGTTGACATTTTTGTTGCGTTTCGGTGTTTGACCCTTTTTTTTATTTTGTTTCGTGGCATTTTGCGATTTATGATTTACTTTTGTTTTATAAGTTTATTTTATTTATTAATATAATATATTAGTAAGCTTTAGTAATAGAATTAGATTTTAATATAGAATTTTAATTTAGAATTTAGAATTTAGAATTTAGGATTAAAATAGAATTTTAAATAGATTTAATTAGAACTAGATTTAGAGTTATTTATGATTTAGTTTAGAAATAGAATTAGTTTTATTAGAAATTAGAATTAATTATTTGGTTTTGGATTTAGATTTTTAATAGAATTATTAGAATATATTTTATTAGAGTTAAGTTAGGTTTTTAGAAATAGTTTATTTTTTTAGAAATATTTTTAGAATTAGAATTTTGTTAGAAGTTAGGTTTTTATTAGGAATTAATTATTTAGATTAATTTAGAATAGATTTTGTTATTAGAATTTTAATATAGAATTAGATGGTTATTAAATAGAATTTAGGATTTAATAGTTAGTTAATTAGTATTAGTTATAATTAGGATTAGATTATATATTATTAATAGTTAGAATTAGTACAACAATTATTTTAATCAGATTTAATTAAAAAGGACAAAAAATGGAACAGCAGGCAACACATGTCGTTTCTTTGGGTATATATGCACTGTTCATTTTCTTCAAGGTAGAAAAACCCTAGCCGCGAAACACTCTTCTTTCCTTTTCCTTCAAACCAACCGTCTTCTTCCTCACAACTTCTTGACCTCCATTTCGAAACCCAAGTTCGCACTCTAAACCCATTTTTGAAAGCCGTGCTATTCCATATCCTTGCTAACCCTTCCGTTGTTCTCAACCAAAACCCCTTCTTTCAACACAACAAACCCCAACAACCGTTCACCGCCACCAACCAGGAGAGTTTCATCTCCTCCGGCGGCATCGCCTCATGTTGACGACCACCGCATTTCCACTACAGGTTACTGTGATGCTGAGTCTCTCTTCCGCTCTAAGCCCATTATTGAGATCCGAAACACCGAATCCGCGACTCGTAAACAGATCGATGATAAGAAAAAGGAGTTCCGTCAACTCGTCGGTAACCGTTACCGTGACCTCATAGACTCCATCGACTCCATCATCAACATACAATCTAATATGACAGTGCAAGAGTATGATGATAATGAGAAGTCTTGTGTTTGGCATGCAAGAGACTATACTGGTGGTGATTGGGAGATATAGTCCCTTTTTTTCCAGTGTTTTGGTTCTGTTAGTTTTCTTTAGGTTTTTGTATACTAATTTTGGTTTTTATTGTCTAAAAAAGGAGAAGCCATGGCTGATGTTGGTTTGGACTAGGCCCATTTTGGGTTTTCGTTTCTGCACCATCCATTTTGAGGATTAACGGTCGTGTGGTTTCCATGAATGATGGGCTTGGCCCAAGTGATTCCATGCTTTTATCCTACTTTTTTTTCACTTTGCACACCTTCTGATTTCTAGATTCACCCCCATCTGTTTTTGTACAAACCTTTTCTTTATTTTATTTTTAATGTAACTAATTTACTAACTTTTAAGTTCTTAATATGTTATTTCTTAAATTATTGATATATTTTCTAAATAGTATTTTTTAGACTTATTAACATATTTCATATTTTAGTTTTTTAGAAGTTTTTATATATATCTTTTCTAAAGTTAGATTTTAATGTTTTTACTTGTTATTGAAGATTTATTTTCATTTTTCCTCTTTTTGGTCGGTGGCGAGACCCTTAAAACCATCATCGGTCAAATTATTGATAAATGACGGTTTTCCCGAGACCACCTTCCGTTTCTCTTTCATTTCTTCGTTATTTTCGATTTTATTTAAACTCTTTCGATCTATGAAGTCTTTTATACGCAAGCGTCGGCTTATCAAAGTCGATAGCCTTCCCGATTTCAAATCTACGGTAAATGACCATTTGGGTCATTTTCTTTACTTTGGGATCGCGATAGGCTACCTTCGATTAATCGACATAATGTTTGTGATTAAGACGAGATCCCACCTTTTTTGGTCCGTACGACAAGATTAAATTGGAGAATGATCCTCAATATCATTTCTTTATCTTGTCCATAACACGGATATCAATTACGCGACCTTCTATAGTTCGACTTCCATCATAAGTCGAGCTACGACGCTTCAACGTCACATTTGTCCAATTCGATCCACTTACACTGTCGAACCTTAATTCAAAACCCTTTAACTATGATGAGTGTTGTGAATGGGGATGTCTCTCTTCACTTATCTAGAGTGTTTAGCGTATGCCCTTTAGGAAATATGCGACGCATTCGCTCCTACGTCTTAGGATTTAGTGCAGTACGCATCCCAAACCAAACCAATTCACTTCCGTTAAGGAGTTCCAGGCCTATGACCTTTTCTCTCGCCCTCGTGCGATTGAGATCTCGTTTTTGCGTAGTAACCCGAACTACGGCTGCTCTGATTCTTCATTCCCTAATGAGGATACGTATGCACGAGGATCTCTATCCTTGACGAGCATACTAACAACTAACTTCCCCTTTCTCTTTCCCCCGTGCAATCGAGACCAACTCGTTTTTCAAACCTTTTCATCCTTCGGGATTGGTTCTCTTCACTTTCAAAAAGAGTACGTTACTTTTCCGTTATACCGCAAATAGGCATCGCCCCTAACTGCTAGAATGGGGATTTAACGTCACTCGCAAAAACATTTTACCAACCTTGTCCCGTAGTTTCCCGAACTACGTTTGCTCTGATTTTTCATACCAGATGAGGATACGCAGGCACAAGACGACGATGTCTTGGCGAGCAACCTCCCCCCATCACCCGTAGTTTTCCGAACTACATTGACTCTGACTTTCCCGTTGCACGAGGGAATACGTAGGCATAAGGCGGCGATGTCCTATTGAGTCTGTTCTCTCCCCTTCACCCCCGGTTTAGCAGTAGATTTTTAGACAACAAACGTGGATCTCGTTGAGTACAACGGACGTGAGGGGTGCTCATACCTTCCCCTTGCGTAACCGACTCCTGAACCCAAGATTTGGTTGCGATGACCTTGTCTTTTCCGTTCTCTCAGGTTTTCTTCGATCGTTTCCTTTCCCTCTCTGTAGGATAAATAACGTTCCGTGGCGACTCTTCTGTTTGTTTCCGACGGCTCCCTTTTTTCGCAGTTGCGACACGGTGCTACTAAGATGTATCAAGATTTGAGGAAAGTATTTTGGTGGTCTTGTATGAAGAAAGATATTGCAGAGTTTGTGTATTCTTGTTTGACTTGTCAGAAGTCGAAGATTGGGCATCAGAAACCGTCGGGTTTGATGCAACCGTTATCTATTCCTAAGTGAAAATGGGATAACATATCTATGGGTTTTGTATCTGGTTTACCTAGAACACCGAGTAATTTAGAAGCTATTTGGATTATTGTAGATAGATTGACAAAATCTGCTCACTTTATTCCAATAAGAATGGATTACCTGTTGGAGAAGTTAGCAAATATGTACATTTAGAGGATTGTCAGTTTGCATGGTATTCCGTCTAGTATTGTATCAGATAGAGATCTGAGGTTCACTTCGAGTATTGGAATGACATTGTTTGAAGCGTTGTATGGTAGGAGGTGTAGGACACCATTGTGTTGGTATGAGTCGGGAGAGAGTGTTGTCGTTAGACCTGAGATAGTCCAACAAAATACTGATAATATTAAGATGATTTAGGAGAAGATGAAGATTTCTCAGAGTCGTCAGAAGAGTTATCATGACAAGAGGAGGAAAGTACTTGAGTTTCAAGAGGGAGACCATGTGTTTCTTCGAGTTACTCCTGTAACTGGTGTTGGTAGAGCGTTGAAATCATGTAAGTTGACGTCGCGTTTTATTGGTCCTTACCAGATTTTGCAGAGGATATGAGAGGTAGCCTATCGGGTTACCTTACCGCCATCGCTTGTTAATCTCTATGATGTGTTCCATGTATCTCAGTTGAGGAAATACATCGCGGATCCGTCTCATGTAGTCCAAGTAGATGATGTGTAAGTGAGAGATAACCTGACTGTGGAGACATCACCTATGCGGATAGAGGACCGGGAGTTGAAGCAACTTCGGGGTAAAGAGATTGTTTTGGTGAAGGTAGCTTGAGAAGGACCAGCTAGAGGGAATGTGACTTGGGAGCTTGAGAGTCAGATGAGGGAGTCTTATCCCGAGTAAGTCATTTGAGGTAATTTTTGAGGGTGAGAGTCTTTTAAGTGGGGGAGGGTTGTAACACCCCAATTTTAGTAATTATTTAGTTATTAAATTAATTGATTAATTGTGTGATTTTGTGCCTATTTGATTTAATGGATTTAATTGAATTATGTGATTTATTTGAATTAATTAATTTATGTAATTTATTTGATTTATTTGAATTATTTGATTTATTGAATTTATATAAATTGTTTGATTTATATGAATTATTGGGTTTATATAAATTAATTGACTTATTTAATTTATATGAGTTAATTGATTTAATCTAAATATGTGACTTATTAAATTAATTGATTTATTCTATTTGGTAAAATATGTAGAATTGTTAGATTATTTAGTTAGGCTTAATTAGGTGTGTGAATCGTAAGTGAGAGTGGGTTGAGTGAAGCCTGATTAAGACATCGTTAGGCTTTAACAAAGAATAGAGAGAGAGAGAGAGAGAGAGAGAGAGAGAGAGAGAGAGAGAGAGAGAGAGAGAGAGAGAGAGAGAGAGAGAGAGAAAGTTAGTAAAGAGGAAGGAAGAGGCAAGAGGGAAAAGGAGTGGAGAAGAAGAGAAAAATCAAGAGAGAGAACTCAAGAATCATCAAAAGTCAAGGTAAGGGTAGGTCTTTACATGGTTATGGGATTGTATGATAGTGTATGATGGGTAGTATCATATTTAGGATAAAAATCCATAATTTCCATAGTCTTTAAATTGATGATTATATGATGTATGATGGTAGGATCCTTAAATATATGTTTTATGCTGTTATAATTGTCATATTATGTTAGTATTTCGAATTCTAGAACTGGAACTTTTTACAGAATCGAATTCGGAGGTCTGGAAGGCCTTTAAACTACAAAAATCACACTTTTCTGGTTTTCTTTCAGGGAGAGTTCGCATAGCAAACATAATGATGCGAGCTGTATTTCGCATAGCAAAAGTCGCAACGCGAGAAGTAGCGAACCTGTAGCGAGTGATGGCAGAATGGACGTAACTTTTGATCCGTAAGCCCGTTTTATTTCCTGTTCGAAGTGTTGGAATGCTAATGAATAGAGCTATATCATAGTATAGATAAATGAATTAATTTCCCAATACTTTTATATCTAATATATTTGGAAATTCAATTGTGTATATGTTCTATTAATGAATTGTTACACTATTTACTGCCGGTTGTGAAATTATTGTGGATAATTTATCGAATAGTTGTGTGTTTGCTTGTATAAGTATATTTTGGGTGTGAAAATATGAAATGCATGATAGTTATTTCTCTTTGTAATGATAATACAGTTGTGATTGTATTGTAAAACGTGTTGAATACCATTTGAAAGTGAATTGCGTGTCGATGATTCATAAAAATGTGCAAGTATGTGTAATTGTATGGTAATTCAAGTGTGATGAATTATTTAAGATATGCATGAATGTTAAGATTAGGAAATGGTCTTAATTGCATATGGTTATTGAACTTGCACATGCATAATTTGTTGTCAAGAGGCAATGCTTGTTAGTTCCACGGGAACTAGTGACTTGTCCCAAACCTAGAGCGGGATTTGAAAGCTTACATATCCTAGGGTTTTGTGTGTTATTGATCTAGGGAAAGGACTCGGTTTAAATGTAAAAACCTAAAAACAATAACAAGTGTTGGTACCACATGGCATGAGTTGTATTGAGTTTTGCATTAAGTCTCATTGTGTATATGTTTGTGATATGAGATTATGTGTATCTATGTGAATTGTTGAATTAGTGAAATTATGGATTGTGAGTATGTACTTGTGAATAGTATGGTCACTTGAGTGATGATATGTTGATGAAACTCTTGGAGTGTGAGAATAATTATGTTATGTTTATATGCCATAAATTATATATTATCTTATGATTTCGATAATTATGTGAATTCTCACCCTTCTGTTAGAATGATGTTTTTTACGACATTGCTCAGGTACCAAGGAGTAGAGTTGCTTATAGCGCGAGGTAGTCGTTGGAGTAGCTTGTTTTAGTTTCTCTATTTATTTTAGATTGAGTCATGCTCTGATCATGTAACAGTGGGAACGTTTCGATTCATGTTTTGAGAGATACTTTATGTACTCTACTTTATTTTGTTACTATTATTTGAATTATGTGGAGTATCGGCTTTTATGCCTAAGTGATAATTATGAATGAGTTGATCATGGGGCTTTCATTATGTTAATTTATGATTGAAGTGATTCTGCTGCTACATGCTATGGGAAAGTATATGAAAAGCATGAACTTATTTTAAGTGTTATTGAGCATGACAAGTATATGTGTGATGTTTTGAATTATATATGACACCCTTATTTGAGATGCATGATAATTTACTCTGATTATTTATATATATTTCGCGGGGATTAAAAGGGTGTTACACCTATGAACTAAAATAACAGGAGGCCTTTGGGTCACCCTAGGTGTGTGTTCAACCTCATGGGGTTGTTGGTCAGTTGTTTCATCAAAGACTTCGTCTTGTAGAATTGGCGTCTCCGGTCGAGGTAGAGGTATCTGTCGACCCGAGGCCCTAGGAGTGCCTAAGAAATCACCTATTTGTGTCATCTGAGTCGCCAATTGTTGGTAAATCTGGGTCGAATCTTGTATTAATGGTCTTAATATGGTGCCCATTTGTTGGGTCAACGTGTGAACTATTTGGTGATTACTTTCATCCATCTGCTATCTCATAACGATGACGGAACTTGAGATGAAAGTTGGAATTGAATGTGAAGGAAGAATAAACCCTGGGGGGCTAGTAACTTGGTTCGCCAAAGGCCCTAATCCTTGATACAGTAAGGAGTCTGACGGTAAAATATCTCCAAAGAGTGGGCCACTATGATCTAAGCTCGACATGAACTCTGTCGGCATCCCAAAGGCTCGAAGCGTGGGCATTGTGAAACTAGGCATATACTGCCCTCAGTCTATCATCATAGGTATAGGTTCAAGTCGACGTGACGTCACGATAGACATACTATGTATAGTCGAAACCACAGACACAATATCAGCACCAACATCGGTTGTTTGCGTCACAATCGTATTTCCCTCCGAAGACGGTTCTTCGTTTAGACGTGGTATCATCATCTTACCACTACGTAAATGCATACATCCCAACCAAAGGGTCTCACAAGGTGTGCCAATTTGTTCTCACACAGTTTTTGCGCGAATAACCTCTAGCCTTCTAACGCAGGTTTACTTGCGGAACTGGCCAAACAAGTCCCAGAACTGTCTGGTCGAGTTTATGCAATGCTGGTTGTTGCATCCTAATTTTTGACCTTAAGATTCCGCCTCCTTGTTTTTTTTGTATTCTTATCTTTGTTTTCTTTTGTGTGCGAATTTACTATGGCTAACGAGTGTGCAATTTATTTTTTCCTTTTAAGACATCTCTGACAGGTTTTTTAGTGCAAGATAGAGTGGATTCAAATTCAAGGATTGTGTTTGAAATCCAGCAGGTGCAATCTAACCAGGTGGTGTTTGATTTACAATGACAAGAGTTTAACTCGTTTTACTTGGGATTTGGTTTGGCCGGTCAAGAGTTTAAATTGACAAGTCTAAGAAACTGTTAACTTCCGGATTATACATGCCAAGCAGAGCTAATTTGGTTCATGAATTGGGATCATCACTTTTAACAAGTTGTTAAAACAAAAATCATCACTCTGTTTCCAAGAGCATTCAAATTCGATTAGTTCAATTTTACACATTCAAAGAGTTCTTTTTTCATCAGGGAAGGACGCGTCCCATCAAGTTTTAGGTTTAAAAAAAAGGAGTATTCAACATTAGTGGCTTGAGAAATAATTATAGAACTTGGATTAGACTTGACACAACGTTGAAGAAAGCATCCATTTATACCACTCAAGTGACTCATCATTTTGCAATATCTTTTTGGGTTATTCTAGTAAAACTACAATTGGTGAAGGATTTCATGAATTTATTTGGGATTGAATCTGGATTACGGGTTATCTAGTCGAGTTTCAAGGGTTTACTTTTCAATTAATCATTTATTTCCAACTTGAGTCTCATCCAAACAACAAAGTGAATTTTGAAAGCTAACAATATTACAAAGGCTAGAATAATCAACGGATATTCACAAGTGATATGCAAGGTCACCAACTCTTCTTAAATAATACGCCAACAAGTTACAAGAATATCTCATGTTTTAAGTCTTCAAGACTTTAAGAATGCAATTCTTTTCTCGAGGCATCAAGACGGTTCCCTGGGGCAGGCCTTGAAAGCTTCACACGAACCAAACTTATTATCCAAAGCGAGAGCCAAGTGCCTCACTGTATTACTTCGTGACTTGGCAAAATCCCACGTGCATTCCTCTATCAAGTGCGTGACCTGCAAAAGCATTTAAAAATGTGAGCACACGGTCAACATGACCAAATATCGACGACTTCAAATCAAGTTTACATGGTCAAAACATGAAGACATAGTCAGTTTATTTCCTAAATTAATCGGAGCCCGAGCGGGCATGTTGAGACAGTTTGGAAACATCCCACCAGATTCCAAGAAGCATATATCAGTGCGAGCATTTTCGGAGCAATATTGATTGCTTTCCAAAACCAACATAGAAGCTTTGAATTACCTACATGGCCGAATTACAACAGAAAGTATCAGTCTATAATTACAAGTTCATCAAGAAAGAGTCATGAACCATCACCACTACGAATCAACTTCTGCTAGAAAACCCAAAGAGGAACTTAAGTTGCGGAAAGCGGTTGAGGCTGATGTTACAAACCTTCGAAGACGACATCTGACACCAGAGGAAGCCAACAGCAAATCAAAATATCAATTTGGAGTCTTCTTTTCATGACTTCAAGACTACATCAGATAAATTCGATACCGTTTGTCGCTACTGCGAAAATCGGCCCCGGCTGACAGAAGAGTCGCCACCGTGCGTTATTTATCCCAAAGGAGGGAAAGGAAACGCTCGAAGTAAACCTCGCAAAAAACGAGAAAGGTATGGTCATCGCAACCAAGACCGGGGTTCGGGAGTCGGTTACGCAAGGGGAACGTATTAGCACCCCTCACGTCCGTCGTACTCGACGGGATCCACGCTTGCTTGGGTTGTCTACAGGATGCAAAACAATCTATCTACGGCTGCTAAATCTAAACAGAAGGGAATTGACTCAATAGAGCGTCGCACTCTATGCCTACGTATTCTCAAGAGAGAAAGTCAGAGTCAACGTAGTTCGGGACTACAGGGAAATTGGCTCGCCAAGACCTCGCGTCTTGTGCCTACGTACTTCCACACTGCATGGAAGATCAGAGCTTTACGTAGTTCAGGCTAACTACGGCTAATCTGGGTGGTCTCACACAGCAGTGAGAAATTAAACTGGTTTCAAAGGTACGGGAACCTATGGAAAAAACTACGGTCTGGTCTCAAATGCACTCGGGCAAGAGAGAAAAAGGGGAACATCAGTCGTCAGCGGGAAAGTCTCGATCGCACAGCAGCGAGAGAACAAAAGAGTTAGTTGTTAGTGCGCTCGCTAGGATATCGCATCCTATGCCTACATATTCTCGTCTGGTACGAGAAATCAGAGCAGCTGTAGTTCGGCTACTTCGGGACCACAGCTCAAATCTCGTTTTATTAACATTCTGAAAAATAGTTACAATGATTGAATACTGAAAATAAACCCCTAGGAAATACTATCCTATCCTATCATGAAAAAAAATCAAATGGAAAAGTCCCCTAAAAAGTGGACGTCTAAACGACCTCTAAAAATGTGCAAACTAAACTCTGTGAAGAAAATATACTCTAAAAAATATTAAATCTACCTTAATATTTTTTCTCAATATTTCTTTTCCCTTTTCTTTTTTCAAAATATTTTTCCTCTTTTTTCTATATTTTTTTCACCTATTTTCAACATTATTTTTCTCATTTTATTTTTCAATATCCTTTTTTCCTAAAAAAAAACTAAGCTAATGAATATGAAGAAAAGAAAATTACAAAAGGGGAGGGGGTACACAGTCCATACAGGGGGTGTTCTAGTAATAAACAAGGGCCCGGCCCAATCCTACACTGCACATACGCAGGAGGGGGGTGAAGAAGAAAATACGCACGTGTGTATGAAGAAAATTCCAATGGGCTTGAGCCCAATCCCACACAATCCCACTTTCAGAAAACCTAAACCCTAATCCTTCCCAATCTTCCCCTTGCACTGTTCACATTTCTCAGCGCCGTTTCACAATCTTTGGACTCTCTCTCCCTCGTTCTCCCTTCAGCCTCAAACTCTCTCCATCTCACTCTCCTTGTTTCAATCTCTCCTCACCCTTATTCAACCTCATCATTCATATTTCCATCCAAACCTCGTGATAACCAAAGACTGGACCAATCAACCAAAAATCACTGTGAACTACTCCGCGCCTTGACAAATTCAGAAGGAGTTCTTAAAGAAATCGTGGTCCGCATTCTTGACGAAGAAGATCCAAACATGAAGAGACTTGAAAAAAAAACTTGCAGAAGGTGAAGAGTTTTGATGTTACCGGAGGAGCTTTGAAGAGCTTGCTGAACAGATCTAGGGAAATCTTGAAATCGTTGAAGGTTCGCGTTCTTGACGGAAGAAGATGAAGGATGACGCGAAACCTGAAAGTTGTTGCTGAATCGTGTATGGATTTCGTGACGAACACGATGGCCACGGAGGATTCCCAGACGCGACGAATCTTCTGCAGAATCAATGGAGAACGCGTGAAGCTCTGGAGTGTTCTTCACCGATACGCTGGGGATGAAGGACAAGGGAGATCTGGAAATCTCTTGGAAGAAATTTGAGGATTTGAAGTTCCCTGGAGATTGGTTGTTGACGATCTTTATGTACGGGAAGATCTTGGCGCTAGGAGGAGGGGCATTGAAGAATCTGGGAAGTATTGGAGATTGTTACGATTTTGATGAAGATTTGTAGAAAAACGAAGGAGATCTTTGAATGTTGTTGTAGAAGGATGAATCTCTGGAGTTTGATGATTCTTGATGAACGTTGAAGATGATGTTTGGGCGATTAATCTTGGGGTTATTGGATGAAGAACCTGATGAACTTCAGGTAAAAAATTCTGGAAAAACGAGAGTTGATGATAAAGATGGATCGAAGGAGAAGGAGGAAGATTGAAGAATTCTGGGGAATTTTGATGATCTTAGGGTTTGAGGATTTTTCGGCGGAATCGGCGGTGGTCGGAGACGGTTGAGGGTCGCCGGAGTTGGTTGGGGCGGTGGTTGCATGGCCGCCGGCCATGCAACCGGTGAGACTCCGCGGTAGACACGTGGAGATGGGTGGCAGAGGGAACTTCATGCGTGAAGACACGTGGTGATGAGAGGACTAGTGGGGTGCTGCGTTGGCACGCATGCAGTGAATGTGGTGGGGTCTCCCCTTGGGCAACACGTGTATGCTGAAGACTTTATAATGCTGGAAAATCTGGACTTTGCTAAATTGGGCTTTTCTGAAGTTGTGGATATCTGGCCCAACGACTGGATTGATGAACAAAATACCAAACAGACTAATGATGGATTAACGTGGATTAATAAAGCTAAAATGAATTAATAGAAATGCAAAGGATTAATGCAAGTGCCAATTAACATGATATGAACGAATTAATATGGAGGATTAACAATGGTTAACAAAACGCTAAAATGAATTAATTTGACTAATGGAAATTAAACGTGAAATGATATGGTTGGAACTGATAATGACATGGCTTAACATGGGAAATTAAGGGAAATGAAGATTAAATGGATTAAAAAAACAATTAATCCTAATATAAGGAATCATAACACTAAACTGATGGATTAATGGACTCATTTAAGACTAAAAATTAAACTAATTAAAACCTAATTAATCTAAAATTCTACAAAGATCTATTAACATCTAATATTCTAAAATCCCTAATTAAAATCTAATAAACTAATTAATATCTATTATCTATTAAAAGACCTATTAAAGGAAATATATCCTAATATTCTAGATTATCTAGTTACTATTCTATTAACAATATGAAACCTATTAAATTCTAAGAGGAAACTCTATTATTTATTAAAAAGAAATATCCTAAAAACATTAACATCTATTAAAAGGTAGAAAAAAGCCAATAAAACCCTAATAAAGCTGTAAAAATGCAATTTATTCAATTAAAAAGGAGATCGAGACCGAAGCGGAACCAGCGATAAAACCCGGACACCTGAATGTCCTCAAAAACTACAGCGTGAGCTGAAAACACCCGGGAAGTGCGACTTCCCAAAAAATAACCTCTGATTATCTGAACAGGTCTGGAACCTCCTGAAATGTGAAAAAGGGTTGTAATCCCGATAAAATCAAAACAAATGAAAAATGCACTGTATGCGATATGCGGATGCGAATGCGGTCATGCATCGAAACATGAACCAAATACGGGACCCGGTTGGTCAAATTTTAGGGTGCAACAGCTGCCCCTATTCAAGCGGCTTGGACCTGAATGGGTGAAGAGCGCGCAGCCTTCAAACATTCAAAGGTAGAAGACGGTTGAATACAAATGAAACCCTGAAATTTGCCAACCGCGGGAATATACTGCAAAACTGCCTGAGGAACAGCCTCCAACGAACTGAAGTCTGGTTGTCACGGCAACAACTGGTCAATTTTCTGATAAATTTTCTACTGTTTCTTTTCAACATCAATCACCTGTGCGACGCCACAAGTATTGGAATAATGCTTCGAAAAGCAAACGACTTGATTCCCATCTCTCTTATGGGATCAAATCCTGTCAACTCACAGTTCACTGCGGACTTGAGGACAACTCTCCCGGGGAAATTCTGAATCGACTGCCAGACACCTATTCTGTCAACAGGCCACAGCTTCAGAGATCTGATACATGTCAATCTTTTTTTCAGTGCCGACGTAACAACCAAATGAAGAATCACTCCGCTGGGGAATAAGAGAAGCTTAACCACACAACTCTGCCCGGGAACAAATTCGAAATCCAATAGGTAACCAACCTGGTCCATGTTTCGAAATGCGTATGTCTGAAATGATGTAATTCCCTATATGACATGTAAATGCTATGCATTCTGCTTGAAAATGCGAGGCCCAGACGACATGGAAATGCTATATGTGTGTATAAATGCAATGACGATATATGCAAATACTAATGCAGGCTCGAGCTGCCAGAGAACACCAGGTCTGCAACCACTTGGCAAAATAAATGCCGACGGTAGACGCCAACTCCACTGAAGGTAACCTGATATCACCGAATCATCTCAGCAAAATAAATGCTGGAAAAGGGAAACCAAATCCGCTGGGGATAACCATCCTGCTGGAGAAATGGAAAGGCAGCCCTGCTTGGGGAGAACGAGAAAAAACAACTCTGCTTGGGGATGCTCTCTTCAAACCATTGACAACTGATTGTGCTCTGTGGGGATTGACCCAAATTGGGGTTGATTGCGCGCAGCACACTGCTGGAAATGCCCCTACTATCAAGGATATCAATCTTAATCTGCTGGGGATACTCCTGATCCTACTCTGATACGGGGTAAAATACAATCTCGACTCTTCTGGGGATAATACGCAACATCTGCTGAAGAGTAGAAATTCTGAATCAACATCCACAAGGAATTCAAACATTACTCGGAGCACTGGTATCCGTCGAGCTTCGTATCGGGGAACATGACAACATGCGAGTCATTGGGAACTACTGTGTCAGATACCTTTTAGGTTTTTGCTTTTTCTGGTTTAGTATGAACACAGATTATGTACACAGTGGAAGATATGGAAAATACTAGACGAGAACTAGCATTCAAAGGTAGGCTACCAGGCGAGAACTGATAGGAAAATAAGTTAGGAAAATTGAACGAAAATTGATTTAGCAACGACATGTACCAGACGAGAACTGATACAACACTTGAAGAAACGATGACCAGACGAGAACTGATTGCGCAATGACATGTACCAGACGAGAACTGATACAACACTTGAAGAAACGGTGACCAGACGAGAACTGGTTACAATAAACTACACCAGACGGGAACTGATGCTTACAATAAACTACACCAGACGGGAACTGATGCTTACGGAAGGGTGGGCCAGACGAGAACTGGTTACCGGTTTGCCAGGCGAGAACTGGACTTTGGAAATAACTGGTTACTGACACGTAAAAGGTTTAAACTGCAGGACAATGATCCAACGACAGCAAGGCCTCCTTTCGGAATGTTAAGGTTTTTGATAAGGGTAATGACACGATTCCCCGATACTCAACTCTTGCTGGGGATAAACAGACTGGTTTGAACAACTTTCCCCAGTACACTCAGCTTGCCCCAATCTAACTCTTGGGAGTACTTTCTCTGAACGGCTCTCTACGAGACGACCTCGAGATTACTTGCCCCGGTATCTACACGACAAAAGAATTCAATCTCCATTAGACCCCTATCAACCCAGCTGGTTTCAACATTCTCTGCAATGACTTGCCCCTGAATGAGCGTTCTAGCGACTTAACCCGATCTGATTATCCACCTGAAGTATCTGCTTCCAAATCTCAACATTCTGCATAATTGCCCCTGATTGGCTCTCGAGAAGACTCACTTCTGATCAACTGCGTCTCAAGCAAACTGCCCCTGATCAACTGAAGCTTCGGGTCTTGTCCTCAGACTAACCAATTCTGAACTTACTGGAAAATAATGCCCCTGATTCATAGGTCTTCACAACATACACCATTCTGGTTCAGACTGCTGAATTACTCAGTCCTGCTTGACGATCCCCTGTTGGAATTTCTTCCATGCCAATTACTAACCTGCAATTAAAACTGTCTATTCACGAATGGTAATCTTAATGCAGTGTTCATGCAGATTTTGAAAAAATTTGAGTTGTCACTCATTTACATGCTATGATTGTGAGTGACGAATGAACCAAAGTTCAAACGTAGTGCTTACGTGGTCAGTGGAAAACACAACAAGGATGTGACTAGCAAGTCAAGAAGGAGTCAGGTTACTCAACCTTATCGTAATGCGCTTTCAGAATAACCTTACCTCAATTAGGTCTTTTAAGGGCTGTATCGTGGTCGGGTTCACGGTTCGCGAAACAAAGGATATTTGGCTCAAATTTTGATTTGTAACCACCCCTTCTACGTGATGATCTCCGATCCTAAGGTTCAGTTAACTTAGCCCGAGCGCTCGCCTCTTCGAGAGGTATGTTGAATGGTAAGAACCACAATTAAGGAATCCACAAGGCTTTTCCGGAGTGACAGTTACTCCTTCTTCGTTTTCGGTGTCTGTGTACACGACTTTGTGACTTGCTGGGGAAAAAATTTCTATCCCTCCTTTTCATTCTTTTGATTCCCTAATTTTTTCCTGGACTGACTCATTTTGAGTTCTCTCCGATCTTTCGTTTTCTTTTGAAGTCCAGCGGGATGCCCTGATTTTTGCCTAAGTATTAGCTTTCCAGCTTTTTCTTTCCTTTTTTACTTAGCGGGCTTTCTTTCTTCTTTCTTTTGGAACAAAGTCGTGTGACACTGGTTGTCTTGATTGCTCCGAAAGAATTGCAACTGTCTCACTCCTGATTGGTGAGTATGACCTCTTGAAAGGTATAAACTGTAATTGGTCCTCGAAAAACAACACTCCTCTGTAAGACTTGAATGCTCGGTCAAGCTAACTGACAACTACCCTGCCCCGGGTTAAGATGTGAGGGTTTAAAAAGTCCGAAAAAAACTTCTACTTCCTGGATCGAAGTGGTTAATAAGGGACTAACTCCTTATATCTCCAGTGTTTGGGGGATTTGAAACAATGCCTTGTACGTCATCGGTAAGGTCTTATCTGAAAGCATACGATCATCGATTATGAGTTTATTTCGTCATCCTCCTCCAATCTTTGCTAGTCACAGTGACAAAATGGGGTGAATAAAATGCAAGTGTCAGTGCAATGCAGTAAATGAGCGACAGCGACATGATTAATTCAGAAAAATGCATAGTCGCTTTATTAATATCACCATTCGAAACATACAATGTTTAAAAGCAAGTAGTAACTAACAGAAAAGAAAACTACAAATGCAAATGATATAAAGTCTGAGGACTGCCAATGCTGAGGGCGCCTGCCTGTCTGGACCACTGGCTTTTTTGCTGGGGAATACTTTCTGAATCAACGAGCTTAGACAACTGAGCGGTTGGTATGAACAAACAGAAATCCTTCTCGAAAGGAAATGCAATCCTGGTCAATCAACTGTTGCACTTTCGCCTGAAATGCTTTACAATCTTCAGTTGCATGCCCCGGCGATCCGCCATGATAACCACACTGAACGTGGGGATTGTACCCAGGAGGGTAAGGTTTTGGAACTGGCTTAAGAGCTTTAGGTTCCACCAAAGAACTCTGGATCAAAGATGGTAGCAGCTGGCTATACGGCATAGGCACTGGGTGAGAAGGACCATTCCTTTGTTCCAAGTTGTTACGAGGCCGATTCTGATTCTGACGCTGGTTCTGGTAACCTCGGCCACGAGTTCGCTGCTTTGCAATGGGAGCGACATAAGATTCCTGATAGGGTGCCCCAGGCACGGCTGTCTGTTCAGTATAACAAGCCACAGGAGGTACTGATCTCTGATAAGATGAAGAACCAACAAAATTCACTGATTCGCTTCGAGGATACTCAACATTTGGCATGACTGCATTGATCACAACACCTTCTTCACTCTGATAGTCACAAGGATATTCAGTTTCACCAGCTTGATCATTTGAAGTAATCTGAATTTTCCCAATTCGTATGGCATACTCGAGGCGTTCTCCTAATGTTACCACGTCAGAGAAACTTAACGGAAGTCCGAGCAATCTTTCGAAGTACGGATCTTGTAGGGAATCTACAAACATGCTTGTCAACTCTCAGTCCAAAAGCGGTGGATACACTCTAGCAGCAAATTCTCTCCATCTCTGAGCATACCTCCGGATAGGTTCATTGTTCTCTTGAGACAATCCTTGCAACTGCATGCGATGGGGAGCTATGTCTAGGTTATAATCGTACTGCTTCAGAAAGGCTTTGGCTAAACCCATCCATGACTGAATCTGATTTCTCTCTAACTGCATATACCACCTTAAAGATGCCCCAGTCAGACTATCTTGAAAGCAATGGATCATGAATTTGTCATCTCGCACAAACGAAGTCATTCTTCGACAGAACATCATCAAATGTTGCTTCGGACAGCTATCTCCCGTGTACTTTTCAAATTTCGGCACTTTGAACTTATAAGGCAACACCAGGTCAGGAACCAAACACATGTCTGCAGCATTCAGGTTGGCAGCATCTTTGACTTTCAAAGCTTCAACTTTCTCTTCCAACATTCGGAGTTTTCTATCCCTCTCAAGAGCTCTTGGATCTACGGTCCTGGCTATCGGGATATCTCTTCGGTAATTCATCACAGGGAAAACAACACCTTGATTGTTAACAGGAGGAGGACGTTCATTTCGGGCAACAAACTGCTCATATCGATCTCGGTTCTCAACAGAAGGCTGTACAACTTGGTCTGCAGTAACGTTGCTCGCTTGCGGGAAGTCTTCCATAGAATCATACAGAGGGTTGGACGTCATAGTGAACCCTGTCAGGGTGTTAGGAGACTGGAAATTACCTTCAGACATAGCTACCAATAGTCTTCAGCTGACTTCAATGCTTGATTCTGCTCAAATCTACTCAACCCCTAGGTCGGTCTTCTGACAATCAACAGCTGCTCAATCCAAACTCTGGGTAATCACCTTCAGGAAACAGAGGCTGGATCAGAACTCTGGCTAACTGGAGGATGATATGCAATATGATGCAACACTGATATGCATATGATATGCAAGATGCAGCAAACAACGGGACCACAGCCCCCGCACAAATCTGAATACTGCTGCGCTGCTGACGGAGTACGTTCGCTCTGAAGAGAAGACCAAAATAACGGGTAGGTTGGAAGTCAAGTTTCCTGCAAAAAAAAAACCCCCACTCACAGGTATGGACCTATATCTGTCAAGGTACGACATCCTATGCGGTCGTCAGCGTCACAGACTTTCGAAACTGACGATACGATTCCCAGAAGGAGTGGCATCATCAAGTCTTGAAGAGGCCTCACTTAGCTAACTTCCAAATGATCGGTTCCCAGAGTCGACAATCCAACTAACCAGCAACCCGAGCCACCCAAAGGGTGGGATAAGAGGCCAACCAGAAGAACCTCGTCTGAGTGTAGATTTCGCGGGACACTAGGACATGCAACGCATGTGCGCGCCCACTAATCTCTACTCTAAGTCTAAGGTGCACTCAAGCCCAGGTCCGGCTTATCTCTCAATCATAGAACACCCGTCACACCCCAATAGCACAACAGCAACAGATAATATCAATAAATAAACACCAATAGACAAGCAAACAAGCGCTAGGATTGACTCTCTCTTAGGGGACGTTGGATCCCACATGCATAAGGACTATCGCAGTCCTTAGCAGCCAGGGGACGTTGGATCCCCAGCAGAGTCGCCAGCTGCTGGGGATTGCCCCGAACAGCCAGGAAAAAACCTAAGGCAAGACTCGTATGGGGAACTATCGCAGTCCCCAGCAGAGTCGCCAGCTGCTGGGGATTGCCCCGAACAGCCAGGAAAAAACCTAAGGCAAGACTCGTATAGGGAACTATCGCAGTCCCCAGCAGAGTCGCCAGCTGCTGGGGATCTCCCCAAACAGCCAGGAAAAAACCTAAGGCGAGACTCGAATAGGGAACCATCGCGGTCCCCAGCAGAGTCGCCAGCTGTCGCTACTGCGAAAATCGGCGCCGGCTGACAGAAGAGTCGCCACCGTGCGTTATTTATCCCAAAGGAGGGAAAGGAAACGCTCGAAGTAAACCTCGCAAAAAACGGGAAAGGTATGGTCATCGCAACCAAGACCGGGGTTCGGGAGTCGGTTACGCAAGGGGAAGGTATTAGCACCCCTCACGTCCGTCGTACTCGACGGGATCCACGCTTGCTTGGGTTGTCTACAGGATGCAAAACAATCTATCTACGGCTGCTAAATCTAAACGGAAGGGAATTGACTCGATAGAGCGTCGCACTCTATGCCTACGTATTCTCAAGAGAGAAAGTCAGAGTCAACGTAGTTCGGGACTACGGGGAAATTGGCTCGCCAAGACCTCGCGTCTTGTGCCTACGTACTTCCACACTGCATGGAAGATCAGAGCTTTACGTAGTTCAGGCTAACTACGGCTAATCTGGGTGGTCTCACACAGCAGTGAGAAATTAAACTGGTTTCAAAGGTACGGGAACCTATGGAAAAAACTACGGTCTGGTCTCAAATGCACTCGGGCAAGAGAGAAAAAGGGGAACATCAGTCGTCAGCGGGAAAGTCTTGATCGCACAGCAGCGAGAGAACAAAAGAGTTAGTTGTTAGTGTGCTCGCTAGGATATCGCATCCTATGCCTACATATTCTCGTCTGGTACGAGAAATCAGAGCAGCTGTAGTTCGGCTACTTCGGGACCACAGCTCAAATCTCGTTTTATTAACATTCTGAAAAATAGTTACAATGATTGAATACTGAAAATAAACCCCTAGGAAATACTATCCTATCCTATCATGAAAAAAAATCAAATGGAAAAGTCCCCTAACAAGTGGACGTCTAAACTACCTCTAAAAATGTGCAAACTAAACTCTGTGAAGAAAATATACTCTAAAAAAATATTAAATCTACCTTAATATTTTTTCTCAATATTTCTTTTCCCTTTTCTTTTTTCAAAATATTTTTCCTCTTTTTTCTATATTTTTTTCACCTATTTTCAACATTATTTTTCTGATTTTATTTTTCAATATCCTTTTTTCCTAAAAAAAAACTAAGCTAATGAATATGAAGAAAAGAAAATTACAAAAGGGGAGGGGGTACACAGTCCATACAGGGGGTGTGCTAGTAATAAACAAGGGCCCGGCCCAATCCTACACTGCACACACGCAGGAGGGGGGTGAAGAAGAAAAAACGCAGGTGTGTATGAAGAAAATTCCAATGGGCTTGAGCCCAATCCCACACAATCCCACTTTCAGAAAACCTAAACCCTAATCCTTCCCAATCTTCCCCTTGCACTGTTCACATTTCTCAGCGCCGTTTCACAATCTTTGGACTCTCTCTCCCTCGTTCTCCCTTCAGCCTCAAACTCTCTCCATCTCACTCTCCTTGTTTCAATCTCTCCTCACCCTTATTCAACCTCATCATTCATATTTCCATCCAAACCTCGTGATAACCAAAGACTGGACCAATCAACCAAAAATCACCGTGAACTACTCCGCGCCTTGACAAATTCAGAAGGAGTTCTTAAAGTAATCGTGGTCCGCGTTCTTGACGAAGAAGATCCAAACTTGAAGAGACTTGAAAAAAAAACTTGCAGAAGGTGAAGAGTTTTGATGTTACCGGAGGAGCTTTGAAGAGCTTGCTGAACAGATCTAGGGAAATCTTGAAATCGTTGAAGGTTCGCGTTCTTGACGGAAGAAGATGAAGGATGACGCGAAACCTTAAAGTTGTTGCTGAATCGTGTATGGATTTCGTGACGAACACGATGGCCACGGAGGATTCCCAGACGCGACGAATCTTCTGCAGAATCAATGGAGAACGCGTGAAGCTCTGGAGTGTTCATCACCGATACGCTAGGGATGAAGGACAAGGGAGATCTGGAAATCTCTTGGAAGAAATCTGAGGATTTGAAGTTCCCTGGAGATTGGTTGTTGACGATCTTTATGAACGGGAAGATCTTGGTGCTAGGAGGAGGGGCATTGAAGAATCTGGGAAGTATTGGAGATTGTTACGATTTTGATGAAGATTTGTAGAAAAACGAAGGAGATCTTTGAATGTTGTTGTAGAAGGATGAATCTCTGGAGTTTGATGATTCTTGATGAACGTTGAAGATGATATTTGGGCGATTAATCTTGGGGTTATTGGATGAAGAACCTGATGAACTTCAGGTAAAAAATTCTGGAAAAATGAGAATTGATGATAAAGATGGATCGGAGGAGAAGGAGGAAGATTGAAGAATTCTGGGGAATTTTGATGATCTTAGGGTTTGAGGATTTTTCGGCGGAATCGGCGGTGGTCGGAGACGGTTGAGGGTCGCCGGAGTTGGTTGGGGCGGTGGTTGCATGGCCGCCGGCCATGCAACCGGTGAGACTCCGCGGTAGACACGTGGCGATGGGTGGCAGAGGGAACTTCATGCGTGAAGACACGTGGTGATGAGAGGACTAGTGGGGTGCTGCGTTGGCACGCATGCAGTGAATGTGGTGGGGTCTCCCCTTGGGCAACACGTGTATGCTGAAGACTTTATAATGCTGGCAAATCTGGACTTTGCTAAATTGGGCTTTTCTGAAGTTGTGGATATCTGGCCCAACGACTGGATTGATGAACAAAATACCAAACAGACTAATGATGGATTAACGTGGATTAATAAAGCTAAAATGAATTAATAGAAATGCAAAGGATTAATGCAAGTGCCAATTAACATGATATGAACGGATTAATATGGAGGATTAACAATGGTTAACAAAACGCTAAAATGAATTAATTTGACTAATGGAAATTAAACGTGAAATGATATGGTTGGAAATGATAATGACATGGCTTAACACGGGAAATTAAGGGAAATGAAGATTAAATGGATTAAAAAAACAATTAATCCTAATATAAGGAATCATAACACTAAACTGATGGATTAATGGACTCACTTAAGACTAAAAATTAAACTAATTAAAACCTAATTAATCTAAAATTCTACAAAGATCTATTAACATCTAATATTCTAAAATCCCTAATTAAAATCTACTAAACTAATTAATATCTATTATCTATTAAAAGACCTATTAAAGGAAATATATCCTAATATTCTAGATTATCTAGTTACTATTCTATTAACAATATGAAACCTATTAAATTCTAAGAGGAAACTCTATTATTTATTAAAAAGAAATATCCTAAAAACATTAACATCTATTAAAAGGTAGAAAAAAGCCAATAAAACCCTAATAAAGCTGTAAAAATGCAATTTATTCAATTAAAAAGGAGATCGAGACCGAAGCGGAACCAGCAATAAAACCCGGACACCTGAATGTCCTCAAAGACTACAGCGTGAGCTGAAAACACCCGGGAAGTGCGACTTCCCAAAAAATAACCTCTGATTATCTGAACAGGTCTGGAACCTCCTGAAATGTGAAAAAGGGCTGTAATCCCGATAAAATCAAAACAAATGAAAAATGCACTGTATGCGATATGCGGATGCGAATGCGGTCATGCATCGAAACATGAACCAAATACGGGACCCGGTTGATCAAATTTTAGGGTGCAACACCGTTCCTGCAATGACGAGGCAATTGTGAGAAGGGAACAAAACAAAATAAAACACATAAAAAACAATCAAATGATTACGAGTCCTAGAATTCAACCTTAATCTTATGTTTCTTTTTTTCATAGTCGCATCTCAACTGTAGCAGGTGAACCAGTTGGTTATGGCTACACAATCGCAAATGTAACCAACACGACAACAAATTCTTTGACTGCTAACCTTAAACTCATCAATTCCCCGTCTGACTTTGGAACAGATATCCAATTCCTTACCTGTGAATGACAATTACAAAAAATACCAAATTAGTCAATTGAAGTGATAGTAAAAGCATTTTCAAGAGAAGGAATTGAAATGTACAAACACTTACAGACATAAACCCTGATGTTGTGCTCGAGAGCTATGCACTGGATGTCACGACAGTTGATGGTTTTGAAACCTTTATGTCTTCTTTGAAAAATAAGTCATTTTCTCCTGATAAACAAGCATCTGGGATTGATGAGCATACACTCAAGCGTGAAGAGGGAGAGTACAATCTTGCAAAGCCGGCAAGAGATGCTGCAGCAAAAGCAGAATTAGAAGGTCCAATGCACGATGATAACGAATGGAATATAAGCGTGGTTGATGATTGTGAGCCAGATGGTACCAATACCAAAAGTTCAGATGCCCTTCCTTAAGGTCTGACTCATGAACTCTCAACTGCTGACGAATCTCAGAACCCAGAACACCTTTCAGCTTGGGTGAAGGCATGCAAGGACGGAAATGTTGCTCTATCTGTCAAGTCTGAACCTGTTAAAGTGGTAGTTGGGGAAACTCTTCAGAGAAGAATGTTTTGCTTGATTGTATGCCCATTGGTGTGGTCACTGCAAAGCATTGGCTCCAATCTTGGATGAAGTTGCTGTCTCATTCCAAAGTGATGCCGATGTTGTTAGTGCAAAACTGGATTTAACTTCTCAACCATCCCAAAGCCAGTTGCACAAAGTTAAAACAAAAGTTGTTTAGCAGAAAGCAGATTCCATCAATCAAGAGCAATCAAGACATTATACATCTTTAAGGCAATGCTTAATTTTCTTTCCAAATGAATTCAAACAAATTCAAATAATTTCCAAAACAATTTAGTACATAAAGGGAAGGTTCATTATTACCTATCAATTCGAATTTCAACCTGAGTGCTATAAAGGGAGTCCGCATCTGAACCAAAAGGAAAGAGGATTAGGAACGAATAGCAATACAAATCCACGAGTCCACAAAATCCCAAATTCAACAGAAAACCTAAAACAAGAGAACTTATCTTCTGAGGTTGTCGTCCTCATCAAATCGCCTTCACCAATCCGTCATACCGCAATCGCCGGAAACCCCCAAGCCCTCGTCGCTTTCATACTCACTATCAACGAACCGCAATCGCCGGAAACCCCCAAGCCCTCGTCGCTTTCACACTCACTGCCAATGAACCACAATCGCCGGAAACCCCCAAGCCCTCGTCGCTTTCACACTCACTGTCAACGAACCGCAATCGCCAAAACCTCCGCCATTCATAGCTCGCGGTAATTCTTCTGTTTGCGCTAAATTTATGGAAGCTTTTGATTTGTTTGTTATGTTTCAGGTTTGAGAGAAGGAGGAGAATCGAAGAATAGCGAGAGAGAAGAGGAGACGGGAACGAAGAAGAAGAGACCATCGGAAGCAACCGATGAAGGGAGAATCCATCAAAAAGAAGAAAGAATCGTAGGGAGATGAAGGAGAAGAGAGAGAGCGATGACGAAGAACAAAGATCGCGAGGAGCAACGGGGAGAAGGGGACGATTCAGGGTGATTAGGGATTTGAGTTTCTTTTTTTTTGGTTTTTGTTTCTATTGTAATTACATGTAACACAAACACGCTAATTATCATGCACCCTCACGCACACACCCACTGGATCTCCAACGGATTCCATCGTGCGGCCACACTCGCGCCCCCACTATAAACCCCATGGCCAGCGTACCACCTAATCCGTTGACCACCCTCATTATCTAATTAATTAACCCACTTAAACTTGATTAACCACCTTTAACATGTTAATCAGCCGTCAAGTTAAATAATCATTTACTTAAATTAATTAATTAACCTTGCATTAACCCACATAATTCATTTTTATTATAATTTAATCTAATCACCATTTAACGTAATTAACCCATGGAAACCTTTAATTAACCTATTTAATTTATTTATGTTAATAATTTCTTTTGTTATTTACTTTTTATTTAGTAATCATCAATTTTTAATAACTCTTTCTAAAATTAACCCTTTTTAATCAACTTAATAACATTTTTATTAAATAATATTTATTCACAAAAAAAATCTTTTATAAATAATTTGCATTTATTTATCTGTAATTAATGATAAAACCTATTTCATAACTTCAAAAGAACAATTTAATTTATAATAATAAAAACTACTTGTATTTATCAATCAACATCTAAGACCTTTTTTTTTTGCTAATAAAATTAAATTAACTTCTTTTCCTAAAATCAATTTCATCAATTAATCTGAACTTTCTTATTAAAATTAATAATTCAACTTTTCTCTAAGATCAACCTCACCAACTTAATTAAACATTCTCCTTAAAAATCAAATTCACTTATGGTTTTTTACTAATATAATGTTTTCTCATAAATCAATTCAAATAATCTAAATCCAACTTTTTTCCTAAACAAAATAATACAAGAACTTTCTTAAAATCAATTCAACGATTTTCTTAAAATAATCAAAATCAATCGCTTATTAAAGTCAACCCCGTCTAAAATCAACCAACATCATAATCAATTCGATCGTCTCCGCTCCGATTCCATTCACTTACACAATTCACACATTCACTTAGCGCTTTCATGCGTTTGTGTATGAATTTATTTACTTGCTTTTATTTTCCGCAAATTACATTTACCGCAATTCATATTATTATATTGCATAATGTCCAAAGGAAGAACCTGAGCATAACTTAAACGATTGTGCGTATGCATCTCATTTTCATCATACTCCCCTATGATTCTTGATCCCATTCAAGTCGATCTTTTAAGTTATATACTACCCCATAGGAAGGACCTTTATCTTTACAACTTAGACAAACACAATCAAATCAATTCAATTCAAACTTTTCAAACACATTAGAGAATAAGATGTTAATCATCTTAAGCGAGACAAAACTCCTACCCATAACAATTCAATCAATTCGTAAGGACTTTGCCTTAAGAGAGATAGTGGCATACTTGCCGATTAAATTCCGAGTGCTTGAGCCATTCTCTTAAGACGATGCAAAGACCATTTTCCTACAAAGTTGTGGTGGTTAAATCAAGTAATCTCCCTTTAAATGACAACTCGTCTTTTCTCCTAAAATCAATCAATCAACTACCCTTAACACGTAGGAACTTTGACCACAGTCAAAGAACTCCTCAAACCCTTTAGGGGAACTACAGCTACTCTGATTCCACTCCCATAAGGATATGTAGGCATAAGATGCGATATCTTATCAAGTATACTTAGAAATAAACCCATAGGTCTCTCATTCCTTAAGCAGATAAACCTTAGCTATAAAACAAACATAAAATAAGAGGTTCCTGTAGAGTACTACAGAAAATTAGGATGCTAGCACCTTCCCTAAGTTTAACCAACTCCCGAACCTAAAACTCTCTAAACCTTTGCATTTGCATTGCATCATGGGTATTTCGATCTTTATCCCTTCCTTTGGACAAATCAAAGTTCGGTTGCAAATGAATAAGATTCAAGCTCATCAATAGCTTGGTATCCAAATTTCACCGCGACACTGGTAGAATGGTTTCATTTAGAATAAATTAGAAACAAACTTGCAAAAAAAAGTGTACACTAATTGAAGAACAAACAAAATAAACAAGAAAAAAGGCAAGATATCTTAAGGTTTGGTAATGTAAATTGCTTTTAAAAGGAAATATGGATGCTATCATACATTTTGCAGAAGTGAACTCTTTTCTCTTAAGTTTGGTACTCAGAGTGTATTTCCTTCACAATGTTACAAAATGCGCCCCCCTAAAATGAAAATGGGTATTACTTTAAATCAGAAAAGAAAATAACTGCTTGTTCTCTTCATGTTGGTCTTAGTGGTGCCACGTGTCCCTCCACCATCTTTGTAACTTCCTCACGTTCTCAACTTTTCAAATTTCTTCCCGCTCAAAGGTTCTCATACTTTGTGTCGGTTTCCTTGGCCATCAGTCGACACCTTCGACGGAATAGCCTGGAGTCGACTCACAACACCTCTTCTGCTAGCGTTGACTTGCGTAGTTTGTAATCTTACCGAAGGATCAAAATATGAGATGGGCCAAAGACGAACGTCTATGAGGCTGGGTGTGAAAGAGGAGGAGGGGGTGTACTTACAAGGCACTTCGATGCTAAAGTAAGAAAACGAGCAAGAGAGCGAGCAAGTACAGAATATGTGTGTTTCAAGGTAAGAAATTGGATACCTGACTCTCTCAAGTGAGAAGGTTTTTATAATGCCCTCAACGCTTGGCCATTGGTCCCTATTTTCGGGGAGAGATAACTGTTTCCTGAAGAATAGATAACTGCCAGAGATATTTGTTGGGACGGGCAGACGTGCCCATAACTAGCCTTTATGACGGGCAAAGATACAGTTACGGGCACAAGCGTCTTGGTTGTTTCTGGATGGTGGAACCGTGCGTGACGGGCAGAGACTAATGGGGATAAGTGATGTGACCAAGGGTAAATGGGCCAACCTCCCTGTTGGAGGGGTAGAAAGGTGAATTCTCCCCCCAAAGAGGTTGGACATAGGCAATTGAGCCGTTCTGGGAGCAGAAGTGAATTGGGCCATGCCTAGCCATCAGGCTAGTCCAAAACAGTTTCCCTCCATCTTTCCTAGCCTGTCGACCCACATGTTAGCTTTTGTGTTAACTCCTCTCAGTCGAAATCTTCCAGCCAACAGTGTGTAATAGAAAAGTGGGCTAGTCTTTTAGACGACCAACTAGAATTAATTAATCGAATAAGTCTCATTGTAAGAAAGTCCAAGAGTAAGCTATGAATGATGTGCAATGGTGTCCTAATCTAAGACAAAGATAATAAAGAAGTCCAAGGTCCAAATCTCCTTTGTTAGTGTTTAACTACAAGGTCCAAACTCCATGATACTAGGGATAGTAACCATAATCCATGCTTTGATATTTTTTAGGTTTTTTTTTATTATCACTTTATCATGTTTTTTGTATTTTTTTAATGAAATGAATAAATAAAGATGAATATGACATAATGAGATATGAAATATATGGGCAATGAAATAAAGAGCAAGAAAAATAAATGATGGAAAGGTAAATAGCGGGAAGTAAATAGCAAGAAGATAAATATCGGAAATGTAAAAGCTAGATGTTAGTTGTTAATGGTTATTAATTGGGTTGATCACTTTCTCGAATCGAACCAATTTAGCACTATGTTAAGTAATCGTAGCCCAATCTATGAGGAAGATCATCCTATGGGAGGTCGGTAAACATCAATATTTGTGTTAAAATATGCTAGAGAAATGATATGTATATCATTCTCCTAAAGCGATGCCACACAAAAAGAAAAGTAGACATGGTCTCATCTTAATCAAGAATTTTCATGATTCATCAAACGCAACCCATCATCATCTCAAAGTGTCAAGAATAATCCAAATGATTATTCATCAACATGTTTGAAATGATGAAGGTTCAATTATCTTTGAGAATCAATATCTCATGATCTTTAGATCTCATTGACCAAAAAGAAAAAGAAAATCAAAAGGACAAAAGAGAATAAAGATGGAACAAAGTAAAATAAAACAAGAGATGCTTGTGAGGGCAAAGCCTCAGATACTAGATATGCGTGTTTCAATGATGTCAAAACTTAGCCGCATGGAGGAATAGACATTTGGAGTTATCACCATGATGCATAAGCATACCTTTTTTCTCATGTTTATTTGCTTGCATTAAATATCTCGAGTACTACATTTAGAGTTGTCAAAATATGCGTCATATGAGTTAAACTCAATCGGTCTATCATAGGTATCATCTAAGAGAATAAAAAAATATGAGTTTAGGCATTTTTTTGAAGTTTCAGGTCTTCGAGTCGACCTAAACTCTGCTATGGTCGACTCATGGCATGTGTCCTAAAAATGAATTTTCCTCGGGTTAGGTATGGTCGACCAATCGGTCGACGCATACTGTTGTTATTTCTATTTGTCAAAAAATCCAGGCTATGCATCGACGCATGCCTTGTTCCGGTCGATGCATGGCTGTATGTTTTGCAAAATATGTTGCCTCGGGTTAGCTCAGGTCGACCTTGCACTCTGCATGGGTCGACCGCTCGCTGTTTGCTGCATATTTCCTGATTTGTCTATTATTTTTGAAAGTTGGTTTTATCAATTATAACAGTTTTGTATGGTATAAATATTCAGTTTCTCTATTCATTTCATATCAATTGAATCAATTAGAAAAATAAGAAAAGTGAAAGAGGTGTCAATTCAAGTTCTCATCATCTTCATCTTCTACATTTCATACGACAACAATCACACACAATAATCTTTGTTGTACATTATGGATTGTCTAAGGTGATAATGTTCGAATCCATTGATTGGGTAATCCGGTTTGGGTTGAGGAATTGACAGGTTTTTCTTGAATAAAACCTCTAGGGTTTTGTCCTCCAATATTCTCCAAATTTGGGGGTTTTTGGACGAGTCTTCTCAACACATATTCAGCCGAGTGAAGGTGATCGAGGAGCGGTGGGTTCCGTCGATCTAGTAGCGCTAATCTGAGAATTGTGAACGAGAGGTTTGGGTTCGACACGCGAGTGTTTGAGATCAGCCGGGCTGGGGTTTGAAGACGGAAGGTTGTTCAAACATAGAGTTGTAATCGGAGGTTCATTCACAAGCTGTCGAAGGACTTGATTCGACTCAAATCAAGGGGCAAGAGGGGATAGCATCCACAACAACAAGAGAGTTCGTTTGTTTGATTGCTATTTCATTCTTGTATATACGATTCTACAACAGGTTAAACTTATATTATAAGAGCTCAATTCTAATGTTAGAATTGAGGGCAGACGTACCCCAAAGCAAGGACAACGGGGGAACTGCCTCAACAAATCCTTGTGCCTTTTACCTTTCATTTTTACATTGATTAATATTTGTGTGGTTTTAGTACAAGCAATTATATCAAATTTAGGACTGTTTTGAGTAAGAGCTAAAGTGATTTTGACTCTAGTACAATCGTTGATTATACAAGGATACTAGAGCAAATTACTCAAAGCAGAACTCACTTGTAGTGCTCTGCACTCCAAGTGTTTGATAAATTGTCTGAACGAAAAGCTTTGTGTGTTGTCCATTTATTGTGGTAATATTTTAAGGCATTGGAACTAGTCATGCCATATTGTGAGCTAAATCAATTTGATAGTGTGACTAGCGCAGTGATTCTCATTACTCGTTATTCAATTCCATCGGCTAAAACGCATATCCGGTTTTCTAGTAACCGTTCGTTATAGACGGTATTTTTCCACGGCCGCTTCCGCAAATTACACAAATTTTTAAAACCATTTTTATTGGTAGCGCCGACTCATTTTTTAACAAAGGATCTATTCAATCCCCCTTCTAGATCAGTGTCATCTTCTTACAATGCTATGGAATTAAATCGCAAAATAAAAGAAGTTTAGAAAATTTTTATCAAAATTAAAAAAAACAACAAGTAATTTAAAAAAGAAAAGAAATAGAAAAAAAGGAATGAAAGGGGAGGGGTAGCGCTGAAATGGTGGTGTGTGTTGGTAGAAAATTACATGGGCTTTACAAAGCCCAAACACAATAAGGCAATGGATTACCTTTTTAAAAAAATCAGCAAAAGAAACAAAAATAAAAAAAGCTCTTCCTTCTTCCTTCTTGCGCAGACTACCACCCTCTCTCTCACTGTTTCTCACGTGATCCAACGAAATCACACTTTCTCTTCTCGTTCCCGCTTCTCTCTTTGCGTTCCCGATTCTCTCTCAATTTTGCATCTCTATTTTGGTTTGTTTGTGTTTGAAGGTTATTGATTGAGTGGTGTGAGGTTTTTGAAGATTGTGTTTGAAGAAGATGAATATTTGGGTTTGTGAAGGTTGAAGATGGAATTCTAGCAGCGTTTTTGTGGCTAAAGAGAGCTTGGAGAAAGAGTGAAATGGGACAACTTATTTATAATGTGGAGGTGAGTATCAATTGGATTTTTTCATTGTCGTTTTGAGGTCGTTTTGATGTCTTGTGCTTTTGCAATATTTGTCACGTATTTGCTTCTGCAGATGAGGATTTTGTCATTTGGAATTTGCTTTACAATGTTGTTTTTTGTAGTCTTGAGCTTAAAATGCATATTTGCGGGTGAGTTTTTTTGTTTTTGTCACAGGCTTGTAATATTGTGGATGTGGGGTCACGACTTGGTTTAGAAGCTTGGCTCTTGGGTTTTTTCATGAAGTTTTGAAGTTGGCTTGCGTGAAATCATAACATGTGCGTGATGGCTTGCAATTTAGGTGGGATCGTGATGCTTTAAAGTTTGTATGCAGGGAGTGCCTTGTAATATCATGGTGGTTGTGTGACTGCTTGTGTTGAAATTGGATGTGGTAATGGTTGTTTTGTAGTCATGGTGTAGTGTATTTCTCATTTGGCTTGGAGTTTAAAGTATCTGGAAATAATTTGTGTGGCAGGCTCATAATTATGCGTATTTTATGAGCTTGGTTTGTCTAGCTAGAGTTTTCCTTGAAAGGCTTGAGGTAAATTTCATGGGTTGTGAAGTCTTGTTAGTAGCTTTGGGAAAGTTGTTTTTGCATTGTTGTAATATTTGTAAGAAGAAAATGTAATGTGCTTATATTCATGGCCTTTTTGTATTGCAAATGTATCATGGACTTTTGGTTGTGAATGGAAGATGGGCTCATTTGGAAAGTTTGTGATCCAATGCATTTTTTGTAAGGTTTTTCTATAATTTTGAATTCATGCTTCCATGTTTGAACCAACCTTTGACTTTTCCATCTGACTTGAATAAAATCATGATCATTAAATCTTGAAATTCCAACTAGAACTAAATTTCAATATTCTTGAATTCTTCACTTGAAATGAATTAAAACTTAAATCGATCCTTGAAACAACGCATGAATCAATCTTAAATTTGAAATGAATCAGAACCTTGAATCGAAATGAATCCACCACTGAATAAATCCTTGAACTTTGCCACTTGTACTCTGAGAAACCAAAGGCTTCAATATGAAACTCCTTAAGCCAAAAAAATGCCTTGAAATCAAAGAACCATGACTTGATATGTGAACTAATTGCAAAGGAACTGATTCCATATAATTCTCCACCATGAAACATCTGAATTTAGCACGGCCTGATAAATTGATCTATAACACATATGACTTGTAACTGAAGAAATTCCATTTTGTCTGACCAAGATTAGGTCAAACTCCACTAAATTTCAACCAACATTGCACACATGCTTGGGACAAGAAAAATAAAAGGGTATGATAAATTCCCCTATCTAATTGGGTCAAACCTAGTAAGATGAACTGCCACAGTGTTCTTACTTTCAAGGTAGAAGTCAATTAGATTCGAAGAAGACTCCAAATTTGTCTTAAAAGAAAGGAAAATGTTTGGGAAGCAGGATACCTGATCAATATCGACCCTTAAGTGGACATTGGATAACTTGGAAAGGTTATCATCGACAAAAGGACGATGATGTGATCACAATGACAGAAGTTACCGACACCAAAAGGATATCAGTGAGATCAACAAAGTTGGCTATCACCAAAAGGATGATAATAAGCTCATAATAACTTCAAATATTTCCAACACCAAAAGGATGCTGGTTAAATCAAACCTTAACAACTGCCATTACCAAAAGGATGATGATTATGCATCAAGACCAAGGTCAACATCACCAAAAGGATGATAGTAAGACCCACAACTCAGTGATCACCATCACCAAAAGGATGAGGGTAAGACACAACTTGATGATCACCATCACCAAAAGGATGAGAGTAGGATCAAAACAAAACTTGCTATCACCAAAAGGATGATAGTAAGCATGCAATGGTTTTAGAGGTTGCCATCACCAAAAGGATGATACATAGACCAAAGATCCAAGGGTCGCCGACACCAAAAGGATGGTATTGAACACACACTCAATGATCTCTGACACCAAAAGGGTGATAGATCTATCACCAAAAGGATGATAGTGAACATACACAACTCACTATCACTAAAAGGATTATAGTAAGTACACACCAGGATCTCCGACACCAAAAGGATGATGGACCTATCACCAAAAAGATGATAGTGAACACACATGAAAATATGCGAGACCAAAAGGATGACAAATATACCACCAAAAGGATGATAGTGAACACACACAAAGATCTCTGACACCAAAAAAGATGACGGGTCTATAACCAAAAGGATGATAGTGAACACACGCAACGATCTCCGACACGAAAAGGATGACGAATTTATGACCAAAAGGATGATAGTACACACACAACAATCTCCAACACCAAAAGGATGATGGATCTATCACCAAAAGGATGATATTACACACACAATGATCTCTGACATTAAAAGGATGATATTACACACACACACACACACAAGAGGATCTTCGAAACTAATAGGATGATGGATCTATCACCAAAAGAATGATAGTACACACACACACAATGATCTATGACGCCAAAAGGATGACAGATCTATCACCAAAAAGATGATAGTACACACACATACAACAATCTCCGACATCAAAAGAATGATAGATCTATCACCAAAAGGATGATAATGAACACACACAAATCGCTACCATGAAAAGGATGATAGTGAGTACACACAAATATTTTTGACACCAAAAGGATGATGGATCTATCACCAAAAGGATGATAATAAACATACATAACTTGTTATCACCAAAAGGATGATAGTGAACACACCAAGGTCTCTGGCACCAAAAGGATGATGAATCTATCACCAAAAGGATGATAGCGGGCATACACAAAGATCTCCGACACCAAAAGGATGACGGATCTATCACCAAAAGGATAATAGTGAACACACACAAAGATCTCTGACACCAAAACGGTGACAGATCTGTCACCAAAAGAATGATAGTGAACACACACGACGATCTTCGACACCAAAAGGATGATAGATCTATCACCAAAAGGATGATAGTCCACACACATAACGATCTCCGACACCAAAAAGATGATAAATATATCACCAAAAGGATGATAGTACGCACACATAATGATCTCCGACACCAAAAGGATGATAGTACACACACACACACACACAACGATATACAACACCAAAAGGACGACATATCTATCACCAAAAGGATGATAGTACACACATACAACGATCTCCGACACCAAAAGGATGATGGATTTATCACCAAAAGGATGAAAGTAAACACACACAACTTGCTATCACCAAAAGGATGATAGTAAGTGCACACACAAAATTCTGGTACCAAAAGATGATGGATCTATCACCAAAAGAATGATAGTAAACACAACTCAATGACCTTCATCATCAAAAGGATGACAGTAGGACCAAAACAAAACTTGGTATCAACAAAGGATGATAGTAAGACATAATGGTTTCAGAGGTTGCCATCACCAAAAGGAAGATACACATACCAAAGATCCATGGATCGCCGACACCAAAAGGATGACGGTAAGATCAAACAACACATATTTCTACCACCAAAAGGATGATAGTAATTTCCCAATTTCGATAATCATCATCACCAAAATGATGAAGGTAAGATTGAAACAACATTTGCTACCACCAATAAGATGATAGTACAACTTTAAGGATCATAATCACCAAAAGGATGAAGATATAATCAATACATCATCGGTTATTACCAAAAGGATGATAGTAAGACTATTGATAAAAGGTAAGACTTGTTTGGGATATCAACAAAAGGGTGAAGCAAAAAAGTTACCAAGGAACATCACCCTTACCAACAGAAGGTTGAAAGGAACCAACTTACTAGGGAACACCCAATAAGGTAAGAATTCATTTAGGAACAACCATTGACTGATCTGAAGATAACAACTTCATTAACAAAAGGTTGAGGAGAACAACTCAATGGGGAACGCCCACTGAACTATGCTTGGGTAGGAACTCACTTAGAGAAATACCATTGGCTTAGCTGAGGATCACAACTTCATCAACAAAAGATTGAGGAGAACAACTCAATGGGGAACGCCCACTGAACAACGCCTGGGTAGGAACTGACTCAGAGAAATACCATTGGCTGAGGATCGGCCTAGAATCCCATGATTGATCCAGATCTTGACTTATGCATGTATGCATGTTTGATTTTGTAAAGGTATTCCATTTTGGATGGAGATACGATGCAAGTGTTGATGCACTGAGATGCATGTAGGGATGCAAATGTTGGGGATATATATAATTTTTGTTCATGTATACAATGATGCATGTGATGCATATGATGATGTATGATGCACGTGAATGCTGATAGGCAATTGGATAGATTTCGTGAAGGTGCCAGCAAGGTGGGATTTATTTTGGTAGTTGCCAATGTGGATTGGACTTTGGTTGGTGAAAGGATTTGATTCTCAACACTCAATCGCTAACGAAGCCATGATCGAAAGACTGATGTTGATGCTCTCAGTGCCCTAAGTTTGATCACTTGTTGACAAGCCGTGTGTTCTTTCCTGAGAGAAACATAAATTTTATGTCTGAGGGTTAGGATAACCTAAAAATGAGCGTAGCGACGTGATCAACACATGAAGATTGTGCTTTTTCTCTGAACTCAATGGTTTCTAGTTTCTGGAAAGATCTGATTGTCCAACTTGAAAGTATAGAGAGTACCTACCCTTTTTGCAACTTGTTTTACCCCAGTTTGTAGGGTTCTTGAAAGAATTCTCCTTGAACAGAAGCTCTTAGGAGTTACCATTACATGATTTTCCCTAATGCCTGAATATGGTAGTAGTCTTCCCCTGATTAACCAATTATTTAAAATGGTCTAATCTTTGGAAGATGGTCTTTAGTATGCTTCTGAGATGACTTGACCCTGATTGAGCTTTTGAGGGATTTGCCCCAGATTTACAGGGTAATGAGGTAGTTTTAATTCGGGTTAATGCTAATAAATGTTCAAGCTTCTTTTTTATTTCCCCTTGTTGAAAATTCCTTGGTGTCAAGTACTGATTTGCAGTTAAAATTGTTCACTCACAAATGGTAATTTTAATGCGATGCTCATGCAAGCTTTGAAAAAGTCATTTATTGGAATGACGTGATAATGTGTGGTGAATAGACCATTAGTCCAAGCGCAATGCTAATTTTTCTTATGTGTGAAAGATACAATGAGAACATGACATCAATACTAAATATTAGCAAATCTCTAGGAGTTAGTTTACGCAACCTCGCTGTAGTATGCTTTCAGAATAAACATTGTCTCAATTAGGTTTTTTGAGGGTTGTAACGTGGTTTGGTTCATAGTTATTGAAACAAAGGACATAAGACTCAAAACTTGGTTTGCACCCACCCTTTCTTCATGATGATCTCCAGTCCTATGCTCAATTAATTCTACACATATCTTCCAAAAGGGTCGACGGTGTAAGGGTGAAGATGATGATTCTTGAAATGACAATCCTCTTATTTTGTTCATCATGGATGTCAGTGACCCTTTAATTTTGGCATGGTGGTCACTGAATCTTATTTTCTTTTTGCTGAGGATTTGAGGACCTCTTTTGATTTTTCTTTTGATCCCTAATTTTTACCTGGACTGGTTTTGTTTTTCAAGTTCATCGGGATTGCCCGAATGTTTTCCTAAGTCGCCTCTTTGGATGTTCTACTTAGCGAGCTTTTTTGATTTTTTTGATTTTGGTGAAAGATTATGACTGCCAATTCATTGGTCATTGAAGAACAAATGTCATCAATTTTGAGTTTTTTGCATGGTTCCTTCGACACTTCAGGATGTGAGGAGAATATCATGTAGTTGATCCCCAGACGGGATGTTTCATCTTGTAATTTGTGCGTGTATTCAGGTTAGCTGAACTTTACCCTGCCCTAGGTTAAGCATAAGAGCTTATACATCCAAAGGAAACTCCTACTTCTAGGCTCAAAATGGTTAACTATGGATTAACTCCTTATCTCTCTGGTGTTTGGGGGCTTAAAACAACGCGTGTACATCATCAGCAGGATTTTATCTGAAAGCATGTAGTTAGAAATAATGGGTATATCATTTTCGCCATCCTCCCTCCAATCTTTGCTAAAACAACAATTTGATAAAGAATGTGAAGTGGAGAAGTATGTCGTTGTGCTTTGCAATAAATGGGAAAAATGAGTGAATACGAAAGGACTAATCCAGAACATGCATAATCACTTCATTAATAAAACCAAATACATATGAGAATGTTTAAGGCTAACAATACTTAGACAAACAAGAAAAAAAATACAAGAATGAAAAATGATGGTATGGTATAAAGACTGCCTTCTTTGAGGAGATGAATCTTCCTTTCTTGATTCACAACTGAACTAGCTTGGTGGAGGCATAGGGTTTGTTATAATGTTCGAGATTCTTGGGGTGAATGTGAGATCCTTAGCTTCAATCTGGTATTGTACCTTGTGCTTGAAACCTCTGCAATTCTCAATTGTGTGCCCTGGGGCGCCCTTATGATACTCACAGTGAGCATTAGCGTCATAACCTAGAGGGATAACAGTCGAAGGTATTATATCCTTCAAGATAATTGACTCATCTTTCAGCAGATAAGGAAATATTTGTGCATATGACACATGCACATGATCGAAATTCCTTTCTGGCTTCCTCATACTTCGCTGGTTAGGTTGACGCTGTTGTGGAGCATGTTGCTGAGGTATCTGAGTAGGAACTGGAGTTGGAACATTTTGCTGATAAGCCACATGAGCATATTGCGTAACTGCAACATATAGGTACTAGAAGTAAGGTATTGGAGAAGGCACCCTCTGTTGTGCTTTCCCCTCTAAGAAGAGATAACATTGATTTCACCGTCCTTTTTCTTGTATCCATTGAAAGGCTTCTTCGCTCTAGCCTGACTGCTAGAACTCCTTAAATTTTTCCACTTTTGAAACCTTCTTCGATTCTCTCATCGACAATTACCATGTCAGAGAATCCTGAAGACGCACTGCTGATCAGCTTTTCATAGTATTGCTCTTGCAAGGTACCCATGAAAATATCAATCATTCATGGTCAACTAGTGGTGGATGCACCCTTGCAGCTAACTCCCTCCAACATTGTGCGTACTCCTTAAAGGATTTGATGTCCTTTTGAGCCATACTCTAAAGTTGAGTACGGTTTAGAGCTAGGTCAGTGTTGTATTTGTATTGCTTAATGAGCGCTTCATCTAATTCAGCCCAGGTACGCACACAACTACGCTTCAACTGCATGTACCATTCTAGAGATGCCCCAGACAAACTATCTTAGAAACAATGGATCATGAGCTTTTCATCCATGGCGTAGGCAGCCATTTTTCGGCAGTACATCTTCAGATGAATGTTAGGACAACTGAGGCCCTTATACTTTGGGAATTATGGCACCTTTAACATAGGGGGAATCACATCATCTGGCACTAAGCACATTTCTAAGGCACTCAAAGAAGTTGAGTTGTTTCGATGACTCAGATTTTTTCATCCAAATCATGACACATCTTGATGGCTTCTGAATCTTGAGCAGTAGTAGGATTGGTGATTGGAACAACTGTATGATAATTTTGCACTTTTTACTCATCTTGCACTTCTTCTTCAGCATGAGGAATGAGAATTTGGGTAACAATAGGTTGCACTTGTGGGATAGCTCCAACAGTAACCCCATATGTGGGTATTAGTTGATTGGTGACTCCTTCAACTGCAGGATTGTAGTTCAGAGGCATTCCATAAATTATGGGATTAGGAACAGGAACTGAAGGCCTTAAGTATGAAGTAGATCCTTGCACAGGAACATTGTTCTTTGCGGAAGTGGTGTCACGCAATTCATCTTCTCTTCTGGCTAAAGCCGTTATGGTCTCAAAAATCTTATCAATCTTGCTTTTAACAGAGTCCATTTCTTATCTGATCCATAATTCTTCTAGTGTTGGTGTGAGTAGCGTACTGGTGTCGAGAAACCAGCTTGATTTACTGGAGATGAAGGAAGGTGAAATGAGTTTTTATTTTTGGAATGAAATGTAAGATGCACAATTAATGCATACACAATGCAATTTTTTGAAAATGGGATACCATGACATGTATGAATGCAATGCTAGCATGCAAGATTTCAGAATCACTGGTGTCGCAACTGCGAAAAACCACCGGCGGAAAAACAGAAGAGTCGCCACTTTTGTTATTTATCCCAAAGAGAGGGAAAGGAAACAATCGCAAAAACCTAAAGAAAAAGGGAAAGACAAGGTCATCGCAACCATGTTTGGATTCGGGAGTCGGTTACGCAAGGGGAAGGTATTAACACCCCTCACGTCTGTCGTACTCGACGGGATCCACGCATTGTTGTCTATCTAAAAGGGTGTGTTGATACTATCTAGATAATGGCCTAAGGACAAAATAAAAAGAAAAGAGAAACTGACTCGGCAGAGCATCACCACTCTGTGCCTACGTACTCCCTCGTGCGATGGGAAAGTCAGAGTCAACGTAGTTCGCCTAACTACGGCTAACAAAGGGGGGAAGGTTGCTCGCCGAGATATCGCGTCTCGTGCCTACGTACTTTCGTCTGGTACGAAAGATCAGAGCAAACGTAGTTCGGGCTAAAAGGACCACAGGTTGGTTCAACAGTTTTTAGGCCCGAGTAGGGTTAACAAGTAGTTCTAGCAGTTGGTGTATGCAACTCGACCATTGGAGACTTAGGCATTACATTTTGCGGTACAACTAAGAGTTAACGACACTCTTTTCGTGAAAAGATTTTCCTGATTAAGAACCCCAAAGGGTGAAAAAGGTTTGAAGTGTTTTTGTGTTTTTTAGAGAAGAAGTGTTTTGAATTTGATTTGTGACTCATGTCGCACTAAAGACTATGACCTAAGAGCGAATGTGTCGTATATCACCCAAAGGGTGTACACTAAACACTCTAGGTCCTTGAGAGGAGGCCCCTCAATTACCATTTCTCAAGTAGCTTAAGGCTCGTAGCGTGCTACACTTGTCATTCTTTATTAAGTGTTTTATGAATGTTTGAAGATGAGAAGAGAAGAAGGGACACTAATGGGAGACTAGTCAATCCTAAAAGTTATCATGTAAAGTGGACCTAAAGTTGAGATTCAAAAGGGAACTACCTAATGTTATCATGCATGGTTAGGCACCTAATGTCTATCATAACCTCAAGAGGTTAGAGAACTTATGGAGAACATGGCAAAGAAAAGCAAAAGAAGAAGAAGAAGAAGAAGAAGAAGAAGAAGAAGAAGAATGCATATGCAAATGAAAGAATGCACACATAAGAATGCACAAGTAAAATGATAGTGGGAGGAAAACAGTGTGGGGCAGTAGCCACCACAAGCTCATCTCAACCAAGAATGCATATGGAAATGCAATAAAAGAGAAGAAAGAGAAGTGCATAAGAAGAAATTAAACAAACAAGAGCAAACTACACAAAGATGCACCAAAAAGTGGGATGAAATGACCTAAGTCAAACAACATCAACCACATCAACAAAATCAAACCAAATGAAAGGTAAAACAAACCTCAAAGCCAAGTGAGGATGGGAGACCAAATGAGGGCAGCAAGGACCCCATAATAGGTACTCAACCATAAGCATCACTTATCAAAAGCAAAGAAACACCAAAAGTGTTCTCAAGGATCCATCATTCTAGGTATGCTTCAAATACCTCCAAAGGAGGGACCAAGCCACCTTAAATGAAACTCAAAGGTCATTGGACAGAAGGGAGATGAAGAGAATAAATCTCACAAGCAATATTAAAACAAAACAAAAAGAAATGCAAGCAATAGCACAAAAGAAGCAAGCACACACCACATAGGAATTCAAGTTGAAAGCACAAAAAGAAAGACATCAATCAACATGCAATGAACATAATTTTGACCTAAAAATGAACATACAACAAGCTCAACATGTCTAAAATGTGAAACAAGAAGAGTTTAGAGCTTATTGGATCCACAAAGGTCATTTCCAATCCAAACTAGGTCATGCACTTGTGTGAGCTGTCCTATGAGATGACCTAACTTGTAAGTCACTTCAAAAATAGGAAAAGGGCTTAAAAATATCAAATAAAATGCACAAAGAAGCTAAACAAGTTGGTAAATAGAGGCCAAAAGATCAAGACAAATGTCCCTTCAAAGTACCATCAAAAGAAAGAGTTCATTTAGATGTACCACTTTGAAATGGGAGAAACAAGTGCAAAAAGACAAGCCACAAAAGTCAACCCAAAAGTCAACAACCAGGGGCAAAATAGTCCTCAAAAATTTATCAACTCATCATTGAGATGAGGATCAATTTTCAATCATTGGATCAAAAAGGAATAAGAGAAATAAATGCAAAAGCAAACCATGTTATAATTCAATTCAATTAAAACAACTCCAACATTTAATTCTTTTTCAAATTGAAAATAAAATAAAAATGTCCAAAAATATTAGACATCTCAAAGTATATAAAAAATATTTTTGGTGAATTTTTGGAGTGTTGGAACTATTTTAATTAATTAAAATTGTAAACAGAAAATAAAAAAAAACAAAAGAAAATAAAAAGAAAATGAAAAATAAGTGTGGCAAATAGCAAATAAATGTAGTTCACAAATAGGACTGGGCCCAACTGGGGGTGCAAACAGCAATGTGCGTGCTAGGCCCAACAACAAATCTCTAAAGAAAATAAAACACTTAGAAATTTGGTGCAGTGAGTCAAACATAGTGTACCAAGGGGACTCAATCATATTCGTCTGATCAAAAAGTAAACAATCACATGGCTGATAGCGTGCCAGCAAATAAATGAAGATTTGAATGTGATTGAGTGGATTCAGTCAACTAAAGACCATCGTAGGTCTTAATCAGAGCCATTGGAACCAAAAGTATTCAAATCATGTGAACCTGGGCGTGACACCTCATCATCCCCTACCTCCAGAAACCCTAAACACACACAGCTGGCCGGAGACACTGTTCATCGTCTTCTCCGGCCAAGCACCACCGTGAACAGAACCAGCAACAACACATACATCAAAACTTCACCAAAATGGATGAATCTTATATCAAAATTCATCTAGAGATCACGAGGAT
Source organism: Lathyrus sativus (assembly GCA_963859935.3). NCBI lineage: Eukaryota > Viridiplantae > Streptophyta > Magnoliopsida > Fabales > Fabaceae > Lathyrus > Lathyrus sativus. The sequence goes on from OZ012741.1 coordinate 330,574,496, forward strand.
CTCATATCCAGCCTCAAAAACCACAAATCATGCGTAATAAACCCAACCCGAAGCCATCAAGATCACACACCAAAATCCAAAGTTCATCAAAACCTCTCCGATTTGGTCTAAAACTCATCTAGAAGTCACGTAGGTTACAGATCAAGCATCAAACAAGCAAGAACACGCATAAACAAGCCAAAACAGATCCAAACATTTTTGAGCATCATCCAACAATCACAACTAATGCCAGTTCGTTTTACATATTAATGATCTACATTGTTTCTACGTCTCAAGTATGCAAAAATGGCAGTGAATTGATGCTTATCAAGAGTGTAAAGTTGATTTTCAATTACCTAGTGGAGAATTTCCACTGAGCCTTCAAATGGAGCTTAAGCTTAAAGATAATTGTCCAGAATCGTTCAATAAACTTCAATAGAGCTTTCTCAATTCACAATTTGTCTTGAAATGACCTCAATATCCAAATTCGAAATTTGAATTTTCAACTCTTTTTCAAAACTGAACTTGATCAATTTGGCTCCAATTTCCACTTCTGATGATTTGTGAAGGTTGAAAACTTTATATATGATGGATCTTGATGATAATTGAGCCCAAACTCAGCCTCTAACAGCCCAATGGAAAATCCAAGGAATTGAATTTCAAGCTTACTCATGTACACGAAATTCACTCAAAATTGGCTCCAAAATGGTTGAAAATGCTTGCTGGTACCACATGGAGTATGAATGGCCAGGATTAAAACCTTAATTGATCTCAATGGCTCATGTTTATTGTGTAACTTCATAATGAAGAAACCTTGAAAATGGCTCACTTAAACACCTCAAATCCAAATTGTAAAATTGCCAATGTGTTCAAAATGTTGTTTGCACTCAAAAAATGCACTCATTTGCACCAAATTGATCAATAATGGATGAATTCCCATTTTGCCCTTTTAAGCTTCCTTTCATGAAAATTCACACCTCAATTCTTCAAACCAAGCCAATTCCTTGACTTCTAAATGCTTGGCTAAACAAATAACAAAATTTGGGGCAAGTTTGATGTTGGAAAAGTCTTCATTTGAAGTATGCAAGTTGGTGAAATGGACCTATAATTTTATTACCTATAATCTCACTTTCCCAAAATACCCCTGACTTGCAACCCTCATAACTTGGGTTCTACAAATCAGATTAAATACTTCTAGTACATTTTGGAAAGCTAAGACCAAGACCTACAACTTTCGTGTTGGCCAAAAGTTGAGGATAAACATACTTCTAGGTCAAAAATGGATTGGAAGTTGGTTGATTTTTGTTGACCAAAATCACATCCCTCTGATGACCTGTAACTTGTCTGGATCATAACTTAAGTTCTATACATCCAATCAAGGACTTCTAGTACTCAAAAAAAAAAATATAAGAACATGCTCTACAAGTTCCATGTTGGTCAAAAGTTGAGATGAAACTTGTATCTTGAGATAGGTGGTCTTGAAGTTAGGCACTAAATAGGGGATTTTACCCTGAGAACCCTAATTTAGTAACTTCTCACACACTTGATCTTTGATGAATTGAACTTGAAATGATATCTCATATATCTTAACACAACATCCTATGACCATAAAGACTTTGAATTGAGTTTTAATCTCCTTCAATTGCACAATTGACTGAAGACTAGCCAGATGAAACCCTAGTTGCAACACCTTCAATTGTAACCTTTCATACTTCGCACAAACACTTGGATGAGCTCCACAATGACCTTCAAGGGACTCAATGAGCTCTCTAAACATATTATATCCATAACCATACATTCACAATCCTCTGATGATCTTGAACTGGCCTCTCAGTTAGGAGCTGACCCACATACATCCATCCTTTCTTCATAAGACCAATGCCCATTTCTAGATGACTTGATGACCATCCCAACTTGAGTAACATCCCTTTCTTAGGCTTAAACCTTTGATTAGACTCCTCTTTCTATGCACAAACTCTTGATCCCCTGTTCAATGCAACATGATATGTAATGCAAATGCTAGAAAGAAATGAAATGAAACATAAACCAAGTTAAGAAAAGGTTGGGCAAATTTTGGGGTGCAACAGCTGCCCCTATTCAACGACTTGTACCTGAAGGAGTGAAAAGCAAACGGCTTTCACGCAATCAAGGTAGAAGACAGTTGAATACCAAAGAACCCGGAAATTTGCCAACCGCAGAAAATAAAGTTGTAAACCCTCCTAGGGTAACTGCTCTGATTACAAACACATTCCACTGGGGAAAAAAGAAACTTAACGAGTAACTCTGCCTAGGGAAAACCCTAAAATAGGGAGATACTTTGAATTGCCGGAATCTGGATACTCTATGAACAACATGAATCAATGAAATCTGCCGGAGCCTGGACGTTCAACGTAGAAACCGGAGCCTGAGCAGTCAACGTATGATTGACCGAAGCCTGAACACTCGACGGAGAAGCTGGAGCCTGAACGCTCAACGAACAAAAGGATCTATCATTTGCAAGTTCACCAGAGCCTGGATACTCAATGGAGAAGCCGGAGCCTGGATGCTCAACGAAAAAACCGGAACATGAACGCTCAACGGAACAAGAAGTACACCATAAACTGGAATCTTATCGGAGCCTGGATACTCGACGAAATTGGAATCAGTGAAAATTTGCCGGAGTCTGGATACTCAACGCACAAGAAAAGTTAACACATACTAGAAATTGGCTGGAGTCTGGATACTCAACGTAATACATCGGAACCTAAATGTTCAACGAAAATAAACCGGAGCCTGGATGCTCGATGAAATAAACCAGAGCCTGAACGCTCAACGGGAGTGACCGGAGCCTAGATACTCAACGGACAAAAGAATCATCATTATACGAAAATGACCGGAGTCTGGATACTCGACGGAACATTGACCGGACCCTGGATACTCAACAGACAAAACCAAATGCCACAAATCAAAAATTCACCGGAACTTGGATATTCAACGGAGAAGGAGTACTATCACAAAACTTACTGAAGTCTGACTTTACCGGAGTTTGGATACTCAGTGGGGAAAGCAATGCTTCGCAAATGAAACATTCACCGGAGTCTGGATACTCAACGGAAAAAACTGGAGCCTGGATGCTCAACGAAAGATTGACCGGAGCCTGGATACTCAACGGACGATGGGAAAATATCATAAATAAACTCATCAAAACTGAACCCCACTATCCTCACCGAAGTCCAAACACTTGATGGAAAACAATAACAACATCAATCACCATGGTCTGGATACCACAATCATCTTTACCAGAGTCTGGATACTCGACGGAAAAAGAAAATCCCATCAACTGGGAATGGACCGGGGTCTGGATACTCAACGGAACACAAATACTTATCCTGATCCTCTGAGATCCGAAGATGCTGCTGGGTAAATAACATGAGCCGGGGTCTGGACACCACGTGGGCTAGGAGAGATCACATGGTCTGGATACCAAGGAAAAGATCAAAACCTCCGAAGATATACCTGAAACAAAGAGATAACAACCTGGCTTATGTTTCACGTGCATATGTTTGAAAATGGCGTAATGCTCCATACGAAATGGAAATGCTACACATTTGGGTAGATGTTATGCGTGCATGTAGATGCAACGGAACTGAATTAGCAAAATAAATGCTAGAGATACAGAAACCACCCTGTTAGGGAAAGAGAAATAACCCTGTCAAAGGAATCAACAATTCTGTCAAGGAATAGAGTGCCAACTTGCTCATGCCAATAACAATTGGACTTATGCAGAGAAACGGGCTCTTGCTGGCTTCCTGCGAGGAAAATACCAACGTGATAACATTCTTCTATCCTGTTGAGGAAGAGAGAGCAAAACTGCTGGGGAAATCATCCCTTCAAACTGCTGGGGATTGCTTCGCCAGGGAGCGAATCTAACCAGGCTGCAAAATACTCTATGGGGAGAAAAATCCAATCACAACTCACTGGGGAGTGCCTACAAGCATGCACCTTGCGGGGATTAAATATGACAACTTCCAAAGGAAAGCATTCTCGCTACCTGCTCCCATACAAACTCTACTGGGGATAGAGATGTGAACTGCACTGATAGGGGAAAGACTTTGGCTGAGGATTGAACAAACTTCATCCACACCTTTGCCCCAAGGGTAACAACCCTGTAAAACTGAACAAACAGACAAGATATCCTACGCAACAGAATCATCTTAGTCATCATTCGTGACATTGTTCAATTAATTCAAGGTTTTAACAATTATTGGCCAAGGCCTGCAAGTTTATGTTAGCACAAGTTCATCAACACATTGGGCGTTTTCACAAACAAAACAGTAAAAGTTAAAACAAAGCACACATATCAGGTACTGAATAGTATAAGTTTATTGATGAATGGCCTGTAAATAGGCAAAGTTTTACAACGGATGCAACTCCTGAAAAGAGGAAGTTGCGCAAAACAAATACAGATATGCACCGAAATATACAAAAGTGTACAAAAACGTCAGCAACGTGGCACAGACAAACACCATGAGTTGATCCCTCTATGACTCACCTGACTCTGACGCTTTCCCGACGCTTCGTCTTTAGAAGAGATTGATTCGGATAAACACATCCCTCAGGTTCTCCCAATCCACTAAGCAATAATGTTCACACGCAGACCGCAATCATTTGCTTTCCAATCCCTAACTTTTGCCTGAACCGCCCTTTTCGGGTTTTCGATTCACCGGGATACCCATTTTTGCCAAAGTCGCCTTTCCAGGTTTTCGAATTTGCGGGTTTACATCTTTTCATTTTTATCCCTAATTTTTGCTCGAACCTATTTTTTTTATGGTTCGCCGGGATGCCCCATTTTTGCCTGGACGTTTCTTTGTGTCCAACGGGTCTCTTTTAAGCAAAGTATTTTTTAATTGCGTCTGCGTTCACAGGGGATGCAAAATCTTCACCATCCATGGTGGCTAACAACAAGGCTCCTCCAGAGAAAACCTTTCGAACGACATATGGACCTTCATAATTGGGAGTCCATTTTCCCCTGTGATCTGATTGTGGTGGGAGAATCTTTTTCAGCACAAGATCGCCCGTCTGAAAGCTTCGAGGGTGCACCTTCTTATCGTAAGCTTTCTTCATTTGGCTCTGGTACAAACGACCATATGCAATTGATGCTAACCTCTTTTCATCCATCAGGTTAAGCTGATTCAAACGATTCTTTATCCATTCTGCCTCATCAAGTTTCACATCGCCCAAAACTCTTAAAGAAGGAATCTCGACTTCTAGCGGTAGGACAACTTCCATATCGTACACTAGCGAGAAAGGAGTTGCCCTGGTTGATGTACGTACCGTCGTACGATAACCGTGTAAGGCAAATGGCAACATCTCATGCCAATATTTGTAGGTCACAACCATCTTTTGCACTACCTTTTTAATGTTCTTGTTGGCCGCCTCAACCGCACCATTCATCTTCGGCCGATAAGGCGATGAGTTGTGATGTTCAATCTTAAAGTTCTGGCATAACTCCTTCATCATCTTGTTATTTAGATTCGAACCATTGTCAGTAGTGATTCGTTCGGGAATTCCATATCTCCAAATGATGTCCTTCTTTATGAATCTTGCTACCACTTGTTTGGTCACATTAGCGTACGAAGCTGCTTCAACCCACTTGGTGAAGTAATCGATGGCAACCAAGATGAAACGGTGACCGTTGGATGCAGTGGGCTCAATCTTGCCTATCATATCAATGCCCCACATGAAGAAGGGCCACGAGGACGCCATAACATTTAATGGGCACGGCGGTACATGAATCTTATCTGCATAAATCTGGCATTTATGGCATTTCTTCGCAAATTTGAAACAATTTGACTCCATAGTTAGCCAATAATAGCCTGCTCGTAACAGTTTCCGAGACATGGCATGTCTGCCGGCATGCGTGCCGAAAGTACCCTCGTGGACTTCTTTCATAAGCAACGTTGCTTCTTTTTCATCCACACATCCCAACAGCACCAAATCATGGTTCCTTCTGTATATCACACCATCTGGGTTTAGATAAAAGTTGCCAGACAACCTCCTCAGCGTCTTCTTATCCTGGGTCGAAGCCCCTGGTGGATACTCTTGCTTCTTGAGGAAGTTCTGGATATCGTAAAACCATGGCTTGCCATCAGCAGACTCTTCAATGGCGAATACGAAAGCGGGTCTGTCCAAGTGAGAAATGACAATTCTGGGAGCCTCATTCCAGAAATTCACTCTGTACATCGAAGATAGCGTTGCCAAAGCATCAACCATCTGATTCTCTGCTTGTGGTACATGGTGAAACTCTACCCTGTCAAAGAAAGGTAACAACCACTTTGCATAATCTTTGTAAGGAATCAGATTCGGTTGACGAGTTTCCCATTCTCCCATGATCTGGTTAACAACTAGCGTTGAATCGCCATATACATCCAAGTTCTTGATTCTCAAATCAATAACTTCTTCCAGACCCATGATACATGCCTCGTATTCAACTTCATTGTTGGTGACTGGAAACGTCAATCTGGCATTGAACGGGATGTGGGTACCACGCGGAGTTGTAATAATTACCCCAATTCCACTATCATAGGAGTTGACAGCACCATCAAATATCATTTGCCATTGAGAATCTGTCTCTGGACCTTCACCGTGCAATGGCTCTTCACAATCCTTCGCTTTGAGGAACATGATATCCTCGTCAGGAAATTCAAACTTCATCGGTTGGTAATCTTCGATTGGCTGCTCAGCAAGGTATTCTGACAGAACACTTCCTTTGATGGATTTCTGAGAAACATACTATATATCGTACTCTGCCAGTACCATCTGCCATCTGGCAATTCTTCCTGAAAGCGCCTGCTTTTCGAAGACATACTTAATTGGATCCATCTTCGAAATCAGCATGGTTGTATGATTGAGCATATATTGCCTCAAACGTTTGGCAGCCCAAGCAAGTGCACAACACGTCTTTTCGAGCATTGAGTAAAGGGACTCACAATCTGTGAACTTTTTACTCAAGTAATAAATCGCATGTTCCTTTCTTCCAGTCTCGTCGTGTTGACCAAGAACACAACCCATACTGTTCTCAAGAACCGTTAGGTACATGATTAAAGGCCTTCCAGCTACTGGGGGTATCAAAATTGGAGGCTCCTGCAAATACTCTTTTATTTTATCAAATGCTTTTTGACAATTTTCATTCTAGACAACCGCCTGATCTTTCTTTAACAATTTGAACATTGGCTCACACGTGGTTGTGAGATGAGATATGAACCGAGCAATGTAGTTCAATCTCCCCAGGAAACCACGGACTTCTTTTTCTATTTTCAGTGCTGGCATGTCTTGTATGGCTTTTATCTTTGCAGGATCGACCTCGATTCCTTTTTCGCTGACAATAAACCCCAATAACTTTCCGGACCGAACTCCGAAAGTACACTTATTCGGATTCAACCTCAGCCTGAACTTTCTAAGCCTCTCGAACAGCTTCAACAAGTTAACCAGATGCTCCTCCTCCGTTTGGGATTTAGCAATCATATCGTCAACATAAACCTCAATCTCTTTATGCATCATGTCATGAAAGAGCGTTGTCATAGCGCGCTGATATGTTGCTCCGGCATTCTTCAAGCCAAAAGGCATCACCTTATAGTAAAACGTTCCCCACGGTGTAATGAAGGTAGTTTTCTCCATGTCCTCCGGTGCCATCTTTATATGATTATAACCCGAGAAACCATCCATGAAGGAAAACACCGAGAATTGAGCTGTATTGTCGACCAATACGTCAATATGAGGGAGCGGGAAATCATCTTTAGGGCTCGCCTTGTTCAAATCCCGATAATCAACACACATCCGCACCTTACCGTCTTTCTTCGGTACAAGTAGTATTTTGGCGACCCACGGAGGGTAGGTAGTCACAGCTAAGAATCCAGCATCTCATTGCTTTTGGACCTCTTCTTTGATTTTTACCGCCATATCTGGTCTTGTTCTTCTAAGCTTTTGCTTGATCGGCGGACATTCCTCACGTAACGGTAAGCGATGAACCACTATGTCGGTATCAAGCCCAGGCATATCTTCGTACGACCAAGCAAAGATGTCACTATACTCTCGAAGCATCTCGATCAGTCTTTGCTTGACGTCACTCTGTAACGCAGCCCATATCCGAACATTTCTGACAACTTCTTCAGAACCCAGATTAATGACCTCAATTTCCTCCTGATGAGGCAGAATGATTTTCTCTTCTTATTTCAAAAGTCTGGCTAATTCCTTAGGCAGGTCTTCATCCTTATCAATCTCTTCTTCAGCTTGATAGATCGGTTGATCAAAGTCGAAGCGAGTCAAAGAAGGTTCTGGATCGGTGTCATCTGCAATATGAACCCTGCAATGAAAATGGTTAAATGTTTCAAACAGTTTGCAAACAAATATCAACCACGTTGCCATTTTATTGGGAAAAACAAAAAATAAGAAAAACAGAGATCACAAAATTTGTATGAGAAAACGCCCTTTGATTAATTGATAAACAATGTTCAGACATAAACAAGTAAGGCCTTGAGATAAAATACCACTATGCCCCGGGTAGGACATAGGGTAGTACAATAACTGGAAAAATAAAGCATTATTGTTCAGTTGTCACTTGAATGACTTCTTCAATTAACCAGTTGTGTAGGCTCTGTCCTGGAATACATGGCTTGATCCAGGCATCCATGTCGCAGTCACTGTCTCCAGCTTCGTCATCAGAAATGGCACTGATCTGCTCAAAGAAGACACCTCCGCTAGTAAACCTGATCAGCACCTTGAACTTCGGCGTGCTTTGTGAAGACGATGGGCGGTACCCTAGACCGAATTTGTCTTGCTTCTGCGGTATATCAATCACCTGCCCCCAGCCTTGGGCTGAACCCGCTTGCACCACAACTTGTGCTTCTTTAAAGGAAGACATAGCCACCTCAGGCTCTTTACTCACAACAGGATTCTTGTCTTTGATCTTGACTACTTCGAAGGCTTGGCAGAGGGTTTCATGGATCTCTCCATCCACTTCAACATACTTAAAGGATGATAAATGACTGATCATGATATCCTCCTCTCTGCATACCGTAACAACGCTACCGCCAACCATGTATTTCAGCTTCTGATGCAGAGTTGATGTAACGGCCCCAGCTGAATGAATCCAAGGGCGACCTAGTAAACAACTATAGGTCGGCTGGATATCCATGATGTAAAACACATCATCAAAGACTTCAGGTCCAACCTGAATTGGCAAAGTTACCTCCCCAAACACGGATCTTCGGGTTCCGTCAAACGCACGCACCACCAAGTCACTTGGCATGCAAATCAGCCCCTTCATATCTAGCTTCATCAAAGCCTTCTTGGGAAGCACGTTGTCGCTACTGCGAAAATCGGCGCCGGCTTGACAGGAGAGTCGCCACCGTGCGTTATTTATCCCTCAGAGCGGGAAAGGAAACGCTCGAAGTAAACCTCGCAAAGACGGGAAAAGGTATGGTCATCGCAACCATAGCCTGGGTTCGGGAGTCGGTTACGCAAGGGGAAGGTATTAGCACCCCTCACGTCCATCGTACTCGATGGGATCCACGCTTGATGTTTATAGGTAAAAGGGTGTATTATCTATCTACGCTAATGGCTGGTCTGAAAAGAAAATAAAAGGACAGGACTCGACAGAACATACGGTGTTCTGGGCCTACGTATTCCCTCGTGCAATGGGAAAGTCAGAGTCAACGTAGTTCGACCTCCTACGTCTAAACGGGGAAAAGGTTGCTCGCCAGGACGTCGCGTCCTGTGCCTACGTACTTCCATCTGGTATGAAAGATCAGAGCAAACGTAGTTCGACTAACTACGGGTAAACAGGCGCTCTCACACAGCAGTGAGAAAACAAGCTGATTCTAAAGGTTCGGGAACCTGCAAATATGATCTGGTCTCAAATGCGCTCGGGCAAGAGAAAGGGGTAACAATTAGTCGTTAGCGGGAAAGTCTCGATCGCACAGCCGCGAGAGAACAAAGGTCAGTTGTTAGTGTGCTCGCTAGGATATCGCATCCTATGCCTACATATCTTCGTCTGGTACGAAGAATCAGAGCAGCTGTAGTTCAGCTAACTACGGATCAAGCTACTCAAAAGCTCCTACTGGAAGGAAAGGGAAACCCTAAAACTATAGCTGAGAAACTGGGGAATCTACCTACTGCTATCACACCTGGTTGACCATCCTAATGTCTATCATAACAACTCCGCAGCGAAGAAGTCAGAGCTCCTAAGGGATCATGGCAACAGGACTAAACTACAAACAAGAAACTGCAAAGTAAAGGAATACTGAAAATATGCATGAATGCAATGACTAAACAAACAAGGCGCGAAGGCCGCAAACCACAGAGGCAAGGGAGCTCAGCTCTACCAAATACCAACAAGCAAAGCCACTCAATAACAAACAAGCAGAAGGAGGACCACCTCAACTTCTCATGCACACAAAGTCTACTTCTAAGATGCACCTACTCAGAACTATCTAGATGAACACCTAAGTCTAATGCAACATAACATCATACAAGTCAAACAACACAAAGAGACTAACCCTGAGCAGGGCCTCTATCTACAAAACAAGAAGCTACTCCTGGGCAAGGCCCCTAACAAACCTGAAACAAGCTCCTAATCTATCTCTAAACAAAACTCTATACAAAACCCTAAGCAAAGATCTAAGCAAAAATCTAATCAAAACCTTAAGCAAGAGGAATCAATCCCAGTCTCCAAGCTTCATAACAAGCTTACCAGAGAAAGGAAGCTAAGCAGACAAGCCCATAGTGCTTTCCTTAGGAAAGTACCAGGAGGTTACTACTCAGGAGTCATATCCTATGCGGCTCGACAACTGTGATCAGTTTACATCCCTCCTCAGGAGAGATTAAACTCACATGAAGGCTCCGGCATCACTGGATACTTTGAGAAAACCTACATGCACTAAGGGAACTAAGTGAGCAGACCCATAGGACCTTCCTCAGGAAAGTACTAGGAGGCTGACACTTAGGAATCGTATCCTACGTGGCTCAACAACTGTGATCAGTTTACATTCCTCCTCAGGAGAAATTAAACTCACAAGTTGGCTCCAACATCACTGGATACTTGAGAAATCCTAGATAAACTAATGGAACTAAGTGAATAGACCCATAGGACCTTCCTCAGGAAAGTACTAGGAGGCTGCCACTTAGGAATCGTATCCCATGTGGCTCAACAACATGTGATCAGTTTACATTCCTCCTCAGGAGGAATTAAACTCACAAGTTGGCTCCGACATCATTGGATACTTAAGAAAGAGGTGAGAAGAAAGAATGAAAGTCATTCATAGTGCCTTCCTCAGGAAAGTACCATAAACTCCCTTCAAACTTCAGGATCTCGAACCTCACAAACAGACAACAAGCTCCTAGACTAAGCCTCAATCCACTGCCTCTTTGCAAGCTCCAACAGGACTTCAATCAGCTCCCACCTTGAGAAGAACCCACAGGCCACCAAACCAAAAGAGACTATCTCTGAAGTTCAACCACAGTTGAACTTCAAAGTCAGAAGTCATCAAGACTTTTCCTATTTTCAGGCTCAGACAAATCATATCAGAACATCCTACAAAAATCTAATAAAAATCTATGGGAAACCTACATGGCTCTAGGATAACATACTAAAAAATCAGAACAAAATTCAACACCAGATGAAAGAACTAAAATCAGCAACACAGACATATCCACACCAATTTATTCAACATCAATAACAATGAAAAAATGCAATTAAAGTGAAAATGCATGATTAAGATAATGTTTTTATACTATAAAATTCTACACTGAATTACGAGTCTACAGAAAAAAGAACGGAATTATTCGACTAAATCTACTATTTTTTATCAATTTTCTAATGATATGCATGCACTAAAGAATATTAAAAGAAATCAATTAAATGGAAAATATACCAAAAAAAATAGTAAACAAAAATAAAATGGCATTTTTATTTTTATACAATTTCCTAAACATTTTCATGAAATGGCTGAAAAAAGAAGAGTTAAAAAACAATTATTTTCATTTTATTAGGAATTATTTACAAACATGAAAATATAAAAGAAAAACAAAATAAAAGAAAATGGGGGAGGGGGTTCAAACAGCAAGGTTTCCAGTTGTTAATGCATTGGGCTTACATTGGTGGGGGTGCTAAAAGCACTGGGTGCAGGGCCCAGTCTTCATCAAAGACACTTAATGAACTCAGAAAGAAGAAAAACGCCTGGGGGTGCTGTTAGCAGCTTTTTTCAGTTATTATTTCACTGGGCTTACGCCCAGGGGGGTGCGGACAGCAATTAGGGCCTAAAGCCCAAATCAAATCACTCAGTCTCTCACGCAGGGAGGGGTGACGAGTAACAATGGGGTAGTGTTCAGAAAAATACATTTGGGCCTAAGCCCAATACCCTAACCCTAAACCAATTACTCAGTTGGACAAAACTAAACCCTCTCCCAAACCCTAACACTGTTCACTCACCCCAAACCAAACCCTAACCGCTCGTGACTCTCCTCTTCCTCCTCTCTCTAACCTATCAAGAATCAAACTCACATCTCGAACACCACACCAATATCAGACTCAGATCCACTCAACCTTCCCTGAACTCTATCCGAAACAAAGTCAATCTTCACATCCCAAGCAAACCTAATTCAACTGAACATGCAAAATAGGAGAAGAAGAAAATCCGAACCTGTATGAAGCAACGACGATGCTGAGATTTTCTGGGGAAAACTTCGTGTAGACGATGACGTTCTTGAGATTTGGTGATCTTACTCCGCGCGTGAATCTTGACGGTGGTCCTGATGAAGCAAGGATGGAACTCTTTGCGTGAAAATTTCTGGACGGATGAAGAAGGCCTAAGTTCGTTCTGGAAAATTGATGGAGGAGCGGCGTTCTGGAAGACGATGGAGCCAGACGATTGACGCTCTTAGTGTTTTTCTGGGAAAGCTGATGAACACCTTGAAGTTTTCTGAAACGTTGGTGGAGAAGGATGAATGTCTGGGGATTTTCTGGGTTTTTCTTCGATGGAGGATGAAGGTTGGTTTCTGGAAAAATAGCTCTTGTAGAACGAAGGGGGTTTGAAGGTTCTGGGGAAGTGGTTGAAGTTTCCGGCGAGGGTTGGATTTTCCGGTGAGGAGAAGATGAAGGTGGACAGAGGAGCAAGATGAAGATTGGGGCGTTTCTGGAGATTCTGGGTGTGAAACGAACTCCGGCGAGCCGTTGCGGTGGCCGGAAGACGTTGGGGTGACCGGCGGTGGGCGGTTATGGCGGATGCATGGCCGCCGGTGGGTTTTCTGGTGAAGCTCAGGCGATGGCTGGACGGTGACAAGTGGCGGTGGGAGGTTTGGGAGAAAGACGCGTGGCGCGCATGCACAGGGAGAGAGAGAGAGTGGGGGCCAGCTGGGGGGCACGTGTGTGAGTGTGAGAGAGTCTGAGTGTGTGGTGGGTCCTCCTGAGTGGGACGCGTGTGGCCCTTTTATATGCTGACAAGTGTCCCTTTTTTGGCCAGAAACCTGCACAAAAATGCATTTGGACTGATAGATGTTGGGCCTAAAAAAAAAAGCACTCTAGCCCACACGAAAATGACCAAAAAAACTGTAAAAAAAACTGAATTAAAACTAAACCTGATTAATGTCTAATTAACACTAATTAATCTAATGATTAACTAATAAACTCTAAACAAAAATTAAGCCCTAATCAAATCTAGAAAGATTAAAACTCTAATTACTCTATTTAAGCCTAATTAAACTACCACTAATAAAATCCTATTTAAATCTAAATGAATTCAGTTAACCTAATTAAGCTCTATATTAACCTAATTAAATCTAAAGATGATTAAGATCTAATTGACTCTAAATTCTACTAATTCTATTAAAATTCTACCATTATTTAATATCTATAAAAATCTATTATTAATGAAAGAAAAACTATATTATTTTCTATATTATCTAAAAAACAATTAAACCTATATTCTAAAAAATCTATTTTAAAATTCATATAAAATTCTAAACTATTATTAAAAGAAGAAACTATATTATTCTAAAAAAGGATAAAACTATTTAAAATCTTATTTATATTCTAAAAATCTATTTAAAAAATCTATAAAATTCTAAAAAGAGATTTAAGCTATTAAAAAATACAAAAACTCTATTTAAATTCCAGAAAAATCTATAAAGCCTATCTAAAATTCACAAAAGTCTATTAAACCCTAAAAATGCAGATGAATGCAAATGACCCCCATAAAAGAGCGCACGAGACCAGATCGAATCGAACAGAGATCCCCGGGCATCAGAATATCCTCAAAATCACTGTGCAAGCTAAAAAAAATCACCGAGGAGCGCACAAGTTCCCGAAAATAAAACCCTGGTGATCTGGACTGGATCTGCCATATCTGATAGACAAAAATCAAGCTGTAAACTCTGATATCCTCCGTTTGTGCACAAATATCACGCGTCTGATTTGCGAATATGAAATTAAACCCCGAGTCAGATAGGAGAATCGGTTGGTCAAATTTTAGGGTGCAACACACGTTTAAAGAAGATCTCGTATCCACAAGCACGTGAGACATGACAGTCCCTCGGCATTCCAAGGATATGTGCATCGCACAATTATGATTTCTGCCTCTGGGTGTCAAATCCAGGTTCGTAAAGCCTAAGCCATTGCCTGCGTTTACGTGCGCCACCACTCCTTCAAGTTGATTGACTGAAATTTCCTGTGGCACGTAAGCAGTGTTTAATATTCTCAGCAATGCATTCCTATGCGCTTCAGAGCAAAGGAGCAACGACAGTATAGATATTTTGGACGGAGTTTGCTGCAAGTGATCGACTATCTTGTAGTCGCTTTTCCAGATCAGCCTCATGAATTCCTCCGCATCTTTCAACAAAGATTCTCTCTCCCCAGATTGAGAAGTCTCCTCCACTACCGGTCTTTTCCCCTTTTCCACCTTATCAGCAATCATCTATGGTGACGAAAAGACTCGACCACTGCGAGTAATACCTCCGGCACCCACTAGATTGTCAACCGAACTTGCAGGGGTATCATTCAAGTTTATCTTCTGCCCATTACAATACACTTCGGCTCCGTAATTCCATGGAACAACCTTAGTGCTCTCAAACAACATAGGACCCGCTTTGGTGATAGTTATCGTTGGCGGATTTGGAGCGTAGATAGTAATAGTCTTGTACGGGATGGAGATTGTCGCAATCTCATCCATTTTTTCAGCCACTACATCCTCAGATTCTCTTCCAACAGAACGGTCAAATTGTAAAACTCCATCATTCATCATCTCCTGAATACAGCTTCTCAACAATCCACATCCTTTCTCAGGATCAACAGAACATTTAACACAGCCTTCAACACACCCCGGGAAAACGCCCCCCTAGCAGTCTGGCCTTCAAAAAGCTTAAGGGTGTTCTCAGTTCATCAACATCAGTCACCAAGTTCAACACCTCTTCCTCTACTATTGCATTCACCCCAGCCTGCCCGTGATTCGGCATGGGATTTTGCACCACGTTGGGAACATCATTAGAAAAATTGATCGCCTTACTGTCAATCATATCTTGCACTTTATGTTTGAAGGCTTTACAATTATCAATATTATGTCCTGGAGCACCCGAATGAAATTCACAACGGGCATTTGCATCGTACCCAGGTGGAGGTTGTCCAGTTAAAGGAGCCAAAGTCCTTTTCTGAATCAATTGCAGCTGTAGCAAAGCCTGCAATAACTGAGAGTAAGGCATAGGAGGCGCATCAAAATGCCTGTTTGCTGCCCGGCCTCTATCTTGGTATCTGCCATACCCCTGTTGATTTTGTTGCGGTCGTTGTTGCTGTTGTTGCTGTGGTTGCTGAACTGCTGGAATAATGATGCTAGCAATCTGTTGATGCTGCCTATTCTGACCTCTATGTCTTCCTCTGGAACTGGATACAGCGTTAGTATCTCCCTCTCGCCTTTTGTTTCCAAACACTTTCTTGTTTCCTCCTCCAGATGAGGATCCTTCGCCAGCGTTGATCTTTCCTATCTTAATTTCATTCTCCACCCTCTCACCGGTGATTATCAGATCAGAAAAGCTTCCAGACATATTGCCGATGAGTTTCTCATAATACACTCCTGGTAAGGTAGCAACAAACATATCCACAAGTTCCCATTCTACTATTGGTGGTTGGACCCTAGCAGCAAGCTCTCGCCATCTCTGGGTATATTCTTTAAAGCATTCACTGCTCTTCTGAGAAAGATTCTACAACTGGACTCTATTCGGAGCAAGGTCACTATTATACTGATAGTGCCTTACAAAAGCTTCGGCTAGGTCTCTCTAGCTACGGACATTAGCGGGTTCTAAGCTCATATACCATTCCAGCGATGGCCTGGATAAACTATCCTGGAAGAAGTGCATCAAGAGCTTCTCGTCATCAGAATGCGCAGATATCTTGCGATAATAAGACCTCAGATGAACCCTAGGGCAAGTGGTACCCTTGTACTTATCGAAATCCGGGACCTTAAACTTTGGAGGCACCCTCAAGCCTGGAATCAACCCTAGATTAGACATATCTAGCCCCATAGAGTTTTGGCATTTGAGAGACTTCATCTTCTCTTCGATCATCTTAATCCTTCTGTTAGCCTCAGAAGGTATTTCAGCATTCACAATTCTTGGAGAAAACACATATTCCTGCCTATCCTCATTCCAAGTATGGCCCATGCTACCGTGCATGGAACCTGTAGTGTCGAGACCATAACCATAGCCATTTCCGTTACCATTACCACCATTGGCAAAACCAGGATGATTAAAACCTGCCGCATTTCCAGCACCAGCAGCGTGACCACCCCTCAAGAAGTAGGGATGACTAAAGTTGGCATAGAATTGTCTACCCGAGGAGTTTCATGGTGAGGAGGGTTAGAAGCAATCCCACCGTGTAGCACACCATCACTATCCACTCGCGCAATCAGAGGTTGCACCAAAGTCTGAAGTTGAGCCTGACCACTAGCAACCCCTTGCATGACCTCCATCAGTTGTGCCATATGATCTCTCATCTCTTGCATTTCTACCTGCATCTGATCCATCAGCCTTTTCTGGTTTCCTCTGGTACCGTACCGGTGAGTTGTCACGTCAGCAATCTTGAAATACTAGTAAACCACAGAAGAAAATAAGGTTAACCATTCTGGTGCACCTGCGAATGCGAGAAAAATGCTAAAATGCAGACATGTATTTATGCAAAAGGGATATTTCCCCCTCGATTCCAGTTTCCAGAAAGAAATATAACAATGGAGAGCCCTGCGGATAAGCATTGAATACCAATTCCTCGTATATAGATCAAAAGAGCCATCAGGCAAAGTACAAACTACAGCTGAGCACACATAAGGAAAGGACCTCGGCCAACAAGCCCGGCGATGGTCAAATACAACAAAATAAGCATTAAAAGCTACAACAGAAATAGACAAAATAGGTCAAGCAGGACGACGTGATTGGAAATCCTCTAACAGCCTCAACGTCTCAGGATGATTCGGCTTGGCAAGCAGTCCCTGAATAAGCAAATCCTACTGACTCACGGTATGCTGTAGGCTATCAACATGATCCTCCAAAGCTCTCTCCCCGAAACATGCCTCAAGTCTGCGTCTCTTGGAGCCAGCTCTCAGCTTTAGATCCTTCAAGTTCGCGATCGCTTCATTCAGCCTGCACTCGCTATCTCGTTTACGTGATGTTTCCGCTGCAATCTCTCCATCTTTGGCATTAAGCTGAGCCTTCAGCTTGCTGATCTGAAGTTTTAACTTGTCCTCACACTCCTTGTTGTTAGTAAGCGTGGCATTCCAAATCGACTCAAACTTGGAGATCCTCATATAAGCCTTATCCAACTCTTCTTTCTTCGTGGCAAGAGCACTATAAGTGGCATTCAAAACTTGGCCTGTGCGCTCTCTGTCCTTAGTCTCCTTAGTCAGATCAGTACCCAGCTTTTTCACAAGCTCGGTTTGTCTCCTGAAAGAATGAACTGCATCTATCTTTTCATTGCGAAGCTGGATAATCTCTTTCTCCAATTCTTCATTCGCCTTTCTCAGCTCTTCCTTCTCCGCCAATACCTGATTGTATTTCTGGATATCTACAGTAGCGGGTTCCTCGATCATGAGAGGATATAGAGGTGCAACTAAAGGATATGGCATCGGAAACTTCAAAGCCCTAGCACGAATCCAAGTCAAGTAAGGGTCGTACGCTCGGCTATTACTCTTCCCCAAAGCTAACTTCCCTTTCCGACAAATGTTATTCCATGCATGCTCAAGTCTGCCCAGAGCCTCGCCCTCCAATAAGCTAGTAAGATACAGAGATTCCTGTATCTCCTCTTCTCTAGGAGGCTCTCTCAATGCATACCCAAACTGTCTCACCAATAAAGAAGGGTTATAGTTGATGCAACCTTTCCTTCCGATCAAAGGAACATTAGGAAAGCCACCACAACTATAAACAATATATGTACCCAGCATGTCTCGATCAAACCAAACAATATTCTCTGCAGATAATCCCATCAATCTCTCCGACCATTTGGAAGTACTAGAAGTAGCCACAAATGGATTTGTCTTAGGCATATGACTAGAAAACCAAGCATACAATAGAGGAACACAACAAGCTACGTTCTTACCCCTTCGTTTTTCATTCTTGTAATGCACATAATGATAAACGTCTCCGAGAAGAGTAGGCACCGGGTTTCTCGAGGCCAATATATGAAATGCATCCAAATTCACAAAGTCTGGAAGATTAGGAAACAAAACAATGCCATATATACATAGAGCAAGAACAGCACTAAATGAAACCCAACAACCATCCTTAGCAAACTGTCTAGCCTTATCAACTAGGAAAGCCAAAGGAAAACCATGCACTCCATTCCACTATGTCAAACCCCCTGTAACTCTGAAGCATCCATATGTACTATGGCAGCTAGCTTGGCCAGATCAGGCTTCGCATTAATATGAACAAAAGGCATCTGACTAAGAACGGGCACATCCAACAATATTGAGTACTCCTCCAAAGTAGGTGCTAGAATGTAGTCAGGAAAAACAAAGCATCTCAACTGCGGATCATAAAACTGAAGAAAGGCATAAAGACCATCCACCTCATGCGCTGAAGGCTTACAGACCCATCTCAGTAATCTCCCATAAGATTGACTAAAATCCTCCATAACCTTCCCACCAGCCAGAGAAATCAAACTCAGCAAAGACCGGACATCTAGAGTCGGAAGCTTGTAACCATAATTCTCTTCAAAGAATCCATATCAGCAAGGAGGGAATAAGATCACTAGAATCAAAGGAGAAATATGCACCTGCAACACAAATACATGTTAATGAAATGCAGATGAAAATGCAAATGCAAATGCAAACAGGGGATCAAGACTGATGTGCTGTCGGTCGAGAAAAACCAGAGCTTCGCCTTAGCAAGAACAAAGTACCGATAACAGGACCCACTGATAAACAGATTCACACTTGTAAAGAACCAGGTATTCTGAAAGTCAAAGTTTCCTGCACAACCCAATCCCTCTCACAGGTATGGATCTATCCACACACAAAGGTTCGACATCTTATGCTTTTGTCAGCGTCACAGACTTTTAAGAAATGACGATACGTTCACCATTTCTGGTTTGGCATCATCGTATCCTGAAGAGGCCTCACTTAGCTGACTCACAAATGATCGGTCCTTAGAGTCGACAACCCTCAAATCCAAAATTCCCTCGAGCCCAAAGGGCCAGAAAGAAAGTTGTCTAAGAGAATCTCGTCCGAGCATGAATTTCATGGTGAGCTAGTACGAGCAAAGCAAGCACACCCACCACTAATCTCCACTACTAAAGCTAGGTGTATACTCAAGCCCAGGTCCGGCTTATCACTCAATGGAACTTCCCTCCCCATAGCACAACAGTAATGATATATGATCCGGAAAATAAATGCAGGAAAGTAAATAAAGCACATATATACAACACCCAAAGATAAACACACAAACGCTAGGATTGACTCGCATAGGGAACCAGAGATCCCCAACAGAGTCACCAGCTGTCGCAACTGCGAAAAACCACCAGCAGAAAAACAGAAGAGTCGCCACTTTCGTTATTTATCCCAAAGAGAGGGAAAGGAAACGATCGCAAAAATCTAAAGAAAAAGGGAAAGACAAGGTCATCACAACCATGTTTGGATACGGGAGTCGGTTACGCAAGGGGAAGGTATTAGTACCCCGCACGTCCATCGTACTCGACAGGATCCACGCATTGTTGTCTATCTAAAAGGGTGTGTTGATACTATCTAGCTAATGGCTTAAGGACAAACGAAAAAGAAAAGAGAAACTGACTCGGCAGAGCATCGCCGCTCTGTGCCTACATACTCCCTCGTGCGATGGGAAAGTCAGAGTCAACGTAGTTCGCCTAACTACGGCTAACAAAGGGGGGAAGGTTGCTCGCCGAGACATCGCGTCTTGTGCCTACGTACTTTCGTCTGGTACGAAAGATCAGAGCAAATGTAGTTTGGGCTAAAAGGACCACAGGTTGGTTCAACAGTTTTTAAGCCCGAGTAGGGTTAATAAGTAGTTCTAGCAATTGGTGTATGCAGCTCGACCATTGGAGACTTAGGCGTTACCGTTTGCGGTAGACCTAAGAGTTAATGACACTCTTTTCGTGAAAAGATTTTCCTGATTAAGAACCCCAAAGAGTGAAAAAGGTTTGAAGTGTTTTTGTGTTTTTTAGAGAAGAAGTGTTTTGAATTTGATTTGTGACTCATGTCGCACTAGAGACTATGACCTAAGAGCGAATGCGTCGTATATCACCCAAAGGGTGTGCACTAAACACTCTAGGTCCTTGAAAGGAGGCCTCTCAATTACCATTTCTCAAGTAGCTTAAGGCTCGTAGCATGCTACACTTGTCTTTCTTTATTAAGTGTTTTATGAATGTTTGAAGATGAGAAGAGAAGAAGGGACGCTAATGGGAGACTAGTCAATCCTAAAAGTTATCATGCAAAGTGGACCTAAAGTTGAGATTCAAAAGGGAACTACCTAATGTTATCATGCATGGTTAGGCACCTAATGTCTATCATAACCTCAAGAGGTTAGAGAACTTATGGGGAACATGGAAAAGAAAAGCAAAAGAAGAAGAAGAAGAAGAAGAAGAAGAAGAAGAAGAAGAAGAATGCATATGCAAATGAAAGAATACACATAAGAATGCACAAGTAAAATGATAGTGGGAGGAAAATAGTGTGGGGCAGTAGCCACCACAAGCTCATCTCAACCAAGCATGCATATTAAAATGCAAGAAAAGAGAAGAAGGAGAAGTGCATAAGAAGAAATTAAACAAACAAGAGCAAACTACACAAAGATGCACCAAAAAGTGGGATGAAATGACCTAAGTCAAACAACATCAACCACACCAATAAATTCAAACCAAATGAAAGGTAAAACAAACCTCAAAGCCAAGTGAGTATGGGAGACCAAATGAGGGCAGCAAGGACCCCATAATAGGTACTCAACCATAAGCATCACTTATCAAAAGCAAAGAAACACCAAAAGTGTCCTCAAGGATTCATCATTCTAGGTATGCTTCAAATACCTCCAAAGGAGGGACCAAGCCACCTTAAATGACACTCCAAGGTCATTGGACAGAAGGGAGATGAAGAGAAGAAAGCTCACAAGGAATATCAAAACAAAACAAAACAAAATGCAAGAAATAGCACAAAAGAAGCAAGCACACACCACATAGGAATTCAAGTTGAAAGCACAAAAAGAAAGACATCAATCAACAAGCAATGAACATAATTTTGACCTAAAAATGAACATACAGCAAGCTCAACATGTCTAAAATGTGAAACAAGAAGAGTTGAGAGCATATTGGATCCACAAAGGTCATTTCCAATCCAAACTAGGTCATGCACTTGTGTGAGCTGTCCTATGAGATGACCTAACTTGTAAGTCACTTCAAAAATAGGAAAAGGGCTCAAAAAATATAAAATAAAATGCACAAAGAAGCTAAACAAGTTGGCAACCAGAGGCCAAAAGATCAAGATAAATGTCCCTACAAAGCACCATCAAAAGAAAGAGTTCATTTAGATGTACCACTTTGAAATGGGAGAAACAAGTGCAAAAAGACAAGCCACAAAAGTCAACACAAAAGTCAACAACCAGGGGCGTAATGGTCCTCAAAAATTGATCAACTCATCATTGAGATGAGGATCAATTTTCAATCATTGGATCAAAAAGGAATGAGAGAAATAAATGCAAAAGCAAACCATGTTACAATTCAATTCAATTAAAACAACTCCAACATTTAATTCTTTTTCAAATTGAAAATAAAATAAATAAAATAAAATAAAAATGTCCAAAAATATTAGACATCTCAAAGTATATAAAAAATATTTTTGGTGAATTTTTGGAGTGTTGGAACTATTTTAATTAAAATTGTAAATAAAAAGAAAATAAAAAATAAAATGAAAAATAAGCGTGGCAAATAGCAAATAAATGCAGTTCGCAAATAGGACTGGGCCCAACTGGGGGTGCAAACAGCAATGCGCGTGCTAGGCCCAACAACAAATCTCAAAAGAAAATAAAAAACCTGGAAATCTGGTGCAGTGAGTCAAACATAGTGTACCAAGGGGACTCAATCATATCCTTTTGATCAAAAAGTAATCAATCACATGGCTGATAGCGTGCCATCAAATAAATAAAGATTTGAATGTGATTGAGTGGATTCAGTCAACTAAAGACCATCGTAGGTCTTAATCAGAGCCATTGGAACCAAAAGTATTCAAATCATGTGAACCTGGGCGTGACACCTCATCATCCCCTACCTCCAGAAACCCTAAACACACATAGCTGGCCGGAGACACTGTTCATCGTCTTCTCCGGGCAAGCACCACCGTGAACAGAACCAGCAACAACACATACATCAAAACTTCACCGAAATGGATGAATCTTATATCAAAATTCATCTAGAGATCACGAGGATCTCATATCCAGCCTCAAAAACCACAAATCATGTGTAATAAACCCAACCCGAAGCCATCAAGATCACACACCAAAATCCAAAGTTCATCAAAACCTTTCCGATTTGGTCTAAAACTCATCTAGAAGTCACGTAGGTTATAAATCAAGCATCAAACAAGCAAGAACACGCATAAACAAGCCAAAACAGATCCAAACATTTTTGAGCATCATCCAACAATCACATCCAATGCCAGTTTGTTTTACATATTAATGATCTACATTGTTTCTACGTCTCAAGTATGCAAAAATGGCAGTGAATTGATGCTTATCAAGAGTGTAAAGTTGATTTTCAATTACCTAGTGGAGAACTTCCACTGAGCCTTCAAATGGAGCTTAAGCTTGAAGATAATTGTCCAGAATCGTTCAATAAACTTCAATAGAGCTTTCTCAATTCACAATTTGTCTTGAAATGACCTCAATCTCCAAATTCGAAATTTGAATTTTCAACTCTTTTTCAAAACTGAACTTGATCAATTTGGCTCCAATTTCCACTTCTGATGATTTGTGAAGGTTGAAAACTTTATATATGATGGATCTTGATGATAATTGAGCCCAAACTCAGCCTCTAACATCCCAATGGAAAATCCAAGGAATTGAATTTCAAGCTTACTCATGTACACGAAATTCACTCAAAATTGGCTCCAAAATGGTTGAAAATGCTTGCTGGTACCACATGGAGTATGAATGGCCAGGATTAAAACCTTAATTGATCTCAATGGCTCATGTTTATTGTGTAACTTCATAATGAAGAAACCTTGAAAATGGCTCACTTAAACACCTCAAATCCAAATTGTAAAATTGCAAATGTGTTCAAAATGTTTTTTGCACTCAAAAAATGCACTCATTTGCACCAAATTGATCAATAATGAATGAATTCCCATTTTGCCCTTTTAAGCTTCCTTTCATGAAAATTCACACCTCAATTCTTCAAACCAAGCCAATTCCTTGACTTCTCAATGCTTGGCTAAACAAATAACACAATTTGGGGCAAGTTTGATGTTGGAAAAATCTTCATTTGAAGTATGCAAGTTGGTGAAATGGACCTATAATTTTATTACCTATAATCTCACTTTCCCAAAATACCCCTGACTTGCAACCCTCATAACTTGGGTTCTACAAATCAGATTAAAGACTTCTAGTACATTTTGGAAAGCTAAGACCAAGACCTACAACTTTCGTGTTGGCCAAAAGTTGAGGATAAACATACTTCTAGGTCAAAAATGGATTGGAAGTTGGTTGATTTTTGTTGACCAAAATCACATCCCTCTGATGACCTGTAACTTGTCTGGATCATAACTTAAGTTCTATACATCCAATCAAGGACTTCTAGTACTCAAAAGAAAGATAAGAACATGCTATACAAGTTCCGTGTTGGTCAAAAGTTGAGATGAAACTTGTATCTTGAGATCGGTGGTCTTGAAGTTAGGCACTAAATAGGGGATTTTACCCTGAGAACCCTAATTTAGTAACTTCTCACACACTTGATCTTTGATGAATTGAACTTGAATTGATATCTCATATATCTTAACACAACATCCCATGACCATAGAGACTTTGAATTGAGTTTTAATCTCCTTCAATTGCATAATTGACTGAAGACTGGCCAGATGAAACCCTAGTTGCAACACCTTCAACTGTAACCTTTCATACTTAGCACAAACACTTGGATGAGCTCTACAATGACCTTCAAGGCACTCAATGAGCTCTCTCAACATCTTATATCCATAACCATACATTCACAATCCTCTGATGATCTTGAACTGGCCTCTCAGTTAGGAGCTGACCCACATACATCCATCCTTTCTTCATAAGACCAATGCCCATTTCTAGATGACTTGATGACCATCCCAACTTGAGTAACACCCCTTGCTTAGGCTTAAAACTTTGATTAGACTCCTCTTGCTATGCACAAACTCTTGATCCCCTGTTCAATGCAACATGTTATGCAATGCAAATGCTAGAAAGAAATGAAATGAAACATAAAACAAGTTAAGAAAAGGTTGGGCAAATTTTGGGGTGCAACAACTGGTTCAATCAATTTCAAGGTTGGTTACAGGTAACGGGTAAATAACCAAAGCCTCTGATCAAAAGAACCCCACAGGTAGGTTATAAAGCGGGTAGGTGCCTAAAGTCATTAATCCTTCTCAGAGACACTATTGCCATGACGAAGGCTCATCAGTTGATAATATCCTTGAAACGATCTCTTCTAGGTGAGGTTTTCGTATCTTCTCAATAAGGAAGGCTCCTCGCAGGATTTTACTACACAACCATTGACACAAGGGTTCTAATAAAGGTTCTTAGAGTCATAGATCAAGGTTGAAAATATTAGTATCAGGAAGTAATACGTTCAAGGAATCTCATTTGATTGGGGCTTTCGAATTAACCCAACAAGGAAGTCTCCTTGTGAATAAACACTACACAACGACCATGGATGGAATAGGTTGAAAGGTCCTTAGAGTCATTGATCCAACTTGAAAACATTATCGCCTTGAAGAAGGCTCGTTATACAATAACTCATCACAGGCCTCTACTATACAACCACCATCCTAATACTAGGGTTTTTTCAGACTCGAGTAAAGAGCCTATCTCACAAAGCACCAATAACCAGAGAACCCAATAGTGTCAATATAAACAATAGCAACAAAAATAATAAAGATAGACAAATAAACAAATAAACAAATGGAAGACTCGCCAATTCAAACTAAGTTAGGCTTGACTCTCTCTTGCATGAAGCAATGTGCATCCCCGGGAAAGTCGCCAGACTTTTGTATCTCAAAAAAATACGATCCTTCGCAATGGGAGGCAAAAAAAATGTTTGAACAGAGTCGTCACCGTACTTTATTCACTCCAATGAAGGAATAGGAAAATATCAATAAAACCTTTAAAGATAAGAACATGGTTATTGCAAACAAATTCTAGGTTCAGGAGTTGATTACACAAGGGGAAGGTATTAACACCCCTCACATCCGTTGTACTAAACGAGACCTCTTAGTCCAATTTGTGATTGATTGTTAGCTATTGTCATTTGTTTTCTTCTAAGCGAATGATGCGAAAGGTAAGAGAAAAGATTTGTTTACTAAAGGGAAATGGGTGGTCTTTTTATTAGGGTGCTTTCCAAGGATTATGGCCCTTGTGCCTACGTATCTTTATTTAAAAGAAATGAAGAATCATAATGTTCGTAGTTCGTGGGTCTACAGATTGTTGGTCTGTTTTATTGAACGAATGTTTAGGTCGCATTCTAAGGGCGAGATATTAGTTTGTCTACTCTCGGAAGAGGCTTAAGCATTTAGTTTGTGGGCATATTAGAAAGGACTAAGCATTGTTTTTATGAGAAAAAATTTAATCGCACGACAGCGATAAGTTGGTTTAATGTGTTGGATGTGTTGTTTGGATGACGGTCACTTGGATGGCCAAGGAAAGCTCCTTGTATCCAAACAATAGGGAGAGTGAATAGAAGTCTTTAGACTCTCTCTTTTTCAACCTTAATTGTAAAAGGGTTTGATGTAGTTAAAGTGTTTTGAATGGATTACGAGTACTCGAATGGCCAAGGAAGGCTCCTTGTATCCAAGTAGTCGGGAGAGAGAATAGAAGGCTCTAGACTCTCTCTTTTTCATCTAAGTGATTAAGAAAAATAGGTTTGATGTAATTTGTTACGAAAATGATTTAAAGCGAATCAGGGTAGAATTTTTTTAGAGATGACAATTGTGTGAGTAGTAAGGAAGGATCCTAGTACTCAAACAATCGAGGAGAGGGATCAAAGGCTCCATACCGACTCCCTTTCACCTTTAACGAAATTGTGTTTGAATTGGACTAGGTGTCTTAATTTTATTTAAAATACTTGATCGAGGTTTGAATTTTCGTTCGAAGCGAGGGTAGGATTGAAAATGACTGGAAGGGAAGACCTAATTATGTTAGGTTAAGGTTGATGGCGATACACAAGGCAGTCGACTTGAAAGGGTGTAAAACTACTTGATGTTGAATCGAGAATTATTACGAAAATGGTTTAGGTGATGCAATGGTAAAACATAAACAAAATAAAGAAAGAGGCAAGATTATTTTACACTTCATGGGAGTGGGGGTACATTTTTTGAATGGGAATAAGAATAAGAAATGAACACACAACCCAAACGATAAACCACCCGTGTACTAGCCAAGTGGGCTAGTATTTAAGACGACCAAATAGAATTAATTGATTAAATAAGACTCATTTTAAGAAAGCCCAAGAGTAAGATATGAATAATGTGCAATGGTGTCCTAAACTAAGACAAAGAGAATAAAGAAGTCCAAGGTCACTATCTCCTTTGCTAGGGTTTAATTACAAGGTGCAAACTCTATGATGCTATGGATAGTAACCATAGTCCAAGCTTGGATTTTTTTAGGGTTTTTTTATTATTACTTTATCATGATTTTTGTATTTTTTTAATGAGATGAACAAATAAAGATGAAAATGACATAATGAGCAATGAAATATATGGGCAATGAAATAAAGAGCAAGAAAAGTAAATGATAGAAAGGTAAATGGTGGGAAGTAAATAGAAAGAAGATAAATAGCTAAAATATAAAAGTTAGATGTTACTTATTAATCGTTATTTATTGGATTGATCACTTTCTCGAATCAGGACCAATTTAACGCTATCTTAAGTAATCATAGCATAATTTATGAGGAAGATCATCCTATGGGAGGCCGACCAATAACAATATTTGTGTTAAAACATGCTAGAGAAATGACATGTATATCATTCTCCTAAAGCGATGTCACATAAAAAAAAGGAGAAATGGTCTCATCTTAATCAAGAATTTTCACGATTCATCAAAGACAACTTATCATCATCTCAAAGTGTCAAGAATAATCCAAATGATCATTCATCAACATGTTTGAAATTATGAAGGCTCAATCATCTTTGAGAATCAATATTCTATGATCTTTAGATCTCATTGACCAAAAAGAAAAACAAAAACAAAATCAAAAGGACAAAAGAGAATAAAGATGGAACAAAGTAAAATAAAACAAGAGATGCTATGGTTTTAAATTGTAAAATAAAAGAAGTTTAGAAAAAATTTATCAAAATTAAAAAACAAAGCAAGTAATTTAAAAAAGAAAAGAAATATAAATAAACAAAAAATAAGAAAAAGAAAGAGGAATGAAAGGGGAGGGGTAGCGCTGAAACGGTGGTGTGTGTTAGTAGAGAATTACATGGGCTTTACAAAGCCCAAACACAACAAGGAAATGGATTATCTTTTTAAAAAATCGGCAAAAGAAACAAGAAGAAAAAACATCTTCTTTCTTCCTTCTTGCACATACTACCACCCTCTATCTAACTGTTTCTTGCACGATCCAATGAAATCATACTCTCTATTATCATTCTCGCTTCTCTCTTCGTTTCTCCCTGTTCAATTCTCTCTTCGTTTCTCTCTGTTTGATTCTCTCTCAATTCCTCTTTCAATTTTGCATCTCTGTTTTGGTTTGTTTATGTTTGAAGGTTGTTGATTGAGTGGTGTGAGGTTTTTGAAGGTTATGTTAGAAGAAGATGAATGTTTGGGTTTATGAAGGTTGAATATGGAATTCCAGCAGCATTTTTGTGGCTAAAGAGATCTTAGAGGAGTAGTGAAATAGGACTTATTAATAATGTGAAGGTGGGTATCAATTAGATTTTTTCATTTTTGTTCCGTTGTCATTTTGATGTCTCGCGCTTTTGCAATATTTGTCACGTATTTGCTTCTGCAGCTGAGGATCTTGTCATTTTGAATTTTCTTTGCAGTGTTGTTTTGTGTGGGTCTGAGCGTAAAATGCATATTTATGGGTCGTTTTTTATTTTTGTCGTAGGCTTGTAATGTTGTGGATGTGGGGTCACAACTTGGTTTAGAAGCTTGGCTCGTGGGTTATTTCATGAAGTTTTGAAGTTGGCTTGCGTGAAATCATAACATGTGTGTGGTGGCTTGCAATTTAGGCGGGGTTGTGATGATTTGAAGTTTGTATGTAGGGAGCGGCTTGTAATATCATTGTTGTTGTGTGACTGCTTGTGTGGAAATTTGATGTGGTAGTGGTTGTTTTGTAGTCCTGGTGTTACGCATTGTTCATTTAGCTTGGAGTTTGAAGTAGCTGGAACTAATTTGTGTAGCAGGATCATAATTGTGCGTATTTCGTGGCTAACTAGAGATTGGCTTAAAAGGCTTGAGGTAAATTTCATGGCTTGTGAAGTCTTGGTAGTAGCTTTGGGAAAGTTGTTTTTGCATTGTTGTAATTTTTTGTAACAAGAAAATGTAATGGGCTTATATTCATGGCCTTTTGTATTGCAAAGGTATCATGGAGTTTGGGTTTTGAATGGATGATGGGCTTATTTGGAAATTTGGGATCTAATGCATTGTTTGTAAGGTTTTTGTATAATTTTAAATTCACACTTCCATGTTTGAATCAGCCTTTGACTTTGCCATTAGACTCGAATAAAACCATGATCGTTAAATCTTGAAATTCCAACTAGAACCAAATTTAAATATTCTTGACTTCTTCACTTGAAATGAATTAAAACGTAAATCGATCCTTGAAACAACACACGAATCCATCTTGAATTTGAAATGAATCAGAACATTGAACCGAAATGAATCCATCCACTGAATCAATCCTTGGACTTTTCCATTTGTACTCTGAGAAACCAACGCCTTCAATATGAAACTCCTTAAGCCAAAAAATGCCTTGAAATTAGAGAACCATGACTTGATATGTGAACTGTAGTGCAACTGCACCAAAACCCTAATTGGAAAGGAATTGATTCCATATGATTCTCCACCATGAAACATCTGAATTTATCATAGCTTGATAACTTGATCCATAACACAAATGACTTGTAATTGAAGCAATTCCATTTTGTCTGACCAAGATTAGGTCAAACTTCACTGAATTTCAACCAACACTACACACATGCTTGGGACAAAAAAAATAAAAGGGTAGGACAAATTTGGGGTATGACATGTCATACATGAAGTTAGAAAGTTTGTTTAAAAGTGAGGGTTGTAAGGACATAAGGTGTGTGGGGTATTGGAATCTTAGTTATAGTTTTTCTCGTGGTTTTACACCATTGAATAATGATCATGATGTTCAACAATTTGCTAAAAATATCATAGGGTTTGAGGTAATATATGTATATGTTGAGAGCAATGTATATAACCTTAAGACTGTGGATGCAAAAGAGTTAGGCACTAACCTTGATCATGAAGATGATGATGATAATGTACAATGCACTTGTTTTAAATGTGCAAATAATGTTGTTGATGATGGTAATAGTGAACATGTTGAAGAAGCGAATACTTCTAATGTTAATGTTAATAGTCAACATGCTGAGGAACATAATGTTAGAACACATATTGGTTCTTAATAATATCTCTATGTTTTGATGATAACTATTAGGAAATTTTGTATTTAAGAATTATATACTCTAAAATTTGCTTGAGAGTTTTTAATGCAGATAGTAAAGATATTAACACTCTAGAAGCAAATCAGAATTGAATACAACAAATTAACTAGACTCTGAAGTGCTAGATGCACTCATTAGAAGATTCTGATTGCTGCCAACAGAAGATCCTGAGCGTAGCCTCCAAAAGGATCTAAGGCAAGAAGCTCCAGAAGATTCTGAAGCAGAAGCTCCAGAAGAATCTGAAGCAAGCAGAAGCATCTGAAGCAAGTCAGAAGCATCTGAAGCAAAGAAGAATATTGTATGAAGAGTTTTTCAAAGCATAGTTTCTACAGAAGATTTTGAAAGTACTAAAGCTGCCAGTACTGAAGTTCTGTTTCAAATATGCTCTGATATTTAACACGCTAAAAGCACACATGCTGCAGAAGACTCTGATACAGCAAAGTTCTGATCATCATTAGAAGACTCTGACCCAATCAGACTCTGATGAACTTGCTGAAAACTGAAGAAGAAATATTCAAAGAATTATATCCGTTGGAGTAAATCAAACATCTCTTTCCTCATTTGTGTTAGACACAAGAACACAGACAAAAAGGATTTTTCTGTGCTTTCTTCTTCTAGGAAAGGTCACTTGATGTAAGGACAAAAAGGCTCAGACCTTTTTGGGACACTCTTCTCAACGTTCAGCTCTCCTTGGATCAACTGCCTATAAAAGGAAGACTCCACCAAATTCTTCAGTTAGACATTTTGCTGAAAAGATATTGAAACATTAAAGCTCTCATATTTTCATATTCATTCTTAGAATTATTTGTACTTAAACTTAAGAGAAATATCACTGTTGTGATAAAAGCTTTTTAGAAGCATTCTTACTCTTGTATTAGATTTACATTAATTGTAAAGGATTTCCTTAAGAGGATTCAGTTGGAATCAGTAGCTCTTGAGAAGACTAAGAACAGTTGTTCTTAGGTGTTACTATTGTAATCTGTTTGATTAAATGGTGGATTAAGTCCTTGTTGAGAAAGGCAAATCACTCTAGGAAGGGTGGACTGGAGTAATTGAGTTCAACGAACCAGGATAGAAATAATTGTGTTTTAATTCTAAGTTTTTAATCTTTCATACTTATTCAACCCCCCTTCTAAGTATTATCTCACCTTCACATAATAGTACTAATGTTGATGTTAATAATGAATATTTTGAAGAACATCATAGTCCTATTGTTGACGTTAATAATTAACATGTTGAAGAACATCATAATCCTAATGTTGGTGTTAATAATGAACATGTTGAAGAAGGAATTGATGAGGATTACGTTGCAAGTGAGGATAGTTTTGAGGATAATGAGTTTTAATTTGGTGAATAATCTGAGGAGATGGAATGAATTAAAGTACTACCCCTTGAGACTCTATGTGAGGTTTCTAGTGGCAACAAAGACAAAGTACCAACTTATATGGATCAAGAAGAATTTGAATATTCTGATGATTGTATACCCTCATATGAGTGATGATGATGAATATGGAGTGAAGTTTTCTACTTAAATGAGTGGTGATGGAGTGAAGTTTCATATAGGGATGATGTTTACCAACAAGGAGGTGATAAGGGATAAGGATTACGTCATGGAAAAAGTGTGTTCATTAAGAAGACTGATTCCAAAAGGACGATGATTCAATGTATGGTTGGTTGTAAGTTCTATATGAGATTAGCAAAAGGATCGGGCACCATTTTTGACAAATCGTGAGTTTTATTTATAGTTATACATGCCACAAGACTGCACACAATAGGAATGCAAAGAATGAGTGGCTTGCAAAAAAAATTGCAAATATCCTTGGGCATTGTCCTCATATTAAACAAGTAGGGCTCGTAGCCAAATCCATTCAGAGACGGGGAGTAAAATTATCACATGATCATGAATATAAGGCCAAAAGGAAGGCAATGGATATGGTCAAGGTGTTGGGACTGGTCAACTTACCCATTTGAGAAGTTATGCATAAGAGTTGTTGAAATCAAATCTTAATAGCAATGTTGTTATGCAATATGTTGAAACTAATGGCAATCATGTGTTTGAAAGGATATATATATTTGTTTAGAGGCTCTCAAGGTAGAATTTGCAAAGAAGTTTAGGCCTCTTATAGGTTTGAATAATTGTTTTTTGAAAGGGGACTATGGTGATCTTACAGTATTTGGTGTAACCAATGGTATTGAGACTTATTGTGTTAATCAGAAAAAGGAAACATGCTCTTGTAGAAAGTGGGACTTATCTGAAATATCTGGTTGTCATGTCATTACATGTATATGAAACATCAAGAAACAACCTGAAGATTATGTGACTAAATATTATAGGTATGAATGATAACATTCTCTGGTATTGTTTTGCTTTGTATGTATGATACCATATCTAATTCTGTTTTGGCTTTGTAAGAAATTAACATTTAAGAAAACTTACAAAAACATTGTATTTCCAACAGATGGACCACATATATCCATCTTTAATGAGACAAGCAATTGGTCTTCCAAAAAAATAAGAAATAAGAAAAGTGATTAATCAAGGAATCCTCAAATATTATCAAGGAGACTGTCAACAGTTACATGTAGAAAGTGTGGAGAAATGAGACATAATAAAATTAGTTGTAGAGGAAAAAAAGCAGCTGACAGGGTAATGCCAAATGATGGTAACAAGACAATGAAGGCTAAGATAAATAAGGGTGGAAAAGGAAAAATGACCGATTAAAACCAGACCGAAATTGCACAAGGATCTCAAGCACCTCAAGCTACTCAAGATTAGATGAATTAGTAAATTAAGTAGTTTATGTGATATAATGGATGAATTAAGTAGTTTATTGATGACTTTTGTGATTTAAGTATTTTGTTGTTTTAAAATGAACATCTTTTATAATAAACATCATTGATTATGACATATAATATTTTGGTTTAATGAACATCTTTCATTATGAAATATAAGTATTTTGTTGTTCAAATAAAATTTCTTTCTTTCTTCTTGCTATCAAAACACATTGTCCAGGCAATTTATGTAGGCTTTGTGCACATATTGTGCATGCATAATGCACAATAATATTGTGCAAGCGTAATATTATGCAAACCTTAAATGAAGGTATAAACTTATACTAGAAACCATAACTTTGTGCAATCCATAATATGTTGCAAACCATAATAGTGCAAAGACCATAAATGAGAATTGATATAAAATAACTCATTCCTTAATCAAGACAAATTACAACATAGTGAATCTTTTGTTACAACATAAAACCTAATCAATTATACATTTGAGGATCCTTCTAAACATGTGATCACATTATCATCACCCAACACCTAATCAACTAAAATTTATTTTATTAGTGTTGAAGAAACTAAGGCAAATAACACAATGAGGGTGATTATCCAGTTGAACTTCATTTATTCATCTTTAGTGTTGAAATCTTTAATATTTTGCTTCTCTTAATTTAAATTATGTACTAATGAAGACATAATTTTCTTTGATCTAGGGTTCACCAATGGTTTAACCTCTCAACTCTCAGATGATGGTAATCATCATGAAGATATCTCAGTCCTCATTAAGAAGATTCAAAGTTCTTGTATAATGCTAAACTCAAAGGTAATGATACCAAAACTTGAAGCTTCAGAGTTGTGAAAGAGAGGAAGTGTGAAAACTCGTTTGGTCATGTCTATTCGATATACCAAGTTCTTTGAGAAGCTTTTCATATTTTAGTTAAACCATCTAAAATCATTTTTAAGGCTTAGCCAACTAATTAAGGAAGTGCCAGATTTGATTGGAAGACTTTTTCCAACTGAATAATCAATTATACCTAGTGACCTAATCAATTATTTTCATTAAGTAAGTCTAAAATTGATTGGTAACAGTCTCTTAATGATTAGTATTGACTAAATATAAAAAAACTATCATTTGGAGCTTGAACACTCAATTATTTTGGAGATCAATAGTTGATTAGCCAAATTGATTATGGCATTGATTTGGCCCATGGTATATTTCCAAATTTATATCATGTGTTGATCTATAAGTAAAGATCTTTTGTATCACTTTGCAACATCTAGAAACATAATTTTTTATTTCACTTTCATTTCTCTTGTCATTTTTACTAAATCTCTCAGTTTTTTAACATATATTTAACCATAGTGCTTCAAGAGTATTCTTGAGTCTATGTGTTGATCTTTGTTTTGGGTGATAGCAAAATTGTAATCTATCAAGAGTGTATTGTCTCTTTAGTAAATATTTCTTATGTAGGAAGTTATTTTGGTTGCAAGCTAAACCACTAAAAACTCTTGTTTAGTTTGGGGATTGTCTTAGGATGTTTTTGTTTGGTTCGTGAGTTTTTCCAAGAAGAAAAGTTCTATTTTGGTTCGTGAAGATTATCCATTAAAATCTCCACAAATGTTCTTGAGCTAAACTTTATCGGTTCGAGACTAGTCTGGTTAAAATCTCAATTAGTTCCTGACTTCACTATGGTAAAAGCTCAGTTAGTTCGAGATTATTTGTTGAAAAATCTCAACTCGGCTCATGGTCAGCCATTGTAAAACCTCAGTTCAGTTCGGAGGATGGCCAACTCAATACTCTATCTTGGTTCGAGATTAGCCTATAGAAAATATTTGTTTGGTTTGGAGGATAACAACTTTAAGCCTTGCTCGTTGTTTGGCTTTTAAAAGTTTTCAAATTTATTTCTTAAGAATAGTTCTTGGGGACATGAGTAAGTCAAGTTAGATCAAACCTGTATAAATATCTTGTGTTTCTCTTTATCCCTTATTGTCTTTCCTATGGTTTTTCGCTGCTTATTCACTCGTTAGTTTTAAGATGTCTTCAATTTTTTATTTTACAAATGATTTTATTTTAAATGAACATTTTTCAAGCCTACACAATTCACCCCCCTCTTGTGTATGAACTCACATGTCCAACAAATATGAATGACTATATGAGTGGCTTCATACCTATAACTCTAGAAATTTTCCACAAGATGATCACTAAAATGTTGGTAGACAGGCTTGCCAGATTTGTTACTAAAATAATCTCTTCTAAAATATGAGGGTTTCTATAAAATTGACATATTCTAGACGGTGTGATAATAGACTATGAATCCATTAATGTGATAGACAAAAAGAGTTATGTTGGGAATGTTTCCATAAAGATAGATAGAAAGAAAGCATTTGATCTACTAAATACAACACTTTATGTGGCTGGATAAATGAAATTCTTAAGTTACCCCACCTTTCTATTTTGATCAATGGGAAATCAATGAAAATTTTCAAATGTGCTAGAGGTGTGAGACAGGTGATCCTTTATCACCTATGTTATTTTTCCTAGCTGAAGATGTAATGAGTAGATATATTATCATAGCTCCATAAAAAGGGTAAAATAAAGCCCATGAAGAGGTATGTTTTATATGAAGTTCATATCATGATTTTCTTTTGTCAAAGTTCAAGGATATTTCTTAACAAAGTTATACAAATCTTCAAGGAGCATGAAGAGGCATCTGGCCAAATAATAAACAATAACACAAGCAAGTTCTATCATGGAGCAATGACCAACAACAAAATAACTTTGATCGTCAATATTATCATATTTAATTTGGGTACTACCCTTTTCTCCTACCTAGGTTGTCCAATATTTAAAGGAAAAACTAAAGCTATTCATGGTCAAACTGAAATTCGTTAGTTAAAGTCATTATTCATGGAATATTGGTCTACTACTTCCTTGTTTATATATGGCGAGCCAGAGTCTTGTGGCAATTAAGCCCTTGGATTATAAAAAATATTATTTAGAGTGGTAACATTCATAATAGGAATATTTGCAAGGTGACTTGGACTAAGGTTTGTGAACCACTAGAATTAGGTTGTTTAGGGCTCAAATCACCTAAAAAAATGAAACCTTAATATTATATCTTAGTTGAAAAATGTTGGCTAGCAAGGAACAATAGGAAATCATCACACAAAAAATTCTCAATGTGGAATGGCATAAATGCTTACCATAATAGCCCTCATGACTCTATTAGGATCATATATTCATGGCACAAAATTTCCTTTTGGAAGGACAATTGAATATGGATCCCTCTAATAGATGCATTGCAAATACCTCAACATATACACCATATGTTGAATGCCAAAGTGGTTAATCTAGTCTATGAGGGAAGATGGATTATTCCCTATCATAGCAAAAATATATCCAACTATAGTGTGTGATATCCTTAAATCTAACCTTCCTAAACAACAACTAGATGATAAACTAGTGTGGAGACATGTCAATGCTATAACTTTAACTACTAAAGAAGCTTATAATTACCTCAATCCAACGCTAACACACAAGAATTGGAAAATTTTGATATGGTGCACCTTCATACCTCTTTCAAAATCATTCATATATCTTCGTATTTTGGTGCCTTATCCAAGGCAAGATGCTCAATGATGAAAATATGAGAAAAAAGATTCATACATAGTTGCTTCAATATGTGCGCTCTCAACAAAACTAGCAAACCTTATGAATATATATTGTTTTGTTGCACTTATTCCATCAATATATGGAAGTGGATATATATCAAAATGAACTCCAATATCAATTCTAATTCTCCTTAGGATTTGCTTAAAGTGCACAAAGCTTGACTGAAGCCTTAAAACTCTAACTCTCATATGGAAATATTCTTATAAAAGTATGAAAGGGGATGTCCTTTTTTCTTTAATGGTGTTTCCTTATAAAACATAACATGGCTACGTGACCTTCTTTATTGCAACATTTGCATTTTAATGCTTTATAGTGAGATGTGTTCTTGGTTTTAATATGTTCACAAAGTTTTTGCTATTATTCATCAGTTCGTAACCTAATCTGACTTTGTTGTAGGAGGCTATTTGATTTCCTAATAAAACTTCTATGTTATCTCTCCCTTTAGTGAATTTGAAAAGTATTTTATGAAGATCGCGAACTTCATTTTTTAAGTTATTATAGCTATTACACATGTCACGTTATTCATTTAAAGTGGAAGGATTTTGATCGAAGTTTTATTCCTTCTCTCTAAGGTGTTTTATTTCCTTTTCTAGGGTTTTGTTTTTAGTTTGAAGAGTGGAGATAGTATCCTTAGATGTAGAAATAATTTACTCTAGTTTGATTGTTTCTCTTGTTAATTTCTTACATAATATAAATAAATCATGATAGGAAAATTGAGATGTTACCTCATCATCTTAATGTTTCTTCATTAGACATATGTTGGCTTTTTTTCTTCATCATCCGACGATTCCATATTATTGCCTTCCCATGTGACATATGCTTTCTTCTTCTTATGATTCTTTTCGAACTTTTTATTTTCCTTTTTGGAAAGAGGATAATATAGTTTGGTATGTCCTTTCTTTTTGCAGTTGTAACCTGTTGGAGTGAATGATTTTTCTTCATATTTTCCTTGTTCTTCTTTTGGTTTCTTCTCATTCTTCATAAATATCTTAAAGTTCTTTACAATGAGGGCCATGTCACCATCTAAGTCTGATTTTTCAGCTTTAAGTGTCAGACTCTTGTTTTTATTTTCTCCTTTTTCATCTATGGCAAGTCTTTTGAGTTTCATTTCATGTTCCTGCAATTTGCCAAAACGTGTGTACGTGCCCGTAGTTTCTAAATCCTTAAATTCACCAACCGCAATGACATTGGGTTACTATCTATGGTTTAAGCATCTAAGAATTTTTATGACTAATACCTCATTTGAGAATCTTTTCCATGGAGTTCTCATATGACTCATGATATGAGTGAACTTGTGTTTGTATTTGATTTATGTTCTCTTCATGTTTTACTCTAAAGAGTTCATACTCATGGGTTAATGTGTCCTACCTTGCTCTATTTACCTCAATAGTACCTTCATGGTTAATTTGGAGGATATCCCATATTTCTTCTGTAGTAGTTTCATAGTGAGAGACTCGCAAGAAATCATAAAGACAAATTGCAACGGTAATGATATTCTTATCTTTCAAACCACTTTACACATTCTCTTTATCCTCTTTGGACCAATCCTTTTCAGGTTTGTCTACTACAACACCATTAACATTGTGTGTATGAACAAAATGTCCTTCTTTCACAACATTCCAAATACCCTGATATGTCCCTTCTATGAAAATTTTCATTTTCTCTTTCTACAAAATGTACCATTTTCCATTGAAGGATGGATGTTTGCCTAGTGAATAGCTTGAAGATATTTTTTCCTTCTGAGACGATTAGTTCTTAACATGAGTTAGGCTCTGATTTTACTTGTTGGACTTGAGACTTCACACACAAATGAGAGAGGTTAGTTGTGTGGTTTGGAAAATGTGGTTTTGAAAATATTTGGAAAATAAAATCAGAGTTAAAATTTTTTTTAAAAAACTTAGCAGTGGAAAATAAATTGCGGAAATTAAAAGAGTTAACGGAAAAGGATAAACACCACAACGTATAGAGGTTCGGTCAAACAAGAAAATGACATACTCCTTTCCCCAAGAATTGATCTTGAGAGTATTCATTAAGAGCTTTTAATAAGAAAGACTCACGAACCCCCTTATACAAGGAAATTCCTACTATAAGGGGGTTCACGAGTCTTTCATACTAAAAGCTCTTAACATTTATTGGATACTCTCAATATCAATTCTTGGGAAGATGAGTATGTCATTTTCTTGTTTGACCAAGCCTTTATATATCGTAGTGCTCATCCTTTTCCCTTAACTATTTTAATTTTGGCAATTTATATTCTGATTTTTATTTTCCGCTGCTAAGTTTTCAAAAATCTTTTTAATCTCTGGTTTATTTTCCAAAGATTTTCAAAACCATGTTTTTCCAAACCACACAATTCACCCCCTATTCTGTGTGATGTCTCAAGTATAACATACCATATTATAAACATTTTTCAACAGTTCATTGGTTTCTTGCACTCCAATATTAGCTTGTAGCACTTGAAAGCTTGGAAGAATTTCTGGTCCAAGCACCCTAGGAAATGGTGGAGGTCTGAATGACGACTCTCCTTGATGAAATTGAGGAGTAGATCCAAAGAATAAAAGAGGTTTAACTTGCCTTCTGAGTTTCCCTAGGTTGGACAAGATCTTGTTTTGACGACATTGATGGGAAATCAACAAGAACTTGATTGTTAGCTCATTAAGGACGAGGCAGTGGATCTTTGGTCGTTTGAGCAACAACATTTGTAGTAACTTCATGTTGAATGGAAGAGCGGGTAGCTTTACAAACCACCATTTTTGGTGAATTCAAAGGAAAATATGAGGAACAAGAAGTTGAAGTTCAATAAAGAAGAACGAGAAATGGAGATTTGCATCTTTAAGGAAAAATATGTGGATTTTTAGGTCAGAGGAGCTCTAATTTGGCAGCTTGAGAATTGAATGTTTAAATCTATAAATATCCAAGAATCAGAGGTCGGTTCTCACAGACGGTGTCACTGTTCCACGGTGGAACCAAAATTTATTGGTGAGTAGGCGATGATGATTGTGGCGGGGGACTCGAGCTTCCTATGCAACGAAGTGGAACTGACTGCAAGGTTAACATTTCAATACCCAAGTCATTATGAGACTGATATGAAGTAAAGTGAGATTTGAATTCTAATTACTTGTGAAATAACACATTTTCCTCTTTATATAGTAGGGTAGTTGTAACTAATAACAGAATTGGTGGTGTATTATGCGGAGGATCGCCACATTAATGTGGACGGTGTGAGATTATCTAAGGGTTGAGATCATCTATCTTACCCTTCGGCATATGATTCAATAAGTCGTTCCCTTTTGGATCTTCATTATTAGATCTTTTAGGATCCCTTGAACATATACTAAAAGAATCAATAAATTTTATTACTTTTAATATTATTGTTTATGTACAGTGCGTCTGGGATAGTGTTACAAAAGTAATTGTAACAACATTGTAACAAGGAAGTAAAAAAAACGTTAACATGGGAGCTTATTTTTCAACCTCAATAAAATCACTTCATTTATCCATTGAAAAATATATTCTAGTTTCATATTTATGAAAGTCCCAAATAGGGGCGACACGTGGGTCCTTGCCTAGTAAGGCATCGCCCGAGCGTTATCTTTATGGAAAAAGTGGGCTTGCCTTTTGGAAAGATGACATGTATTATAATGTTATCTCCGTTTTAGTCATATATTAACATGTCATACCAAGACTCCCTAGAAAATAAGTAGCCAACAGTCTCACCAAGTAAAGGGGTGAGCGGTTACCACTTCTTAGGGTTTCCTATATTTTCGGCCCAATGGCTTCTATAAATATCTGGCCCCATGAGGATAAAAGATAAATCACATTTAACCCAAGCATAGTTCTTATACACAAAGTCACTAACCTCATATGAACTTACCCTCTTATACCACCATAAACTCCATAAACACCACCATACATGACCTCTCCTCGCCGCGGACAGGCTCTAACTATTATAAACTTACTAATGCCTTTGAGTATCCCTTACTCATGTAGGGATACCAAACACACATGTACTTTTTGACCAGTATAGTGGAATCCACCATGGGGCCCTGATAATATAACCAAGGTCAAACCTTCTTATACAACTTCCATATTCATTCTCACCCTCATTTAATACCCAAGTCATTATGAGACTGAGATGAAGTAAAGTGAGATTTGAATTCTAATTACTTGTGAAATAACACATTTTCCTCTTTATATAGTAGGGTAGCTGTAACTAATAACAGAATTGGCGGTGTATTATGCGGAGTATCGCCACATTAATGTGGACGGTGTGAGATTATCTAAGGGTTGAGATCATCTATCTTCCTCTTCGGCAGATGATTCAATAAGTCGTTCCATTTTGGATCTTGATTATTATATCTTTTAGGATCCCTAGAACATATACTAAAAGGATCAATAAATTTTATTAATTTTAATATTATTGTTTATGTACAGTGTGTCTGGGATAGTGTTATAAAAGTAATTGTAACAACATTGTAACAACAAAGTAAAAAAACGTCAACATGGGGGCTTAATTTTCAAACTTCAACAAAATCACTTCATTTATCCATTGAAAAATATATTGTAGTGTCATATTTATGAAAGTCCCAAATAGGGGCGACACGTGGCTCCTTGCCTAGTAAGGCATCACCCGAGCGCTATTTTTATGGAAAATATGGGCTTGCCTTTTGGAAATATGACATGTATTATTATGTTATCTCCCTTTTAGTCATATAATAACATGTCATACCAAGACTCCCTAGAAAGTAAGTAGCCAACAGTCTCCCCAAGTTAAGGGGGGAGCGATTACAACTTCTTAGAGTTTCCTATATTTTCGGCCCAATGGCTTCTATAAATATCTGGCCCCATGAGGATAAAAGACAAATCACATTTAACCCAAGCATAGTTCTTATACACAAAGTCGCTAACCTCATGTGAACTTACCCTCTTATACCACCATAAACTCCATAAACAGCACCATACATGGCCTCTCCCCGCTGCGGACATGATCTAACTATTATAAACTTACTAATGCCTTTGAGTATCCCTTACTCATGTAGGGATACCACACACACTTGTACTTTTTAACCATTATAGTGGAATCCACCATGGGGCCCTGATAATATAACCAAGGTCAAACCTTCTTATACAACTTCCATATTCATTCTCACCTTCATTTCAATACCCAAGTCATTATGAGACTGAGATGAAGTAAAGTGAGATTTGAATTCTAATTACTTATGAAATAACACATTTTCCTCTTTATATAGTAGGGTAGTTGTAACTAATAACAGAATTGGCAGTGTATTATGCGGAGGATCGCCACATTAATGTGGACGGTGTGAGATTATCTAAGGGTTGAGATCATCTATCTTCCTCTTCGGCATATGATTCAATAAGTCGTTCCATTTTGGATCTTTATTATTAGATATTTTAGGATCCCTTGAACATATATGAAAAGAATCAATAAATTTTATTACTTTTAATATTATTGTTTATGTACAGTGTGTCTGGGATAGTGTTACAAAAGTAATTGTAACAACATTGTAACAACAAAGTAAAAAAAACGTCAACATGGGGGCTTAATTTTCAAACTTCAAAAAAATCACTTCATTTATCCATTGAAAAATATATTGTAGTGTCATATTTATGAAAGTCCCAAATAGGGGCGACACGTGGCTCCTTGCCTAGTAAGGCATCGCCCGAGCGCTATCTTTATGGAAAATATGGGTTTGCCTTTTGGAAAGATGACATGTATTATAATGTTATCTCCCTTTTAGTCATATAATAACATGTCATACCAAGACTCCCTAGAAAGTAAGTAGCCAACAGTCTCCCCAAGTTAAGGGGGGAGCGATTACCACTTCTTAGAGTTTCCTGTATTTTCGGCCCAGTGGCTTCTATAAATATCTGGCCCCATAAGGATAAAAGAAAAATCACATTTAACCCAAGCAGAGTTCTTATACACAAAGTCGCTAACCTCATGTGGACTTACCCTTTTATACAACCATAAACTCCATAAACACTACCATACATGGCCTCTCCCCGCCGCGGACATGATCTAACTATTATAAACTTACTAATGCCTTTGGGTATCCCTTACTCATGTAGGGATACCACACACACATGTACTTTTTAACCAGTATATTGGAATCCACCATGGGGCCCTGATAATATAACCAAGGTCAAACCTTCTTATACAACTTCCGTATTCATTCTCACCCTCATTTCAATACCCAAGTCATTATGAGACTGAGATGAAGTAAAGTGAGATTTGA
Organism: Lathyrus sativus; assembly: GCA_963859935.3. Lineage (NCBI taxonomy): Eukaryota > Viridiplantae > Streptophyta > Magnoliopsida > Fabales > Fabaceae > Lathyrus > Lathyrus sativus. The sequence continues at coordinate 330,617,566 of OZ012741.1, forward strand.
ATTCTAATTACTTGTGAAATAACACATTTTCCTCTTTATATAGTAGGGTAGCTGTAACTAATAACAGAATTGGCGGTGTATTATGCGGAGTATCGCCACATTAATGTGGACGGTGTGAGATTATCTAAGGGTTGAGATCATTTATCTTCCTCTTCGGCAGATGATTCAATAAGTCGTTCCATTTTGGATCTTGATTATTAGATCTTTTAGGATCCCTAGAACATATACTAAAAGGATCCGTAAATTTTATTAATTTTAATATTATTGTTTATGTACAGTGTGTTTGGGATAGTGTTACAAAAGTAATTGTAACAACATTGTAACAACAAAGTAAAAAAAACGTTAACATGGGAGCTCAATTTTCCAACATCAACAAAATCACTTCATTTATCCATTGAAAAATATATTGTAGTGTCATATTTATGAAAGTCCCAAATAGGGGCGAGACGTGGGTCCTTGCCTAGTAAGGCATCGCCCGAGCGCTGTCTTTATGGAAAATGTGGGCTTGCCTTTTGGAAAGATGACATGTATTATAATGTTATCTCCCTTTTAGTCATATAATAACATGTCATACCAAGACTCCCTAGAAAGTAAGTAGCCAACAGTCTCCCCAAGTTAAGGGGGGAGCGATTACCACTTCTTAGAGTTTCCTGTATTTTCGGCCCAGTGGCTTCTATAAATATCTGGCCCCATGAGGATAAAAGAAAAATCACATTTAACCCAAGCAGATTTCTTATACACAAAGTCGCTAACCTCATGTGGACTTACCCTTTTATACAACCATAAACTCCATAAACACTACCATACATGGCCTCTCCCCGCCGCGGACATGATCTAACTATTATAAACTTACTAATGCCTTTGGGTATCCCTTACTCATGTAGGGATACCACACACATATGTACTTTTTAACCAGTATATTGGAATCCACCATGGGGCCCTGATAATATAACCAAGGTCAAACCTTCTTATACAACTTCCGTATTCATTCTCACTCTCATTTCAATACCCAAGTCATTATGAGACTGAGATGAAGTAAAGTGAGATTTGAATTCTAATTACTTGTGAAATAACACATTTTCCTCTTTATATAGTAGGGTAGTTGTAACTAATAACAGAATTGGCGGTGTATTATGCGGAGTATCGCCACATTAATGTGGACGGTGTGAGATTATCTAAGGGTTGAGATCATTTATCTTCCTCTTCGGCAGATGATTCAATAAGTCGTTCCATTTTGGATCTTGATTATTAGATCTTTTAGGATCCCTAGAACATATACTAAAAGGATCCGTAAATTTTATTAATTTTAATATTATTGTTTATGTACAGTGTGTTTGGGATAGTGTTACAAAAGTAATTGTAACAACATTGTAACAACAAAGTAAAAAAACGTTAACATGGGAGCTTAATTTTCCAACATCAACAAAATCACTTCATTTATCCATTGAAAAATATATTGTAGTGTCATATTTATGAAAGTCCCAAATAGGGGCGAGACGTGGGTCCTTGCCTAGTAAGGCATCACCCGAGCGCTGTCTTTATGGAAAATGTGGGCTTGCCTTTTGGAAAGATGACATGTATTATAATGTTATCTCCCTTTTAGTCATATAATAACATGTCATACCAAGACTCCCTAGAAAGTAAGTAGCCAACAGTCTCCCCAAGTTAAGGGGGGAGCGATTACCACTTCATAGAGTTTCCTATATTTTCGGCCCAATGGCTTCTATAAATATTTGGCCCCATGAGGATAAAAGAAAAATCACATTTAACCCAAGCAGAGTTCTTATACACAAAGTCGTTAACCTCATGTGGACTTACCCTTTTATACAACCATAAACTCCATAAACACTACCATACATGGCCTCTCCCCGCCGCGGACATGATCTAACTATTATAAACTTACTAATGCCTTTGGGTATCCCTTACTCATGTAGGGATACCACACACACATGTACTTTTTAACCAGTATATTGGAATCCACCATGGGGCCCTGATAATATAACCAAGGTCAAACCTTCTTATACAACTTCCGTATTCATTCTCACTCTCATTTCAATACCCAAGTCATTATGAGACTGAGATGAAGTAAAGTGAGATTTGAATTCTAATTACTTGTGAAATAACACATTTTCCTCTTTATATAGTAGGGTAGCTGTAACTAATAACAGAATTGGCGGTGTATTATGCGGAGTATCGCCACATTAATGTGGACGGTGTGAGATTATCTAAGGGTTGAGATCATTTATCTTCCTCTTCGGCAGATGATTCAATAAGTCGTTCCATTTTGGATCTTGATTATTAGATCTTTTAGGATCCCTAGAACATATACTAAAAGGATCAGTAAATTTTATTAATTTTAATATTATTGTTTATGTACAGTGTGTTTGGGATAGTGTTACAAAATTAATTGTAACAACATTGTAACAACAAAGTAAAAAAACGTTAACATGGGAGCTTAATTTTCCAACATCAACAAAATCACTTCATTTATCCATTGAAAAATATATTGTAGTGTCATATTTATGAAAGTCCCAAATAGGGGCGAGACGTGGGTCCTTGCCTAGTAAGGCATCGCCCGAGCGCTGTCTTTATGGAAAATGTGGGCTTGCCTTTTGGAAAGATGACATGTATTATAATGTTATCTCCCTTTTAGTCATATAATAACATGTCATACCAAGACTCCCTAGAAAGTAAGTAGCCAACAGTCTCCCCAAGTTAAGGGGGGAGCGATTACCACTTCATAGAGTTTCCTATATTTTCGGCCCAATGGCTTCTATAAATATTTGGCCCCATGAGGATAAAATAAAAATCACATTTAACCTAAGCATAATTCTTATACACAAAGTCGCTAACCTCATGTGAACTTACCCTCTTATACCACCATAAACTCCATAAACACCACCATATATAGCCTCTCCCCGCCGCGGACATGATCTAACTATTATAAACTAATTAATGCCTTTGAGTATCCCTTACTCATGTAGGGATACAGCACACACATGTACTTTTTAACCATTATAGTGGAATCCACCATGGGGCCCTGATAATATAACCATGGTCAAACCTTCTTATACAACTTCCATATTCATTCTCACCCTCATTTCAATACCCAAGTCATGATGAGACTGAGATGAAGTAAAGTGAGATTTGAATTCTAATTACTTATGAAATAACACATTTTACTCTTTATATAGTAGGGTAGTTGTAACTAATAACAGAATTGATGGTGTATTATGCGGAGGATCGCCACATTAATGTGGACGGTGTGAGATTATCTAAGGGTTGAGATCATCTATCTTCCTCTTCCGCAGATGATTCAATAAGTCGTTCCATTTTGGATCTTGATTATTAGATCTTTTAGGATCCCTAGAACATATACTAAAAGGATCAATAAATTTTATTAATTTTAATATTATTGTTTATGTACAGTGTGTCTGGGATAGTGTTACAAAATTAATTGTAACAACAAAGTAAAAAAAAATATTAACATGGGAGCTTACTTTTCCAACATCAACAAAATCACTTCATTTATCCATTGAAAAATATATTGTAGTGTCATATTTATGAAAGTCCCAAATAGGGCCGAGACGTGGGTCCTTGCCTAGTAAGGCATCGCCCGAGCGCTGTCTTTATGGAAAATGTGGGCTTGCCTTTTCGAAAGATGACATGTATTATACTGTTATCTCCCTTTTAGTCATATAATAACATGTCATACCAAGACTCCCTAGAAAGTAAGTAGCCAACAGTCTCCCCAAGTTAAGGGAGGAGCGATTACCACTTCTTAGAGTTTCCTATATTTTCGGCCCAATGGCTTCTATAAATATTTGGCCCCATGAGGATAAAAGACAAATCACATTTAACCCAAGCATAGTTCTTATACACAAAGTCGCTAACCTCATGTGAACTTACCCTCTTATACCACCATAAACTCCATAAACACCACCATATATAGCCTCTCCCCGCCGCGGACATGATCTAACTATTATAAACTTACTAATGCCTTTGAGTATCCCTTACTCATGTAGGGATACCATACACACATGTACTTTTTAACCATTATAGTGGAATCCACCATGGGGCCCTGATAATATAACCAAGGTCAAACCTTCTCATACAACTTCCATATTCATTCTCACCCTCATTTCAATACCCTGGTCATTATGAGACTGAGATGAAGTAAAGTGAGATTTGAATTCTAATTAATTATGAAATAACACATTTTCCTCTTTATATAGTAGGGTAGTTGTAACTAATAACAGAATTGGCGGTGTATTATGCGGAGGATCGCCATATTAATGTGGACGGTGTGAGATTATCTAAGGGTTGAGATCATCTATATTCCTCATCGACAGATGATTCAATAAATCGTTCCATTTTGGATCTTGATTATTAGATCTTTTAGGATCCCTTGAACATATACTAAAAGAATCAATAAATTTTATTACTTTTAATATTATTGCTTATGTACAGTGTGTCTGGGATAGTGTTACAAAAGTAATTGTAACAACATTGTAACAACAATGTAAAAAAAACGTCAACATGGGGGCTTAATTTTCAAACTTCAAAAAAATCACTTCATTTATCCATTGAAAAATATATTGTAGTGTCATATTTATGAAAGTCCCAAATAGGGGCGAGACGTGGGTCCTTGCCTAGTAAGGCATCGCCCGAGCGCTGTCTTTATGGAAAATATGGGCTTGCCTTTTGGAAAGATGACATGTATTATAATGTTATCTCCCTTTTAGTCATATAATAACATGTCATACTAAGACTCCCTAGAAAGTAAGTAGCCAACAGTCTCCCCAAGTTAAGGGGGGAGCGATTACCACTTCATAGAGTTTCCTATATTTTCGGCCCAATGGCTTCTATAAATATTTGGCCCCATTAGTATAAAAGAACAATCACATTTAACCTAAGCATAATTCTTATACACAAAGTCGCTAACCTCATGTGAACTTACCCTCTTATACCACCATAAACTCCATAAACACCACCATATATAGCCTCTCCCCGCCGCGGACATGATCTAACTATTATAAACTAACTAATGCCTTTGAGTATCCCTTACTCATGTAGGGATACAACACACACATGTACTTTTTAACCATTATAGTGGAATCCACCATGGAGCCCTGATAATATAACCATGGTCAAACCTTCTTATACAACTTCCATATTCATTCTCACCCTCATTTCAATACCCAAGTCATTATGAGAATGAGATGAAGTAAAGTGAGATTTGAATTCTAATTACTTATGAAATAACACATTTTCCTCTTTATATAGTAGGGTAGTTGTAACTAATAACAGAATTGGCAGTGTATTATGCGGAGGATCGCCACATTAATGTGGACGGTGTGAGATTATCTAAGGGTTGAGATCATCTATCTTCCTCTTCGGCATATGATTCAATAAGTCGTTCCATTTTGGATCTTGATTATTAGATATTTTAGGATCCCTTGAACATATATCAAAAGAATCAATAAATTTTATTACTTTTAATATTATTGTTTATGTACAGTGTGTCTGGGATAGTGTTACAAAAGTAATTGTAACAACATTGTAACAACAAATAAAAAAAAACGTCAACATGGGGGCTTAATTTTCAAACTTCAAAAAAATCACTTCATTTATCCATTGAAAAATATATTGTAGTGTCATATTTATGAAAGTCCCAAATAGGGGCGACATGTGGCTCCTTGCCTAGTAAGGCATCGCCCGAGCGCTATCTTTATGGAAAATATGGGCTTGCCTTTTGGAAAGATGACATGTATTATAATGTTATCTCCCTTTTAGTCATATAATAACATGTCATACCAAGACTCCCTAGAAAGTAAGTAGCCAACAGTCTCCCCAAGTCAAGGGGGGAGCGATTATCACTTCTTAGAGTTTCCTGTATTTTCGGCCCAGTGGCTTCTATAAATATCTGGCCCCATGAGGATAAAAGAAAAATCACATTTAACCCAAGCAGAGTTCTTATACACAAAGTCGCTAACCTCATGTGGACTTACCCTCTTATACCTCCATAAACTCCATAAACACCACCATACATGGCCTCTCCCCGCCGCGGACATGCTCCAACTACTATAAAATTACTAATGCCTTTGAGTATCCCTTACTCATGTAGGGATATCACAGACACATGTACTTTTTGACCAGTATAGAGGAATCCACCATGGGGCCATGATAATATAACCAGGGTCAAACCTTCTTATACAATTTCCATATTCATTCTCACCCTCATTTCAATACCCAAGTCATTATGAGACTGAGATGAAGTAAAGTGAGATTTGAATTCTAATTACTTGTGAAATAACACATTTTCCTCTTTATATAGTAGGGTAGCTGTAACTAATAACAGAATTGGCGGTGTATTATGCGGAGTATCGCCACATTAATGTGGACGGTGTGAGATTATCTAAGGGTTGAGATCATCTATCTTCCTCTTCGGCAGATGATTCAATAAGTCGTTCCATTTTGGATCTTGATTATTAGATCTTTTAGGATCCCTAGAACATATACTAAAAGGATCAGTAAATTTTATTAATTTTAAATTATTGTTTATGTACAGTGTGTTTGGGATAGTGTTACAAAAGTAATTGTAACAACATTGTAACAACAAAGTAAAAAAACGTTAACATGGGAGCTTAATTTTCCAACATCAACAAAATCACTTCATTTATCCATTGAAAAATATATTGTAGTGTCATATTTATGAAAGTCCCAAATAGGGGCGAGGCGTGGGTCCTTGCCTAGTAAGGCAACGCCCGAGCGCTGTCTTTATGGAAAATGTGGGCTTGCCTTTTGGAAAGATGACATGTATTATAATGTTATCTCCCTTTTAGTCATATAATAACATGTCATACCAAGACTCCCTAGAAAGTAAGTAGCCAACAGTCTCCCCAAGTTAAGGGGGGAGCGATTACCACTTCATAGAGTTTCTTATATTTTCGGCCCAATGGCTTCTATAAATATTTGGCCCCATGAGGATAAAAGAAAAATCACATTTAACCTAAGCATAATTCTTATACACAAAGTCGCTAACCTCATGTGAACTTACCCTCTTATACCACCATAAACTCCATAAACACCACCATATATGACCTCTCCTCGCCGCGGATAGGTTCTAACTATTATAAACTTACTAATGCCTTTGAGTATCCCTTACTCATGTAGGGATACAACACACACATGTACTTTTTGACCAGTATAGTGGAATCCACCATGGGGCCCTGATAATATAACCAAGGTCAAACCTTCTTATACAACTTCCATATTCATTCTCACCCTCATTTCAATACCCAAGTCATTATGAGACTGAGATGAAGTAAAGTGAAATTTGAATTCTAATTACTTGTGAAATAACACATTTTCCTATTTATATAGTAGGGTAGCTGTAACTAATAACAGAATTGGGGGTGTATTATGCGGAGGATCGCCACATTAATGTGGACGGTGTGAGATTATCTAAGGTTTGAGATTATCTATCTTCCTCTTCGACAGATGATTCAATAAGTCATTCCATTTTGCATCTTCATTATTAGATCTTTTATGATCCCTTGAACATATACTAAAAGAATCAATAAATTTTATTACTTTTAATATTATTGTTTATGTACAGTGTGTCTGGGATAGTGTTACAAAAGTAATTGTAACAACATTGTAACAACAAAGTAAAAAAAACATTAAATTGGTAGCTTAATTTTCCAACTTCAACAAAATCAATTCATTTATCCATTGAAAAATATATTGTAGTGTCATATTTATGAAAGTCCCAAATAGGGGTGACACGTGGGTCCTTGCCTAGTAAGGCATCGCCCGAGTGCTATCTTTATGGAAAATGTGGGCTTGCCTTTTTGAAAGATGACATTTATTATAATGTTATCTCCCTTTTAGTTATATAATAACATGTCATACCAAGACTCCCTAGAAAATAAGTAGTCAATAGTCTCCCCAAGTCAAGGGGGGAGGGATTACCACTTCTTAAGGTTTCCTATATTCTCGGCCCAATGGATTCTATAAATATCTGGCCCATGAGGATAAAAGACAAATCATATTTAACCCAAGCATAGTTCTTATACACAAAGACACTAACCTCATATGAACTTACCCTCTTATACCACCATAAACTCCATAAACACCACCATACATGGCCTCTCCCCGCCGCGGACATGCTCCAACTATTATATACTTACTAATGCCTTTGAGTATCCCTTACTCATGTAGGGATATCACACACACATGTACTTTTTCACCAGTATAGTGGAATCCACCATGGGGACATGATAATATAACCAAGGTCAAACCTTCTTATACAACTTCCATATCCATTCTCACCCTCATTTCAAAACCCAAGTCATTATGAGACTTAGATGAAGTAAAGTGAGATTTGAATTCTAATTACTTGTGAAATAACACATTTTCCTCTTTATATAGTAGGGTAGCGGTAACTAATAACAGAACTGGCGGTGTATTATGCGGGGGATCGCCACATTAATGTGGACGGTGTGGGATTATCTAAGGGTTGAGATCATCTATCTTCCTCTTCGGCAGATGATTCAATAAGTCGTTCCATTTTCGATCTTCATTATTAGATCTTTTAGGATCCCTTCAACATATACTAAAAGAATCAATAAAATTTATTACTTTTAATATTATTGTTTATGTACAGTGTGTCTAGGATAGTGTTACAAAACTAATTGTAACAACATTGTAACAACAGAGTAAAAAAAACGTTAACATGGGAGCTTAATTTTCCAAATTCAACAAAATCACTCCATTTATCCATTGAAAAATATATTGTAGTGTCATATTTATGAAAGTCCCAAATAGGGGCGACACGTGGGTCCTTGCCTAGTAAGGTATCTCCCGAGCGCTATCTTTATGGAAAATGTGGGCTTGCCTTTTGGAAATATGACATGTATTATATTGTTATCTCCCTTTTAGTCATATAATAACATGTCATACCAAGACTCCCTAGAAAGTAAGTAGCCAACAGTCTCCCCAAGTCAAGGGGGGAGCAATTATCACTTCTTAGAGTTTCCTGTATTTTCGGCCCAGTGGCTTCTATAAATATCAAGCCCCATGAGGATAAAAGAAAAATCACATTTAACCCAAGCAGAGTTCTTATACACAACGTCACTAACCTCATATGAACTTACCCTCTTATACCACCATAAACTCCATAAACAACACCATACATGGCCTCTCCCCGCCGCGGACAGGCTCTAACTATTATAAACTTACTAATGCCTTTGAGTATCCCTTACTCATGTAGGGATACCACACACACATGTACTTTTTTACCAGTATATTGGAATCCACCATGGGGCCTTGATAATATAACCAAGGTCAAACCTTCTTATACAACTTCCATATTCATTCTCACCCTCATTTCAAAACCTAAGTCATTATGAGACTTAGATGAAGTAAAGTGAGATTTGTATTCTAATTACTTGTGAAATAACACATTTTCCGCTTTATATAGTAGGGTAGCAGTAACTAATAACAGAACTGGCGGTGTATTATGCGGAGGATCGCCACATTAATGTGGACGGTGTGAAATTGTCTAAGGGTTGGGATCATCTATCTTCCACTTCGGCATATGATTCAATAAGTCGTTCCATTTTGGATCTACATTATTAGATCTTTTAGGATCCCTTGAACATATACGAAAAGAATCAATAAATTTTATTACTTTTAATATTATTGTTTATGTACAGTGTGTCTGAGATAGTGTTACAAAAGTAATTGTAACAACATTGTAACAACGAAATAAAAAAACGTTAACATGGGAGCTTAATTTTTCAACGTCAACAAAATCACTTCATTTATCCATTGAAAAATATATTCTAGTTTCATATTTATGAAAGTCCCAAATAGGGGCGACACGTGGGTCCTTGCCTAGTAAGGCATCGCCCGAGCGTTATCTTTATGGAAAAAGTGGGTTTGCCTTTTTGAAAGATGACATGTATTATAATGTTATCTCCGTTTTAGTCATATAATAACATGTCATACCAAGACTCCCTAGAAAATAAGTAGCCAACAGTCTCCCCGAGTAAAGGGGTGAGCAGTTACCACTTCTTAGGGTTTCCTATATTTTCGGCCCAATGGCTTCTATAAATATCTGGCCTCATGAGGATAAAAGACAAATCACATTTAACCCAAGCATAGTTCTTATACACAAAGTCACTAACCTCATATGAACTTACCCTCTTATACCACCATAAACTCCATAAACACCACCATACATGACCTCTCCTCGCCGCGGACAGGCTCTAACTATTATAAACTTACTAATGCCTTTGAGTATCCCTTACTCATGTAGGGATACCACACACACATGTACTTTTTGACCAGTATAGTGGAATCCACCATGGGGCCCTGATAATATAACCAAGGTCAAACCTTCTTATACAACTTCCATATTCATTCTCACCCTCATTTCAATACCCAAGTCATTATGAGACTGAGATGAAGTAAAGTGAGATTTGAATTCTAATTACTTGTGAAATAACACATTTTCCTCTTTATATAGTAGGGTAGCTGTAACTAAGAACAGAATTGGCGGTGTATTATGCAGAGGATCGCCACATTAATGTGGACGGTGTGAGATTATCTAAGGGTTAAGATCATTTATCTTCCTCTTCGGCAGATGATTCAATAAGTCGTTCCATTTTGGATATTCATTATTAGATCTTTTAGGATCCCTTGAACATATACTAAAAGAATCAATAAATTTTATTACTTTTAATATTATTGTTTATGTACAATGTGTCTGGGATAGTGTTACAAAAGTAATTGTAACGACATTGTAACAACAAAGTAAAAAAAACGTTAAATTGGGAGCTTAATTTTCTAACTTCAACAAAATCACTTCATTTATCCATTGAAAAATATTTTGTAGTGTCATATTTCTGAAAGTCCCAAATAGGGGTGACACGTGGGTCCTTGCCTAGTAAGGCATCGCCCGAGTGCTATCTTTATGGAAAATGTGGGCTTGCCTTTTTGAAAGATGACATGTATTATAATGTTATCTCCCTTTTAGTTATATAATAACATGTCATACCAAGACTCCCTAGAAAATAAGTAGTCAATAGTCTCCCCAAGTTAAGGGGGGAGCGATTACCACTTCTTAGGGTTTCCTATATTCTTGGCCCAATGGATTCTATAAATATCTGGCCCATGAGGATAAAAGACAAATCATATTTAACCCAAGCATAGTTCTTATACACAAAGACACTAACCTCATATGAACTTACCCTCTTATACCACCATAAACTCCATAAACACCACCATACATGGCCTCTCCCCGCTGCGGACATGCTCCAACTATTATAAACTTACTAATGCCTTTGAGTATCCCTTACTCATGTAGGGATATCACACACACATGTACATATTTTACCAGTATAGTGGAATCCACCATGGGGCCATGATAATATAACCAAGGTCAAACCTTCTTATACAACTTCCATATTCATTCTCACCCTCATTTCAATACCCAAGTCATTATGAGACTTAGATGAAGTAAAGTGAGATTTGAATTCGAATTACTTTTGAAATAACACATTTTCCTCTTTATATAGTAGGGTAGCGGTAACTAATAACAGAACTGGCGGTGTATTATGCGGAGGATCGCCACATTAATGTGGACGGTGTGAGATTATCTAAGGGTTGAGATCATCTATCTTCCTCTTCGGCAGATGATTCAATAAGTCGTTCCATTTTCGATCTTCATTATTAGATCTTTTAGGATCCCTTCAACATATACTAAAAGAATCAATAAAATTTATTACTTTTAATATTATTGTTTATGTACAGTGTGTTTGGGATAGTGTTACAAAACTAATTGTAACAACATTGTAACAACAAAGTAAAAAAAACGTTAACATGGGAGCTTAATTTTCCAACTTCAACAAAATCACTTCATTTATCCATTGAAAAATATATTGTAGTGTCATATTTATGAAAGTCCCAAATAGGGGCGACACGTGGGTCCTTGCCTAGTAAGGTATCACCCGAGCGATATCTTTATGGAAAATATGGGCTTGGCTTTTGGAAATATGACATGTATTATAATGTTATCTCCTTTTTAGTCATATAATAACATGTCATACCAAGACTCTGTAAAAAATAAGTAGCAAACAGTCTCCCCAAGTCAAGGGGGAGCGATTACCACTTCTTAGGGTTTCCTATATTTTCGGCCCAATGGCTTCTATAAATATCTAGCCCCTTGAGGATAAAAGACAAATCACATTTAACCCAAGCATAGTTCTTATACACAAAGTCACTAACCTCATATGAACTTACCCTCTTATACCTCCATAAACTCCATAAACACCACCATACATGGCCTCTCCCCGCCGCGGACAGGCTCTAACTATTATAAACTTACTAATGCCTTTGAGTATCCCTTACTCATGTAGGGATACCACACACACATGTACTTTTTGACCAGTATAGTGGAATCCACCATGGGGCCTTGATAATATAACCAAGGTCAAACCTTCTTATACAACTTCCATATTCATTCTCACCCTCATTTTAAAACCCAAGTCATTATGAGACTTAGATGAAGTAAAGTGAGATTTGAATTCTAATTACTTGTGAAATAACACATTTTCCTCTTTATATAGTAGGGTAGCGGTAACTAATAACAGAACTGGCGGTGTATTATGCGGAGGATCGCCACATTAATGTGGACGGTGTGAGATTATCTAAGGGTTGAGATCATCTATCTTCCTCTTCGGCAGATGATTCAATAAGTCGTTCCATTTTCGATCTTCATTATTAGATCTTTTAGGATCCCTTCAACATATACTAAAAGAATCAATAAAATTTATTACTTTTAATATTATTGTTTATGTACAGTGTGTCTGGGATAGTGTTACAAAACTAATTGTAACAACAAAGTAAAAAAAACGTTAACATGGGAGCTTAATTTTCCAACTTCAACAAAATCACTTCATTTATGCATTGAAAAATATATTGTAGTGTCATATTTATGAAAGTCCCAAATAGGGGCGACACGTGGGTCCTTGCCTAGTAAGGCATCGCCCGAGCGTTATCTTTATGGAAAAAGTGGGCTTGCCTTTTGGAAAGATGACATGTATTATAATGTTATCTTTTTTTTAGTCATATAATAACATGTCATACCAAGACTCCCTAGAAAATAAGTAGCCAATAGTCTCCCCAAGTAAAGGGGTGAGCGGTTACCACTTCTTAGGGTTTCCTATATTTTCGGCCCAATGGCTACTATAAATATCTTTCCCCATGAGGATAAAAGACAAATCACATTTAACCCAAGCATAGTTCTTATACACAAAGTCACTAACCACATATGAACTTACCCTCTTATACCACCATAAACTCCATAAACACCACCATACATGACCTCTCCTCGCCGCGGACAGGCTCTAACTATTATAAACTTACTAATGCCTTTGAGTATCCCTTACTCATGTAGGGATACCACACACACATGTACTTTTTGACCAGTATAGTGGAATCCACCATGGGGCCCTGATAATATAACCAAGGTCAAACCTTCTTATACAACTTCCATATTCATTCTCACCCTCATTTCAATACCCAAGTCATTATGAGACTGAGATGAAGTAAAGTGAGATTTGAATTCTAATTACTTGTGAAATAACACATTTTCCTCTTTATATAGTAGGGTAGCTGTAACTAAGAATAGAATTGGCGGTGTATTATGCAGAGGATCGCCACATTAATGTGGACTGTGTGAGATTATCTAAGGGTTGAGATCATTTATCTTCCTCTTCGGCAGATGATTCAATAAGTCGTTCCATTTTTGATATTCATTATTAGATCTTTTAGGATCCCTTGAACATATACTAAAAGAATCAATAAATTTTATTACTTTTAATATTATTGTTTATGTACAATGTGTCTGGGATAGTGTTACAAAAGTAATTGTAACAACATTGTAACAACAAAGTAAAAAAAACGTTAAATTGGGAGCTTAATTTTCTAACTTCAACAAAATAACATCATTTATCCATTGAAAAATATATTGTAGTGTCATATTTATGAAAGTCCCAAATAGGGGTGACACGTGGGTCCTTGCCTAGTAAGGCATCGCCCGAGTGCTATCTTTATGGAAAATGTGGGCTTGCCTTTTTGAAAGATGACATGTATTATAATGTTATCTCCCTTTTAGTTATATAATAACATGTCATACCAAGACTCCCTAGAAAATAAGTAGTCAATAGTCTCCCCAAGTCAAGGGGGGAGAGATTACCACTTCTTAGGTTTCCTATATTCTCGGCCCAATGGATTCTATAAATATCTGGCCCATGAGGATAAAAGACAAATCATATTTAACCCAAGCATAGTTCTTATACACAAAGACACTAACCTCATATGAACTTACCCTCTTATACCACCATAAACTCCATAAACACCACCATACATGGCCTCTCCCCGCCGCGGACATGCTCCAACTATTATAACTTACTAATGCCTTTGATTATCCCTTACTCATGTAGGGATATCACACACATGTACATTTTTTACCAGTATAGTGGAATCCACCATGGGGCCCTGATAATATAACCAAGGTCAAACCTTCTTATACAACTTCCATATTCATTCTCACCCTCATTTCAATACCTAAGTCATTATGAGACTTAGATGAAGTAAAGTGAGATTTGAATTCTAATTACTTGTGAAATAACACATTTTCCTCTTTATATAGTAGGGTAGCGGTAACTAATAACAGAACTGGCGGTGTATTATGCGGAGGATCGCCACATTAATGTGGACGGTGTGAGATTATCTAAGGGTTGAGATCATCTATCTTCCTCTTCGGCAGATGATTCAATAAGTCGTTCCATTTTCGATCTTCATTATTAGATATTTTAGGATCCCTTCAACATATACTAAAAGAATCAATAAAATTTATTACTTTTAATATTATTGTTTATGTACAGTGTGTCTGGGATAGTGTTACAAAACTAATTGTAATAACATTGTAACAACAAAGTAAAAAAAACGTTAACATGGGAGCTTAATTTTCCAACTTCAACAAAATCACTTCATTTATCCATTGAAAAATATATTGTAGTGTCATATTTATGAAAGTCCCAAATAGGGGCGACACGTGGGTCCTTGCCTAGTAAGGTATCGCCCGAGCGCTATCTTTATGGAAAATGTGGGCTTGCCTTTTGGAAATATGACATGTATTATAATGTTATCTCCTTTTTAGTCATATAATAACATGTCATACCAAGACTCTGTAAAAAATAAGTAGCAAACAGTCTCCCCAAGTCAAGGGGGAGCGATTACCACTTCTTAGGGTTTCCTATATTTTCGGCCCAATGGCTTCTATAAATATCTAGCCCCTTGAGGATAAAAGACAAATCACATTTAACCCAAGCATAGTTCTTATACACAAAGTCACTAACCTCATATGAACTTACCCTCTTATACCACCATAAACTCCATAAACACCACCATACATGGCCTCTCCCCGCCGCGGACAGGCTCTAACTATTATAAACTTACTAATGCCTTTGAGTATCCCTTACTCATGTAGGGATACCACACACACATGTACTTTTTGACCAGTATAGTGGAATCCACCATGGGGCCTTGATAATATAACCAAGGTCAAACCTTCTTATACAACTTCCATATTCATTCTCACCCTCATTTCAAAACCCAAGTCATTATGAGACTTAGATGAAGTAAAGTGAGATTTGAATTCTAATTACTTGTGAAATAACACATTTTCCTCTTTATATAGTAGGGTAGCGGTAACTAATAACAGAACTGGCGGTGTATTATGCGGAGGATCGCCACATTAATGTGGACGGTGTGAGATTATCTAAGTGTTGAGATCATCTATCTTCCTCTTCGGCAGATGATTCAATAAGTCGTTCCATTTTCGATCTTCATTATTAGATCTTTTAGGATCCCTTCAACATATACTAAAAGAATCAATAAAATTTATTACTTTTAATATTATTGTTTATGTACAGTGTGTCTGGGATAGTATTACAAAACTAATTGTAACAACATTGTAACAACAAAGTAAAAAAAAACGTTAACATGGGAGCTTAATTTTCCAACTTCAACAAAATCACTTCATTTATCCATTGAAAAATATATTGTAGTGTCATATTTATGAAAGTCCTTAATAGGGGCGACACGTGGGTCCTTGCCTAGTAAGGCATCGCCCGAGCGTTATCTTTATGGAAAAAGTGAGCTTGCCTTTTGGAAAGATGACATGTATTATAATGTTATCTCTGTTTTAGTCATATAATAACATGTCATACCAAGACTCTCTAGAAAATAAGTAGCCAATAGTCTCCCCAAGTAAAGGGGTGAGCGGTTACCACTTCTTAGGGTTTCCTATATTTTCGGCCCAATGGCTTCTATAAATATCTGGCCCCATGAGGATAAAAGACAAATCACATTTAACCCAAGCATAGTTCTTATACACAAAGTCACTAACCTCATATGAACTTACCCTCTTATACCACCATAAACTCCATAAACACCACCATACTTGACCTCTCCTCGCCGGGGACAGGCTCTAACTATTATAAACTTACTAATGCCTTTGAGTATCCCTTACTCATGTAGGGATACCACA
This sequence comes from Lathyrus sativus, assembly GCA_963859935.3. Classification (NCBI taxonomy): domain Eukaryota; kingdom Viridiplantae; phylum Streptophyta; class Magnoliopsida; order Fabales; family Fabaceae; genus Lathyrus; species Lathyrus sativus. The sequence continues at coordinate 330,634,193 of OZ012741.1, forward strand.
CACACATGTACTTTTTGACCAGTATAGTGGAATCCACCATGGGGCCCTGATAATATAACCAAGGTCAAACCTTCTTATACAACTTCCATATTCATTCTCACCCTCATTTCAATACCCAAGTCATTATGAGACTGAGATGAAGTAAAGTAAGATTTGAATTCTAATTACTTGTGAAATAACACATTTTCCTCTTTATATAGTAGGGTAGCTGTAACTAAGAACAGAATTGGCGGTGTATTATGCAGAGGATCGCCACATTAATGTGGACGGTGTGAGATTATCTAAGGGTTGAGATCATTTATCTTCCTCTTCGGCAGATGATTCAATAAGTCGTTCCATTTTGGATATTCATTATTAGATCTTTTAGGATCCCTTGAACATATACTAAAAGAATCAATAAATTTTATTACTTTTAATATTATTGTTTATGTACAATGTGTCTGGGATAATGTTACAAAAGTAATTGTAACAACATTGTAACAACAAAGTAAAAAAAATGTTAAATTGGGAGCTTAATTTTCCAACTTCAACAAAATCACTTCATTTATCCATTGAAAAATATATTGTAGTGTCATATTTATGAAAGTCCCAAATAGGGGTGACACGTGCGTCCTTGCCTAGTAAGGCATCGCCCGAGTGCTATCTTTATGGAAAATGTGGGCTTGCCTTTTTGAAAGATGACATGTATTATAATGTTATCTCCCTTTTAGTTATATAATAACATGTCATACCAAGACTCCCTAGAAAATAAGTAGTCAATAGTCTCCCCAAGTCAAGGGGGGAGCGATTACCATTTCTTAGGGTTTCCTATATTCTCGGCCCAATGGATTCTATAAATATCTAGCCCATGAGGATAAAAGGCAAATCATATTTAACCCAAGCATAGTTCTTATACACAAAGACACTAACCTCATATGAACTTACCCTCTTATACCACCATAAACTCCATAAACACCACCATACATGGCCTCTCCCCGCCGCGGACATGCTCCAACTATTATAAACTTACTAATACCTTTGAGTATCCCTTACTCATGTAGGGATATCACACACACATGTACTTTTTGACCAGTATAGTGGAATCCACCATGGGGCCATGATAATATAACCAAGGTCAAACCTTCTTATACAACTTCCACATTCATTCTCACCCTCATTTCAAAACCCAAGTCATTATGAGACTTAGATGAAGTAAAGTGAGATTTGAATTCTAATTACTTGTGAAATAACACATTTTCCTCTTTATATAGTAGGGTAGCGGTAACTAATAACAGAACTGGCAGTGTATTATAAGGAGGATCGCCACATTAATGTGGACGGTGTGAGATTATCTAAGGGTTAAGATCATCTATCTTCCTCTTCGGCAGATGATTCAATAAGTCGTTCCATTTTCGATCTTCATTATTAGATCTTTTAGGATCCCTTCAACATATACTAAAAGAATCAATAAAATTTATTACTTTTAATATTATTGTTTATGTACAGTGTGTCTGGGATAGTGTTTCAAAACTAATTGTAACAACATTGTAACAACAAAGTAAAAAAAACGTTAATATGGGAGCTTAATTTTCCAACTTCAACAAAATCACTTCATTTATCCATTGAAAAATCTATTGTAGTGTCATATTTATGAAAGTCCCAAATAGGGGCGACACGTGGGTCCTTATCTAGTAAGGTATCGCCCAAGCGCTATCTTAATGGAAAATGTGGGCTTGCCTTTTGGAAATATGACATGTATTATAAATTTATCTCCTTTTTAGTCATATAATAACATGTCATACCAAGAATCTGTAAAAAATAAGTAGCAAACAGTCTCCCCAAGTCAAGGGGGAGCGACTACCACTTCTTAGGGTTTCCTATATTTTCGGCCTAATGGCTTCAATAAATATCTAGCCCCTTGAGGATAAAAGACAAATCACATTTAACCCAAGCATAGTTCTTATACACAAAGTCACTAACCTCCAATGAACTTACCCTCTTATACCACCATAAACTCCATAAACACCACCATACATGGCCTCTCCCCGCCGCGGATAGGCTCTAACTATTATAAACTTACTAATGCCTTTGAGTATCCCTTACTCGTGTAGGGATACCACACACATGATCGCGACTTTCTATGTCTAATACAACTAACTGCAAGTGCACAGTCTATCGCGTAGTAATAAAAGATATCGATCCCACAGGGACTCGTAATCAAACTAGTGTTCTCGGGAGTTACTATGTTTAGCTAGGTAGAATATGTTTTAAGGGAATAAGGTTGTCACTAAAAGGGGAACTAAGATTACTGTTTGGATTTTAATTAATTAAATCTATACGTAGTAATTATGTTCTTCAGGGACTTGATAAGTGACTGGTGTATGAAATAGTTTTCACAGTTTATTTATGCAGAAAATGGAGATTTGAAGACTCTCGTCTCACAATGGTTATTGACGCTAATCATAATCCTAAGGGCCTAATGTACACTTTCGTGTTCCGTTCGAGGTTAAAATTACTTTTTGGAAATCTCTAAGTTCTAATTCGTTTTAAAGTGCTTTCGCTGTTATTAAAACAAATGCCTAGTGTTTACTATTTGACCTTACCGCAGCTTTCGCTTGTTGGTTCGTATCTTAATTAATTTCCCACTTTCGTGGCAAAACTACTTTAAAATAAGTTCTCGCTTTCGCGACGAAGTTTATTTCGTAAATCAATTTTAAACACTTAGACCATAAGTTATTTTTGTGAAAAGAAAGTTTTCAAACAAGAGTTATCAAGTCCCATTCGAATTATTACTACATATCGATTACCTAAGTTTAGCTAGACATGGAATTTAGAAAAGCAAAACATAAATAATAATAATAAATAATAAATTGCATTATGATAAAATAGAAGTCGATCAAAATGAAAACCTGTAAATAATGCCAATTGGCCTTGGGCAGATCCTCCACAGATGTTGGCAGGATTCTGTCTTTAGTTCCAATTCGATCGTACAGTGCAGTAACAATTACAGAAGAGCGGAAAATGGGAATGAGTAGAATGGAAAGGGAAATAAAGGAAAGGGATACAAATGAAACTGGAGAAATGAATACAAATAATAACTGAAAGTAAATTTGCTGGAAAGTAAATTTGGCAGTACTTCGTGGTATGAATGCAGCTCCCTTTTTGAAGTCCCCTGCTTCCCTTTTTATAGAGGTGGAATTCCAACGGTTACCTCTGAGGATAATGGACCTTGAGGCAGATAGTTTAGGGAGTAGTGGACCATTTAATGGGAACTGGAACTGCTCTTTTGACGTGTAATCTGAGTGGGGCGTTTTTGCCTGCATGACGGTCGTCACAAGGTGTGACGGTCGTCACCCGTGTGACGGTCGTCATGCATCTGTGACGGTCGTCACATCAGCAAAAACTGTCTGCTGCGCTTTTCATTGTGTTTTCACTCCTTTTTCGTCCATATTTCATCTGGGATTTCTTCTTTTCTTCATGTTGCCTTGTTTAGACGTGATCGTTGAGTACCTGCAAAAACATCAGACAAATACATGGAAATAACCCGAAATCGGATCGAAAACGGTTAGCTTTTAGTTGAATTATGCATGAAAATATCTATACGATTTCGTGTTATCAAACTCCCCTAAGCTTGAATCTTTGCTTGTCCTCAAGTAAAACGTGGAAAAGTCGGCAAGCACGAGGCTGCTTCTTCGTCCGCAGAGTTTGGAAAAACCGGGATTCTTGGTAGGAACAAGACGAGTATCACGATGACACTGGACTACAAGTCTCCGGAGGTCTCCCTTTTATGCAAATTGGTCTCAGTCATGCTACCGTATCTTGGTGTCAAGGTTCTCGTGGCAAGTTCACCCTGTTTGTTCTAGCGCAATCACATTAAGCCCGTTGTCCGCACACTCTCATGGCAAGTCGACCTGTTAGTGAATATGATCTCGTTTTTGTTTTTGATCTTCTTCATTGATCATAATTTGGTGTCATTGATTTTTCAATGAGTTTTTCATGCCGTTGGGCTAAATGCTCGGGTGAGGAGCACCTAACTTAGAAGGAAACGTATCTTATATTCTTGGGCTTTTTTAGCTCTCTTTTCATGATTTTTCATCTTTTTGGAGATCATACACTTATTTGCATTGGTCGCTCGCTTAGAGGTGTTTTTAGGATGGTGTTGACTGCTAGTATAAACTACTTGGGGTTGAGTTTGCGTAGACACTTGAGACTTTGGTACATGTAGGTGGTGAAACCGACTCGCATAAACTAGAGATCTAAGGTGTCTGGACGATACTGGTTTTGTTAGAACTGTCGTTTCCTCAGAGTTTCAAAGCTCGGTTTGAACTCAGGTGCATTCTCGTGATGCTTTTGCTTTTGAGGAACAAACGAAAGTTTTTGTTTACGTTGAATAATGTGGGGATGGTTTGCGTAACGTGAAAATTATATAGACGAACTTTATTCGCTAGAAATAGAAAGTGTAAAAATGGAACTTACTAAAATTCAAAAGTGCAGTGAAATGGAAATACAGTAAATAAGGGAAGTTCTGAATACAGTGGAAATAAGGCTCCGCTCCCACACTATCTCGATCAGTGTCCTCACTGATTCTTGAAGCATGCGAGAGGGAGATACAACTGAAAATGAAAATACAAAATACTGAAATATAGTAAACAATAAAGGAAAAAATAAAAATCTAGTCCCGGGGCCTGTCACGTCCATGTTGGCGTCCTCTGGCTCTAGCAAGGGCTACTCTATCCTCATAGCTCATGGCTCCGGTGTGGTAGACCGTGTCTCGGAGTCCTTTGACCTGCAGGGTCAGATTCGCTAGACTCTAAATGATCGTAGCTTGGCCGGTGTGAAGTTGTTGCATTTGAGTCCGGTGCCAAGCTTCGAACTGGTCGGCTCGCTGGTTCTGCTACTGCAGCATCGTGAGTATCTGTGCCTGCTGGTCTAGGGAGCGACGGAGGTCCTCTTCGGTGTAATCTGGCACGGGATGGTGACGGCGGCGGCGGGATGATGTACCTACTGGTGGAGGAGGCTGCGATGCCTCTGGCTGCTCGGACCTGTCCAACTCAGCTTGGGTTTCATCTTCGGAATCATGTGTGGGGTCCTGAGTAGGAACAGCGGCAGCAGGAGGGGCAGTGAGGTCGAACAACCAGTTGGTACGGTCCTCAGGATGGATGCGGGTGCGGGACGGAAGGATGATGCTTCTGACGGTCTTTCCATGCACAACCGGATGATATTTCCCGTCAGCTCGGGAGCGGATGAGATGGGAGGCCCTGCAGTGGTCGGTGTCAAGGAACACCGAGGGGATGGACTGGAGGTGCTGGAGGCGGTCGCCAAGGTTCAGCCCAAGTGCAATCGCCGTGACAATCCCGCCAAAGTAGAATGGCTTCGAGCCACGGTTGCAGTTGGCCTGAATGTGGGCCAGCAGGAACGGGGCGGCGTTGACCGGTTCATTGTTGAAGACGCAATGCAGAAAGAAGAGCTCCTTGGAGTTCACTTTGTGGTTGCTGTCTCTGGCGAAGATGATGTTGTTCAACACCCTGTGAAAGTACCTGATGGCAGGGTTATGGATGTGAGTGGCGTGTAGGGAGTCCCAGCCATCGGCATTTAGGCCGATCAACTGATACCACAGCGCGAAGGCTTCATGCTGGAACTGGTCAGTGATGCGGCGATGAGCGTTGTCGCCGCGGGGTAACTATAGGATGCCGGCAATTTGGTTTTGGTGCAGCTGATAGTTAACGCCAAACATCCGGAAGCAAGCGGCACCTGAGTGCTGGTTGAGTTCGCCGCTGCTGGTGATGTACGAGAACAAACTCAGGAACTCAAGGGTGAGCTGTTCGTAGGTTGGCTGGGGGTTGAAGCAGAGGTTCCAGATGCCTGCTCGTTGAAGCATCCAGGTTACATCTTCGAGGAGTCCGAGCTCCGTAAGTGATGGAAGGTGCGGGTAGTGAGTTGGCTGGAGAGACCTCTGATGAAATGCATTGTACTGTGCTCGTTGTCTCTCGCCTAACTCGCCTTCAGGGAAGGAAATGTTGCTGATATATGCGTTTCCGGCCATGGTTGAAGATGGGGAGTTTTTGGAGGTTTTGGGGTTTTTCGGCGGAGAGGGAAATGTGACAGAACGGTGGTTTGGAGGTTGAATTTGGAGTTGAGGTTTATAGTTTAAATGGAGAGGACAAAAATCGTAGTGGGGTATGAATGTTGGAAGTTTGAAAGTGATAATGGGGGGAGTGGAAGGGTACACGACCCCTGCTATATCAGATTGCAATTCTGGGCTGCGTGACGGTCGTCACAAGGGTGTGACGGTTGTCACCCGTGTGACGCTCGTCATGGGGCTGTGACGGTCGTCACAGCAGCAAAATCTACAGAACGCAGAATTTTGCTCTGAGGGCGTATTCGGGGTGATTTTAAAGCCTAGTATTGCTACGATGATGTAATATAATATCCAACAATCAATAAATAATGTGAAAACAGAATAATTGAACAAAACTAGAATTGAAATAACATAAAATGGAAACAATTGTATGTAGTACATAATGAAACGAACAATGTGAAAATTCCAAATGAGTAAATTAAACTAAACTAGACTAGACTAAACTGAAACTACTGCTACGAGCTAATGACTAATCTTTCTGTGCCTTCAACTCATCAAATTTCCGTGAATAGTAGTCGAGTTGGTCGCAGACTAGATCCATGAAGCCTACCAGGTCACTGTGCACGCTTGCGATATCAGCTTTTACATTCGTCAGAGCTTTATCAACGTCGTCCAATCTGAGTAACACGGTATCCATTTTGTCGGTTGTTTCCTCAGGGATAGGCTCAGGATAAGTATTGTAGTGTGGAGGAGTCATAGGGTCTACTTCATTTTCAGAGGCGGCGTCCTCAAAGTACATGTAATCGTGTGCCTCAGAAATGTGGTCACTGTCATACATATAGTTCTGGGGTGTTGACTGTGGTGAAGGAGGTCCCATAGGCTCATCCAATTCATAGAGCCAGTTATCCTTGTTGTGGATGCTTGTCATCAGATGATCAGGCAGTGTGAATAGCTGTACTGGTTTTTCGTTAATGAGGTACTCATACGGTCCAGGTCCCATAGTTCCTAAGATGCGCCTGTTAAAGCAGAATTGTATGTTCATGGGTCTGATGGTACCAAAACGAGTGTTGGCGTTTAGATGGAATCTAAGGCCAAGCTCGTGGGCTATCATTGTTACTAGGCCTCCTATAAGAATAGGTGTCTGAGGTTCCAGCGTGAGGCGTTTGAAGGATCTCATCATGAAAGGCACTGCGTTTACTGTTCGTCCCTGAGAAGCACAGAACATGATGAATAACTCTTCCTTAGACACTGTGGTAATATTTTCTTCTTTTCCAAACAAGGTGTGAGCTAGTATCTTATGGAAGTATCTAAAGGCTGGGTTATGAATGTCATCATTGTACATTCTGTCTGGTTCAGAGTGATAGTCGCCTGTGATTCTACCCCAGAAGTGCTCGAGTTGCAAATCAATATCGTCATCTTCTGCACTGATGAACACATGCGGTCCGCTAGGGAATCCTAGGAGGTTAGCTAGTGACATCCGGCTATGAGTTTGGTCCATTCCAAACAATCTGAAGGTAATCAACTCTGAGCGGGTTCCAAAGCCATAGTTGGGTGTGTATCTGAAAGAGCTAAGGAATTCATAGGTAAGATCCTTGTAGGTAGCGAAACGTGTTTTCAGAGCAGTGTTCTCCCAACCCAGTTGATTGAACAGGTATTGAATGCTATCCGTGATCCCTAGTTTATCCATAGTAGCCTTGTCATAATACAGCGTTAAGGCGAATTCTCTTTCGGTCAGTGCTGCAAATCTTGCCTTTTGAGCGAGTCCTTTGAAGTGAACCTTTGTGAAATCGTACTCGGCCATATTCGCAGGTAATTCGGAGAAAACAAAAGAAATGTTTTGAAGGCTTTAAAAATCCTGAAAAGTTTGAAACAAGAAATTGAAGTCAGGATTTTTAGAAACGAAAAGTGGTAGAAACAAAAGGTAAAAGAGGAAAAACAAAATAAGAATAAAAGTAAGAAAATGAACGAAAGTAGAAAGTAGTAGTAATTTTAGGATTTTTGTTGGTTTTTTCAAAGTAGAATTTTAAAGAAAAATGAAATGCAATAACGAGGGAAATTTGGGTTGCCTCCCAATAAGCGCTGTTTTTAACGTCTAAAGCCTGACGATAGCTTGGTGAGAAGCTATTCTGGTGTTTGAGCCGGAAGCTCAAGCAATGTTATATTGCTAACTTGAGGACTGTTGTCGTTCTTATTGTAATGTTTTAGACGTTGCCCGTTTACAATAAACGGTGCATTTGTCTTGTCGGTAATTTCAACAGCTCCACTCTGAAGTACTTTAGTCACTTCATAGGGTCCAGACCACCTAGATTTTAGTTTTCCTGGGAAGAGTTTTAATCGTGAATTAAAAAGCAATACGATGTCTCCCACACTGAATTGTTTCCTGATTGAACGTTTATCATGCCACCTTTTAGTACGTTCTTTGTAGATACGGGCATTTTCGTAGGCGTCTAATCGAAGTTCTTCCAACTCGTGTAAGTTCAGGATTCGCTTTTCTCCTGCCTCGGTGTAGTTGAAGTTGAGTGTCTTAATGGCCCAGAAGGCCTTATGCTCTAACTCTACAGGGAGATGGCAGGATTTACCGTAAACTAATTTATAGGGGGTAGTACCTATCGGTGTCTTAAATGCGGTCCTATAAGCCCATAAAGCTTCTTGTAGCTTCGATGACCAGTCTCTCCTTGAGGTAGCGACAGTCTTTTCCAAGATCTGTTTTATTTCTCTGTTTGAGACCTCTACTTGTCCGCTAGTTTGTGGATGATAGGGTGTATCTACTCGGTGCCTGACTCCATATCTAGAGAGAAGTTTATCGAATATTCGTGATATGAAGTGAGATCCTCCGTCACTAATGACGAGTCTGGGTACACCGAATCTAGGAAAGATAGTGTTCTTGAAGAGTTTGATTACTACTCGTGCGTCATTTGTTGGAGCAGTTATGGCTTCTATCCATTTAGACACGTAATCGACAGCGACGAGTATGTAGTTATTTCCAAAAGAAGGTGGGAAAGGTCCCATGAAATCTATTCCCCAGACGTCGAAGACTTCTACCTCTAAGATTCCCTTCTGAGGCATTTCATCGCGTCGTGAGATGTTGCCAGTTCGTTGGCATCTATCGCATTTTTGCACAGCGATGTAAACGTCTTTCCAGAGATTAGGCCAGAATAGGCCAGCTTGGAGAATCTTAGCGCACGTCTTGGATGTACTAGCATGACCACCATATGGTGCTGAGTGGCATTGGGAAATAATATTTTCTATTTCTTCCTCTGGGACACAGTGACGATATATGTTGTCGGCCCCTCTCTTGAAGATTAGGGGTTCGTCCCAATAATAGTGTTTCAGATCGTGGAAGAATTTCTTCTTTTGCTGATAAGTAAGATCTGGTGGAAGCACGCCCGCAACGAGGTAATTAACGATGTCAGCATACCAAGGTAATGTGACTTGGGCATAGACGGCTTCTACGGCTTTTTCGAATTCTGGATCTTCCGAGATTGCATTGGGTACGTCACTTTCTAATTTGGCTATCAGACGTTCGTACGGGAAATCGTCATTTATCGGTACTGGCTCGTGTCTGATGCCTTCTATTCGGGATAAGTGATCTGCAACAACGTTCTCGGTTCCTTTCTTATCTTTGATTTCTAAGTCAAACTCTTGTAATAACAGGATCCATCTTAATAGTCTTGGTTTGGCATCCTTTTTGCTTATTAGGTACCTTATGGCAGCGTGGTCTGTGTATATTATAATTTTTGCTCCTACTAAGTAAGAACGGAATTTGTCAAGCGCAAATATAACTGCTAGAAGTTCCTTTTCTGTGGTAGCGTAGTTCATTTGGGCAGGATCTAAGGTTCTACTGGCGTAGTAGATGGCATGGAGTTTCTTGTCCTTCCTTTGTCCTAGAACTGCGCCTACAGCGTAATCACTCGCGTTGCACATGATTTCAAACGGTAGTCTCCAATCTGGTGGTTGCATGATTGGTGCGGTGATAAGGGCTGATTTCAATGTTTCGAATGCTTTTAAACAGTTGTCGTCGAAGACGAACTCAACATCTTTCATTAACAGGCCGGTCAGAGGTTTTGTGATTTTCGAGAAATCTTTTATAAATCTTCTGTAGAAACCGACATGTCCTAGAAAACTCCGTATCTCTCGTACGGATTTTGGAGGTTGGAGATCTTTTATAATCTCTATTTTGGCTTTGTCTACCTCAATCCCTCTATCTGATATGACGTGTCCTAGAACTATTCCTTGTCGGACCATAAAATGGCATTTCTCCCAATTTAGGACGAGGTTTACTTTTACGCAACGCTCTAGTACCATTTCTAAGTTTTGTAAGCATCCTTCGAAACTCTGTCCACATACCGAGAAATCGTCCATAAACACTTCCATAATGTCGTCTATGAAATCTGCGAAGATTGCCATCATGCATCTTTGGAAGGTTGCTGGAGCGTTACAGAGTCCGAACGGCATTCGGCGGTAGGCAAAAGTACCGTAAGGACAGGTGAATGTAGTCTTTTCTTGGTCATCAGGATGGATGGGAATTTGGAAGAATCCTTAGTAACCATCTAGATAGCAGAAATATGAATGTTTGGCCAATCTTTCCAACATTTGGTCTATGAAGGGTAGCGGGAAGTGATCTTTGCGCGTAGCCTTGTTAAGCTTCCTATAATCAATACACATCCTACTTCCAGTCACGACTCTTTTTGTTATCGATTCGCCTTTTTCGTTTTTAACTACTGTGACTCCTCCTTTCTTTGGTACGACATGAACTGGGCTAACCCATTCACTATCGGGGATCGGATAGATGATTCCTGCATCTAGTAATTTCTTTACTTCATCTCTGACTACAGTGCTCAGGATGGGGTTTAGTCGTCTCTGATGCTCTCGAGAGGTTTTAGAGTCTTCCTCTATTGTAATTCGATGCATACAGATCGAAGGGCTTATACCTTTTAGATCGCTTATGTTATAGCCTAACACGGTGGGATACTTCTTTAGGACTTCTAATAACTTTTCGGTTTCTGGTTGTCCTAAGTCGGCGTTGACTATCACTGGTCTTTTTAGTTCATCGTCTAGAAATTCATATCTGAGGTTTTTGGGTAGAGTTTTAAGCTCTAAAGATGGGTTCTTCGGACCTGGCATATGGTTTGGTGTCAGTGCTAAGCTTTCGCTTAGGCTGTCGTCTTTATACGGTTTACGCCAATCATCGTCTTCAGAAATATCTGGTATTTGAATCTTTATTATTTCTGAATACGTGGTCTCTTCATTTTCAAGTTCTCTTATGCATTCGTCAATTTCGTCTACTAAATAGCAGGTATCGTCTATTGCTGGTGCTTGTAAGAACTTGGTGAGAATGAACTCTATCTTTTCTTCTCCTACTTCGAATGTTAGCCTTCCTTTCTTCACGTCTATAATCGCTCCGGCTGTAGCTAGGAATGGTCTTCCTAGGATAATTGGGGTTACAGTGTCCTCCTTGATGTCCATGATTATGAAGCCGGTTGGAATGTAGAATTGTCCTATGCGTACTGGAACGTTTTCCAGTATTCCGACGGGGTATTTTACTGATCTGTCAGCTAATTGTACGGACATTTTGGTTGGTCTGAGGTCTCCCATATTCAGCTTTTTGCATATAGATAAGGGCATAACACTGATACTGGCTCCTAAATCGCATAGAGCTTTGTCTATTACGAACTTTCCTATGACGCAGGGTATGGAGAAACTACCCGGGTCTTTTAATTTAGGAGGCATGTGGTTCTGAATAATAGCGCTACACTCTGCAGTAAGTGTAACTGTTTCGTAATCCTCGATTTTTCTCTTATTCGACAGGATCTCTTTGAGAAATTTGGCGTATGACGGCATTTGAGTTATTGCTTCTGTAAAAGGAATAGTGATATTCAATTGTTTAAGGAGCTCTACAAATTTCTTAAACTGTCCTGAAGTTTTAAAGTTTATTAGTCTTTGCGGATAAGGGATAGGTGGTTTATATGGCGCTGGAGGTGCTTGAGTTTTTTCACTTGCGGTATCCTCCTTCTCGTTGTCCTCCTTCTTCTCTAACTCAGATTCTTTTTCTGCTTGTTCAGTTGGTTTCTGTTGCATGGCAGAGTTTTCGGTCCTCGGATCGATTGGTTCGTCCAATTCTTTTCCACTTCTTAGTATCAAGCATTTGCTTGGCCTTTGGGATTCTGTTTGGGTTGTCCAGGAAATGTGCCAGCAGGTGCGGCAGCAGATGCTTGCTGTTGATCCACTTGTGATATTTGAGTTTCTAACATTTTGTTGTGGGTGGCTAGAGCGTCTACTTTTCCTGTCAACTGTTTAATTTGCTCGCTAGTGTGTATGTTTTGATTCAGGAATTCTTTGTTCATCTGAGCTTGAGTAGCTATGAACTTTTCCATCATCATTTCGAGGTTTGATTTCCTAGGTGCATTCTGAGCAGCTGGTTTTTGATATCCTTGCGGAGCAGTAGGCATTTGCAATGCATTTTCGCTTTTGTAAGAAAAGTTTGGATGATTTCGCAAACCTGGGTTGTATGTATTTGCGTAGGGATTTCCTTGAGCATAATTTACCTGGTCTGGCGGGATTCCGGCTAGCAATGGGCATTCGGGTGCATTATGAGTGGTACTTCCGCATAACTCGCAATTTGGAGTTACTGCAGCGACAGTTGCAGTGGGGTTAACGGTCAGACTATCGATCTTTTGTGCTAGAGCATCTACTTTAGCATTGAACTTTTCAAGGCTGCTGATTTCGTACATCCCACCTTTCACTGAGGTTTTCTCATTTGGAGTGCGTTCACCTCCCCATTGGCAATGGTTTTGTGACATGTTTTCTATCAATTGATAGGCTTCATCGTATGGCTTATCCATAAGTGCACCGCCCGCGGCAGCGTCTATGGTTAATCTAGTATTGTATAGAAGCCCATTATAGAAAGTATGGATTGTCACCCAGTCTTCTAGACCGTGGTGAGGACATGTTCTCATCATATCTTTGAATCATTCCCATGCTTCGTAAAGAGATTCAGTATCTTTCTGTCGAAATCCGTTGATTTGAGCTCTAAGCATAGCAGTTTTGCTTGGTGGAAAATATCTCGCTAAGAAGACGTTCTTCAATTGCTTCCACGTCGTAAAGGAGTTGGATGGTAACGATTGTAACCATGTCCACGCTCTGTCTCTAAGAGAGAATGGGAAAAGACGAAGTCTTATCGCGTCTGGAGTTACTCCATTTGCTTTCACTGTGTCTGCGTATTGTACAAACTTCGTTAGATGTTCGTTCGGATCCTCAGTTGCGTTTCCTGAGAATTGGTTTTGTTGTACGGCCGACAGCAATGATGGTTTCAGCTCAAAATCATTTCGGGTAATAGCTGGGGCAGCAATGCTACTTCTAGGCTCCATCTGAGATGGTGTAGCGTATGCCTTCAGCGGTTTGTTCGGAGGTCCTTCAGCCATCGTTGGTTCTTCTTCGGATTTGGGAATGGGAGTGAGAGGATCAGGAATGTTATGTTTGAGTTGGTACTTAATGATTCGGCTTCTTAGATGTAAGAAGCGCTCTAGTTCTGCGACTGAAGGTTTCAAGATGTCGCTTTGTGGGCGATCACTTGGCATACAATCGACAGCACTAGTAAAGGAAAAATGAAAATTGTTTACCTAGTCTATACGGCGTAACAGAAGGTTACACTATTGACTAAACGTGTCCCCGGCAACGGTGCCAAAAACTTGATCGCGACTTTCTATGTCTAATACAACTAACTGCAAGTGCACAGTCTATCGCGTAGTAATAAAAGATATCGATCCCACAGGGACTCGTAATCAAACTAGTGTTCTCGGGAGTTACTATGTTTAGCTAGGTAGAATATGTTTTAAGGGAATAAGGTTGTCACTAAAAGGGGAACTAAGATTACTGTTTGGATTTTAATTAATTAAATCGATACGTAGTAATTATGTTCTTCAGGGACTTGATAAGTGAATGGTGTATGAAATAGTTTTCACAGTTTATTTAAGCAGAAAATGGAGATTTGAAGACTCTCGTCTCACAATGGTTATTGACGCTAATCATAATCCTAAGGGCCTAACGTACACTTTCGTGTTCCGTTCGGGGTTAAAATTACTTTTTGGAAATCTCTAAGTTCTAATTCGTTTTAAAGTGCTTTCGCTGTTATTAAAACAAATGCCTAGTGTTTACTATCTGACCTTACCGCAACTTTCGCTTGTTGGTTCGTATCTTAATTAATTTCCCACTTTCGTGGCAAAACTACTTTAAAATAAGTTCTCGCTTTCGCGACGAAGTTTATTTCATAAATCAATTTTAAACACTTAGACCATAAGTTATTTTTGTGAAAAGAAAGTTTTCAAACAAGAGTTATCAAGTCCCATTCGAATTATTACTACATATCGATTACCTAAGTTTAGCTAGACATGGAATTTAGAAAAGCAAAACATAAATAATAATAATAAATAATAAATTGCATTATGATAAAATAGAAGTCGATCAAAATGAAAACCTATAAATAATGTCAATTGGCCTTGGGCAGATTTTCCACAGATGTTGGCAGGATTCTGTCTTTAGTTCCAATTCGATCGTACAGTGCAGTAACAATTACAGAAGAGCGGAAAATGGGAATGAGTAGAATGGAAAGGGAAATAAAGGAAAGGGATACAAATGAAACTGGAGAAATGGATACAAATAATAACTGAAAGTAAATTTGCTGGAAAGTAAATTTGGCAGCACTTCGTGGTATGAATGCAGCTCCCTTTTTGAAGTCCTCTGCTTCCCTTTTTATAGAGGTGGAGTTCCAACGGTTACCTCTGAGGATGATGGACCTTGAGGCAGATAATTTAGGGAGTAGTGGACCATTTAATGGGAATTGGAACTGCTCTTTTGACGTGTAATCTGAGTGGGGCGTTTTTGCCTGCATGACGGTCGTCACAAGGTGTGACGGTCGTCACCCGTGTGACGGTCGTCATGCATCTGTGACGGTCGTCACATCAGCAAAAACTGTCTGCTGCGCTTTTCATTGTGTTTTCACTCCTTTTTCGTCCATATTTCATCTGGGATTGCTTCTTTTCTTCATGTTGCCTTGTTTAGACGTGATAGTTGAATACCTGCAAAAACATCAGACAAATACATGGAAATAACCCGAAATCGGATCGAAAACGGTTAGCTTTTAGTTGAATTATGCATGAAAATATCTATACGATTTCGTGTTATCAACACACATGTACTTTTTGACCAGTATAGTGGAATCCACCATGGCGCCTTGATAATATAACCAAGGTCAAACCTTCTTATACAACTTCCATATTCATTCTCACCCTCATTTCAAGACCCAAGTCATTATGAAACTTAGATGAAGTAAAGTGAGATTTGAATTCTAATTACTTGTGAAATAACACATTTTCCTATTTATATAGTAGGGTAGCTGTAATTAATAACAGAATTGGCGGTGTATTATGCGGAGGATCGCCATATTAATGTGGACGGTGTGAGATTATCTAAGTGTTGAGATCATCTATCTTCCTCTTCGGTATATGATTCAATAAGTCGTTCCATTTTGGATCTTCATTATTACATCTTTTAGGATCCCTTTAACATATACTAAAAGAATCAATAAATTTTATTACTTTTAATATTATTGTTTATGTACAGTGTGTCTGGGATAGTGTTACAAAAGTAATTGTAACAATGAAGTAAAAAAACGTTAACATGGGAGCTTAATTTTTCAACCTCAACAAAATCACTTCATTTATCCATTGAAAAATATATTCTAGTTTCATATTTATGAAAGTCCCAAATAGGGGCGACACGTGGGTCCTTGCCTAGTAAGGCATCGCCCGAGCGTTATCTTTATGGAAAAAGTGGGCTTGCCTTTTGGAAAGATGACATGTATTATAATGTTATCTCTGTTTTAGTCATATAATAACATGTCATACCAAGACTCCCTAGAAAATAAGTAGCCAACAGTCTCCCCAAGTAAAGGGGTGAGCGGTTACCACTTCTTAGGGTTTCCTATATTTTCGGCCCAATGGCTTCTATAAATATCTGGCCTCATGAGGATAAAAGACAAATCACATTTAACCCAAGCATAGTTCTTATACACAAAGTCACTAACCTCATATGAACTTACCCTCTTATACCACCATAAACTCCATAAACACCACCATACATGACCTCTCCTCGCCGCGGACAGGCTCTAACTATTATAAACTTACTAATGCCTTTGAGTATCCCTTACTCATGTAGGGATACCACACACACATGTACTTTTTGACCAGTATAGTGGAATCCACCATGGGGCCCTGATAATATAACCAAGGTCAAACCTTCTTATACAACTTCCATATTCATTCTCACCCTCATTTCAATACCCAAGTCATTATGAGACTGAGATAAAGTAAAGTGAGATTTGAATTCTAATTACTTGTGAAATAACACATTTTCCTCTTTATATAGTAGGGTAGCTGTAACTAAGAACAGAATTGGCGGTGTATTATGCAGAGGATCGCCACATTAATGTGGACGGTGTGAGATTATCTAAGGGTTGAGATCATTTATCTTCCTCTTCGGCAGATGATTCAATAAGTCGTTCCATTTTGGATCTTCATTATTAGATCTTTTAGGATCCCTTGAACATATACTAAAAGAATCAATAAATTTTATTACTTTTAATATTATTGTTTATGTACAGTGTGTCTGGGATAGTGTTACAAAAGTAATTGTAACAGCAAAGTAAAAAAAACGTTAAATTGGGAGCTTAATTTTCTAACTTCAACAAAATCACTTCATTTATCCATTGAAAAATATATTGTAGTGTCATATTTATGAAAGTCCCAAATAGGGGTGACACGTGGGTCCTTGCCTAGTAAGGCATCGCCCGAGTGCTATCTTTATGGAAAATGTGGGCTTGCCTTTTTGAAAGATGACATGTATTATAATGTTATCTCCCTTTTAGTTATATAATAACATGTCCTACCAAGACTCCCTAGAAAATAAGTAGTCAATAGTCTCCCCAAGTCAAGGGGGGAGCGATTACCACTTCTTAGGGTTTCCTATATTCTCAGCCCAATGGATTCTATAAATATCTGGCCCATGAGGATAAAAGACAAATCATATTTAACCCAAGCATAGTTCTTATACACAAAGACGCTAACCTCATATGAACTTACCCTCTTATACCACCATAAACTCCATAAACACCACCATACATGGCCTCTCCCCGCCGCAGACATGCTCCAACTATTATAAACTTACTAATGCCTTTGAGTATCCCTTACTCATGTAGGGATATCACACACACATGTACATTTTTTACCAGTATAGTGGAATCCACCATGGGGCCATGATAATATAACCAAGGTCAAACCTTCTTATACAACTTCCATATTCATTCTCACCCTCATTTCAATACCCAAGTCATTATGAGACTTAGATGAAGTAAAGTGAGATTTGAATTCTAATTACTTGTGAAATAACTTATTTTCCTCTTTATATAGTAGGGTAGCGGTAACTAATAACAGAACTGGCGGTGTATTATGCGGAGAATCGCCACATTAATGTGGACGGTGTGAGATTATCTAAGGGTTGAGATCATCTATCTTCCTCTTCGGCAGATGATTCAATAATTCGTTCCATTTTCGATCTTCATTATTAGATCTTTTAGTATCCCTTCAACATATACTAAAAGAATCAATAAAATTTATTACTTTTAATATTATTGTTTATGTACAGTGTGTCTGGGATAGTGTTACAAAAATAATTGTAACAACAAAGTAAAAAAAAAACGTTAACATGGGAGCTTAATTTTCCAACTTCAACAAAATCACTTCATTTATCCAGTGAAAAATATATTGTAGTGTCATATTTATGAAAGTCCCAAATAGGGGCGACACGTGGGTCCTTGCCTAGTAAGGTATCGCCCGAGCGCTATCTTTATGGAAAATGTGGGCTTGTCTTTTGGAAATATGACATGTATTATAATGTTATCTCCTTTTTAGTCATATAATAACATGTCATACCAAGACTCTGTAAAAAATAAGTAGCAAACAGTCTCCCCAAGTCAAGGGGGAGCGATTACCACTTCTTAGGGTTTCCTATATTTTCGGCCCAATGGCTTCTATAAATATCTAGCCCCTTGAGGATAAAAGACAAATCACATTTAACCCAAGCATAGTTCTTATACACAAAGTCACTAACCTCATGTGAACTTACCCTCTTATACCACCATAAACTCCATAAACACCACCATACATGGCCTCTCCCCGCCGCGGACAGGCTCTAACTATTATAAACTTACTAATGCCTTTGAGTATCCCTTACTCATGTAGGGATACCACACACACATGTACTTTTTGACCAGTATAGTGGAATCCACCATGGGGTCTTGAAAATATAACCAAGATCAAACCTTCTTATACAACTTCCATATTCATTCTCACCCTCATTTCAATACCCAAGTCATTATGAAACTGAGATGAAGTAAAGTGAGATTTGAATTCTAATTACTTGTGAAATAACACATTTTCCTATTTATATAGTAGGGTAGCTGTAATTAATAACAGAATTGGCGGTGTATTATGCGGAGGATCGCCACATTAATGTGGACGGTGTGAGATTATCTAAGGGTTGAGATCATCTATCTTCCTCTTCGGCATATGATTCAATAAGTCGTTCCATTTTGGATCTTCATTATTAGATCTTTTAGGATCCCTTGAACATATACTAAAAGAATCAATAAATTTTATTACTTTTAATATTATTGTTTATGTACAGTGTGTCTGGGATAGTGTTACAAAAGTAATTGTAACAACAAAGTAAAAAAAAACGTTAACATGGGAGCTTAATTTTCCAACTTCAACAAAATCACTTCATTTATCCATTGAAAAATATATTTTAGTGTCATATTTATGAAAGTCCCAAATAGGGGCGACACGTGGGTCCTTGCCTAGTAAGGTATCGCCCGAGCGCTATCTTTATGGAAAATGTGGGCTTGCCTTTTGGAAATATGACATGTTTTATAATGTTATCTCCTTTTTAGTCATATATTAACATGTCATACCAAGACTCTGTAAAAAATAAGTAGCAAACAGTCTCCCCAAGTCAAGGGGGAGCGATTACCACTTCTTAGGGTTTCCTATATTTTCGGCCCAATGGCTTCTATAAATATCTAGCCCCTTGAGGATAAAAGACAAATCACATTTAACCCAAGCATAGTTCTTATACACAAAGTCACTAACCTCATATGAACTTACCCTCTTATACCACCATAAACTCCATAAACACCACCATACATGGCCTCTCCCCGCCGCGGACAGGCTCTAACTATTATAAACTTACTAATGCCTTTGAGTATCCCTTACTCATGTAGGGATACCACACACACATGTACTTTTTGACCAGTATAGTGGAATCCACCATGGGGTCTTGAAAATATAACCAAGGTCAAACCTTCTTATACAACTTCCATATTCATTCTCACCCTCATTTCAATACCCAAGTCATTATGAAACTGAGATGAAGTAAAGTGAGATTTGAATTCTAATTACTTGTGAAATAACACATTTTCCTATTTATATAGTAGGGTAGCTGTAATTAATAACAGAATTGGCGGTGTATTATGCGGAGGATCGCCACATTAATGTGGACAGTGTGAGATTATCTAAGGGTTGAGATCATCTATCTTCCTCTTCGGCATATGATTCAATAAGTCGTTCCAGTTTTTATCTTCATTATTAGATCTTTTAGGATCCCTTGAACATATACTAAAAGAATCAATAAATTTTATTACTTTTACTATTATTGTTTATGTACAGTGTGTCTGGGATAGTGTTACAAAAGTAATTGTAACAACATTGTAACAACAAAGTAAAAAAAACGTTAACATGGGAGCTTAATTTTCCAACTTCAACAAAATCACTTCATTTATCCATTGAAAAATATATTGTAGTGTCATATTTATGAAAGTCCCAAATAGGGGCGACACGTGGGTCCTTGCCTAGTAAGGTATCGCCCGAGCGCTATCTTTATGGAAAATGTGGGCTTGCCTTTTGGAAATATGACATGTTTTATAATGTTATCTCCTTTTTAGTCATATATTAACATGTCATACCAAGACTCTGTAAAAAATAAGTAGCAAACAGTCTCCCCAAGTCAAGGGGGAGCGATTACCACTTCTTAGGGTTTCCTATATTTTCGGCCCAATGGCTTCTATAAATATCTAGCCCCTTGAGGATAAAAGACAAATCACATTTAACCCAAGCATAGTTCTTATACACAAAGTCACTAACCTCATATGAACTTACCCTCTTATACCACCATAAACTCCATAAACACCACCATACATGGCCTCTCCCCGCCGCGGACAGGCTCTAACTATTATAAACTTACTAATGCCTTTGAGTATCCCTTACTCATGTAGGGATACCACACACACATGTACTTTTTGACCAGTATAGTGGAATCCACCATGGGGTCTTGAAAATATAACCAAGGTCAAACCTTCTTATACAACTTCCATATTCATTCTCACCCTCATTTCAATACCCAAGTCATTATGAAACTGAGATGAAGTAAAGTGAGATTTGAATTCTAATTACTTGTGAAATAACACATTTTCCTATTTATATAGTAGGGTAGCTGTAATGAATAACAGAATTGGCGGTGTATTATGCGGAGGATCGCCACATTAATGTGGACGGTGTGAGATTATCTAAGGGTTGAGATCATCTATCTTCCTCTTCGGCATATGATTCAATAAGTCGTTCCATTTTGGATCTTCATTATTAGATCTTTTAGGATCCCTTGAACATATACTAAAAGAATCAATAAATTTTATTACTTTTACTATTATTGTTTATGTACAGTGTGTCTGGGATAGTGTTACAAAAGTAATTGTAACAACATTGTAACAACAAAGTAAAAAAAACGTTAACATGGGAGCTTAATTTTCCAACTTCAACAAAATCACTTCATTTATCCATTGAAAAATATATTGTAGTGTCATATTTATGAAAGTCCCAAATAGGGGCGACACGTGGGTCCTTGCCTAGTAAGGTATCGCCCGAGCGCTATCTTTATGGAAAATGTGGGCTTGCCTTTTGGAAATATGACATGTTTTATAATGTTATCTCCTTTTTAGTCATATAATAACATGTCATACCAAGACTCTGTAAAAAATAAGTAGCAAACAGTCTCCCCAAGTCAAGGGGGAGCGATTACCACTTCTTAGGGTTTCCTATATTTTCGGCCCAATGGCTTCTATAAATATCTAGCCCCTTGAGGATAAAAGACAAATCACATTTAACCCAAGCATAGTTCTTATACACAAAGTCACTAACCTCATATGAACTTACCCTCTTATACCACCATAAACTCCAAAAAACACCACCATACATGGCCTCTCCCTGCCGCGGACAGGCTCTAACTATTATAAACTTACTAATGCCTTTGAGTATCCCTTACTCAGGTAGGGATACCATACACACATGTACTTTTTGACCAGTACAGTGGAATCCACCATGGGGTCTTGAAAATATAACCAAGGTCAAACCTTCTTATACAACTTCCATATTCATTCTCACCCTCATTTTAATACCCAAGTCATTATGAAACTGAGATGAAGTAAAGTGAGATTTGAATTCTAATTACTTGTGAAATAACACATTTCCTATTTATATAGTAGGGTAGCTGTAATTAATAAAAAAATTGGCGGTGTATTATGCGGAGGATCGCCACATTAATGTGGACGGTGTGAGATTATCTAAGGGTTGAGATCATCTATCTTCCTCTTTGGCATATGATTCAATAAGTCGTTCCATTTTGGATCTTCATTATTAGATCTTTTAGGATCCCTTGAACATATAATAAAAGAATCAATAAAATTTATTACTTTTAATATTATTGTTTATGTACAGTGTGTCTGGGATAGTGTTACAAAAGTAATTTTAACAACATTGTAACAATGAAGTAAAAAAACGTTAACATGGGAGCTTAATTTTTCAACCTCAACAAAATCACTTCATTTATCCATTGAAAAATATATTCTAGTTTCATATTTATGAAAGTCCCAAATAGGGGCGACACGTGGGTCCTTGCCTAGTAAGGCATCGCCCGAGCGTTATCTTTATGGAAAAAGTGGGCTTGCCTTTTGGAAAGATGACATGTATTATAATGTTATCTCTGTTTTAGTCATATAATAACATGTCATACCAAGACTCCCTAGAAAATAAGTAGCCAACAGTCTCCCCAAGTAAAGGGGTGAGCGGTTACCACTTCTTAGGGTTTCCTATATTTTCGGCCCAATGGCTTCTATAAATATCTGGCCTCATGAGGATAAAAGACAAATCAGATTTAACCCAAGCATAGTTCTTATACACAAAGTCACTAACCTCATATGAACTTACCCTCTTATACCACCATAAACTCCATAAACACCACCATACATGACCTCTCCTCGCCGCGGACAGGCTCTAACTTTTATAAACTTACTAATGCCTTTGAGTATCCCTTACTAATGTAGGGATACCACACACACATGTACTTTTTGACCAGTATAGTGGAATCCACCTTGGGGCCCTGATAATATAACCAAGGTCAAACCTTCTTATGCAACTTCCATATTCATTCTCACCCTCATTTCAATACCCAAGTCATTATGAGATTGAGATGAAGTAAAGTGAGATTTGAATTCTAATTACTTGTGAAATAACACATTTTCCTCTTTATATAGTAGGGTAGCTGTAACTAAGAACAGAATTGGCGGTGTATTATGCAGAGGATCACCACATTAATGTGGACGGTGTGAGATTATCTAAGGGTTGAGATCATTTATCTTCCTCTTCGGCAGATGATTCAATAAGTCGTTCCATTTTGGATATTCATTATTAGATCTTTTAGGATCCCTTGAACATATACTAAAAGAATCAATAAATTTTATTACTTTTAATATTATTGTTTATGTACAATGTGTCTGGGATAGTGTTACAAAAGTAATTGTAACAACATTGTAACAACAAAGTAAAAAAAACGTTAAATTGGGAGCTTAATTTTCTAACTTCAACAAAATCACTTCATTTATCCATTGAAAAATATATTGTAGTGTCATATTTATGCAAGTCCCAAATAGGGGTGACACGTGGGTCCTTGCCTAGTAAGGCATCGCCCGAGTGCTATCTTTATGGAAAATGTGGGCTTGCCTTTTTGAAAGATGACATGTATTATAATGTTATCTCCCTTTTAGTTATATAATAACATGTCATACCAAGACTCCCTAGAAAATGAGTAGTCAATAGTCTCCCCAAGTCAAGGGGGGAGCGATTACCACTTCTTAGTGTTTCCTATATTCTCGGCCCAATGGATTCTATAAATATCTGGCCCATGAGGATAAAAGACAAATCATATTTAACCCAAGCATAGTTCTTATACACAAAGACACTAACCTCATATGAATTACCCTCTTATACCACCATAAATTCCATAAACACCACCATACATGGCCTCTCCCCGCCGCGGACATGCTCCAACTATTATAAACTTAGTAATGCCTTTGAGTATCCCTTACTCATGTAGGGATATCACACACACATGTACATTTTTTACCAGTATAGTGGAATCCACCATGGGGCCATGATAATATAACCAAGGTCAAACCTTCTTATACAACTTCCTTATTCATTCTCACCCTCATTTCAATACCCAAGTCATTATGAGACTTAGATTAAGTAAAGTGAGATTTGAATTCTAATTACTTGTGAAATAACACATTTTCCTCTTTATATAGTAGGGTAGCGGTAACTAATAACAGAACTGGCGGTGTATTATGCGGAGGATTGCCACATTAATATGGACGGTGTGAGATTATCTAAGGGTTGAGATCATTTATCTTCCTCTTCGGCAGATGATTCAATAAGTCGTTCCATTTTCGATCTTCATTATTAGATCTTTTAGGAACCCTTCAACATATACTAAAAGAATCAATAAAATTTATTACTTTTAATATTATTGTTTATGTATAGTGTGTCTGGGATAGTCTTACAAAACTAATTGTAACAACATTGTAACAACAAAGTAAAAAAAACGTTAACATGGGAGCTTAATTTTCCAACTTCAACAAAATCACTTCATTTATCCATTGAAAAATATATTGTAGTGTCATATTTATGAAAGTCCCAAATAGGGGCGACACGTGGGTCCTTGCCTAGTAAGGTATCGCCCGAGCGCTATCTTTATGGAAAATGTGGGCTTGCCTTTTGGAAATATGACATGTTTTATAATGTTATCTCCTTTTTAGTCATATAATAACATGTCATACCAAGACTCTCTAAAAAATAAGTAGCAAACAGTCTCCCCAAGTCAAGGGGGAGCGATTACCACTTCTTAGGGTTTCCTATATTTTCGGCCCAATGGCTTCTATAAATATCTAGCCCCTTGAGGATAAAAGACAAATCACATTTAACCCAAGCATAGTTCTTATACACAAAGTCACTAACCTCATATGAACTTACCCTCTTATACCACCATAAACTCCAAAAAACACCACCATACATGGCCTCTCCCTGCCGCGGACAGGCTCTAACTATTATAAACTTACTAATGCCTTTGAGTATCCCTTACTCATGTAGGGATACCACACACACATGTACTTTTTGACCAGTACAGTGGAATCCACCATGGGGTCTTGAAAATATAACCAAGGTCAAACCTTCTAATACAACTTCCATATTCATTCTCACCCTCATTTCAATACCCAAGTCATTATGAAACTGAGATGAAGTAAAGTGAGATTTGAATTCTAATTACTTGTGAAATAACACATTTTCCTATTTATATAGTAGGGTAGCTGTAATTAATAACAGAATTGGCGGTGTATTATGCGGAGGATCGCCACATTAATTTGGACGGTGTATTATCTAAGGGTTGAGATCATCTATCTTCCTCTTTGGCATATGATTCAATAAGTCGTTCCATTTTGGATCTTCATTATTAGATCTTTTAGGATCCCTTGAACATATAATAAAAGAATCAATAAAATTTATTACTTTTAATATTATTGTTTATGTACAGTGTGTCTGGGATAGTGTTACAAAAGTAATTGTAACAACATTGTAACAATGAAGTAAAAAAACGTTAACATGGGAGCTTAATTTTTCAACCTCAACAAAATCACTTCATTTATCCATTGAAAAATATATTCTAGTTTCATATTTATGAAAGTCCCAAATAGGGGCGACACGTGGGTCCTTGCCTAGTAAGGCATCGCCCGAGCGTTATCTTTATGGAAAAAGTGGGCTTGCCTTTTGGAAAGATGACATGTATTATAATGTTATCTCTGTTTTAGTCATATAATAACATGTCATACCAAGACTCCCTAGAAAATAAGTAGCCAACAGTCTCCCCAAGTAAAGGGGTGAGCGGTTACCACTTCTTAGGGTTTCCTATATTTTTGGCCCAATGGCTTCTATAAATATCTGGCCTCATGAGGATAAAAGACAAATCAGATTTAACCCAAGCATAGTTCTTATACACAAAGTCACTAACCTCATATGAACTTACCCTCTTATACCACCATAAACTCCATAAACACCACCATACATGACCTCTCCTCGCCGCGGACAGGCTCTAACTTTTATAAACTTACTAATGCCTTTGAGTATCCCTTACTAATGTAGGGATACCACACACACATGTACTTTTTGACCAGTATAGTGGAATCCACCTTGGGGCCCTGATAATATAACCAAGGTCAAACCTTCTTATGCAACTTCCATATTCATTCTCACCCTCATTTCAATACCCAAGTCATTATGAGATTGAGATGAAGTAAAGTGAGATTTGAATTCTAATTACTTGTGAAATAACACATTTTCCTCTTTATATAGTAGGGTAGCTGTAACTAAGAACAGAATTGGCGGTGTATTATGCAGAGGATCACCACATTAATGTGGACGGTGTGAGATTATCTAAGGGTTGAGATCATTTATCTTCCTCTTCGGCAGATGATTCAATAAGTCGTTCCATTTTGGATATTCATTATTAGATCTTTTAGGATCCCTTGAACATATACTAAAAGAATCAATAAATTTTATTACTTTTAATATTATTGTTTATGTACAATGTGTCTGGGATAGTGTTACAAAAGTAATTGTAACAACATTGTAACAACAAAGTAAAAAAAACGTTAAATTGGGAGCTTAATTTTCTAACTTCAACAAAATCACTTCATTTATCCATTGAAAAATATATTGTAGTGTCATATTTATGCAAGTCCCAAATAGGGGTGACACGTGGGTCCTTGCCTAGTAAGGCATCGCCCGAGTGCTATCTTTATGGAAAATGTGGGCTTGCCTTTTTGAAAGATGACATGTATTATAATGTTATCTCCCTTTTAGTTATATAATAACATGTCATACCAAGACTCCCTAGAAAATGAGTAGTCAATAGTCTCCCCAAGTCAAGGGGGGAGCGATTACCACTTCTTAGTGTTTCCTATATTCTCGGCCCAATGGATTCTATAAATATCTGGCCCATGAGGATAAAAGACAAATCATATTTAACCCAAGCATAGTTCTTATACACAAAGACACTAACCTCATATGAATTACCCTCTTATACCACCATAAATTCCATAAACACCACCATACATGGCCTCTCCCCGCCGCGGACATGCTCCAACTATTATAAACTTAGTAATGCCTTTGAGTATCCCTTACTCATGTAGGGATATCACACACACATGTACATTTTTTACCAGTATAGTGGAATCCACCATGGGGCCATGATAATATAACCAAGGTCAAACCTTCTTATACAACTTCCTTATTCATTCTCACCCTCATTTCAATACCCAAGTCATTATGAGACTTAGATTAAGTAAAGTGAGATTTGAATTCTAATTACTTGTGAAATAACACATTTTCCTCTTTATATAGTAGGGTAGCGGTAACTAATAACAGAACTGGCGGTGTATTATGCGGAGGATTGCCACATTAATATGGACGGTGTGAGATTATCTAAGGGTTGAGATCATTTATCTTCCTCTTCGGCAGATGATTCAATAAGTCGTTCCATTTTCGATCTTCATTATTAGATCTTTTAGGAACCCTTCAACATATACTAAAAGAATCAATAAAATTTATTACTTTTAATATTATTGTTTATGTATAGTGTGTCTGGGATAGTCTTACAAAACTAATTGTAACAACATTGTAACAACAAAGTAAAAAAAAACGTTAACATGGGAGCTTAATTTTCCAACTTCAACAAAATCACTTCATTTATCCATTGAAAAATATATTGTAGTGTCATATTTATGAAAGTCCCAAATAGGGGCGACACGTGGGTCTTTGCCTAGTAAGGTATCGCCCGAGCGCTATCTTTATGGAAAATGTGGGCTTGCCTTTTGGAAATATGACATGTATTATAATGTTATCTCCTTTTTAGTCATATAATAACATGTCATACCAAGACTCTCTAAAAAATAAGTAGCAAACAGTCTCCCCAAGTCAAGGGGGAGCGATTACCACTTCTTAGGGTTTCCTATATTTTCGGCCCAATGGCTTCTATAAATATCTAGCCCCTTGAGGATAAAAGACAAATCACATTTAACCCAAACATAGTTCTTATACACAAAGACACTAACCTCATATGAACTTACCCTCTCATACCACCATAAACTCCATAAACACCACCATACATGGCCTCTCCCCGCCGCGGACAGGCTCTAACTATTATAAACTTACTAATGCCTTTGAGTATCCCTTACTCATGTAGGGATACCACACACACATGTACTTTTTGACCAGTATAGTGGAATCCACCATGGGGCCTTGATAATATAACCAAGGTCAAACCTTCTTATACAACTTCCATATTCATTCTCACCCTCATTTCAATACCCAAGTCATTATGAAACTGAGATGAAGTAAAGTGAGATTTGAATTCTAATTACTTGTGAAATAACACATTTTCCTATTTATATAGTAGGGTAGCTGTAATTAATAACAGAATTGGCGGTGTATTATGCGGAGGATCGCCACATTAATTTGGACGGTGTGAGATTATCTAAGTAAAAAAAACGAAGTAAAAAAAAACGTAAGGATAGTGTTACAAAAGTAATTGTAACAACATTGTAACAACGAAGTAAAAAAAAACACGTTAACATGGGAGATTAATTTTCCAACTTCAACAAAATCACTTCATTTATCCATTGAAAAATATATTGTAGTTGTTGCACCCCAAAATTTGCTCAACATTTCTTTACCTAGCTTATGTTTCATTTCATGCACATTAGCATCATCATTTGCATCCCATTGACATGTATGCAGGAGATCAAGAGGTATGATTACCAATCAAGAGATAAACAAGACTTTGAAGCTAGCTAAGAAGGTTATCCAAGTGTTCAAGGGTTGATATCCTTGCCAGAGAAGTTAAAAGATCCTCAGAGAGACTGGTTGAAACCAAGAGGGTGTGCCCCCTAACTTGAGAGTGGAGGGGAGCCATCAGATGATTCTGAAGCCATGAAGATGGACTTGAGGTCTTGAGAGAGCTCATGAGAAGTGTTGAAGATCACTTTGAGGCCTAGACAGGTCATTGTGCAAGATTAAGAAGACTCAGCCATGAGTGGTGCAATTAGGGTTTAACTGGGTCAACCCTAAGTCAACTGATGATTTGAACAAGGTTGAGACCTAATTCAAGATCCATGTGATCATGGATTGATGCATTGAGATGTTATAAGGATTATTCCAAGGTCAACTCATCATGATTGAAGAGTTTGAGAAGTTTCAAGCTAGGGTTTCTAAGGCTTGACAGTGTAAAATCCCCTAGTTTGACCCCTATCTTCAAGGCAGTTTAGCTTAAGATGTGATTGTCATCTCATATTACCCCTAACGTGAATGTTGTAGAGCTTGATCTTAGCTTTAATTTTAGTGCTATAAGTCCTTGATAGGATTTGTAGAACTCAAGTTATGGCTTTGACAAGTTACAGGTCATCTGAGGTATGTGAATTTGGGGGCTTGAAAGTTACCCAACTTGCATGACATGTTTGCCCTAGAAGGATGATTCCTATGAACTTTTGGTCAACATGAATGTTGTTCCTTATCCTCTTATCTTTCTAGAGAGTACTAGAAGTCCTTGATAGGATTTGTAGAACTCAAGTTATGGCTTTGACAAGTCAAGGGCATTTTGGTCATTTGGAGATTATAGGTCATTTCAAGCATAAGGCCATAACCCCTATTTCCAAGCTTCAAATGGGAAAATGTTCAACATCAAACTTGTTAAAAATGATGTTTTAAGGCAAGTCAAGAGGTCATGAGATGTTGGAATAGCTTGTAGCTCAAAATCACAAAAATGGCTTAAAATAAGGGTATAAGTTAAATGAACCAAAGTTGGAAATTGATACTTTTGATCTACACATCCAAACCAAGGCATGTAATAGGTCATTTTGACTCTAAAAAGCATTTTAAGAACATTGGTTTATCCACTTTTTTGAATTGAGGTCTAATTTGTGGACTTTCTTTGAAAAGTAGTTACTTACATTATAAGTAACATGTGCAAAACTCAAATTCAAGGCATGATCAAGATCCCTTGCAAGCCAAACACTTCCAAAATGTCATGAGGGGAGAAATTGGAAGGGGATGGGATTGATTTCAAGCTGCAAACAGAACTATGCATACCATGGTTGGTGATGATTGAGAGAGACCAAGTTGAGCTTTCTAGAAATTGGAAGGGAATGGGATTGAATTTCTCCTTGGAAGGATCTAGAGCTTTCTAGATCATCCCTACACACTCTATATATTGAATAGAGAGGATCCAAAGCAAAGGTTGGTGATGATTGAGAGAGAGAACTGAGCTTGAACTTTGAACTTTCTCATTGCAAATCCAAATCGGTTACAAGGTTAGAGGCCATTTCAGTCCAAGAAATTGATCTCAATAGCTTGCTCAGAGAGTGGTGATCAATTCCAGATCAAATTCAAGGCACTGTGGTGGAAGAATCGTGAAGTAGCCATTGGAGAGTGAAGCTTGCAACTTAGAATCGAGTTTGATAATTCAAGAAGATTCAACTCTTTTCTTTGCATACAGAAGATTGATTGTGATTCAGTGAAGGTTTCTGCAAGTTCTTGAAGGCTGAGTTGAAGATTCAACCCTTCTGTTTGTTCAAATTTACCAGGTATGTAACTCTTGTCCCATGGCTTAAATTAGGTAGAATTAAGATGAATTGCTATGGTAGATGCATAGTAGGATGGTGTAGGAAGATTTCTGGATCATCAATTTGGAGATTAGTGACCAATTAGGGTTCATGGAATTTTCGGCCGAGATTGTTATTCTTGGATTCTTGAACTGTTAGCATGATTAAATGGCATAGGAAGATTCCTTGTAAAAATTGGAGTGAGTTTCATGTAGAGACCTCTTGGAATGGAGGCCTGTGGAGAGAGTTAGGGTTGGGGACGATGACCGGATCACCACCGGCGGTGGCCGTGGCTGCGCGCGAGGTTCAGAGATTCAAACAAAGAAGATGACTTTAGAGCCCTTGGATTTAGGTGGACCTTTGACTGGAGAAGTGATCCAATGGCCACGAATGTCTTTCATTTTGTGAAGAGTCTGAACTCATGTGAAACGCATCGTTTCATTAAGTTGTGTTTTTGGGCTTAGCGCAATAACTGATAACCACACCCCCCCTGATGGCCCAATCCATCGATTGAACTGATTTCTATTTCTATCTGCATTGTGCATTTATTATTTTCTTTGGATTTTCATATTATTTTTCACTTTATTCATGATTTTTGATAAAATCATAAAAAATGGAAAAATAGCTCAATTGACCCCATTCTTTTTGCATTAGATTCATGATTGAATCTAATATTTTTTAGATAAAAAATATTTTTATTTCATGCATTTTCTGATTTTATGGGAATTTTTACATTTTAATTGATATCAAAATAGTCATGTTTAATACTTGATTTTGTGGAATTTTGTGTGATCATGTGATGATGATTTTGATCCTGATTTTTTGTGAGTAGTTAGCATAGATATGCATGCTCCCCATAGATTTTTCTCACATTTTTGTGATGAGAATAAGTGGTAGTTTAGGGTGAAACCTTTAGAAGATCCATTTTTAGGGTTTATGGTTGATACCTTTGGATTTAGGACTTAATTTTAGGACTTAATAGATGATTTAGTCCCTGGTTTTTGTATGAGGAATTCTTAATTGAATTAGGATCCCTTAGGAATTTTTGTAGAAATTTATAATATAGTTTACTATTTTTGATTGATTTTAGTTTAGGTGCTAGTTTTAGATGATTCTAAGGCACTAACTCAACTAGATTAACTTCTTTAGCTCCCTTAGATTAGGGTTTTGTTTCTCTTGCTCTTGGATGATGATGGAGGCAAGTTGAAGATGCATTGGATTGCTTGAAGAGGCTTGGATTTGAAGATCTTCCCTTCTTGTGGTGTAGTTTTGATTAGGTATTAAGATTAGGGTTTGTAGGCAGAGCTTCTAGATAGTTCTCTTTCTTCATAAACATGGAAAATGTTGATCAATTCCATTCTTACCTATGATGTAAGGTCCCTTGTAAAGTCCTCATCCCTCCTTTGGTAGGATGTGTGGCTCTTTGCAAATTGGTAGAACCTTTGAGGGTCCCTTTCTCTGATGATAGGAGGCTTAGTGGTGACCTTTGATCTTCACTCTGCTACCAATCATCCAAACTTTGCTCTTGATAGATGAATCTTGCTCCCTTGTTAGAGGATGGAGTTCCTTGCTTGAAGAAGATTGAATGATGAAGTTGATACTTCTTTGTGGTTGAAGATTACTCTGAGGAGATGAAACTTGTAGGAGAAGAAGACCAAGTTGATACTGGTAAAGCAAAGAGAGTTGAAGCTTGAAGACCAAGTTGATACTTGTGAAGAAGATCCAATTGAGATTGAGTGAAAAGCTGAGGCTTGAGGAATAAAGGATAAGTTGACACTTACATTGATACATTGAGAGCCTGAAGGAAACAAGTTGATACTTGCAATTGGGATTGAAGCCTGAAGGTGGAGTCTGTTTTAGAGCTGAGGCTTGAAGAGGATAAGTTGATACTTGTGTTTGATGTACTGAAACCTTGGAGAAGCAAGTTGATACTTGCTATTGAAGATGATAGCCCTGAAGAGCTATTGAAGACTGTCAGAAGAGCTGAAGCTTGAAGTTGTAGGGCTGGTTGATCTGCTTTCTTCTCTGTCTGTTTGCTTGTTGTGCAACTGTATTGCTGTGGCTTGTTTGATTTGCTTGATGCATTAGAATAAGTTCATGTTTAGATTAACTCAATCTAGGGGCATGATTGCACTAGAGGTTGAGTTGCTCCCTCTACTTGTACTTTTACTGTATGGCTTTGCTTGCGGGTATTCGGTAGAGCCCAGCTCCCTTGCCCATGTGGTTTGTGTTTGCTTGATGGCATTTTACTTCTTCTGTATGATTGCAGCTATTGTGTTTGCTTGATAGCATGTTATTTCTTCCTGTATGATTACAATTATTCATATCTGGCTTGAGGTTGAGATGAGCTTGTGGAGGCTGATGCCCCACACACATTTCCTCCCTCACTTGCATTGCATGCATTTTACAGTTGTTTATTGTTTACTGTTTAAGCTGATGCTTTATCTGTTTCTGTTTATCATTGACATGATCCCCTAGGACTCTCACTTCCTTTGATAAGGAAGTGATGATTAGAACTTTAGGTTGAAACCTATGCATGATAACTTCTAGGAGTTCCCTGTTTCAAACCTCAACCATAGGATGAATCCTTGGCATGACAACATTAGGACTTAATAGTCTCCCCGTAGTTGTCCCTTTATCTTCTCATCTCAAAACAAATCAAAATACAGTAATAAAGGTTAACTGACGTCGTACGTTAGGAGCCTTAAGCTATCTGAGAAAGGATTGTTGGAGAGTTTCTTTTCAACAGTCTGGATGTTTAGTATGGCACCCTTTGGGTGACATACGACGCATTCACTCTCAGGTCATAGTCTCTAGTGCGATACTAGTTGCAAACAACCGTAAAAAACAGTTCTTTCGTAAAAGACAGAAAACGAACTTCAAACCTTTTTGCCCCGTGGGCCCATAAGTCAAAGGAAACTTTTCTGAAGAAAAGAGTGTTGTTAACTCCCAGTTCTACCGCAAACGGTAACGCATAAGTCTCCAAGGGTCGAGCTGCGTACGCCAAACTGCTGGAACTGTTGGTTAACCCTACTCGATAAAACAAATGAATCTGAATTCCCGTAATTCGTATTATCCCGAACTACGTAAGCTCTGATCTCTCAAGCCGGTTGAGAGTACGTAGGCACAATACTGATGTATTGGCGAGCCACCTTCCCCGTACCCCGTAATTAGTCGAACTACGTTGACTCTGATTTCTCATTCTCTGATGAGAATACGTAGGCATAAAGTGCGACGCTTTGCCGAGTCATTTTCTTTTCTTTTCAGACCAGCCTTGATAGGTAGATAGATAAAACCAACCCGTCCAGTAAACACAACAAGCGTGGATCCCATCGAGTACGATGGACGTGAGGGGTGCTAATACCTTCCCCTTGCGTAACCGACTCCTGAACCCAGACAATGGTTATGATGACCTTGTCTTATACCTTTACGTCAGGTTTTTTCCGATCGTTTCCTTTCCCGCTCTGAAGGATAAATAACGAAAGGTGGCGACTCTTCTGTTTTTCCGGCACCTTATTTTCGCGGAAGCGACAGCTGGCGACTCTGCTGGGGAACTTGATAGTTTCCTGGGATCCAGCGTCCCGTATGCGAGTCAGTTTGGGGATCCAACGTCCCCTGCGAGAGTCAATCCTAGCGCTTGTATGATTACTTGTCGGGTGGTGTTTATTTATCGCATTTTATTTCCCGCACTTTATTTTCAGTGTGATATGATTATTTGTGCTGTTGTGGGAGGGGCATTCTGATGAGTGAGAAGCCAGACCCAAGCTTGAGTGTACATAGCATTAGTTGTGGAAATTAGTGGGCGCGTGCTTGCTTGGCAGGCACTAGTGTCTCATGAAATCCACGCTCATACGAGGTTCTCCCGGTTGACTTCTTTTTCAACCCTTTGGGTTGAGGGGGTTGTTGGTTTGGAGGATTGTCGACTCTAGGAACCGATCATTTGGGATTCAGCCGAGTGAGGCCGCTTCATGAGTTGGTGATGCCACACCTTCTGAGTATCGTATCACCCTTCTTGAATGTTTGTGACGCTGATGACCGCATAGGATGCCGAACCTGTGTCAGTTTAGGTCCATACCTGTGAGCAGGGTTGGGTTTGTTGCAGGAAGCCTTAACCTTCAGACTACCTGGTTTTCTTGATAGAGAATCAGTTTCGTTGGTACCAGAGATTCTCATCACCAGATGTATGATTGTTCTTGACAGAGCATAGTTATGGTCCTGTATCAGGGGGCCTTATTTTCAAATGTATGTTTGTTCTTGACAGAGCAGAGTTATGGTCCTGCATCAGAGGACCTTATCTTCAGAGATGTACGTTTGTTCTTGAAAGAGCAGGTTTTTGATTGGGATCAGAGGATCTCATCAGCAGATGTATGGTTGTTCTTGACAGAGCAGAGTTTTGGTCCTGTATCAGAGGTCCTTATTATCAGATGTTTGTTCTTGACAGAGCAGAGTTTTGGTCCTGTATCAGAGGTCCTTATTATCAGATGTTTGTTCTTGACAGAGCAGATTTATGGTCCGATATCGGGGTTTTCTTATTATCAGAAATAGTGTTTGTTCTTGACAGAGCAGTATCATGGTTTTGTTGACATAGAATCTTCACCTCTAGCACAGTCGTCTTGATCTCCTGCTGCATGATTGCATTTTACATTGCTTTGC
Source organism: Lathyrus sativus (assembly GCA_963859935.3). Taxonomy (NCBI): domain Eukaryota; kingdom Viridiplantae; phylum Streptophyta; class Magnoliopsida; order Fabales; family Fabaceae; genus Lathyrus; species Lathyrus sativus. The sequence goes on from OZ012741.1 coordinate 330,669,049, forward strand.
ATACTCATTTGCATTTCATTAACGTGTGTCTGTGTTGCAGGTACCGTTTCCCCCCGATTCAGGATTTCTTGCCTTCTATTGTGCTACTATGGGTTCTCTGAGGAAGAACGTGGCTTACAAGCTCCCTGCTCCGGATGTTGTTCAGCTGACTGGTTTGATTGCTTTAGCAGATGATTCTGTGGGAGATGAGTTCATAAAGTCTTACGGCAAACTGCTCAGTTTGGTTCGTAAACCCTCTGCGTTTGAGTTGAATGGGTTGCATGCTCTGCTGCAGTTCTACGACCCTCCGTTGAGATGCTTTACTTTCCAGGACTTTGTTCTCGCACCTACGCTAGAGGAGTATGTTGATTTGTTAGGTGTGCCTATCAAGAGTCAGATGTCCTTCGTTCTTAGGGAGGCTGAGCCTAATCTGGCTAGTCTAGCTCTGTCACATCATCTGGATGCCTCCGAGTTAGTCTTGTCTAGTTGGAACAAGGTTCCCGGTTTCTCTTGCAGTTCTTAGTGGGAAAGGCTCAGCAGTGCGCCAAAGACGGATGTTGGGTCGTGTTCAACGCCATTCTCGCTCTGTGCATATATGGCATCATTCTATTCCCCAATATGCCCGACTTTGTGGACTTTGACACTTTTCGCATCTTTGCTTCAGGGAATCCAGTCCCTACCTTGATAGGAGATGTCTACCATTTCGTTCACTACAAAAACGAGAACAGAAGGGGTAAGAATGTCTCGTGCTGTGTGCCCTTGCTCTATAAATGGCTTGATAGTCATCTACCCAAGAGGGGTCCCTTTGCTTCGTCTTCAGCGACAGCTGAGTGGTCTGAGCGTTTGATGAGTCTATCAGCGCAGGATGTTGACTGGTTTGACAGAGATAGGTTGGGCACTGAGATTATCTTCAGCTGCAGCGGGTTTCTAAACGTGCCTTTGATAGGCAGGAAGGGTTGTATAAACTATAATCCATCTTTGTTGGTCCGACAGTTTGCTTATGCTTTGAGAGCTCCACCGAAGGATGAAGAGGTGCAGGAATCTCTGTACCTCACCGGTCTTCTAGAGGGGGATATGTTATCTAAGCTTCAGCGCGCTTGGAATGGTATCAGTAAGAGGGGAAAACCATTGCTGGAGAAAAGCAATAGCCAAGCCTACACTCCGTATGTGACTTGGATCAGAGCAAGAGCAGATGCTATAAGGATGTCGTTTCCTCCCGCCAAGCCAGAAAGCCCTCCAGTGATTGAAGAGCCCAACACCATGCCTATTCAGCAGCATAATCAGGTGTTAGCTGAGAGAGATGAATTGAAGAGGGCAAATGAAGAACTGGAGAAAGAATTGGCTCAACTCAGAAGCGAGAGAAACGAAGTCATTCATTCCTTCAAGAGGCAGACCGAGCTGGTGAACCAGTTGGGGACAGATCTGACTAAGCAGATAGCTGAGCGTGAGCGCATGGGTCGAGACTTCAAAGCTGTCAACGATGTACTGGCCACTAAGAAGCAACACTTGGACGAAGCGTATCGGAGGATATCCAAGTTTAATCAGCATCGGAAGGCTGCCCTAGCCAACAGGAAAGAGCGGGAGGATAAGCTGATGCAGCAGATCTCCAAGTTGAAAGCCCAAGTGAAGGCCAGTGAGAAAAGGTTTGATGAAGAAACCGCTCGCAGATATGCCGCTGAAGGCCAGCTCAACAAAGCTCTCGCTAACCTGAAGAAGTGCAAACTGACGTTTGAATCCAAGAAGCGGAAGTTAGAAGATTGTTTCGGCGAAGGAGCATGGGAAGATTCGGTCGAAGGTCTTCATTACACCATTATGCAGAGGGAGTTACTCGTCGAAGGGTTGCTCACTCGGCCTGATCATCCAGAAACGAAGGGGTTGTTGGAAGAGTTTCGCGCCCGTGGCCTTGCTTGACTATTTGTATTCCTTTTGTTTGATCATTGTTGTATGTTGACCATCACCAGGCTTGTTGGTTGAGGTCATGCTATCGATTCATCTTGTACTCACTGACGTTGTGTACTGCCTTGATGGGCTTTCTTTATATATGAGATGTTATTTCTATGACTGGACTCAGACTTCTTATTATCAGCACTGGCACTCAGGCACTAGGATCGGGGGAAATCTCCCTAACACACAGACACACGTTTGCATTTGCATGAAGCATTCGCATAACGAGCACTTTTTCGTTTTTCCTAACCCTTTTGTGTTTTCAGGTTGTTTCAGGTTGTTCCAGGATTGATCAAAGACCTTGTCTTATACATTTTCGTCAGGTTTTTTCTGATCGTTTCCTTTCCCGCTCTGAGGGATAAATAAAGAAAGGTGGCGACTCTTCTGTTTTGCCGACACCTTATTTTCGCAGAAGCGACAGTAGTGTCATATTTATAAAAGTCCCAAATAGGGGCGACACGTGGGTCCTTTCCTAGTAAAGCATCGCCCGAGCGCTATCTTTATGGAAAATGTGGGCTTGCCTTTTGGAAGATGACATGTATTTTAATGGTATCTCCTTTTTAGTCATATAATAACATGTCATACAAAGACTCCCTAAAAAATAAGTAGCCAACAGTCTCCCCAAGTCAAGGGGGGAGCGATTACCACTTCTTAGGATTTCCTATATTTCCGGCCCAATGGCTTCTATAAATATCTGGCCCCATGAGGATAAAAGACAAATCACATTTAACCCAAGCAAAGTTCTTATACACAAAGTCACTAACCTCATATGAACTTACCCTCTTATACCACCATAAACTCCATAAACACCACCATACATGGCCTCTCCCCGCCGCGGACAGGCTCTAACTATTATAAACATACTAATGCCTTTGAGTATCCCTTACTCATGTAGGGATACCACACACGCATGTACTTTTTGACCAGTATAGTGGAATCCCCATGGGGCCCTGATAATATAACCAAGGTCAAACCTTCTTATACAACTTCCATATTCATTCGCACCCTCATTTCAATACCCAAGTCATTATGAGACTGAGATGAAGTAAAGTGAGATTTGAATTCTAATTACTTGTGAAATAACACATTTTCCTCTTTATATAGTAGGGTAGCGGTAACTAATAACAGAACTGGCGGTGTATTATGCGGAGGATCGCCACATTAATGTGGACGGTGTGAGATTATCTAAGGGTTGAGATCATCTATCTTCCTCTTCGGCAGATGATTCAATAAGTCGTTCCATTTTGGATCTTCATTATTAGATCTTTTAGGATCCCTTGAACATATACTAAAAGAATCAATAAATTTTATTACTTTTAATATTATTGTTTATGTACAGTGTATCTGGGATAGTGTTACAAAAGTAATTGTAACAACATTGAAACAACAAAGTAAAAAAAACGTTAAATTGGGAGCTTAATTTTCCAACTTCAACAAAATCACTTCATTTATCCATTGAAAAATATATTGTAGTGTCATATTTATGAAAGTCCCAAATAGGGGTGACACGTGGGTCCTTGCCTAGTAAGGCATCGCCCGAGCGCTATCTTTATGGAAAATGTGGGCTTGCCTTTTTGAAAGATGACATGTATTATATTGTTATCTCCCTTTTAGTTATATAATAACATGTCATACCAAGACTCCCTAGAAAATAAGTAGTCAATAGTCTCCCCAAGTCAAGGGGGGAGCGATTACCACTGCTTAGGGTTTCCTATATTCTCGGCCCAATGGCTTCTATAAATATCTGGCCCATGAGGATAAAAGACAAATCACATTTAACCCAAGCATAGTTCTTATACACAAAGACACTAACCTCATATGAACTTACCCTCTTATACCACCATAAACTCCATAAACACCACCATACATGGCCTCTCCCCGCCGCGGACATGCTCTAACTATTATAAACTTACTAATGCCTTTGAGTATCCCTTACTCATGTAGGGATACCACACACACATGTACTTTTTGACCAGTATAATGGAATCCACCATGGGGCCATGATAATATAACCAAGGTCAAACCTTCTTATACAACTTTCATATTCATTCTCACCCTCATTTCAATACCCAAGTCATTATGAGACTTAGATGAAGTAAAGTGAGATTTGAATTCTAATTACTTGTGAAATAACACATTTTCCTATTTATATAGTAGGGTAGCGGTAACTAATAACAGAATTGGCGGTGTATTATGCGGAGGATCGCCACATTAATGTGGACGGTGTGATATTCTCTAAGGGTTGAGATCATCTATCTTCCTCTTCGGAAAATGATTCAATAAGTCATTCCATTTTGGATCTTCATTATTAGAACTTTTATGATCTCTTGAACATATACTAAAAGAATCAATAAATTTTATTACTTTTAATATTATTGTTTATGTACAGTGTGTCTGGGATAGTGTTACAAAAGTAATTGTAACAACATTGTAATAAAAAAGTAAAAAAAAAACGTTAACATGGGAGCTTAATTTTGCAACTTCAACAAAATAACTTCATTTATCCATTGAAAAATATATTGTAGTGTCCTATTTATGAAAGTCCCAAATAGGGGCGACACGTGGGTCCTTGCCTAGTAAGGTATCGCCCGAGCGCTATCTTTATGGAAAATATGGGCTTGCCTTTTGGAAATATGACATGTATTATAATGTTATCTACTTTTTAGTCATATAATAACATGTCATACCAAGACTCCCTAAAAAATAAGTAGCAAACAGTCTCCCCAAGTCAAGGGGGGAGCGATTACCACTTCTTAGGGTTTCCTATATTGTCGGCCCAATGGCTTCTATAAATATCTGGCCCTATGAGGATAAAAGAAAAATCACATTTAACCCAAGCAAAGTTTTTATACACAAAGTCACTAACCTCACATGAACTTACCCTCTTATACCACCATAAACTCCATAAACACCACCATACATGGCCTCTCCCCGCCGCGGACAGGCTCTAACTATTATAAACATACTAATGCCTTTGAGTATCCCTTACTCATGTAGGGATACCACACACGCATGTACTTTTTGACCAGTATAGTGGAATCCCCATGGGGCCCTGATAATATAACCAAGGTCAAACCTTCTTATACAACTTCCATATTCATTCTCACCCTCATTTCAATACCCAAGTCATTATGAGACTGAGATGAAGTAAAGTGAGATTTGAATTCTAATTACTTGTGAAATAACACATTTTCCTCTTTATATAGTAGGGTAGCGGTAACTAATAACAGAACTGGCGGTGTATTATGCGGAGGATCGCCACATTAATGTGGACGGTGTGAGATTATCTAAGGGTTGAGATCATCTATCTTCTTCCTCTTCAGCAGATGATTCAAGAAGTCGTTCCATTTTCGATCTTCATTATTAGATCTTTTAGGATCCCTTGAACATATACTAAAAGAATCAATAAATTTTATTACTTTTAATATTATTGTTTATGTACAGTGTGTCTGGGATAGTGTTACAAAAGTAATTGTAACAACATTGTAATAACGAATTAAAAAAACGTTAACATGGGAGCTTAATTTTTCAACTTCAACAAAATCACTTCATTTATCCATTGAAAAATATATTCTAGTTTCATATTTATGAAAGTCCCAAATAGGGGCGACACGTGGGTCCTTGCCTAGTAAGGCATCGCCCGAGCGCTATTTTTATGGAAAATGTGGGCTTGCCTCTTGGAAAGATGACATGTATTATAATGTTATCTCCCTTTTAGTCATATAATAACATGTCATACCAAGACTCCCTAGAAAATAAGTAGCCAACATTCTCTCCAAGTAAAGGGGTGAGCGGTTACCACTTCTTAGAGTTTCCTATATTTTCGGCCCAATGGCTTCTATAAATATCTGGCCCCATAAGGATAAAAGACAAATCACATTTAACCCAAGCATAGTTCTTATACACAAAGTCACTAACCTCATATGAACTTACCCTCTTATACCACCATAAACTCCAAAAACACCACCATACATGACCTCTCCTCGCCGCGGACAGGCTCTAACTATTATAAACTTACTAATGCCTTTGAGTATCCCTTACTCATGTAGGGATACCACACACACATGTACTTTTTGACCAGTATAGTGGAATCCACCATGGGGCCCTGATCATATAACCAAGGTCAAACCTTCTTATACAACTTCCATATTCATTCTCACCCTCATTTCAATACCCAAGTCATTGTGAGACTGAGATAAAGTAAAGTGAGATTTGAATTCTAATTACTTGTGAAATAACACATTTTCCTCTTTATATAGTAGGGTAGCTGTAACTAAGAACAGAATTGGCTGTATATTATGCAGAGGATCGCCACATTAATGTGGACGGTGTGATATTGTCTAAGGGTTGAGATCATTTATCTTCCTCTTCGGCAGATGATTCAATAAGTCGTTCCATTTTGGATCTTCATTATTAGATCTTTTAGGATCCCTTGAACATATACTAAAAGAATCAATAAATTTTATTACTTTTAATTATTGTTTATGTACAGTGTTCTGGGATAGTGTTACAAAAGTAATTGTAACAACAAAGTAAAAAAAACGTTAAATTGGGAGCTTAATTTTCTAACTTCAACAAAATCACTTCATTTATCCATTGAAAAATATATTGTAGTGTCATATTTATGAAAGTCCCAAATAGGGGTGACACGTGGGTCCTTGCCTAGTAAGGCATCGCCCGAGCGCTATCTTTATGGAAAATGTGGGCTTGCCTTTTTGAAAGATGACATGTATTATAATGTTATCTCCCTTTTAGTTATATAATAACATGTCATACCAAGACTCCCTAGAAAATAAGTAGTCAATAGTCTCCCCAAGTCAAGGGGGGAGCGATTACCACTTCTTAGGGTTTCCTATATTTTCGGCCCAATGGCTTCTATAAATATCTGGCCCATGAGGATAAAAGACAAATCACATTTAACCCAAGCATAGTTCATATACACAAAGACACTAACCTCATATGAACTTACCCTCTTATACCACCATAAACTCCATAAACACCACCATACATGGCCTCTCCTCGCTGCGGACATGCTCTAACTATTATAAACTTACTAATGCCTTTGAGTATCCCTTACTCATGTAGTGATACCACACACACATGTACTTTTTTACCAGTATAGTGGAATCCACCATGGGGCCATGATAATATAACCAAGGTCAAACCTTCTTATACAACTTCCATATTCATTCTCACCCTCATTTCAATACCCAAGTCATTATGAGACTTAGATGAAGTAAAGTATGATTTTAATTCTAATTACTTGTGAAATAACACATTTTCCTCTTTATATAGTAGGGTAGCGGTAACTAATAACAGAACTGGCGGTGTATTATGCGGAGGATCGCCACATTAATGTGGACGGTGTGAGATTATCTAAGGGTTGAGATCATCTATCTTCCTCTTTGGCAGATGATTCAATAAGTCGTTCCATTTTGGATCTTCATTATTAGATCTTTTAGGATCCCTTGAACATATACTAAAAGAATCAATAAATTTTATTACTTTTAATATTATTGTTTATGTACAGTGTATCTGGGATAGTGTTACAAAAGTAATTGTAACAACATTGAAACAACAAAGTAAAAAAAAACGTTAAATTGGGAGCTTAATTTTCCAACTTCAACAAAATCACTTCATTTATCCATTGAAAAATATATTGTAGTGTCATATTTATGAAAGTCCCAAATAGGGGTGACACGTGGGTCCTTGCCTAGTAAGGCATCGCCCGAGCGCTATCTTTATGGAAAATGTGGGCTTGCCTTTTTGAAAGATGACATGTATTATATTGTTATCTCCCTTTTAGTTATATAATAACATGTCATACCAAGACTCCCTAGAAAATAAGTAGTCAATAGTCTCCCCAAGTCAAGGGGGGGAGCGATTACCACTGCTTAGGGTTTCCTATATTCTCGGCCCAATGGCTTCTATAAATATCTGGCCCATGAGGATAAAAGACAAATCACATTTAACCCAAGCATAGTTCTTATACACAAAGACACTAACCTCATATGAACTTACCCTCTTATACCACCATAAACTCCATAAACACCACCATACATGGCCTCTCCCCGCCGCGGACATGCTCTAACTATTATAAACTTACTAATGCCTTTGAGTATCCCTTACTCATGTAGGGATACCACACACACATGTACTTTTTGACCAGTATAATGGAATCCACCATGGGGCCATGATAATATAACCAAGGTCAAACCTTCTTATACAACTTTCATATTCATTCTCACCCTCATTTCAATACCCAAGTCATTATGAGACTTAGATGAAGTAAAGTGAGATTTGAATTCTAATTACTTGTGAAATAACACATTTTCCTATTTATATAGTAGGGTAGCGGTAACTAATAACAGAATTGGCGGTGTATTATGCGGAGGATCGCCACATTAATGTGGACGGTGTGAGATTCTCTAAGGGTTGAGATCATCTATCTTCCTCTTCGGAAAATGATTCAATAAGTCATTCCATTTTGGATCTTCATTATTAGAACTTTTATGATCCCTTGAACATATACTAAAAGAATCAATAAATTTTATTACTTTTAATATTATTGTTTATGTACAGTGTGTCTGGGATAGTGTTACAAAAGTAATTGTAACAACATTGTAATAAAAAAGTAAAAAAAAAACGTTAACATGGGAGCTTAATTTTGCAACTTCAACAAAATAACTTCATTTATCCATTGAAAAATATATTGTAGTGTCCTATTTATGAAAGTCCCAAATAGGGGCGACACGTGGGTCCTTGCCTAGTAAGGTATCGCCCGAGCGCTATCTTTATGGAAAATATGGGCTTGCCTTTTGGAAATATGACATGTATTATAATGTTATCTACTTTTTAGTCATATAATAACATGTCATACCAAGACTCCCTAAAAAATAAGTAGCAAACAGTCTCCCCAAGTCAAGGGGGGAGCGATTACCACTTCTTAGGGTTTCCTATATTGTCGGCCCAATGGCTTCTATAAATATCTGGCCCTATGAGGATAAAAGAAAAATCACATTTAACCCAAGCAAAGTTTTTATACACAAAGTCACTAACCTCACATGAACTTACCCTCTTATACCACCATAAACTCCATAAACACCACCATACATGGCCTCTCCCCGCCGCGGACAGGCTCTAACTATTATAAACATACTAATGCCTTTGAGTATCCCTTACTCATGTAGGGATACCACACACGCATGTACTTTTTGACCAGTATAGTGGAATCCCCATGGGGCCCTGATAATATAACCAAGGTCAAACCTTCTTATACAACTTCCATATTCATTCTCACCCTCATTTCAATACCCAAGTCATTATGAGACTGAGATGAAGTAAAGTGAGATTTGAATTCTAATTACTTGTGAAATAACACATTTTCCTCTTTATATAGTAGGGTAGCGGTAACTAATAACAGAACTGGCGGTGTATTATGCGGAGGATCGCCACATTAATGTGGACGGTGTGAGATTATCTAAGGGTTGAGATCATCTATCTTCTTCCTCTTCAGCAGATGATTCAAGAAGTCGTTCCATTTTCGATCTTCATTATTAGATCTTTTAGGATCCCTTGAACATATACTAAAAGAATCAATAAATTTTATTACTTTTAATATTATTGTTTATG